>JAILYF010000019.1:2400000-3075759 GCA_025491095.1 Brachionus asplanchnoidis
TAAATTTGACCGTGTCCATTTTTTTTAATTTGCTTTCCCATTCACTGGCCAACTCCATCATCTCGTTGAGCGAGAGATTGTACTGGTCACACAATTTGTTTTTTATTCGCTCGTCTTTGAGTCCGCGCACAAATCGATCCTTGATTAACTCATCTCTAGGTAATGAATCTTTTTCGAAAGCCTCTCTTGAGAGTCTTTTTAGTGCTCCCATGTAATGAAATAAGTTTTCGTAATCATGTTGTGTCCTATTTACAAGCTTCATAATAGGATCCTGGACCGTTTCTTGCTTTGCAAAAAGTCTGAGAAGTGCTTTGTGTACATCATGATAACCTGCATTTGGTTTATCTTTCAAAAGGAAACTCTCTAGTTCTTCAGTTACTTCAGGGGATAATAAGTCAAGGAAGAGACGAACCTTCTTGCCGTTGGACAGCGCTTGGTTCTGACGCTCGAACATACTTAACCAGTCTGGTATATCGTCTTTGCTCTTGAATATCGGTGTTCGCTTGTTTGTTGATTGGGACCACGAGCCAGCTGTGAATATCCATCGCGTGGTTTTAAACATGAAAACTAATACCTTCCACGCGGTGGAAACCGTGCCGAACAGAAACAGTGCCTCGAATAGAAATACTGGCCATGTCGTGTCGAAAGAAAAGTCGTAAACACGTAGTAACTTCGCAAGTTCGTAAACAATATTTCATAAGAAAATTGACTACTTGGTATTGATTCTGGGGGAGGATTAAATCGGATATCTTGAGTAAAGTTATTCTGGAAGCTCAACACAGCTTCTTCTTCATTTTTCCTCGCCCAATTGTAGATTTTCCTGCTAACCATAAATATGAACGCTACGTACAAGGTACGAATCTCTTTGATCATTCTAGCGTTCGGTTAAATGCCACTTAAGGAAAATTTGAACCTAACCAAGTGTTTTTATCGAGCGCCAATATAAAGGAACGGGTTTTGATCAAAGACTCGTTTTATAAATGTGCTTTATTTTATCCCCTAAGTTGAAATTAATCTTTTTTTTATATTAAAATTACTAAAGAAAAGAGAAGTAAGTTTTGCTGGCATAACAAAAGTATGAATTAAAATAAAATTTAAACAGATAAATAAATTAACAAAATTATCACAATTGTTTTATATGGTAAAACAGTCTAAATGTTTATAATGTGAATTCGGTGACGCAATTTGAAATTTCGTTATATCTCTACTGTTTTTGAATTTTTTTTTTTAACAAGCCTTATGTTCTTATAGATTTTGAGGTGAGGAATTTGAATATGCATAAAATAAAATCTTTAACATTTTTTGAGCCCCTTTTTTTTTTAATTAAAGTTTTTTTCGAACAATTCGGTTAATATCGGTCAAATTGGTAATTTGGTTTGCCCACTTTTTCCTCTTTCATGGTAGATGCTAGCTCTAACTTCAATGATTAATCATTGAATTCTCCATATCTTAGTTAGTAGAAAAATAAATTTTAAGAATTTTTAGTTGTGCTTCGACGTGTCTAGCTTTTATCCGTCCAAAATTTGGATCAAAAATGAACCAATATTCGGTTATCGGCCAAAATGGGTCAAAAATAACCCAAGCAAAATTACATTGAATTTTTTCTATAAATAAAAAAACTTTTCATTCAACTTAATTGATTTCGATTGTTAATTGATTGTCTTTTCCTTTAAAAAATATAAACACCGAAAACTGATCTTATTTTTTTATTCAACACCTTTTTTTTAAAAAAATTAAAAATACCTAAAATTGATATTTCTTTAATTGTTTAATTCAGTGTTACTTTTTAAAAAATGAGAAAATACCGATAAATGATCTTATTTTTAAACTTCGCTAAGTTGAATTAAAACGGCTAGAATAAGCTAATTCCTTGATTAATCGATTAAAATTACCGGTTCATGGCTGGGTTTATAAAAACTTCTCAATTATATTAGAAGTATTAAAAAAATGAGTTTTTATAATATGAATACATATAACTATTCATCTTAACAGGTAGATGCTGAGGATCACGTAAGCGATGACGAGTTTGATTATGTTCAACCTACTCTGCAAGAATTAGTCGACGAGTATGAAAGTGAGTCAGAAACATCAGACGAA
Organism: Brachionus asplanchnoidis; assembly: GCA_025491095.1. Classification (NCBI taxonomy): domain Eukaryota; kingdom Metazoa; phylum Rotifera; class Eurotatoria; order Ploima; family Brachionidae; genus Brachionus; species Brachionus asplanchnoidis. The sequence continues at coordinate 2,402,098 of JAILYF010000019.1, forward strand.
GAAGACGATAATGCACCTTTATTAGAATCTCCATCTAGCACACCCAGGATTCCTCGCTCATCGAGATTTACAATTGCCTCCGAATCCAGCAGCATAACTAAAAAAAATTATTATGGAAAAGAAAAGTGTTATTGCTGGAATTCAAGACCTCAATTTTTTACAGAACCTTCTAATGTTCAAAACAATTGTCCTATATTAAACTACTGTGTCAAAAATTGCAATAAAATAAGCGATATTTTTTTCTTTTTCATAGACTCATAAATAATTAAAAAAATCGTTTTATATACAAATAAAAGAATCGCCAAAACTGATGATTTTACATCAGATACTGAGGTAAAATCATTTATAGGTTTAATGATTCTGTTTGGCATGAACAGAAAAATGACATTGAAATTGATCATATATGAAGCTTTGATTCTCCTCATCATTCGGATTAGGCCACAGCTGCAATATCACGAAACAGATTTAAATTTTTGACTGGTAAGCTAACATTTGATGATATCAATTCAGGACCCCAACTTCTTACAGCAAATAGCAACAATAAATTTACAAAAATGACGGAAATATTTGAAAAATTTCGATTAAATATAAAAGCCGCTTTTACACCCGGAAACAATTTGTGTGTCGACGAACAGCTTTATGCTTTTCGAGGAAGATGCTCAGTACATACCTTCTAAGCCAGTTAAATATGGTCTAAAGTATTGGTCACTTGTGAATGTAGCTTCTTCATATTTAATAGACACATTAATTTATCTTGGCAAAAGTAATGAAAAATCATCACGAACAGCTAAGGTCGGTGAGACAATTGTGAAAAATTTATTAGAACCCTTTTATTTTAGTGGTCGAATGGTAACAGCCGATAATTTTTTTTCAACTGTTCCATTGGCTGAATTTTTGTTTACAAAAACAATATCATATACTGGAACTCTCAAATCAAACAAACGTGAAATTCCTAGGGAATTTGGCTAATAAAGAGAGAAAACTAGAAACTTCAATTTTTGGATTTAATAAATCTTTGACTCTAGTATCTTATGTACCTAAAAAAAACAAATCTGTAATTTTATTGTCCACTGCTCACCATGATGTCTCCAAAGATACTGAAACGAAGAAACCAAAATTGATTCTTGACTATAATTCAAACAAGTGTGGAGTGGATGTTTTGGATCAAATGGTTGAAAAGATTACATGTAGACGAAGAACGAAAAGATGGACTATGAAAACATTTATGTACTTACTCGATATTGCAGTTAACAATTCTTTTAGTTTGTTTTTCTAAAACATGAAGCTAAAGAAACGACTAAAGACAACCGTTTTAAACGAACATGTGTTGAACAACTTTTTTCTGAAATTTTGAAGCCGTGTATCGAAGAAGAGCTGCCAGAGCATCAAACAACGATTTTCGTGGTTTCAGCGCTAATATCGTAGATTCTTTTAGAAGGACTGGAACAAAAATTTATTTCAAAAGATGTTTAGATTAAAGCCCCACACCAGCTGAAAAAAAAGTACTAGAGGACAATGTGGAATGTGCCAAAGAGCAACTGATAAATCAAAGCGTGATAATAAGAATTCAAACGATTGTTCTCAATGCGAGAGTTTTGTCTGTAAAGAACACTTTGAAAAAATTAACACTTTAATTTGTAAAAAGTGTTTTCTTATTTAATTTTTTTACTTTTGTTTTGTTAATTAACTTTTTTTCTACTAATTCCGTGTATTTTTATATGATTAAAGCTTTTATTTTCAAGTAAACTTTCAAAAAAAAATATTTCTTTTTTTATTGGGTCAAAAATGACCCATTTTGGCCGATAACGTAGTAAAAAATTGGAATTTATTTTCTGGTCAAAAATGACCCATTTTGGCCGATAACGTAGTTAAAAATTGCAATATTTTTTCGGGCCAAAAATGACCCATTTTGGCCGATAACGTTATTTTTTCTATTTTGGACGGATAAGAGCTAGCTAAATGTGTTATTTTTAGGTGTAATTATGTTATTAAGGTTTCACCTAAAAACCAAAAAATCTCACCTAAAACCAAAAAATCAAAAAGAATTTAAAAAAAAGTACAGTAGAAATTCGATTATATGTAATTTTTTTTACATAAAAACTTTTTGGTCTTATATATAATCGAATTTTACATATAATCGAATAGACCTGTAGACACAAATTTTGTCTGATGAAAAAGTTTTGGACAATTAAAAAAGAGGGTTTTTACATAAGATTTTATTTAAAAAAAAAGTTTGAAATAGAATAAAAAAGTATAAAAGTAAAAATTTCTAAAAATTTAGGCTACGTTTTACAATGGAAATTGAATTAAGTTTGGAAAATTTTTGATAAAATCGTCACTTGCAGTGTAGTCAGCCGATAAGCTTTCATTGTGAGCTTTGCCAGATCGTATATTGTAACGTGCACAAAAATTTTTGAATGAAACCAATGGACCCTTTAAAAGGCTTTAGGTTGTCATTTTTGAGTTTTAACAAGTTGTAAAAACTGATTGATTTTTCGGATAAAATTGTTTGATTGAGAAACGTGTTTTTGGATCGTTCTTGATAAAACCATATATTCAAAGCATGGTCTATTTCTGACCCTTTGAATACTTTCCTCCAAGGACTATGAGGATTTTCTTCTCGATGCTTGGAAAGTGAATCAGGTTTAGTTCGAACGAGTTGATATACAGTTGAAGCCACAATATTGTAATCAGCTGCGACTTTTTTATGCGAAAAGCCTAATCCAATTTTTTGGATTATTTGTTCTTTTTGAGCAAGGTTTAACACCACTCGTGTTTTTTTAGAAGGTGGGGTAGAACACTCGTCTTCAGTTCTAGCCTTTTTTCGAGATTTAGTTTGGTACATTTTTTATCAAAATTTTAAGAGGATAAGTATTTAAGTTTTTCATTTTATTTATACCAGAAGATACAAAAGACGTTCTTTGTTCAAGGAAATAAGAAAAACAAGAAAAACCAGGTGTCAAAATATAAGAAAGTATAATCATTATCATTGTATAGTAGCGGAATTAGTATAAAGAGTGGTTTTATCTATCAATTAAGGAAAATTAGCACTTTCCAAGAATTAGATCGTGAACGGGACAAATTTAAAAATTTCTAGAAACATAAGACAAAAAGAGTGTCAGTGGCGATTTTTGAAATTATATATAATCGAATTTCTACTGTATTGGGATGTTTTGAATGTTTACCGAAAAAGTTTAGAATTAACAAAGGGTTAGAGCTTCAATGTGATGAATGTCTCGACTAATCTTTTAAACTAAAAATAAACAAACATAAAATTTATTTTAAATTCATTAATAGTTTGTTTAAATTTTTTTCTAAATAGTTACGTTGTAGCGTATATTTAAAAGAATAATAAAAAAGAATATTTTAAATATTTATATTTTTTAAAAAAATAAAATATTCCTTTTTTTAATTCTTATTGAGCTAATTGGGTGAATTCGTTGAAAATTCTGAAGAAAAGGTTAGTTTTCGGGCCAAATATTTACAAAATCAGGGGTAACTGGGTAAACATAATTCACCCGTTAAGGCCTCACCCAATTAACCGCAGGAGGTCAAGGGGTGAAAAGAGAAAACTGGTCTAATTCGGTGAGTATTTTTAGAGTTTTTGAATAAAATGAGCGTGAAATATGCAATAATAAAAAAGGATATCCGGTTAGGCTGATTTACCATAACTTAAAATTAAAGATAATCATATGAAAATAAAATTTAATGTAAAATTAATTCATCGGACTAAATTTCTGTATCAGTAATTTTAAAAACACAAATTTTTTTCATTTTTCACTTTTTTGAATTGATTGTTTAAAAATTCAGAGAATACCCTGCAATGAAAGCCCTGACATTGACAATAAATATTGAATTTTATTTCAAAATTAAATTAAAAAACACTCCTTCATTAGCTCATTATTGGACAAAAAGAATGTAAAACTATTCACAATGTTGTAATATGTTTAATGGTTATTATCAACATCTTCAACAATACAACTTAACAATAAATCAAAATGTTTTGCCAAATGAATAGCCAATATTCCCCAATATGGCTGTGGGCTCAGTGTTTAGTCAAAAACAGCTATTTATTCAATACAACGCAACAATGAATCAAAACAAATTTGAATTTGGTAAATTTTTTTTCAATTCATCACTAAAATTTCTTTAAAAGCAAAATGTACTCATATATTATCTTTAGAATGTACATAATAATTTTTATGTTTGTATCTGATTAAATTTTACATTTGAGGGGTTGTGAAGTTCATTTCAATTCGATCGTTTCAATTCAGAAAAATTAGAATAACTTTTTTACTATAAGGAATAATTTAGTTCTGTAAAATGCTTAAAGTTTAAGCAACTTTGCTTAATCCGAAAATATGTGTCTGCAAAAACCCTGCAAAGTAAGTGCATAATTGATTTGAATACTTTTTAATGGCGTGCAAAATGCATAAAATTGCAGAGTATTTTGCAGACTTATCTTACTGAATTAAGCAAATTTGCTTATAATTAAGCATTTTATTGAACTAAATTATCTCTTTTAGTAAAAAAGTTATTCAAGTTTTTCTGAATTGAAAAGATCGAATTGAAACGAACTTCACAACCCCTACATTTGACACATTTTGTAATTGTAACTGCATGTTGTGTTTAGCAATATCTTTTTTTATTTTTATACTAAATAATAATTTAATTGTTTGAACTTTAAAAAAAGATAAATCATAATTGTTAGTTTTGTAATAATTAAATAAAAGTGTAATTTTTTGAAAAAAAAATAAACTCTTAAATAATTGAATTAATATTTATCTGAATTAATTGGCTATTCATCAATTGAAGGAAAGATTTATTAATTTTAGTAAAAGTAAATCTTTTCGATCTGACACACTCCGTCAATAGTTTTCTGCTGAAGATCAACTTCATACAAGAAATGTGAAAAATTAAAGGAATACTCAAATTTTCAAAAATGTTTTAAAAATACAATATATCATTTCAAAATCGAGCGACGCCCTTGACGCTCTATCTGGAAGCCAACGAGATTAGCGACGGCAAGGGCAAAGTCCTCTTCAAGCTCCAGATGGGCGAGCAGGCGAGGAAAATTTTCCACACGCTCGCGAAGCCGGAGGGCAAGATGAACTCACCGCTCACTGCAAGTTCGGCGGCGCCAAGGACGTAGACCGCGAGATCCTGGGCCACCTAGTGCACACTACTAGAATCCGGCGCTTCGAGAGCAAGTGCTGCGAGGAGGACGACGACTTGACACCCGTAAAGGCTCTCAACATTGCCCGCAACTGCTAGACCAACAGCGACAGCGTCGATGGCCCGACGAAGCCAACCCCGAGAGAGCTCGAGGGGCGCGGACAAGCCCTGTTCCGCACGGACCGTGGCCAACCCACGCGCAACGTAAAGTTCGACAGGAGCGCAGGAGGCAACCAGCGTCAGAGTGCTGCATTCTCTGGAGCGCAGGAGAAGCAAAGCTCGGACATGTTCCGGAATTGCAACGGTTCGCCGCACGAATTAGGCGTGTGCCCGGCTCGTGGTAAGCTTTGTGCGAGTTGTGGAATCGAGAACCACTTTGCGGCAGCCTGCCGCGCAGGACGACAAGGCAAGCCGAAGGCCGGACAAGGCGGCGCGTCGAGGAGTGGCACCGGGTACGGGTCGAGCGGCAGCAACGCTCCCCAAGGCGACAGCCGGTACGGACGCAGTCAAGGTCAGCGCGACCACGTCACCCGCCAGATCGACGGCGATGTCCAGCATCCGAGCGCACACTCAGCAGGGTATGCGAGTCAGGACGCGCGTGTGAGTGCGCAAGCCCCGCATTTACAGTCGGAGTACGAGGAGTTTGCCGAATTCCTCTGGTACAAGAATGCCAGCAAGTACACGCTGATGAGCCTGGACGAAGACGCGATCGGCGAGTCGGACCGAGTATAGGTAGGTCTTCGCGGTTGCAAAACCGAATTTATCATCGACACGGGCAGGGCGATCAGCACGATCTGTCAGTACGCCTACGAAAGGCTGGATCGAGCGACGCCCTTGACGCCGTTCACGACGCAGTACTTTGGGTTCAAGTCGAGACTGCCGATCCCATTCCTGGGTAAGTTCGAAGCGGACGTGTCGTTCCGTGGGACTTGTGCAAGAGCTCCATTCGTCGTTGTTGAGGGCGAGGCTGAGAACCTGCTCAGCAAGCGCACTTGTGTCGATCTGGGAATGGTGAGCATCGCCAAGCCGATCGCCTCTCTCAGCTGTAGACGGTCCCTGGAGGCCGAATCCTCCAACATCGAGCAGCACACCATAGAATGGCTAGTAGCCAGATTCCCTGAACTTTTCAGTGGAAAGCTGGGCTGCACGAAGGACATCAGCGTCAAGCTGGATGTCGAACCAAACGTCCGCCCCGTGAGACAGCCGCAACGCCCGGTTGCATTCCATCTGCGCGAGGCAGTGAGCTGGACAAGCAGGTCGAGCAGGGCATTCTCGAGCCTTTCGACAGCAGCAGCGGACCGACCCCATGGGTCTCAAACCTAGTTGTGGTGCCCAAGGACAAGACGGCGCACGCCAACTGGAGGAACAAGCGTACGGAGTACACGTTGGAGATTCGGCTCTCGTGTGATTCAAAGGCGCTCAACAAAGCGATCCGACGGACCCGATTTCCGGGTAAAACGATTGAGGACCTCATCACGCAGGCCAACGGCGCCACGGTCTTCTCGAAGATAGACCTCATCAAGGCGTTTCATCAGTTCGCGTAGGACCAGGAGAGTCGGAACTACACGACGATCACAACGCATCGAGGGCTGTATCGTTACAAGCGCCTGCACATCGGCATTTCGTGCACGTCCGAGGTGTTCACGGAGGGCCTTCGCAACATCCTGCTCGGATGCGAAGGTCAGTTGAACATGACCGACGACATTCTGGTCTACGGGAAGGACCAGGCAGAGCACGACCGGAACCTCATGCGAGTGCTTAGGCGACTTCAGGAGGCTGGACTCACGGCCAATCCTGGTAAGTGCAAGTTTTTCAAGTCGGAGCTCACGTTCTTTGGCCTTCGCTTCTCGAGCAAAGGCATAGCTCCGACAGAGGACCGATGCTGTGCGCTTCGCGAAGCCAGAGCACCCGAGGACGTCAAGGCCCTGCGGAGCTTCTTGGGTGTGGTGCAGTTCAGCGCCAGCTTCATTCCGGATCTGAACACCGTCACCGACCCCCTGTGGCAGCTCACCACGAAGGGCGCAGCGTGGAGGTGGAAAGCTGTCGAGCAGCTGGCTTTCGAGAGGATCAAGGCCTCGATTGGCTCGATGTGCATGGCCTACTTCGACAAAACATGGCTCACGGAGGTAATTGTCGACGCCAGCCCGGTCGGACTCAGCTCGATTCTGGTGCAGGTCAACCCGAACGACCGAAGCGACCGCAGATTCGTGTGCTTCGCATCCTGTTCGCTCACCGATGTCGAGCGAAGGTACAGCCAGTGCGAGAAAGAAGCGCTCGCGTCCGTGTGGGGCTCGGAACGGTACTTGCTATACCTGTTCGGTTCCCACTACACGCTGGTTACGGACAACCGAGCGGTGCAGTTAATTTTCGGGAACTCGGCGAAGCGACTGCCAGCTCGGATCGAACGGTGGGGCCTACGGCTCTCCCAGTTTGACTACTCGATTGAGCACCGACCTGGCTTATCCAACATCGCGGACTACTTCCGCGACATCCGGATCCGAAGGTAAGTCTGACGACCGAGATCGAGGAGAGTAAGACGGAGCGCTACATCAACACCGTCGTGCGGAGTGCAGTGCAGGAGGCGATTACGCTCAAAGAGATCGCCGCGGCGACCCTGGCAGATAGCGAGCTACAACGGCTGCTAGTCTTGTGCAGGAGCGGGGTGCGAACGCAGCTTCCACCGCATCTTTCGGCGTACCGACACGATGCGAAAGAGATCAACGCCACGACAAGCGGCATTCTCATCCGGGATCAGCAGATAATCGTGCCCGCAGCACTGCGAGACCGAGTCGCAGACCTGGCACACACTGGAAACCAGGGCATCGAGAAGACGAAGGCTCTAGTCCGAGCACGCGTCTGGTTTCCGGGCATCGACGAGATGGTCCACGACAGAGTGAAGAGGTGCCATGTGTGCCGATGAACACAGATCGGCGATCATACGAGACGATGGTAGCGTCACCGATGCCCAAAGGACCGTGGCAAGTCGTCGGTGGCGATTTTTTCGGTCCGATTGCGGATGGCTCGTACTGATTTCTGAGGGCGTACCGGGAGACGCCTCATACCACCACGAACGTAGCCCCCGCTCAGCTCATGATGGGCTACAGCCGGACGTCGGGCATTCCGTAGCTCAGCGCTCCAGCCCACGACCAGGGCGGCAACCAGGCCGCGCATCGTTTGGCGCAGGAGAACGATCGCAAGGCTAAGGAGTTGATGACTCGCGAGTACAACGCTCGCATGCGTGTGCAGCAGTCCGAGTTGAAGGTGGGCGATCTTGTACTCCTGAAGCTTCAGCGAGTATGCAAGACGACGCCTGAGTGGGACCCGGAGCCGTACGTCATCACAGAGCGGAAAGGCAGTATGGTGAGCGTGTCCCGGCACAACCACATCTTGTGTCACACGCAACGTGTCGTTCTTCAAGTTGTTCCGGAAGAGCAACACCGACGATGAAGAACTCGCCAACCTTCAATCGCACGCGGAGGTCGTGTGCCCGCCGGTTCCAAGGCCATCCGGCCTATTACCGTTTGACCTGAACACGCCGCTTCAGGACGCCCAGCCAGTTTCCCTGGATTCAGCCGAATCTTCGAGAGGGGGGAAGGTACGGCAACGACAACGCGCACGACCAGGAAAGCGGAGTCAACGCAGGCAGCAGGAGACAGGACACTGGCAGTCCAGCAGGTTCCGAGCGCGACGGTCGACAGCTCGAAGCCGAGGACGTCCGAAGACGAGGCCCAGACGCAGCAGCGCAAAGAAGGGCGGCCAATGAAAGCACAGGCGGCAGCAAACAGGGCAGCAGCGGCTGCGGCAGAGGCAGCGCGGGTGCGGCAGCAAACCCGCCCACGCACCAGATGCAGACGCGGAGGCAGGCCAAGCCTTCGGCTCAAGCCGGGGGGAATATGTGATGATGACATCACTGTGCATGGACTCGGTTCGCTTTGCAGTTGCATGCACTCGTCTGAATCAGTAGACGATGTGCATGTTGAGCGCAGGCGAGACCGTGTACATACACTATATATTAAGCAACTCTTTTTTTATTATAATATGAAAAATTCTTAGCTATTGGAATAAAGTTTTATTTTTGTTTTCTTACTTTATTTCACTCATAGTAACTAATTGTTTCCATTGCTGCGACTCTTTTTTAGTAGGCCTAGCTACCCTTCTTTTTGGTAAAGTTAGTGTTTTCATTGTTAAAGAAATACAGCTTTAAGTAGTGAATTAAGAATTTACAGTTAGAAGCAAATGATTAAGATATCAGTTAAAGCAGATTTATTTTGAAATTGAAGTTGCTTAAGTTTCAAAGACTCAATGCAAAGCCAAAAAAAAATTCAATATGCTAACAAAAAAAAAATTATTTTTAAATTCAAATTTATTTTAAGATTATGGGCTTTATTTTAATTCTTTTTTTAATACCTTATGAGCTTATATTTAATTTATGATAAATTAAGTATTAGGTATTTATTTAAAGCCCTGGGCCTATATGTATTTTAAGGGGTGGGTTAATATCGTCGAAAAGTGGGGTGCTTATAGGCTAATACTAATTTTTAGCCCTGGGCTAGTATGTCAGGTTTTACGGTATAATAAAATAATTACGTAAATGCTCGACTTTAGCGGCATGTCACAATAGTCGGGTTTTCGTATCTGGTGACATGTTACGAATATAACGAAAACAGATTTTCAATTTAGAAATTATTTCCCACATCCGAGGTAGACTGAAATAATGGAGAATAGGCATCTTGAAGATAATAATCAACTTAAAATATCATTTCAATTCAAAATGTTCATAGATACATTGTGTGCTTTAGATATTGGTATATAGGCCGAGTTAGTAAATAATAAGCTGAGTATTTAGTTAAACACTTTATTTAAAATAAGTTTAGAAAATAGCAGATAATCTCTTACCTTTTAAGTTACAAGTTATATTCTTAGTCTGATCATGTCACTATACTACATTCCTTCCTCCTTAGAATGGAGATTGACCTCAATTTCATAAAATATCAAGCCAAGACAAATTTTAGAGCAATACCAAACTTAATTGGCAAAATGTATAAAATTTTCATGAACCTCCATTTGAGAGAGGCGTGAAGGTTGTTTTTTACTAGGGTGGTAGATCGATAGAAAACTAAATTATCGATAAACACAAAGATTTTATCGAAATTATTACGTAGAACGATTAAATTAATATCGAATAAATTTATTCGAATAGTGTTTCGATTAAAATCAACCGAATATATATATTTAAAATCGATAAGCAAAAATTTTATTGCTGTCTATCGAATTAGAATATCGAATATTATAATCGATAAATTTTATCGGATAAATATATCGATAATTCAAAAGTCGAAATAAAACTTTCTTAAAAAGAATAAATTTAGAAAGAAATTAACTTAAACTAATGTAAAGTTAAACTTTTACTACAACATTTACTAAATAATTACTATAAACATATAATTTTTTTAAAAATTTTTCTTTGAAACCTAATTTTTTGAAAAAAACATTTTTTTGTGACTGATTTTAAAAATTGAAAATGATGGATGAAAATCTAAAAAGAAAGCGTGATAAGAAGTCATGGGTTTGGCGGTACATAGATTTTGATAAAGACAGTGAAATGGTGAAGTGTCAAAATTGTAATTTTAGTAAAAAGCACAATAATTCTACGACTTATTTGCAGAATCATTTAGCAACTCATGGTTTATTTGAAGCTTGCAAACCTCAAGAGCACCAATTTGTAGAGGCGATTTTTTCGGACACAGATGAAGAATTTGACGATGAATCGGATTCAGAGAATCAACCATGAAAAACGTTAAAATTATCTCAGAGAAAAATTGACAAACTCAAAGAATAATTAACTCATTTTATGGTTTTAACAAATCAACCAGGTCGGATGTTTGAGCATGAAGCATTTTTGGACTTTTGTAAAGAGATGAATCCTGATTTTGAATTACCATGTAGAACAACTTTCAATAACAAATATTTGCCCCAAAATGTAATTTTATTTTTTCGAAAGAAAAATTCTTAATGAGTTTTGAACATTTAAATTAGTATGAAAATATAATTATCTTGTTGAACTCGAGTTAACTAATATGATTAAATGCTCAATCTCTTGCGACGCCTGGACCTCAATATCAAATGAATCATTTCTAGGAGTCACTATGCCATTTTGTTACAGAAAATTTTGAATTTAATAGCTTAGTGTTGTCTCTATAATATTTAAAAGAAGATCATAATTCACATTTTATTTTTGGATGGTTAAGTGAAATAATAAATTCATGGTCAGTTGGTGAAAAAGTAAATCAATTTTTCTTAAATTAATAAATAAAAAATTAAATAATTTGCAATTTGTAGTTAATGGGTGTAATTTCAGACTCTGGTGCGAATTTTAAAAGTGCCGTTTCGCAGTTCCCAGACAATGTTATTAAGTTGCCTTGTGCAGGTCATTAATTAAATTTATGCGTGTCAGACCTATTTAAAATTAAAAAAATTAGTGAAAAAAACAATAAATATTATATTTATGATATCAATGAAAATGATGAATTAAGAAAAAGAGAAATATCTTCAAGAGAAATATCTTCAAGAGAAAATACTGATATTGAATTTGAAAACAAAACAAAAGAAACCATTAATGTGCTTATGAAAAAATGCAAACATCTTGTTGGGTCATTTAGGCATTCGGAGGCTTTTCAACGAAAACTTAAAGATTCACAAAAGAGTCTAAGATACAATCGTAATTGCAAGCTTGTACAAGATGTATGCACCCGGTGGGGTAGCACTTTTGATATGCTTAAGTCAATAACAATAAATAAAACAGCTCTTAAACGAATTCACCATGATCCTGGATGCTATACTATAGAAGATTACGTTCCGAATGATCATGAATTTGGTCTTATAGAAGAATTGTGTAATGTTTAACAACCACTAAAAGATCTAACAACTGTATTATCAACAGGAAAAACAGTTTCAATAAAACATTTATTTCCAGTTGTTTACAATTTTGTTTACCAAGAATTTGATTCAATGGTAATTTTGAATGCTGAAGTTGAGATAATTAAAAATGTTCTTATTAAATCAATCAAAAAGAGATTTATTTATTTGTTTAACGATGATATATTCAAGGCTATTACTTATTTAGACACTTGTTATAAAAATTTCGAATTCATAAACGATGAAATCAAACGTAAGACCATAAAAGAAGAAGCCAAAAATTATTTACGAAATTTTTATTCAATTAAATGACAAAGAGATGAATCAACAGCAAACACACATCAAAATCAGCCTTCAACTCCATTGAACACATTAATCCAAAATAACATTTCAAATGACAGTTCTTCTGAACAAAGATAAGCTTCGTCCGCCAGATTCCAGGCTTCTAATACTCAAAATAGTCCTGTTCCAATTAAAAGTAAAAGAAAAGAAAATACAAGAACAAATAGCTTGATTAAGAAATTACAAGACTCACGAAAAAATGACTCAATTACTTTGTCCTCTGCTCTGGATGATGAGTTAAACTTTTACGAAAATCAAGCCGAAAATTTTTACAAAGCTTATAATAATGATGAAATAATAAATCCACTATTATTCTATAAACAATTTGAATCAAATTTGCCTAATCTTTCTATTATAGTGAAGGAATTATTTTGTATAACACCAACTTCAGTACCAGCTGAGAGTCTTTTTTCAGTAGCCGGTTTCATTCAAAATGAAGAAAGAAATAGATTTAAAATGAAGAAAGAAATAGATTGAATCCACATAATTTAGAAAAATTAACTTTTATAAAACTCAACTATATTAATTTAAATTAAAAAAACTTTAATCACTTTGTTTCTTTTGTAGACTCGCTAAAATTTTAAACCTAAATTTTTTTTAATAATTTTTTGACATATTTTTAAAAAAATTCTAGTCTAAATCGTAAATTTAAGAAAAATAATAATTATATATTTAATAAATTATTTAAAATTTTTAAATCGAAATTTTTTTTTTCGATAATTTTTTGGTGAACTATTACGATACCAAAAAAATTAATGGATATATCTAATCGATATTTTAGTTCGAAATAACTATAATATTATCTTTTTTTTTGTATCGAAAGATTATTGATTAATTTTTTTCGTATCGTAATAGTTCACCAAAAAATTATAGTTTAAAAATTATCGAAAAAAAAAAAAATTTCGATTTAAAAATTTTTCTATCGATACGAATTTTGGCGAACGAAATCGCCAGTTGCTTAAACGATCTACAACCCTATTTTTTACTGTTGATCCTAGTGGTGGATTGAGCTTTACTGCATGTATGCGATTAGGCTCTTCCGTATTTATTAGGTAAGGTGTACTCTTGTTGTATGAGGAATGTATACATGCTGTATAAGGAAGTTAGAGTTTAAGGTTTCTAGAAATTCGATACTTGCGGCCGTTGGGTGCTCGTCACTGATCCCTCCTTCCACTGTCCACTTCAGACCTGGGTATTTTAGATCTCCAGCAATTATAAGCCCTGTATATTTTCCTGAATCGAAAAGACTATTAGCTTTCGCTATTGCGTTGTCTAGCAATACGGATACTTCCCGCTGCGCATTTGACCTGGGGTACAAGCATCCGACTAAAATTTTCTCACTTCCAATTTTAATTTAAACCAAACTTCACACTCGAGTCGCATCCTGCACTCATATTCGGAGTCTCGCTTTTCTCGAGTCTTTTTCCCACATAGATGGCTACTCCCCCACCTCCAATTGTTTTCCTATCTTTTGTAAATAGATTATTGTTATTAAGCTGCTTGTTAGATTTGCTGATAATCCATGTCTTCGTGAAAATAAGCAGTGAAAGTCTAATTTTTCCAATTTTAGAAGAGCATTAACGTAGTCTATTTTGTTAATTAATAATTTGTATTCATGTAGTAACAACACAAGTGTGGGAATGAATTTATTATGGGACTAGATGCGTCTTGCCAGTGAAAAGCTCCTTTTTGTTGCTTTGTTGATTTTTAAAATTTCTTCAAACCGTATACCCCAGTATTATTGCCTCCCGTTCTCTGTGCCGTGTATAAGCCTCCCTTAACCTTCCGAATCTAGGGCCGCATTTCTCTTGTCTCTTTCAATCCTCATTTCTTTTTCTGTTTCTAGTTCCGCAGTAGTTGGGTCCGTGTTAATGAAAACATTTTTCATGTTTTCTTCGTCCTTCAATTTTTTTGCGCCTCTCAACGCGCTTTCTTGAACGTTTTTATTGTCAAACTCAACTATAAGAAGGGCAGGTTTGTTATTTGGTCTCGTTTACTGATTTAGACTCTTCTTTCAACATGATCGCTCTTCATTCCAATTAGGTCGAGTACCGCTTTTAGCTCTTCCGAGTCGTGATTCTCTTTTTCTTCTGCTGTTCCATTATCTCTTTCGTTCAATCCGCTTATTATTGTTTTGTTTTCCTTGTTCTCTTTGTTTTTATTTCACGCGAGATTCTCTAATTTTGAGATTCTAACTGTTTGACTTTCGTTTTTGGCTTCTAGTTCACGTATCCGATTCGTTAGTTCACCAACGACAACCATCAGTTCTCTCAACCACTCATTGTGATTTTTTAAGGTCCCTGCAATGCTGAAGGCACCTCTTGCCAGTTGTTTAAGAGTTGTTGAGATTTTTATCATTTTTATGAACACTTAATTTCTTTGCTTGAATGCAAAAATTTTATTTTTGTGATTTTGAGAATATTTTTTTTTCTTGGTTTGGCATACTAATTTTCCTTCTCTTGTCGTAAAATACTCTTTATAACTTCTGAAGCATTCTTCGTTTCCACATAGCACATGGCCACACTTTGGGTAAATTAGTCAATCTTCAACATTCGAGACCGTTGTGCAATCGGGACAGGTCATATTACAATAATTAAATTAATCTTTAACTTAATTTAAATAATTTTAATGCAACATGCTTCAGATGTTATCTAGATTTAAAAAATAATATAAAATTTTTATTTCAAAAATTTGTAGGAAAGATCGGTCTTTTCATTTATTAACTCTTTTGGAATTTAATATTTGAAATTCATTTTCAATTCATTTTTAATTTAAATTTTGAATTTTGAATTCTAGATAAAAATACTTTTGAAATAAAATATTTCAAAATAAACTCTAAAAAAATCAGTTTATAAATTTTAATTTAAAAATCAATTTTATCAATGGGTTGAGATAATATTTTTTTTAAATTATTTTATTTTTTGATTCTACATAACATGTAAAGCATGTTACATTATAATTATTTAAATAAATTTAAAGATTAATTTTAATACCTAATTGAAATTATATTTTGAAATGATCATCAACTTCAAGATACCGGAGAATGCATTTAAATTAGAAAACGAATTATCGTAGGATTAGAACGCATTTGAATTATTATTATGATTATTTATTGTATATAATAATTAAAAAAATTTTGAAAAATTCAAATTAATTCAAAAGTCTGAGAGAAATATAAAAATAAAGAAAAGCCTCCAAATTACAGTAATCTCACACTTTAATCCCTACATATTTTTGTCCCCAATAGACTTGTTTCACCAAAATAGTTAAGAACTGATGGCTTTGTATTCAAACCAATGTAAAGTTAGATTGCTTATGTCACCAATACATATCTCCAAATTTACTTATTTCACTACTTGTATAGAGAACAAATAAATATTAAGCCATGAAAATAGCGTGCTCTTTTATCCCCACTGTTAAAAAATTGAAAGAAAAAATAAAAAATTAAATAACATGGCTAACAAAGAAAAAAAAAGGAACAAAATATTACAATCGAAACAAAGGTTGAGGTCATTAAAGCAAAAGACAAAACAAACAAAGTTAGTTGTTAGTTGTAATTGTAAATAAAAAATTTTATATAAACAGTTTTGTCACCTTTTAGTTTTATCCCCACTTAATACCAGAGACATTTGGGGTGATAAAAGTGAAATTTTACTGTAATTTAATTATTTAAATTGAAAGTGGAAGATTAGCATAATTTAGTTTTAAAAATAATATATTCTTTTTTGATTTCATATCTTACTATTTTAAAATCAAATGTGTGAAAATCTTAGCTAAAAATAATAAGCGTGGGAAAATCTTAGATGAAGATAATAAGCGTGGGAAAATCTAAGAAGAAGATAATAAGCGTGGGAAAATCTTAGATGAAGATAATAAGCATGGGAAAATCTTAGCTGAAAATTTAAGCATGAAAGAAAAAACATTCTCGCGCTTATCAATAATAAAAGGATAAAATTTAGCTTTTCTATCTATTCTTTTTTCCCTAAACTTTAAATTCTTAATTTTTCCTTCTTTTTTTTAAATTTAATTTTATTAAATTTTTTTATTTAATTTTATGTTCTGAAGGAGATTAAGCTCGGGCAGATAAACAAACAAACAATAATAAAATATAATAAATAATATTAATTGAAAATTACATTTTAACTTAAATTATTTATATCTTATTCTTTTCTTTAAATTCAACTTTTATTTTGTATATTTTTTTAGATTTTGATTTTTTTTATCTCAAGGAGTTTGAGTTCGGATGTAAAACTCATATCCAACCTTATTTCTTTTAGAGTTAATCAATAAGTTTCTATGCTTTAGTAATTAAAATTGAATTAGTTAGAAAATGCCCTGGAATATTTTCCAAATATAAAGCCTCAATTTAATTTTTACTCTAACTAAAAAATTTAAGAGTTAATTTCGAAATAGAAAATAACTCAAATTTAGACTTTTTTTAATTTTTGAACCTAACTCTATGAGCCTTTTTGCCTTTTTTTCTCTCGGGTATTTGCTTGAATATTCATATATGAATATTCTTTACCTTCATTCAGCCATGATTGTTTTTTTATATAATATTTCTTAAAATAGGAGATAATTATTTTCAGTTTAATAAAAAAACACTAATGCACTGACATAATTGAGTGAATATTTGTATTGAGGTATGAGAAAAATTTGTATGTTTAATTACATTAAGTTAACTCTAAAGTTAATTAATTAGTAAATTTTCTTAATTGTAAAAAAATAATTAGAAATAATAATTAGATAAAATTTATTTATTCTAAATATTTTTGAATTATTTAAAATTTTTTTGTCTATTTTCATTAGGAAAAACGCTTTCTTAACTAATTAGTAAATTTTAATACTATTTTTTTTTTTTAAATAAAACCTGCTATTACATAATATGAATGAAAATAAAAAAAATTTAAATAAAATATTTTACTTTAACCTTCATACAGCTTCATACATGAGTAAAAAAATCTAATTGTTTACTAAGAGTGGGTCAAAAATACCCCAATGTAATTATGTGACCAATGAAATAAACTAAACTTTCCAATAATAATAAAAAATTAATTTTAATAAAAGCAAAAAAATTTTAGGGTTTTTTTTTGTCCCATCTTAGCATTTTTAAGTTGGTCGGATCAAAAATGACCCAATCATGGCTAACAAACAAATAAAAAAATAAAAAATAAATAAAAGTAATATTAAATAATAAAAAAAATAACTGAGAGCATATTTTGATAAAAAATTAAAAAATAAACTTAAACCAAATCGAAAAATAAAGAATAAGACATTTTTAAAAATATCTCTTCTGCAACATTTTCTTTAATAATTTTTTCACTAAAGAATTTTTAAAGAATCTGTAGAGAAACTAAAAAAATTATTAAACTAGATCAGATTTAACATTTCAAAGAAAATATAGAGAAAATTTAAAGATTTGTTTATTCTTATTATTGGCTTATTTTTAACTCTTTTTTTTTTCATAATAGCTCAATTTATAATAAGAAAAATTTTTTTAGAGTAAGATATAAATTTGGGCTTTATTTTTGGAAGATATTCTAAATTCAGAAAATTTTCTGGGGTTGTGAAGTTGATTTCAATTCAGAAAAACTTGAATAACTTTTTTACTTAAAGAGATAATTTAGTTCTATAAAATGCTTAATTATAAGAAAATTTGCTTAATGCAGTAAAATAGGTCTGCAAAATACTCTGCAATTTTCTGCATTTTGCTTGCCATTAAAAAGTATTTAAATTAATTGTGAACTTACTTTGCAGAGTTTTTGCAGACATTTATTTTCGGATTAAGCAAAGTTGCTTAAACATTAAGCATTTTACAGAACTGAATTATTCCTTATAATAAAAAAGTTATTCAAATTTTTCTGAATTGAAACGATCGAATTGAAATAAACTTCACAGCCCCGTATTTTCTAGCTAATTTAAGATGTTTTTCTTAAATTTTTGTTTTATTCTTATTTTTATTTTTATCTTTTTTTTTAAATCGCTTAAAGAAGCATATTTATATTGTAAAAACGGTAAAATTTTAACCATCGTCTTTGAAAGACTTTTCAAGGGCTTTTTAAAATAAAAAAGAAATAAAAATTTATTTTTTAAATTATTTTAAAAAAATAATCAGAAAATTTTATCCTAAATTAAATTTTCATTTTAAATAATATTTCTCCAACTGACAGGTTTTGTGAAGTTCAGAACAAAATAACAGAAAAAAATTTAAAAAAATTAAATGACTTTTTTTCAAAAAGTTTAAAATTGATTCTGTGAATGCAGAATGGTGCAATTTTCAAAGTTGCATCAACTGTAAAAGTCTGCTAATGATGTGCAAAATCTCTGCAAAATGCCCTACGCTCGATTAGATAAAAATTTAATTTCTGCTAAACTCTGCAAATTTAGCAGACCTTGATATGATCTTGATTGAAGTTGCATTTAAAGGATTAAGTTTAAACATTTAGAAAAAAAGTTATTCAATTTTTTTTACATTTTTTTCTGTTCTTTTAATCATTTTGTACTGAATTTCACAAAACTTAACTGACAACAAGCCTGAAACTCTGTGCAAGTGTTCGGCCGAGACCCCGTTTAATTTTTAAATATTATGAATTTTAATCGGATTAAAATAAATTAAAATTTTGACAAGATTACAAAATTCAAATAAACATTGAATAAAACAAACAATAAACATTTCTTTCTAAAAAAAAAGAAAATAAAGATAAAAAAGGAAAAATTGAATTTAAAAAAAAAAACGCAAAAAATCGTTCATTTTCATCTTGGAATATTTGAGAAAATTGACTTGCTTCTCGATTACTCATTTAAAGTGTTTTCCATCATACTGTATCAATTAAAAAATGATTATAAATTTTTTTTAGATCTTAAGAACTAAAAAAGCCGGTTTGTTCTTAAAAATTTTTAAAGCTAATTGAATTTTATATCCTCAAATTTCATTTTTCAATTTTTCATTATTTTAAAAAAAATAATTAAAAAAATAATTTTTTGGAATTAAAGTTTTCATAATCAACTTAATAATTTTGAAATACTATATTTCAATCTTACACATCTAATGATATAAATTTTTAAAAGAAAAAAGTTTACCATAAAGGGGGTCATCTAGTTTTTATTTAATTGCATTAAATTTAGTGTTGAACAGATATTTTGTTTTATTTGAATTCAAATTTTCATTTTAACTATTAAACAAATATTTTTTCTTGTTTTGTTTATTTAATTAGATTATTTAAAAAATTGAACATCGATAATTTTTTGTCTAATTTCTAAATTTTTTTTACAAAGTTAATTTTTTTAATTTAATTGGTATTATTGTAAATTGAAAGCTAGAATATTTAATATGTCAGCATCGATTTCTTGATCACAAAGCTATTTATGAATCTAATTGCTTTTCACCATCATTAGATTTTGCCATTGGTTCAATCAGTTTTTCCTTAAATAATAGCTTAAGTTTCTTGGGTCATTTCTCTTTAATCGTTAATTCTCAGGCGAGTTATGATAGAGTAGTATTCTAAAAATAATTCTAAGTATTGAAGTTTTTGAATTCTAACGTAAACAGTTTAAAAATAGAAAAATAAAAAATTTTATCTTTATTGCTTCTTTTGAAAAATAACAAACAAATCCTTGTGGTACCTAATTTATTAGATACAAATGTTGAATTTTTATAACCAAGACGAAGTATTTGTAAACAAATATTCCTGAATTTATGCATCTTGGTAAAATTAAATAAAAGTTGATAATGAAATAGCCTTTTGGGTTTTAAAATTGATCAAAATCTGAACTTTTCAAAACTTGCTTGGAGTATTTCATTAGTTGTAAATGAAAAACTATTCAGTATTAAGAGAATTTTCTATCTGTCAACTTCTGTGAAAATACAGTTTTTTAAGACGTTTATTTTGCCTTATTTTGATTACTGCTCCACTCTCTTGCGCTATTTTTCAAAAGAGGCAATTATTAATCTAGCTAAAAGTTATTATTTTTCGATATTTAAATTATTTAAGTTTAAATTTAAAGCTAATAACTTTAATGAAATTAGCAATTTTCTAGAAAAGTATGGTTTATATGCATTTCAGCATAGAATACTGGAAGAATGTTATTCTTTGTCTATAAAATTCTTTTTTTTTAATAATTCACTTGAAAATTTAAGATTGAAATTGAAGAAAAATGACCCAAGAAATTTAAAATATAATTTAAGGAATAGTGGGAATCTGATTGAACCAGCATCAAAAACAGTAAATGGTGAAAAAACATTTCGATTCTTTTAATAAAAGACTGATGAATGGCTTTGTGATCAAAAGATCAATGTTGAAGTTTACTACATTCAAGCATTCAATATTCAATTATATTAATTTAATATTTACAGGTTTTGTTAAAAAATTCAAAAAATTTAACTTAAATATTTCAATTTTTTAATTTTTTTTTAAATAATTTTATAAACTTTTCTTTTCTTAAATTTGTAAAAGATTTTAATATCAAATAAAAGAAGCGTTAATCGGTCTTTAATGACAAGGGCACTATCCTGTTGTTTAACCTTAAAATTGAAAAGATGTTGAATTTTCATAACCAAGACGAAGTATTTTTGATCTTTTAGTAATAATTAGAAAATAAGCCAAGGAATCCACTATCAAAATGAAACAGTTTTAAAAGAAATAGATTAAAATCTTTCACATAAAAGGCTTTTTTAAAGTCGATAAATGTCCAGATCTAAAACGATCTGAATAGATTTGACCAAAAATTTATCAACGTTTAATTTTTTCAAAAAGCCTAATTGCTAATCATTTTCAATAATTTTAAAGGGTCTCCCTTTTCAACACAAAAAAATAACCATTCAACATAATTTCAAAACGCTCAGCACAAAATGATTTCTTCTTAACACAAAAATTAAAATTTGAAAAAAATACTATAAGCACAAAAATTAAAAATAAAATAAATGCATTCAACACAGAAATTAAAATTTGAAAAAAAGAGGTAGAGCAAAAAATGCGGAAAAATGGTTTTCTAGAGACTAATTTTTTTTTAATTTCTTTTCTTTAAGCTTCGAAATTTAATTTAACTTCCGCTTATAAATATCATTAAATAAAATTAAAAATTAAAAAAAAATTATTTTATAATAAATATTTTTGTGTTGAAAAAAAATTTCCTTTAAGAATTATTTTCAAACACAATTTTTTTGTGTTAAATGTTTTTTTTAATATAATTTTTTGTGCTGAGAAGAAATCGAATTGTGTTGAAATATTATTCCCAATTTTAAATAAAAAAAATTTTATTTTTATTTAATAAATACGTCTTTTCACTAGTCTTTTGATAAATCCTGAAAATATTTTGTTTAATAAAGAATTCAATGTGCAGTTCTCTCTCAAAAAAAATATTTCAAATATTAAAAGTAATAAATTTTTGTATTATCATATATTATTTATGGAATATCAGTTATACTAAAATAAAAAAAAAATTAAATTTTTAAAAATTTAGGTATATGAGCATATAAAAATGAACTTTAGCCCCCAATCTAATTAGAAACTTATTATTATCTTACGAAATAAATAATTTTGCCCCAGAGTGCTTTATTACTTTTATATAAAAGCTATTAGATTACAATTAATATTTTGCTTGAGCCTAAGCTTTTTACAACTACAATTAAAAGTTTGGGAATATTATTTTAAATCCCCTAGACTAAATACAAAATTTGACCTCAAGTCTCTTTTATTTAGAAATTCTAGGTTTTAAATCTCAAAGAGCAGTCAATAAGAATTTTCAGAGTTTTTATTTTAATTTAATAAGCCCTAATTAAATAAACGAAGCATTTGTTGATAATTTGAGAAAATATTTATTCTCAGACAAGACTGAATCGACAGGGTTAAAGCAAATTTTTAAAATTAAATTTTTTTTAGATTTTTATCTATATCTTAAAGTCAATTTGAAAAAGACAAAAAAAATAGTATCAAATAACGAGCAGACACTTGAAACCCTTTAAATGAGAAAGTCAGAACAATAAACCAAATACTATCAACCAGCCAGAGCATTATTATTTATTTTAAAAAATTAAAAATTAAATATATTTAATTATAAACAGTCAGTTGCCAAGTGACTGACCATTAATCATTCAATTCAAGTTAAATAATCAAGCTAAATATTGAAGTTCTAGTCATTTTTTGTTGAATTTAGGCCGAATTCGGAATTTTCTATAAAAAATGGAAAATAAAAACTTGTACACCGTTTTGGGCATAAAAAGTACAAGTAATTTAAATGAGATAAAAAAAGCCTATTACAGCTTGGCAAAAAAGTTCCATCCGGACAAGAATAAAAATGTTTATGCTGAAGAAAAGTTCAAACAAATCACAAATGCCTATGAAACATTGTCCGACTTTGAGCGGCGTTGCGAGTACGACACCGAATGTGGCCTTAATAAATTCAAAGATTTGGACATTCATCAAGAGTATAGAAAACATTTTAGAAAAAATTTTGTCAAAGTGAAAAAACCCGACGGAAAAAAGTCCAAGTCAAAAAAAAATGATTTAGAAACAGAATTTAAAATATTTAATTTAAATTCGACTTTTAAAGAAACTAACAGGGACTATGACGAAGCAATTTTTGACATGTCCGATTTAACATTTGAGTCAAATAGTTTCGAGAGCAATCGCTGCGAACCTATTAAACTGTGTCACATGGATATCAAGCAAAAAATTTTCACAAATTCTTTTCAAAAAAAGAGAAAAAATTTTGAATGAAAATTAAATAAAAATTATTAATCCAATTATTTTTTTTTGTTTTTCTTTTAGATTAAATTTAAAATCAACTGAATTTGACTAAAATTATTTCCAAGTTTTTTAATGCCTTAAAAGGAAAAGAAGACATTTTATGCAATAATAAAATAACTTATTTTATTATTGTAAAACCTGAGGTTTTACAATTAACTTTCAATAATTAAAACCACGTCTATTGAAAAACATTAGATTACTTTGTTTCCACGATATTAAACTAAAATTAAAGCATTTATATCCTAAATATTACAACAATAATTAAGTATAAAAGTCAATCTATAAATTACTACTAAACTGTTTCAGAATGAACTCAAATTTTACAGTGCTGATTTGATAAAAGGGCTTTTGGTAATTTAATGTAATTTTTCGAAAAATTAAGTAAAAACAAAAAAGCCAATAAATCATTATTTCCAAAAATCTATGCTGAAAAGCAAATAAGCCATATTTTTCTAAAAAGATATTAACAACTTAAACAGTTTTAAAAAAGAAAAATAGGAAAAATAATAACTCCATTATTGTTTCTTCCAATGATATTTTTTACTTTTTTAAGTAAATTAAAGAAACTAAGAAAAAATTGAGAAAAAAAATTTTTACCAGTTTTACGTAAATTTACGTAGATATTTTGAAACAGTAAAATTCATTAAAATTTGGAAAATTTTGGTAAAAATGTATAAAAATTTGGAAAAATATTAATAATCTGAATTAAAGGTTATAACTATATATTAAAATTTTGTAATTATTATCTTTTTTTACTAAGCAAACAGATTTTTTTTTAATTGAATTTATTTCTTTAAATACTTTGACATTTTTTTAGATTTCAATAAATGATTAATAAGATAAAAAAAAAGTAAACTTATGAGTGTGATTAGAAACTCAAGAGATCGGGATGAATTCCAATCAAACATTAATAAAATATTAGACTGGGTCAGCAAGTGGAAAATGAAGTTAAATCTAAGCAAATGTAAAGTTATGCACTTTGGTAATAATAAAATTCATCAAAACCATTCGTATTCATTTAACTTAGGGGATAAAATCCACTTTATTGAAAATACCATATCCGAACGTGATTTCGGTATTATAGTTCAAGATAACTTAAAATGGAACGAGCACATATCAACTCAAGTTCATAAAGCAAACTTCGTACTTGGTAAACTAAATAATGCGTTTAAAAACTGGGATCTAAGAACGTTCAAACTACTATTCACTACATATGTAAGGCCTATTCTTGAATACGGAGCAACAGCCTGGTGTCCTTACCGTAAGCATGAAATAAAACAAATAGAGAATGTCCAGCGTAGAGCTCCTAAACTAGTACCCACGATTAGAAACAAAAATTATGAAGAGCGTCTGAAACTATTAGGTATGATTACTCTGGTTGAAAGGAGAGAAAGAGGTGACTTAATTCAATTCTATAAATTCGAAAATAAATTCAATAAGATTGATTGGTTCCATCCAATCATTCCAAGCCCAAGTTCAAGAGCTCTTGGTCCTGCAGGTTCAACTAGACAACACAATAAGCTTTATAGACAAGTTTTTAAGCAATGTTCGTCTAGACATCACTTTTACACGAATAAAATGATACCATATTGGAATGATCTACCTAAAGATGTAAAACTAGCCAAGCATAACCAAAAAAATATCTATTTAAAATTTTGAATTAAAAGTTTTTATTATTTAGCTTTTAAAACCGAACGATTAGTTTTTAATGTATTTTTCGCTTTTTCAAACGCTTATTTAAAAGTTTCACCATTAGGGACAAATTAAGCAAGGTTTTCTTGAAAAATTCTGTATCCATTAGTTTAATATAAACTTAATTAATTAAAATAAATTTACTTATTTATTTGACCTAAAAATTAACCGTCAAAAAGCAGAAGTATAATATAAAATATTTTATAGCTACACAATTGATTAGAAAATAATAAATATTAAAAAATACAAGTTTAAATAAGATAAGGAGAAAAAGAAACATTACATTATTTAATTCGAATAGTAGATTATAATATCTTTTATCACTTATGTTTATCTTAAATTTCGGGTTTTAAGTATTTTTCAAAATCTATTTTGCTGTTAAAAGCCACAGTCACGTTTAAATTATCAAGAAAATTTTCTCTTATTTTATTTTGTAATTTTTGAGTATTCTTTAGAAAATTAAAAAATGTTTTTTTAATCTTTTAAAAAGGTGATTCCGATCGGGATTCAAAAATATGGAGACTGGTCATACCATAATTTAAAATAACTAATTAAAACCATTTGATTGAATTTTTGATTTTTTTGACACATTTTTACTAAAATTTTACTGAATTTACCGCTTCAAAATTCATTTTTTATTTAAATTTACGTAAAAATCGGTAAATTTTTTTTAATTTTTTTTATTTACCGAAAAAAGTTTAAAATGGCGTAAAAAGGGCATTTTTGCTTTTATAATTGTGTTTCTGTACTTTTGCATAAAATAACCAAAATTTTCGTAATTTTTCGAAAATTTACGTAAAATTACCAAAAGCCCTAGTATCAAATCAGCACTGTATGTTAAATATCAATTGAAATAATTCAAAACTTTTTTTAAATAAATAAAAAAATAAATTAACAAACATTAATAAATAAATTCATAAATTTTTTTTACAAAATATTCAAAAGGTATTCAAATAATTTTTATATTAGTTCAATTAGACTACCACATTTACGAATATATTAAATTAAATTTAATTATTAATTTAAACCTTTTGATTTAATTTTTTTTCAAAAATGAACTGAATTATTTTAAAAACAATTTTTTTGATGGTTTATTTTGTTAAAATACAAATTATTTAAAATTAAATTCTTATATAACATTGCAAATTTTGGATTTTTTTTCAGGTATTTTTTTACCGTAACTCAGAACTATTCTGCCAAAGTCTTGGCCTATGAAAAAAAAAAAAAGATAAAAAATAATAATAGTCTTAGTTAATCAAACCTTGAAATTCAGCCAATTCAAGCTCGAGACAACTTGGTTTGCTTGATAAAGCTATGCACCCAGCTCCATATGCACTTCCTCCATGGACAATTGAATTGTCTTGCAAAAGTTTATGCTTGCTTCCAATAGAGACATACATCATTCCCATGTGGACAAAAAATGGGATACAAGTAAATGTGGTAGACTCCTGGCCTTGGCCTATTGAGCTTGAGCTAAAAAATGTGCCAACAAATTTGTTGCTAAGTGCTGATTTAAGCCACAAATCTTCGCAAGAGTCGAAAAATGTTTTTACCTGTGTGGGCACTGTTCCGAAGTGAGTAGGAAAACCGAACAAAATACCATCGGCCTCAACTAATTTATCCGCAGTTATGACTGGCACTGACTTGTCTCTAGTTTTTGCTTTCATTTTTTGCAAAACATTTTCGCTCAAAGTTTCCTCAAATTGAAAAATTTGCGATTTAACACCTGATTTTTCCAGACCAGTGCACACTGCTTTCGCCATTTCATACACATGGCCGTAAATTGAATAATAAACAACAAACACAATTTTTCTGTCGCTCATACCAAATTTTAATATGCTGACATATTTAACAAAATTTAAATGAGCTAATTTTTATGTGAAATATTCGTCAATTTTAAAATTATAGTTTTTTCTTATAATTGTAATAAACTAAAAAAAAATAATTATAAAAAAATTCTAGTGTATAGCATCGGTTTACTTTTGCAAAATTAATTTAAATTAAAAACAGGAAATTGAAAAATCATTGTCAAATCTAGGTAAACTAGTCAAATAGGGGTTTATTTTTTATAATGTCAACGGGTCTCTATGGCGCAATCGGCTAGCGCGTTCGGCTGTTAACCGAAAGGTTGGTGGTTCGAATCCACCTAGGGACGAATTTTTTAGTTTTATGGAAAATTGAAAAAAATTAAAAAATTATCAAATTTTTAAAAAAGAAATAGTTGTCAATAAAAACTACATAATTCGTCAGTTATACAAAAGTCAATTTGAAAAAATAAACTTCATTTAAATAAATTTTTTGTCAATTATTTTTTATTTTTGTCAATTTAAAAAAATATTTGTCAAGTAAAGAAAATTTTAATTTTTTTCGCACATTGTCCCAGCAATTCTAAAAGGACAGAACTTTTTTTTTCTATCGCATGAGCTAACTAGAAGAACCTTATAACCATTCTAAACCAGTTTGTATGTAGAATAAGTTGCTAACATTTCGATTTAAATTTGAAATTAAATTTTATATAAGAGAAATTTAAAGAAAAGTTTAAAACTTACTATCTTTTGGATTTCGAGTATGAGCTGAACTATATGATTATGTTTGATCTAATTCAAGATTTGAAATATCCATTTTTTTTTCGTATATTAGCTTTTCTTTTTCTTCGATTAATAAAGACAGCAATGAGACATTTATTTATAGTAAAGATATTATTGACAATTATTTAAGGGTCTTATTTTTCGTGCTATAATAATTTAATTGTTTGCTATAAAAAAATAATGCTATAAGAATATTATTTTTATTTTATTATTTTCTGCTATAATTCTTTATTTTTCTAGTATAATAAAAATACAAATGATATAAAAATAAAAAAAACAAAGAAAAAAAGGTCAACTATTTTCTTTTTGGTCTTTTATGAGTATTAGACCCGGTTGATTGATCTTTTGGTTTGTTTTTTGAGCCAGCTGGTCTTTCTCTTTTTTTTGCAACTACAATAGGATCAATATTTTCTTCATTATCTGATACTGTTACAACAAAATCATGACGATCGCTTGAGCCAGTTTCATCATTATGTTGTGTTCTTGCTTCCAAAACATTTGTTGTAATTTCTTCCATTGATTCATCATCATTTTCATCATCATCATCGTCTAAATATATTTCAAAGGAATCGTCCATTTCATCGTCACTTTTGTTTTCATCTTGGAGTTCAGATGGTTGCACTACAAGTGCTCGCTTATTTTTCCCAGGTCTCCCTTTCTTCTTATTTGCGCCTAATGTCACGTCTTTATCCACAAAATTGATTGTACTTTCGATTTTTGCCTCTTGTTTTTTTTGTTTTGATCGGTTCAATTTCCTCTGCGCCTCTCAACGAATCTTCGATTTGTTCAATATTTGGATTGTTTGGAGCAACAAACTCATAGCTAGTTGATGTATCTGTCATAGTTTAGTCAGTTAAATTTTTATTATAGGTAAGAAATTTATGAACTTATGCATGTATGTCATATATAAAAAATTTCTACTCAGCTTAATTTATCAATTAATTCAAAATTGAAACCAAAATTCACTAATTGGTTAATGCTCAATAAATATATTGTCATTACATATAATTTTATAGCATCGGTATTTTTATTTTATATCACACGTATTATTTATTATATCAGATTGTGTCAATTATATATCAATTTTATTTTTTAGTTTATATCATTTCCGTTAATTTTTATATCATTTTATTTTTTTTATTATAGCAAAGAATTAAAATATTATAGCACGAAAAAATATAAGTCATTATTTAAAAGTTAATTTATTTATTTATTTGTATATCTGTATCGAGCATTAAAATTAATTGTCATTCATTTTTTTTTATTGACAAACATTTTTTTTTAAATGACAAAATCCTTATTTACAGCTTTAACAAACAATAAATTAATTTAATTAACTATAATTTAATTTAATTCACAATTATTTATTCTAAGTTACAAATATCTAAAATTATTGACAAAAAAACTAATTAACATTTATTTATTAATTGACGGTTTCTCTCCCTGCCTTTTTTAGGCATCTTGAAGTTTAGGATATCAGATACAGATTTACAAATAAATAAATAATAGGATCTAAAAAATCAGATCAAATATTATTCTTTATAACATTAGTTTATAACATTTGTATGTTTTTTGATTAAATCTCTCTATAAAATTCCTAACTAATGCAAAAAACATGCTAAATATTAGACAATGCTCTGCAAAAACTCTGCAATTTTGCAGGAAAATGCACGTCATTAAAAATTATTTAATTTAACTGCTTTATTTAAATTTATCGAATATTTAGCATGTTTTTTGCATTGATTAGCATTTTGCAGAGATATTTAATCAAAAAACATTCATAAGTTGTAAACAAAATACTATTTAATCTGATTTTTTTGATCCTAAACTTCAAGATGCCTTTTTTCTATTATTTTATTATTTTAATTTTATAAATTTATTTTGATTGCTAAATGCGCACTATAAAATTCTTTATTTAATTTATCAAAATTTACCTCAATTAGGTGTTGAATAATGTTACCAGGCAACCATTTGACATTCATTCTGCCAAGTTGCGTAACATAATGAATTAAAAATAGAGAAAAAAATTAAAAAAAATTCTGCATTAAAAATGTTTATTACTCAAAAAACTATTGCTAATTTGACTAATGATGATTCGAAAGTGCTAGGAAAAATAGCTCCTAAGATAAAGAGAGTGCACGAAAAATTCGCTCTGGAAACTAATAAATACAAAACTGTAAACAGTAGCTGGACTCCACTCAAGGATCGGGAATCAAATAGAATAGTAATACTCAAAAATATTCTATTAAAATAACTTTCACTAAACTTCTTAATTCAGATTTTTGAGGAAAGAGTTGAATTAGCATGTAATTGGGTAAATATTTAAAAAAATTTGGGAAAAAAATTAGCTATTTACTTGCTAAAAAAAGTTTGACTTATGGACAGATAAACAGCGAAAATGGTTTTTGCTGAATATTTTATCGCGGTGTAAACCAACTCAAATATGCTTTCTGGAAGACACTTTAAGCGACATTGGGGTTTGTGAACGCAAAGATTTTACCACAGTTCTCCCAAAATATTTATCTGCATACATTTTTTCCTTTCTTTCTCCCAAAGACTTGGCCAGATGTGCCCAAGTTTCATCACATTGGAAGTTCTTGTCTGAACAAGTAAAAATGACTTGCTTTATGGAAAATAAGTTTTGAATTTTTTTATCTAGGAAGAGGTCTGGATGCCCAAATGTCTAAATTTTGGTTGGTATCTACCTTACAAGCCAACTGAACGTGAATTTGGATGCTGGAAAGCTCACTATGTTCAGTCAATACAGAGAATCCAAGCTTATCCATTGAATAAGGTAAAATTTTGAAATTAAAAAATTTAAAAATAAAAATTAAATTATCTAAATGCTTAGGATGCTGCATTTGAGTATCGAAAAAGTCTATACCATCGTGAATTGACTGATGATGAAAAGAACAAGTATTTGTACCAGACAGTAAAGCGAGTTTTTGATCCAGAAGAAAAAAGTAGAAATTTTTTTATCCTAAAAAAATTAAAATATTGAATTTAAGATCACATAATGGCATCACGTAAGCCATGGTCACCAGCAAGCAAAGTACCAACAGATTTGAATAAATTAGACAAATACTTTTACTCAATATCAACTAATCCGAACAAACCAAGATTGGACAATGAAATAAATGCTTTGTACGCTACAGCATTTGGTTTTCCCAAAGAATCTCACCATTCAAGTCTCAAATCACTGGGACACTCGAAATCAATTAATGAAAATATGCTTCAAGATTTCAGAAAAAGCCTTCCTGCACATTTTTCCGAAGCTAAAAGTCACTACAAAACAATGAGAAAGTCCGAGTCGGACTTATTTGCAACGTAAATAAAAATTTAAAAAAAATTTAAAAATTAAAAATTTTTCAAAAAATTGAAAATTTATTTTTTTTTGAAAATTTAAAATTTAAATTTTTTTTAAAAATTGAAAAATTTAAAAAATTTAAAAATTACAATTTTTTCTAAAAAATTAAAAAAGTTAAATTTTTATATTTTTTAATATTTCAATTTTTTATAAAAATTTAAACTTTAAATTTTCAAAAAAAAATAAATTAAATTTTTTCTAAAAAATTAAACAATTAAAATTTTTTCTACAAAATTAAAAAATTTTAATTTTTATTTAAAACCTTAGGAGTCTTACAGAATCAAGCTTTAACGCTTACTTGACTTACAAAGAAGCCCAAAATACACAGTCTCTATCAAAAAGTTTATCAATTGGCAAAAAGATAAATCAATCAAGGCTAGTTTTTTTAAGTTCAAAAATTCCATGTTCATGTGTAAGCTTAAATTTTAAATTGATATTAATTATTTATTAAATTATATTGAAAAAAATTAAGCTTTTACTGGATGCATTGAAGAATGATATAGTGCCGATTTATTACGATTTTGATTCGGAAAATTTGCAAAGTTTGCTTTTCAACGTTGAAAAAACTCTCAAAGGAAAATTAGTCAAGTAAAATTGAAAAAAAATGTGATCCTTGGTAATTTTTTTAAACTAAGATCTGTCGCATTTTTGACTCATTTTGAGAAGCCAGGACAAATTTGCTTGACAAAAGATAGTATAGTGTACAAATTCAATGTTAATAGTGAAGAAATAAGTGGATTTTTTATGAAACTAAGAGACAAACTTATTAATTTGGAAGATTGTACATTCGACTTTTTTGCTCCTCTCGGAAGTTCAGGTAGATTTTTTCAATAGTGGTACCCTATTAATTAGAAAAAAAAATTTTAAATCATAAAATTTTATTTTGACAATTATAAAAAGGATGGATTTTTTTATCTTTTAATTAAGTTCTAATTTTATCATATGACATTCAAAAATTGATTTTGTTTTTTCCCTTATAAATAACAGTTTAAAAAGACAACAACAAAAAAATTAGCTCTGTAAATACAGCAAAGCGTTGCAAGCATTCTTTCATCAAATTCTCTAAGATATTTAGGCTTATTTCTTTTTCTATAAAAGTTTGATTAACACTTCATTTATTAAAAAATTTAGAATGAATTTAAATTGTTTGAAAAAAGCCTTTTAAAAATTAAAAAAAAAAGATGATAAATTGATAGAGCATCAAATTTGAATTAATTATATAACACAAATTTTTTTTTGCTCAGCAGAAAAAAAATAATTTTAGTTTTGGTTTAACAAAATTAATCTAATTTAAAAAAATAATTTTTACTAAATTTTCGTATTTGTGTATTAGAACTAGTCACCAGCCAACTTGGGGCGGCATTTTTAAATTCATTTAATCTTTTGTTTTTGTTTTTTGAAAATATTTCTTGATAAAAAAAAAAGAGTTCATAAATTGATAAATAAGGCAAAAAGGTTTATCTTTTACAAAAGTTAAAAAATATTAATTTCGTATTTTTTCTTATGAAAAATTATCAGTCACAAAGATAAAAAAATTTTCAAAAATAATTTATCTTATAAAATGAGATCGCAATTCAAATAATTTTATTTATCCTATAATTTCGAGCTATAAAACCTTGATAAATAAACAAAATTTTTGAATTTTGTGGGACAGATTTTGGCATGAAATATTTAAAAAAAGTTTAAAATTTATACGAAATTCTTATTAACTGATTTGCTAAAAATAACACATTAAAATACATAAAAAAAGGTTATTCGAAGCAGCTGTAAATGATACATTGTATATTTATATTTCAATTTTTTTCATATTTATAAACTTTCCCAACAAAAAAAAACCGTAGTATCGGACATGTTAACTTTTTATTATTTTTAAAATTAAAATGCAGATAAAAAGATTTTACAAAATGCTCTCAAAGAAATTCAGTGAAGCTTTAATTTAAAGAAAATTTTAAAATTTGATGAAGTCTTACGGCAAATTGAAGTGCATGATCAAATTTAAATTTCAAATCAAAATTTTTAGATTTTGATTTAGATAAAAAGGTTTTTTTTTTTTAATTTTTTAATAAAAAATTACAAAACTTTATTAAACATGATTTGTTTAATCTATGCTTAGAAAGAAAATTATATGAATTTTTATCTAAAGTAAATTAAAATCTCAATCAATATTTTGAAATTTTGCAAGACAACATTTAACTTTTTTTTGCCGTAATATATTTTTATTAGTATTAAAATATCATTTAAAGCCATAATTTGGATACCTAGATATGGATTTTAAATTTGTCCTTAAACTTTTCAAATAAAGATTTTAGATAAATCAATTAAAAATCAATCAGAAAAAAAAATCTGTATTTTTTCAATTAAAATAACAAACATCTTATGTTTAATTTAAAAAATATTAAAAAAAGCTAATTTGAACATTTTTATTAAGATTAAAATCTATTAAATTTTGATCATTTAATCATGATCATTAACTTCAAGTTGCCAAGTCTTACGTGAGTTATTTGACTAGAAATAATTAGCTCACAACACCAAAATTCAGAAAAAAATAATGTATTGAAATTTTTGATTTTTAATTTTTGTCAATAATAATTTTAATGCTTTTTTTTCTTTTGTCACGTATTGTGAAATTCAAATACAAATTGAACAAAAATTCTTAATTTTTTGATATATTAAAATTAAAGTTTATTGATTATATTAAATAAAGTACTGCAATAGAGTTTAACATACTTTTTTGCACCTTTTTTACCTATATATTTTTTTCAGATTTAAAAAGAGACAAAAAATAAAGAATCAATGAGATTTAAATTGATTATTGGCTTGATTTTGAAAAAAAGGAAATAAAAATTTTATTTTGGTTACAAAGGTGCAACAAAGTATGCTGCACTTTGTGGTTGTATTTTTTTTAAACATTTTTTAAAACTTTAATTTTAATTTATCAAAAAATGAAGAATTTTTGTTCAATTTGTATCTGAAATTCACAACGCCTTTTCTCAAGAATTTTATTTTTTATTATTAAATTTTCTTTTTATATCTATTTATTGATAAAATTATTTAAAAATTTTTTTTAGTTGATGGACTTGAGCTTTTAGACAATCTTTATGAACTTACAAGTCTGATTATCAGAGCTCCGACGGGTTTTAAATATAACTATAAATTTTGTAAAATTGAAAATATAAAAATAAAAAAGAAATAATTTATTTAAAAAGTAAAGGGAAAATGGTTGAATTCACCAGATATTGAGATAAGTCCATTAATGGACTATTTTATTGAGAGTAAAATAAATTTGTGGATAAAATACTCTGACATTATTGACGATGCCCACGATCGGGTCCGTGACTTGGTCATGAGTGGATACATATCCGAAACCGATAAACTCACTTCAAATAGACTTACTGGTGCTGTCATTTACACCAGTTTGAGCAATAACCAATTTTTAATGGACACAAAATTTCAGTCAGAGCTAAAGGAAATTCTTTTATGTGCCTCTGAAGATACTAAAGATAAAAAAGAATTTTACACTCGAGTGTCAGATGAGATTGCTAAAAAAATAAACTCGTATGACAATGAACCATGTGGACAAAATGATGATTCGCTTAAAGCTGATCAAGCTTTAGTTACTTTTCTTAAATTAGTAGATTTTCATTTTTAGTTTAATTTAAATCATGAAATTTTAAAGTTTTAAAATTTAAAAGAAAAGTGATGCCGAGTCAGTTGAACAGAACATGCGCACTCAAATTGTTTTAGATTTGGTAAAAACTGAAATAGACTTCTTCAAATCTCTTGAAATAATTCAAAAATATTATGTCAAACCATTGAAAGCTTGCCTTGATTCTGGAAACAAGTATTTTTTTGTCACAAAATTTTGAAAATTTAAAAATAATCTTTTTTCAAGGGTCATTATTTCTCAATCCGTTTTAAATATGCTATTTAATGAAATGAATAGTCTTTATCAAATATCTAAGTAAGTTTGTAAATAAATATTTTTTAATTTAAATGTGAGGTAAGGTAAAATATTTCCTTTTTTAAATTTACATATTTATTAATTGAATTAGCCTCCTTTAAGGAGAAGTAAAAGTAAAAAGTTATAAAAAAAAATGAATAAAAAAAAATCTATTTCTGTAAATGAACAATAAAAGATTAAAAAAAAGTTGGAACAAAAATAAAAAAGCTATGTTTCACTTTACTTAAATAAAATATTTATTATTTTTGTAATAATATCAAATCATCAATAAATAAATGATCAATCCGATCTGATTGATGCTTTACTTCTTATTATTCATGATAAAATTTTATTTTGGATAATTTTTTTAATCTTCAATTTAAATTTTTAATTTTTCAAAAAAGGAAATATTTTTTTTGAATTTTTACTAATATTTTTTACGCCAAAAATTTTAATTTTTTTTTTAAATTTGTATGATACTGAAAGTGATTTTTGTATATTTTTAGAGAAATGGTCCGGGAATTCAATAATAGAGTTCAAAATTGGGATTTCAGTTCTTGTATTGCTGATGTAATGTATAAATTTACCAGGAAATCAGACATTGTAATCAATTACGCCAATAACAATGATTCCATAATAACTACACTTGACAAATTAATTTCGACTAACCCTCAATTTAGGGAATTTATAGTGCCAATCGATAACACAAACTTAACCAATATGATGAGGTAAGTTTGTTAGTCTTTTTTCTGAAGTAAAAAAATTGACTTAATTTAAATTGAATTTTTAACAACGAAAAAAATAACTAATCAAAAAAATAAACAAAAAAGAATTTAGAAATTTAATTAAAACGGTTTCTGTTTATTAGTATTTATTTCTAAATCAATCAAAAAACAAAATTAAAAATTTGAATATTAAAAACTTGAAAAAAAAAAGAAATCATTTGATTCTGACATTAATTTAAATCTACTTGATTAATTCTAATAATTTTGAAATCATTAAATTTTTGCATAATTAATTTTGAAAAATAGAGTTGGCGTAATTCAAAATATGCCTAACCATTTTAATTTTTGTTCATTAAATTATCTTATATAATTAGATACAATTATTTAAAAATAAAATTTGAAAATTTTGTTTACTCTTGTAAACTTTTCTGTATTCTTTTTGTTCAAGTTCTATTTGATGTCATGTTATGGTAAAATTTTAATATTTTTTAAAAAATTTTTATAAGAAATTTTAAAAAATTTTCATATATTTTATCAGCAAAAAAAAATAGTCAATTTTAGGTCAGCGCCAACTCTAAAAACAAAAATTATCATTAAATTTTTTATAATTAAAGAATCCAAGATTTGATGGCATCACCATGGACTAGGATCAAAGAGTACATTAGCATTTTAGGATCTTTACAGCTTCATACACCCAAAGAGCACCAAGATCAGGCTCACATTACCAAAGTTTTAAACAAATTAAAAGAAATTTATCTTTACGTAAAGCAGGTACTGTTGGAAAAAAAAATTTATTTTTGGTGAAAATTTTTCAAAAGCTTCAAGAGAGGGTCGAGAAAAAATACCGCATGCTACAGATTCAAAAGTTGGTTCTTGGCGCACCGGTTTGCTAAAAAAACATAAAAAATTTTAAAATAAATTTAAAAAAAAATTAAGGATTTGCTAAAGCCTGGAAGATATTTGGTCAAGGAACAGAAGGCGGTGATGCTCAATCGAGTAACAATGAAATTTGCCAACGAAATTGTTTGCTTTCTATTTAATGACGGAATTCTGATCGGAATAAGAATTAACCAAAATTTTCCTTTTATAAAGTAATTAAATTACTTGAGAAAAAAATAATTAAAAATAATTAAATTGTTTTCAGACATAGCGAGGAAGTTGTTATTCACATGGAACTTATTGATAGCTTTTATAACTTGGAAATAAATGACATGGCTGATACTAAAAGTAAATTGTTGCTAATTTAAAAATAAAAGAAAAATTTACTTCTCTTATTTTAGGGTATTCTCATGTGATTATGGTAAAAGCTCAAAAATACGGCCAATTTTATATTAGTTTCGATAGTATAGAGGAAAAAATAAATTTTTACAATTTATTAGCAGCCACACGCAGCTTAGCACTTAGATGAAATGAATCAAAGTGACGCACCCATATTAAATAATTATTAATTAAAATCGCTTTTAAACAAAAATTTCAAATTTTTCTTTCATTTATTTATTTTAAAATAAAACATTTAAAATTAATGTATTTTTTTTTAAAAGATTAAATTATCTTAGGGAAAACTCAATTAGGAAAAAATATCAAATTTCTAGATTAAGACCCCAAGGCTAATTAGAAAAAAAATTCAAATCCAATTTCTAAAATCGTAATTTTCAAAATTATTAGTTTAAAATTCGCAATTAAACTACTCAGTTTGTTGAACGTAATTCAATTAGAACAAAATAGTTATTCATTGAGCATTTCTTATCTGGAAAATTTCTAATTTACTTTAAAATAGATGAATTTTTTCCAAGCTAAGGTTATTTTTAAACTCGGCTAATTAACTGGTTTAATGAATTGCCAGTTGCCATGGCAACCAAAAAATTTCATCCATAGAACAAATATCAGACTAAGTGTGTCATAGAAAATTAGTTTCTTTTTTATGTTTTGTTTCTTGTATGGCATATGATTTATATGTCCTAAAATTTACAGATAAACTCAATAGCATGAGCATAATTTTTTTCTTATCTACCTATTTATGTCAAACTAAAATTGACTAAATATTAATTCCAAATTAGTTATTTGAAGTCAACATTGAAGTTTGTCAAAAGAGGTCATTTAACTTTTCCAATTTAATTTTTAATTTTGACAACTTTTTTAGTCAAGCGATGTTTTGCTAATAGAACCTGCTTATTCCTGTGCTGAGATTTCCCAGAGCCAAAAAATTTATTTTCCTATTTTTACCTTTCAAGTTCTTTCGAGCATTATTTTCGATTTTTTTTTCATTTATCCATCCACGCGGGGCATATTGTTGTTTAGAAAGAAATTAGTTAAAAATTAAAAAAGCTAATTTTGGCAGACTAAAA
The DNA here is from genome assembly GCA_025491095.1 of Brachionus asplanchnoidis. Taxonomy (NCBI): domain Eukaryota; kingdom Metazoa; phylum Rotifera; class Eurotatoria; order Ploima; family Brachionidae; genus Brachionus; species Brachionus asplanchnoidis. The sequence continues at coordinate 2,439,932 of JAILYF010000019.1, forward strand.
TCGTCACTTGTTCCTAGTTGAGGCCTCTGGGATACAATTACTATGGATTCAATTATTTCATTAAAGGCTTCGAAGCCTCAATAGAACCATGCAGAAGGTGTGAATAAGAAATTATTTACCTTTTTTTATTTCTTATTCTAATCAGCTACGTTTTTGTTCTTGCATAAAACATGTTAAACTTTTGGCAACACCGGCTCGGTATGTAGAAAAATTGAACTTTAAAAACAGCCATGTAACAACACTTTTTCACACACACACACAAACACACAACTATTTATTTAGATAAAAATTAAAATAAAAAATTTGAATTTAAATTCTTTTTTTATTTATTATTTACTTTTAATTTAAAATAAGAACCAAGAAAAAATTTTCTCAACTTTTTTTCTTGATCATAAACACTAGTTTAAGAAACACTTTTGATTTTATTGGAATAATAAACTACCTAGATTTAATAAATGAAAAAGGCCTTTAGATAAAAACGAGACAATCTAATTAAAATTTATTTTACCATAGTAGCGTTTTGTTTGTGTTTTTTTCTTATGAAATAATTTATGTGAATCAATCAAGTAAAAATTGGTAGTATCCGAAGAAGACTAGAACCCGAAATGGATATTGGGCTATACGAAGACGATTTGGATGACTTGATCGAAAAACCGATCAATAGAGTCAAAGTAAATTTTTTTTAAAATAATTTTAATTATTTATTTAAATAAAAATTTCAATTATTTATTTAAATAAAAATTTCAATTATTTATTTAAATAAAAATTTTTTTTTAAGAGTGCCGAAGAGCTGAGGAGCCACATGATAGACGAGAGTTTGAATGAGTTCGGCAAGACAATTTTTCTGCTCAACAGCAGCTATGAGGCCCAGATAATTGTTGGAATTCAAAAGATACCCATTCTGCTAAATATGGAAAAATCCCAGTGCATACACAGAATTTTTCCCAAATTTAAAGTAAACTTTGTTCCTCGGCAAAGCTTGTTCTTAATTTCTTTCCAAGGAAACATGTCTAATAGACGAAACGAACAGAAGTTTAGAGTTCTACCAGACAATTGGCTCCACTATGGCCCAAATTCTTTCTTCCGGGCTAATTTCTAGCAAAGATTTTGTCAATTATTTCATCGATTCCATTGCCAACAAGGTTTATGCATACAGTGAAAAGTCCAATGATTATGGTAAAGTTAATTTTTTTGAAAATAAAAAGATTTGGTCAAAGGTAAAGAGCAAAATGACAAAGCCTTTTTTTTGGAGAAATCTCATAATAGTATACTTGCTTATGCTAACTCCTTGAGTCTTAGAATTAAAATCAGGGGCAAGTTTTTGATAACTAGATGTTGGATCTTTTCTAATCTCGCTAAAAATGTAATTTTCATCCCTAAAAGTCAGCTTCCGAGGTCTACCAGAACGGCTTCGATCAGAGACAGAACCAGTCTCTTCGTTTCTTAGTTGAAGAGACACATTTTGGAGATACACGTAACAACTTGGCTATTTCGTTTTGCTTTTTATCTCAAATTTGTAGCAGACCCACAATCTGCCATTTTTGTGAACTAGACACATTTTTTTTAACCATTTTTTGCCAAATTAAAGATTTTTTGGTAATGTTATTCAGAGACCAAGTGAGGAGTTGGAGAGTTTTTAAATTAAAAAGTTAACGAGCAAAATTTACTCAAAATTAAAAGTTATTTAAGAATTAATCATAAAGGTGTGAAAAAAGGTAGCAATGGCTGCTAAAACTTTTAGATTACCCGAATTTCTAAACTTTTGCTCCGACTTTTAATTTTTATTTTTTAGAGGAAGTTTTTTCATTATAAATATTTAAAAGTTGATTATATTTTTATGCCGAGTGTCATATATCAAATTGTAGAGAAAAAAAAATTCTACAAATTATTGCTTTTTTTTTTCTTTTGCACTCAATTTTTCGTTAAATACAACAAATAAACAATTTAAGATAAATAAAATAATCAATTTCTAAACTTTTGCAACATACTGTATAATATTTTTTAAAAGATTATGTTCGTTTCCTATATATAACATTGACATCTGTATCTCGTTAGAGATGATGAATCTTCTAGAATAGAAATCAATTTTGATTCTAAGTATTGCTAGGCGTGTTAACCCTCATACAGCTTTGATTGGGTCAAAAATGACCCGATGAAATTTTTTGTTCTTTTTTTTAAGGTAAAATATTTATTTGGATAAAAAATAATTCCTGATTGACTAATATTTGCCAATTTAATTAAAGCTTGTTTTAATAAATATTTTCGTCACTAAAATTAGTTTTTTTAGTCTACAATAAAATAATAAAAAGTCATCTCAATATATAAATTTGTCAGTCTTTTAGTTTTTTTGTCAGAATAATTAGTTTTTTATAGTCAGCTAAAACCAAATAAATTAGTCACCACTTTTAGTTATTTTTGTCATCTTAAAAAAATTTAATTTGTCATCCCCAAAAAATATAAGCCCTGTTTTACTGTTTAAAAAATTACACAGGGTCATTTTTGACCCATCTTAGTAAACAATGATATTTTTCTACTCTTAGCTGTATGAGGGTTAATTATTAACAAAGTAACGTATTCTACATATATGATTTAAACACGAGTTGATCATCAAGTAAGTGAATGGTTAAAGTCTGGGTAAGAAATTTAAAAATTCTAAATGAGTTCTGTGTAGGGTCGTTAATCGACGAGATTTTTTTTTGAATGATTAATAAAAAATCGATTAAAAAAATTTTCGATTTTGATTTATATTTAACTTTTTAAATCGAATTTTTATTTTTCGATCAGACCGACTTGTTTTTCTTTTTAGTCGATTAATTATTAAAATATTTAAATCGACTAAAAAGAAAAAATGTTTTACTTTTTTAAATCAATTTACAAAAATTTGATTTTTTTCTCCAAATTGCAAAATAAACGATTTAATGCAATTTTCGAACTTAAAAAAAACGTTTCTTCGCCTTTAACACAGAACTTCTGTGCAGCAATTTTCCTAATGATGTGCAAAATCTGTGCAAAATGCACTCGCTTGAATATACTAAAATTTAATCTCTGCTAGAGGATACTTTACATCCAAAAACTAAAAAATTTAGAACAGGTATCGTTAAAAGCTGACTTCATATTCTTAAACTAGACTAAAAAATATATTTTCTAGCTGAGATTTATAATTTTTAAAAATGACACTCTACCAGCAATTGGGCCCTAAAGTTATGCAACAAGATAATGCGGTGGTGAAGTTTGGAGCAAAAGCTATTGCAAAATACTGTTTTTTTAAATTTAAACCAGTTTTTTTAAATTATTAGCAATTTTTTTTTAAATAAATGTTTAACATTTTTAACATAATTTGTTAAATGTAAACAAAAAATTAAAAAAAAATCTTTATATTTAGAAGGTTAGATCAAATATTGATAGAAACAATACTAAATTTTTAATATTTTAGTTTTTTTATTAATTAATAATAACTTTTTATGATTTTTATGTATAAAGTTTTCAAATTTTTCAAAATTGTAATTTTTTTTTAATTTAAAAAAAATGTTTTGTTATGCTTTAAATTTTTATTCTCAGAACTTCACCGTCACAAAGATACTTTGCTTCAAATAAACATTTCTTTTAAACCTAAGAAGATACGAGCCTAAAATCGGGTGATAACGATAGCTTAAGACATGGACTACAAACTGACTATTAAGTCTTGTTTCTTTACAATTATTAAAAATAAACCCATAAATTTATTAGAAAATTAGAGTAATTTGACCTTAAATGTTTTTTTTTGAACATGATCTCCTGACCCAATCATGTCTGAAAGCCACAAATTCTTAAAAAGCATCTTTAAATCTAAAAACTGGAAAATTTTCAGCAGTTTCCCATTTGAATTCGCTTAGATATCGTAATTTAATTAATTAAAATGAACAAAAAACCTGTTTTTATATTATTTTCCTATAGAATGTGAATATGAAATGTGAAATGTGAATAAGTTTTAAATAAGTTTAAAATAAATTTTAAAATCAGTTTACTAAACTGATTTTAAAATTTTGAAAAAAATTACTGAGCCTTTTAACAAATAATAGTATTTTACTCTTTGATAGTGGATGAAAATCACGTAATGCTGCTTTTTATGTTAATTTCATTTTAAAATAAAAGTTAAAAAAAAAAATATTTTATCCATTAGAATTAAACATTAAAATTACCGTAAAAATTTAACAAATTAAAATTAATTTTAATGTCAATCAGGACTTAAAGATTTTTATTTTAAATCCTCAGTAGATTTTTTTTTAATGATTTAAAAAATTTTAAATACATTTTCAAGTCATAAATAAAAGTCCAAACAAGTCACATTTAAGAAAAAATATTAACTTGTACCTTTTCTCAATTTTCTATTTATTTTTCCTTGAGTACGAACAAAAAATGATTGAAATTGAAAATATCCTTTCTAAAAATAAAAATTTTGTATTAAATGATAACCAAAAAAAAGTGTGGACATTTCAAAAGCAATTTTAAAACATTTTTTTTGTCCTGGCTGAAATTGGCCAAAAAAGTACCACGTACAGTATTAACTTAACCACAAGCGAAATTAAAGTTTACTTAGTTTTATAAAACTTTTTTGTTTTTTTTTAATTAGAATTAAAAAAAATAAAACTTAAATCTCATTTGTAAAAATAAAATCAACAAGTAGTAGGGTGTTTAATAAGTTTTTTCGTTTTTTTCTAGACTTTATTTATTTATAAAAACTAAAATAAAATATAATTAGTCACTAAAATAATTTCCTTCGCTACAAATACACATCTCCCATCTTTCTGGCAGCATTTTGATCCCTCGCTCGTAGAAGCTGGCTGGTTTTGAGGTGAAATATTGACTGATGTCTTTTTTGATTTCCTCCAAGTCTGAGTAACTTTTTTCACTGAGGAAGTAACCTAATAAAATCAGAAATTAGAATTATGAAAAATAAACACATCATTTTGTTCTATTCTTTCAAAATAAATTTCTTATTTCCACTAAATTAAATATTTTTATTTAAGAAAATACGGAAATATTCAAAAATTGGACCGAGGTTATATTTGAAATAGTTGATTTATTACCAGAAAATTTAATAAAAACATTTGTAAGAATTTAAAAATTTATTTTTTATTAACAATTTAAAAAAAAATTTTCTAATAGATTTCAGATTCTATAACAAAAATAAAAACTCAATATTCTTCGAGAAAGTGCCGCGAGTACTTGTGTTTTTTGTTGTCCCGCAGTGCACCAAAAGTACAGCCTCAAACAAATTTAAACTTAATATTTCCTGTGATGCTCGATTTGTGCAATGACACTCAGTACGAAATCCGAGCGACGGCCTGTCGCTGCTTGTCAACTGTGTCCAAAAGCCTTGGCTCCGAGATTTGCATGGATCTTGTTGTGCCAGAAATGTTCAAGTTTTTGTGCGATGAATCGATGCTTGTTAGAACCAGTTGCTTTCAGTCTTTGATTGATATGTTAGATTTGTTCCAAGATTGTGAGTTGAAAATAAAGATAAAGTAATCAAAAATTTATTTTCTGCTTTAGATGATGCCAAAAATTATCTTTTGAAAAAAATTCAGTCATTTATTGAATATGGTATGTCAACCCGGGATGAAAACTACTTGCTTACAGTGTCAAAAAATTTAGGAATTATTGTCCAGTCATTCTATGGTAAATTTGTACAATTTTTTTGATTCGAAAATTAGGCATCTTGAAGTTGATGATCAATTCAAAATATCATTTTAATTCAAAAAGTTTATCTTTAGATATTAAAATAAATCTTTGATTTAATTTAAATAATTGTAATGTAACATGATTTACATGCAATGTAGATTAAAAAATAACGAAAAAAAACATTTTCTCAATCCTATGATAAAATCTATTTTTAATTTAGTTAACTGATGTTTTGTAAAGTTTTGTTTTCATTTTAATACTTATTTTGAATTTTTTTTTTGAATTTCTTAAATTTAATTGTGAATGCTAAACACAAATACTTGTGATAAAAAAAATCTCAAATAAATTTTACAAAAAATCAGTCAATACATTTAAATATTAAAATCGATTATCAATGGACTGACAAAATATTTTTTCAATTTTTTTTTTATTTTCTTTATCTACATTGCATGTAAAGCATGTTACATTACAATTATTTAAATTAAATCAAAGATTTATTTTAATATCTAAAGATAAACTTTTTGAATTGAAATGATATTTTGAATTGATCATCAACTTCAAGATGCTGAAAATTAATCAAAATTTTCTCTAGAAATTATGAGTTCTCAAATTAAGCTCTTTTTTGTTGATGTTTTCTATCAGTTGTGTAAAAATGAAAGTCTTTTTTCTAAAAGAGTACATTGAAAAATTTTTTGAAACCTAAAATTTTAATTAATTTAACAATTAAAGTCTGTGAATGAGACAAAATACAATTGGAACATGAGTAAAATAAGCCTTGCCAGTGCTTTTTCAGTAAATTTAGCCTATTTATGATATGATAAAGTATTGAAGAATTTTAAATTAGAGCGTGATTTTGATTACGAATTCAGTTAACTTTGAGAATAAGCTAAGTCAATGTTTAACAAGTCTGGTGAAGGATAGAAATGAAAAAGTCCGAGAAGCTATCGCCCTGCAAATGATACCAGTAAAAAATTATTTTTTGAAAAAAAATCTATGAAAAAATATATTTTTTTTAAATTTTAGATTGCTGATAAGCTTGGCAAACAGCAACAACATTTGATTATAAATGATTTTTGCACCACAATGTCCGATAACTCTACCATTGTTCAAACAGTTGTTGTCAGTAGTTTGGAAAAATTTCTAAAATTATTTTTAAAGAATGAATCGAATGGATTTTTATCCGACTCTCAAGTATAACAAAAAAATAAAGAAAAATAACTTCATATATTTTTTGATTATTTATTTAGCAAATGCCCGGGTATCAGTTGATTTTAAAAAGATTATTCGAACTCGAAAATTCAATTAGTCAGTCGTATAAATATTCACTACATGTATTGATACTGAACTCTTTATCATTGATGCCATGGTTAGTGTCTACTGATGTTCTTGTTGATAGAATCTTGCCACTTCTAGAAACAAGAATTGATGCAGTAAGTGTTATTTTTGTGAAAATCGAATTTAGAAGAAAATTTTTTTTGATTTTTTATTAATGATTAAAAAAAAAATTTCCATTAATTTTTGAACTGAAAGTACCCAAAAAAGAAATGAAGGTACCCAAAAGACTTATTTTACAAGCATCTTGTAATTAATACTGATTCTAATTTATCAGATTATTTATTTAATATCTAAAAAAATTCAAAAGTTTTTAATTATCTTTAAATTTGCGATTTGACACTGCGTAAAATTTATTTGACATGATGGTCGAAAGTAATTTTAAGTAAATTTCCGCCGAAGATTTACGTAAAAATAAGTAAAAATAAGAATAAGATTATTTTTTCGTAAATTTAAAAAGGGTCAAAAATTGCCTCTTTTGGACGCTTTTCTTTGAATTTTCTATAATATGTAAATTTTTCTGAATTCAAACTTTTTCACTGTAAAAAATGAGACAAAAAATTAAAATTTTTAATTACTCAGTAAAGTCGTCAGTTTTTTAAATTTTAATTTAATGCCTAAGGTAATGGCAGCTTTGTCCTTTGATTATCTTGGTGAATTTAAATTTTTTTGTGCTTTTTTTTTACTATTTTTTAGTGTAAAAAAGTATATATTTAGGAAATAAGAATAAGTTCCGGCAACCAGTTTGGCGACTTTTCTCTGTACTTTCTGAATAACTTTTAATTACTTCATGCATGAGATTGAGCAGACAACTGTTGCATATTTAAAATGAAGCCTAAATAAATATTTTAAAATTTTTCACACAATTTTTCTTCTTTTAAAATTAACACCTTTGAAAATTTACCATTTTTTTTTAATATTACTTTATTTAAATTTTGAAAAAAAATCATCTAATTAAAATCATAGTAATTTTTGGGACTATTCCTTTTTTCGGGTTTATTTTGTAAACAGAAATGAACCGATTTTGAGCCTAATTTTTCTCAATTATTTTTAATTTTCTAAATTAGATAAGTTTTAAGGTTTAAAAGATAAACTTCCAAATTTTTCTAAATAACTAATTACGATGTGATATAAAAAATTAAAAACAAAATCAAGAAATGCGATTTTTTCATCTAATATTATCTATTATTTTTTTTCATTTTTACAAATTAAAAATAAATATTTTACAAGTCAGCATTGTGAACTTTGGTACAAAAAATAAACACAAAATATTAAAAATTCCAAAGCTTAACTCTGAAGAACTAAAACATGTTCTGTAAATTGTAGCAACTGATACATCCTTTGTACCACCAATAGACTGATTCTGCAAAATTCTGCAAAATTCATAAAATTGTTAATTTTAGTACAAATAAACAGAATATAAAAAACGCCAAATATATAATTAGGACTGCTCAAAAAATGTTCTGTAAGCTGTAGCAATTGATACATTCTCAGTATTACCACTTAAAGTTGAGTTGGATTTTTAATATAATGTAATATCCCGAATTCACAATTTCTGAATTTTGCAGATTTATTGCAGAGTTTTGCAGAATTGGTATATTGGTGGTTCAAAGGATGTATCAATTATTACAATTTACAGAACATGTTTTAGTCTATCAGAACTTTATCTTTGAAATTTTTAATATTTTGTTTTTGTTTTTTTAGCAAAATTCACAGTACCTTAAAAATCTGATTTTGAGGGATGAGGTTTAATAAAACATTAAAAAGAGAATGAAAAAAAAATAAAAGATTATTAGTCAAAAATTATTTTTATAATTTGAATAAGAGAAAAATACTGTTTTATGAAATTCAGTACAAAATGATAAAAAGAACAGAAAAAAATGTAAAAAAATTGAACAACTTATTTTCGAGAGGATTAATCTTATTCTGTAAGTGCAACTTTCAAAGTTGCATCAAATATCGAGATTTGCTAAATTTGCAGAGCTTAGAAAATAAAATATTAAATTGTGTTTTTGGGTATTCATATAGAGAATAAAACATAAATTTGAAAGTCAAAATAATCTAAAAAGCTAATAAAACATTAAATAAATTATTAATAATCTTAGGATGCCAAGGCGAAAAATTGACTGGAATTTCTTAACTAAAATTAATTCAGAGGTTGATTTGGAAAATTATTTCTGACTTCAAATTAAATTAATATTTTTTTCTCTGTTTAAAATTTTATTTGACATTTTGTAATTTTATATTTTTATCTCAATTTGAAGTTTTTTTATTAAATAAATCAAAAATAGTTTTTATTAAATTCTCAGTTTATTGATTTATGTTTTTTTTTTCAGTGTGATAAATAAAAATTATTTTTATGCTGTGAATTCTTTTTTTATGTTTTATTATACAGTCCCGATTTGACAAGTGGATTTCTGGTAATTTTACTGCATATATACGTAAATATACGTAAATTTACGTAAAATTACTTTGTAACAAAATGTAAATTTACGTATATTTACGTAAATTTACGTAAAAATTGGTAAAAATGAAAATGCCAAAAAAAAGCTCGATTTTATGAATTTTTTATTATTTTCTAATAAATTTTGAAAAAATTAGTTTCTATTTATTAAATCAAATTTTACCAAAAGTGACTTTTATTAACATTTTTTTTACTAATTTTTACGTAAATTTATGTAAAAAAGGTAAAATATGGTAAAAAAAGTAAATATTAAAAGAAAATTAGTAAATTTTAATTTTTCAAATTAACTAGGAGTCCGACCATCTGCCATTTTTGTCTAATACTATATCAATTACCTATAAAACAAAAAATAACACATATTTAATCTTTTCCATTTTAAGAATTATTTACTTTTTTTAATCGACTTATGTAATTTTTACATTTTGAAATTGTAATATTTTTTTGAAATTCAAAAAATTAAACTACCCAATTCTTATCATTTTAAAGATCATTTGCTTTAATAAATCTTTTTAATTCATTCCAAGAACCAATACCATGTACATCAAAGTTTACGAGTAAAATTCATATCTTGGGTGGGATATCTCGTAAAGGAAATACAGAATTGGCAGTATATTTTATTACTTAAAATATTTTTTTCTTTTGATAACATTTCTAAATTAAAAAGGTATTTAATATTTACTTTTTTTACCATATTTTACCTTTTTTACATAAATTTACGTAAAAATTAGTAAAAAAAATGTTAATAAAAGTCACTTTTGGTAAAATTTGATTTAATAAATAGAAACTAATTTTTTCAAAATTTATTAGAAAATAATAAAAAATTCATAAAATCGAGCTTTTTTTTGGCATTTTCATTTTTACCAATTTTTACGTAAATTTACGTAAATATACGTAAAATTACGTAAAAATACGTAAATTTACATTTTGTTACAAAGTAATTTTACGTATATATGTAGTAAAATTACCAGAAATCCACTTGTCAAATCGGTACTGTATCTCATCCGATTTTGAGATATACAGTGATTTTTTAATTAAAAGTTTTAAAATAAAAATCTCAAAAACTCATTTTTTTTAACTTAGCGAGCACTTCCAGTGCGTCAGGCAGCTGTCAGAACAATTTTGATAATTTTACGTAAAATACCACGAGTAGTTGTACGCAATAACTTTTTGGATAAATTGCTCCAATTAAGCTCTAACAAAAGCTGCTATAAAAGAATTTTTTTCATCGATATTTGCAGCATAGTTCTGCAGTTGTATTCCAAAAATTTTTTCAAAAGCTACTTTTACCAGCCTTGTATTCGCTTAGCTTATGACAAAGTCGTCAATGTAAGAATAAGTTTTGTGAAAATTTTAGTGGATTTGAAGCGAATATGGCGCTTTCAAGTCGATCGAGACAAACTCGATAATTTGGAATCAATTGCCAAAACTCTGCTTCACGACAAAGACAAAGATGTTTTTGAACTAGCTCAAAGGGCTATTGTACAAATGGATTTTATTAAATCTTATGTAAATGTAAGAAAGCTAAATTTTAAATATATTTGAAAAATTTCAAAGATTTAATTCACTTTTTTTCTAGAATGAAAGTGAGGAACGCTTAAATAGAATCAAGGAAGAAGAGGAGAACTACTGGTTCGAATTGGTGGGTTTTTTTAACAAAAATATTTTAGTCTAAAAACAAAAAACAAATTTTGTTTTTTTAAAGGAACCAAAAAAGAATAAAAACGACCCCCGATTGAGCAGCAGTTTTAATAAAATTGACTCAGCTTCAGCGACCAGTGTTGGCAAGGCTTCTCTATCAAGAAATCCAAGCCGATCGACAAAAAACACAGGACATCAAAATGTAAGATCAAGTTTGAAGATTGATTCGAATTTACACGATAGACCGCACAGTTTAGTAGACATGCATCAAAAGCCCAATCATACTGAAAAAAGAACCCAAAATCTAAGTCTGACTTTGACAGAAAAGTAATTTTTAGTGACAGCAAAATTTTTTTTGATTTTATATCTGCTTAAGACCTAAAGTAAAACCATTACAGCAACGAAGAAACTCAATCAATTCAGAAATTTACAATTGTATTTTTTAAAATAATTTTTAAGTTTTAAATTTAATTTTTTTTTAAGCATCAATGTCATCTGGAAGTCCAGTAAATAGTCGCACATCAATAACTTCTATTTCGAAGAAAAAATAATATTTGATTGAATTTTTTTATTTTTTTACATCTATTAAATAAAGGTATAAATAAAAGTGACTAACAAATTTAGATAATTTTTTTTTTAATGAATTTTATTGAAAAATTTAAAACAAATTTATATTTATCATATTTTTAAAGTAAATTCAAACAAAAATAAGATAACAAAAATGAAAATTATTTTATTTTTAATTTATAAAGTTTTATATCTTGAATTAACAAACTATCTAAGACGATAGGACCAAAAATCTCTGGTGGCTCTGCAAAAACTCTGCAATTTTCTGTAAAATGCACACCATCAAAAAATATTTGATTAAAATATGCAATTAATTGCAGAGTTTTTGCAGAGCTTGGAATTCGATTGTAAAAATCTTTACAATATTGTAATCTATATAAAGATCCATTTTTGCACAATTAGAAAATAAATTATAACGTTTTTACTTTTTTGTACTGTAATTTTTGTACCAAAAATTTACATTGCCTTATAAAATTGATTTAAAAAAAATACAGCAATATATTGCAACAAACTTTAGTGGGCAAATTGAAGTTTGAGATCAAGATCAAAAGATCAAAATATTAATTGTAATTTTTTTTAATAATAAAGAAAAAATAAATTTTTTCCAAGGCAATTACCTGACATGTCATGTCAAGTTTATTTTCATATTTAAAATTTTACAATGTCTCTTTTTATTGAATTTTTAATAGGTTTAAATACTTGAATTGATTTCAATGAAAACTTACTATTAAAGACAAAAAAATTACTGTTATAAAATTAATAATCTATTTAATTGGTAAAATAAAAGTATTTCAGTTTGAATGAATAGATATAAAAGTAATAAATTTGAATTTTTGAATTAACTTAACTTGAATTATTTAAATTATTGATTGTTTTTGTTAAATAAATTTGAGATCAACCATTTTGATGTTGATTTGGTAATGAACCATTATTAGACATAACATGTCTAGTATTTATTTCTTAAAAATTATCATTTGATTAATTAAATTTAAAAATTTTAAATGATCTTTTTGATCTTAAAATTTTATCTGAAACTTCAATTTGCCCTTTGGTGCACCTTTTTTACCTAAGAACTATCTTTATTTTCTTTTTTTTTAGTAAATCAAATCAATAGTAAATTTAAATCTTATTGATTCTTTATTTATTGTATTATTTTGAACTTAAAAAATTGTTTTTGTTAAAAAAGGTGCACCAAAGTATATTGCAGTATTTTTTTAGATATATTTTATTATCTTTAATTTTAAATATCAAAAAAGGAAGAATTTTTGTACAATTTGTATTTGAGATTCACAATACCCCAAAAGATGATTTACACAGAATTCAATTAAACAAACAAAATCAGAGCTTATTTCTAACATCAGTGCAGAGGGATCATTGGCTTATATATTTTTTGCCAGCGTAATTTGCCAAAAAAATCAACCAATGAATATTATTTTTTTAACTATCAATTATTACTTTTGAAGAACATTTAAAATTCAGATTTTAGCAATTAATTAGTTTTTTTTTTTCAAGCATCATTGTCACCTGGAATAGTTGTAAATCAATAACTTCTATTTCAAAGAAAAATAAATATTTTTAATAATTTTTTTTATTTTTTACATCAATTAAATAAAGGTATGAATAAAAATGACTAGCAAATTTAGATATAAATTCATATTTTTTTACAGACACATTTAATGAATTTCACTGACAAATTTATGATTTTTTTTCTCACATCTTTAAAGTAAGATCAAACAAAAATTAGATAAAAAAATTTAAAAAAAAATATTAAATTTTTGTTCGTTCTTTGATCATCTAAATTGTGAAAATTAATGCTGGGTTGCTAGGAATTTATTAATACAATTCAACTAAAAAAATAAAAACTTAAAAACTGTATGTATAAGTTCTTAATCTAGATCTTCATCGCTTTTTTCAACAATGCTGCACTTCCGTGCCAAATACTTGCTTGAATCACTGAATAATCTCAGAGTAGTGGCTGTACGTCTGTACTTTTTTTGGCCATTTATTCTTGGATCCGACACCATTTTGCTAATACCGAACCTGATTCGCCTCAATTTCGAAGTTATTTCAGGAAATTGAGTCGACTCGGCCATCGGTGGACTGTCTACTTCATGCTGTCTGATAATTTGGTCCGCGTAAGATTTGATCAAGTCCCATGCTGCATCCATGTCCTGCTCGGTTGAATTTTCTGCATTGACACAAAAGCGTATCACATACTTTTCATCTAGCATTGATGGTACCATGTGAATTTTGCCACTGTCATTCAGAACAAAGAGAAGATTTTGACTTAATGAATTGGGACCCTTGAGCCTAAAGCACAGCAAACCCAGTACTACTTTTCCCAAAATCTCGAATCTGGAATCACCAAGAATCAATTTCTCTAAGTATTTTGCCAAACGGACATGTTCACGGATGTACCGCTGCAGACCCTCTAGGCCATAGGATCTGATAGTGAACCACATTTTGAGTGAACGAAACCTTCTACTCAATGCAATTCCCCAGTGTCTATAATCAATTGCTTTGTCCATTTCTTTGTAGCGCAAGTAAATCGGATCGACTGACAATGCTTTGGTCAACATGTATTTGTCTTTCACCTTAAAAAATTACCTAATAAAAATATTTGAAAAAAATTGTTTTTTTTTCAAAACTTATCATAAGCAAGAACAGTCGAAATTCATCAGCATCCATTTGTTTGGATTAAAATTGAAGGAATTAACAAGCTTTAAAAGATTTTTATTAAATAAAATTTTTTTGGTATTTTCTTCTCTTTTTTTTTTGTTAATTTCACCTCAAGTCCGACTGAAAAATAGCGAAATTCCTCGCATATCAGAGCACTGCCCGCATAAGCTCCATCTACATGTAAATATACCTCTTCTCTTTTGCACACATTGCCAACCTCGACCAAGTTATCAAAAGAACAACACGATGTAGTTCCCAAAGTACAAGAAACCTATGGAAATTTTTTTGTTAAATTCAAAATAAAATTTTTCAAGTTTTTTTTGGCAAGTTGAAGTTTATGATCAATTTTTGATGCTCAAAATTATCAAATCAAACTTAAAATAACGTAATCATCCAAATTGAGTGACATGTCTTTAAAATAGAGTACTTTTTTTTAGTGACATGTTATTCAATATTGAGCACTGTTTTTGAAAATAATAAAAATTCATTATTAGTGACATGTAATTAAATGTGAAAAAACTTAAAAATTATTATAAATAGTTTCAGCTTTTATGAAATTATTTTTTAAATGGAAATTTAATTATGTTTTAAATCCGAATATATTTAAAACTGGATGTATTTTTAAAAAAAAATTTACTTATTCATTTTATAAGATATGTCATTATTTCAAATAGTAACATGTCACTAAATTCGGATAATTACTTTATTAAATAAATTGTAATTATTTAATATAATTTGTGCAGAGGTACATTTTTGGTTTTTACATACTTTGATAAATCTTAAGGTAAAATCTGCAAAAGTCTGCAAAAAATTATCTTCTTAAAATAGCATCATTTAGATGGTGTGCACTCTGCTATGTGCATTTTGATGTTGAAGAGTTTATATTTTTTTTTAACAAAGTATGTTAAATCCAAAAATGCACTAATTATATTAAATAATTACAATTTATTTAATATTTTAAGTTTGATTTGATCATTTTGAGCATCAAAAATTGATAATAAACTTCAAATTGCCGTTTTTTTAGATTTATCAAAAAATTAATAAAATTTTTATGTTACAAAAAAAGGTATTAATCCATTGCTCTTGTCGTCTTTAATTGCTTTTTCCACTGTGGCACCTCGCAGTGAATAATTTTCATCATGATCCAAAAGTCGAATTTTTACCATTGCTATCATTCCGGCCTTTTCTACACATGAATGTGCCTTTAAATTAATTTAAAAAAAAATAAAATTTTGAAAAATTTGCTTTATTTATTAGATACCAATTTAGATGTGTACATGACCAGCTTGGACAAAAGAACACCATCTTCAACAAATGGGTGCTGAGACTTCAGTTTTCTAAGAATATTTCCCCTTGCAGACAAAAGGGCAACCAAGACACATTCACTCGCCGATCCAAGGACAACTCCACCACCCACCGGCTTTGGATCCGACATCACATCATCACTCTCTTTTTCCACCTCACCATTTTCCCCCTTGGACTCCTCTTTCTCGCTCAGATGACCATTCTCGGTCTCATCCGAAAATGGAAGCAAAAATTTTGGCAAATTGAGCAATCTGCCCAACCAGTCCAGTACAATTGTCTCCAATTCAGTACATGACGGACTGGACGCCCAAGAAAATCCAACTACTCCCAGACCAGCTGATAATATTTCACCCAGAATGGACGGATATGAATTACCAGCGGGAAAATAGGCATGAAATCTTGGATGTTGCCAATGGGTTATGCCAGGCAAAATTTTAGATTCAAAATCTTTAAAAATTGAGTCCCATTGCTCGGCTTTTACTGGTGCTTCCCTTGGTAAAAGTGATTTTAAATAGCCTGGCTCAACGTCGGGCGTCACTCGTTCATCTCTTTTATTAATTTAAAAAATATTTTTAACAAAAATTTTATTTATAGTTACTTAATATTTTCCATGTAATCGGCTATGTAGTCGATGAGCTCTTTGCCCTTAATTCGGAATTCTTCTGAATCCATTTCTTTTTTTCCTAAAAAAGTAAGTAATGAATGAATTAGGTCTTTATGGAAAAAATAAGTGACGCAATTGATGAAATACGTGTTCGAAGAGTTAGATAAGCTAATTAGAAAAAATTTTGTTGGCTTTGTTTGGGGTCTTTTGTGGCATCACATTTCAAAAAACTTAAGATTAAGGCACTTAAATTTCGATATATTTATTTGAATAAATAGTTATGGAATTTTTGGTAATTTTAATTTAATTTGGGCAAATATTTATAAACGAAGTCTGATTCTTGAGCAGATGAGCAAAGCTTAATAGATAAAAATGGAATGTTTATGACACATGCAAACAAAAGGCAGCAGTGTCGCCTAAATCCTGAGTGTTTATTATTTTATGGTTGGTAATTAAATATCAGTCAGATACAAATTTGTGGTTATAAAGCTATCGATCTAAATAGAGATGAGTAATTTATGGTTTTGACATAACATGTGAATAGTTTGAATCGGATTTCAAACAAACTTTAGTTAATTGATTTCGAATCAATGTTATGAAATAAAAATTTACTCAATTTTATTTGAATAAATTGAATTTTTTATTTTGATGTACAAAATATTTATTTTAGAGTGGGCTAAAATTTTTAAAATTTGATAATTAATAACTTGAATTTAAAAAAAATATATTTTTATATGGTGAAAGATTTTATTTTAAATTTTAGAAATCAAAAAAATATTTTTACAGGTCAATTTTTTAAATTATAATCAAAAAATGATTTTCTTCGATGAATAAATAAATAAAATTTTTAAAAAATTAAAATAAAAAGTGTTTTTTTCTTGATCTTAAAATTTAATCAAAAAAATACAATTAAAAAATTTTTATTTTCATATTATTTTATTTAAACAAAATATTAAATCATAAAAACACGTAACATGCTAGATATCTAATTTAGTCAAAATTAATTTGAGTTTTATCATTAATAAGCTTTTTTTTTTAATTCTACAAATAATTCATTACAGTGAAAGAAGTGAATGCGATCATCACAAATTATAACCATTGATCGAAGATGGATAGCAGATGAATTATGATATCGATGTCAGAAATATTTAGAAGAACAGATTGAGAAAAGAGTTTTTATTTAGGACAGTAAAATTAAAGTTTTATTTTTTTTTTCATAATTTTCATTCAATATCCACAGTAAAATATGAAATCTGGCATTTTTAAGGAAATATAAAAGCTATTTTAATAAAGAATATCCGCTTTGATTTAAGTTAAATTTATTTTTCTAAATTTGTGGTGCCTCGAACCATTAACTGTAGTCAGACATAATAATTTAGAGTGTTAGCATCCATCGGACTCAATAAAATTTTTTTTTAATTAAAGCTGGTAAATTTCATTAAAATTTTTGGAAAAATTTTTTTTTAAAAAACTTTTATCATATGAGTTTGAATTTCAAAAATATTAAAAAATATTTCTGATAATACAGTTAATGCTTTGGAGCACCTGAAGAAGAAAAAAAAAATTAAAATTTTTAACTTGATTTAAATCATAGCTATTTTAATTGAAAATAAACAAAACATCTGTCAAAACTAATCTAAGAGAATTATTTTGCTTTTAAATTTAGATAATCTTTTTACTAATGTTGAGTTTTAGATAATTTCTATGCCAACATTTGATGAATTAGCACAAAATTTTCAATATATTTCTTCTATTTCTAGAATAACTTTGAGCTAGGGAATCAATCAATTATCAACATTTTTATTTGTTGATATGTGCTGAAAGCATCGATCATTTATAAAGGTGTTGTAAAAGAAGAATAAATCCATTTACAACACCAAATTTGAATAATTGTTTTTATTATTTTTTGATAAAATTTAAAAAAAAATTAATTTTCATCAATAGTTTGGCATTGATTGAAGCCAAGAATTCCAATTCTAATTTTGTTGCACATTTTTGAGTACAAATCAAACGATTTTGGGTGAACATAATCTTTTTGGATTAGATTCAATTTAATCGGCTCTTTTAAAAAATTAAAAATTAAAATCAATTTACAATTAATTATCTATTACTTGTAAAACAGCTAATGACAGAGCCAAAAAATATAACTATCAACACAGCTATAAGACCATACCATTCGTAAGTGATATTTAAAATTGTGTAGTCATTAGAAGTTGTGTTTTTAAGAGTAGAGCTACAATTTTGATTGAATATATTTTTGGTTAAATTTGAATCGAAAGCATAAAAATTTATGTAGATAAAAACCGAAAAAATAAAGCTAAGAAGACCTCCGAAAAAAGCTCCATTGCTATTTGTGAATGGAAAGAAGAATCCGATGATGAACATGCCTAGAATTGGTCCACATGTTATACTTGAAAAATTTATAAATTAACAAATTATTAAGTTGGATTTTATGTGACAATTTACTTATTTAAAAAAAAAAACAAAAATACTGAACTTAGGAACAAAATCACAAAATTTTATTTTTATTCTTTCTCGAGTTAATAAATTCGAAACTTTGCTTCATCTTAAAAATTAATTTCTATTTACTTTAAACCCCACAGGTATATCATTAATAAAAAATAATAAATAAAATAATTTTAAAATAGCATAAATAAAGTTACGTGTATTCTTCAGCATATAATAATTATAAAAAAAAAACAAAATAAATTTTTGACATTATCAATTAGTTTAAATAACATTAAATAAAATTTTATCGAAATTCAGTATTTTGGTTTTGTAGATATATTTTTAGAATTATTTAATTTTTATTACCTAAATAATGATAGAACAGCCTTTATAAACAAAAAATAAATAATTATTTTTTTCTAATAGAATTAAAGCCTACCTGTAAAGTATCCTTAAGTAAATGTGGTATATAAGTCAATGATAGGACTAATATTCCGTACAAAATACTCAAGATCATCGACATTTGTACACATTTTTTTTCATTAAATTCCATTTTAAATAAACCCTTGAGAATACTCTCTAAAGTCACTGCTGTCAAACTGTTAAGCCCGCTACTAATTGAACTGCAAAAAAAATGTTTATCTTATAATTATTGTACCATAAAAAAATACCTTAATGAAGCTGCAAAGAGCAAGGCCAAAAAAACACCTGGAAGTCCATTTAGGTCATGTAATTCGTTCATCACAAATTCCGGAAATAGCTTCAATTAAAGTAAAGAAAATATTTTTTATTTTATTTATTTGATTACGATTTCTCCATCTCTATTGCCTAAAATATCACATCCATCATTCATGGCAAATATGTTCATTCCAATAAGAAGAAGAATCATAACCACAAAAGAGTAAATAGCCAAGTTAATATAAACCGCTCTTTAAGAAAATTTTATTAAAAATCTTTAAGCAAAAAACTTAAACCTTTTGGCAATTTTTAAAGATGAGGCACACATGTATCTTTGAATTTGGGACTGATTGGCACTAAATATACCTAGCCATTGGAAACCATAGCCAAGTGTCAAACTCAAAATAGTATGTCTACTATTTAGATTTATGTCCAAGCTAATTAAGTTTATTTATTTAGTTTTAAAAAAAAATTTAATTCCAACTTGAATAAATGAATGCGGTTGTATGACCAATTTGTTTCTATAACTCGACTTAGTCCACCGGATTTATTTAGACCAACTATGAAAATCAAAAATATTCCAAAGCATATTACCAAGACCTGAAAAACATCTGTCCACATCACCGTCACCATTCCGCCCTTGATTAATTAAAAAATCTCTCATCTTTTTAAAAAACGCACAAAAACGCAAAAAAGCAAAAAGGCCATAACTTTGTTAATACTTAATTTTTTTTCAATTTGTTAAAAGATTTGGAAAATTTAGTTGATCAACTTCATAAAGAGTACCTATACATCGAAATTGATAAAAATTAAGTAATTAAGGTGCTCTTCAAGGCAAAATCTTACAAATACTTTTTTTTTTACTATAAAAAAACCATTAAAAGCTGATTATTTAACGAGAAAATTTTTTTTTGAATTCTGTAAGAAGCACTGAGTTCATTTTTATCTCAGCTTTAATTTGGTACCATTTTTAATCAATTTGGATAAAAATTGAATGAGCTTCAAATTTTTTAAATCACAAAATCTTTGAAATTTTTTTTTAGATAATTCCAATCACAAAATTTGACTTTGGACTCAAATTTGGTTTAAATGCCAGAATATTCTAAAGTTTGAAAAAATTTGCCTTACAAAAACACAAATTGATAATTTCTTCTAAAAAAATTAGAAAAACTAATAGAACAAAAATTCCTGGCATCGAAGTTTATCAATATGAAGAAATATTGAATACCACTGTGGTATAAAATGTAGATATAACTCCTATAGTTATGACCAAAACCCATAGATTCATTTTTGTGGCTGTATGAATGGCCACAGCTGGTCCATAGAGCACAAATGCCAAATACAGCAACTAGATGGTGAAATTTAATTATTTTATTTGTACATAAATCTGGATTAAAGAACTTACTGTTTGAGTAATAAAAATAGCTGTTGCCAAATATTTTACCTTTTTATCAAAACGTTTTTCCAAATACTTTTAAATCAAAAGAATAAGTTGAAATTTTAGAACTTTTGATCAATTTGAACCTCGTAGGCAGATGTGTAGCCAAGTTTGATGAAAAGGGGTACAAACACTTGGCAAGTAATGATGCAGCTGATCGCATTGCCGACTATGGACCATATAAACATAATTCCATTGTTATAAACTTCCAAAGGTGTACCGAGAATGGTAGCACTCGAAATGAAACTGGCAAACAGGCTCATAGATACGGGAATCGAACCCATTGATCTATCGACCACAAAAACACTGTTTGCTTCCAATTTTTTGCCAAAACAGCCGAAAAATATTCCAATTCCAGTCGATATACACAACATCAGGATGAAAATTATGTAATCAAGACCCTGCAAGTGATGTGATGAATCGATGGAATTTTTCATTTTACTCAAAATTTATAAAAATATGTTTTTAATTTTAGTTCTCAAAATTTTTTTCAATAAGTTAAATATTTTATTTAAAAAGATTAGCTGAGCTCTAAATGACATTTATTGATTCATATTATCAGTGATTTATTTTTTGATTTTAAATAAAGATTTTTTTTTATTTAATAAATTTGATTAGCTTGATGAAAGCTAGAATTTATCATGTAAACTTGATTTATGTGTATTCGAATTTTGGAACAGCAGTAGTAAAATTCGACAGAATGAGATAATCAATTATTTTATCAGTTTCTATGGCAATAAGTAAAATTTTATATGAATTTTACAATTATACCGAGGCAAAATTCGATATCAAAATCGTCATTCCGGTGTTTATTCTACTGATCATTCTGAAATTGAACTAATTGCTTTAATTGCTCAAATTATTTTAAAAACTGTAATTAAAAATCTAACTTGGGAAAAGCCTCATTTTACTTTAGTTATTTTTGTAAAAATTTAATTTTTAATTCAGTTTAAATAAAAAAATGAATTCAAATTTTTTTATTAGAAATAATTTTAAATCTAACTTGGGAAAAGCCTCATTTTGTTTTATTTTAATTTTTTTTTAAATTTTATTTTTTAGTTTAGTGTAATTAAAAATAGATGTACTCAAATTTTTCTCAAAATTAGAAACGATCAAACTTTATTTTTTAATGATATTAAAAAAAAAGAAGTTGTCAAATTCTAAACTAATTTGTGACTTTTGTTCCAGAGCATTTTTCAATGCAACAAAGACAACTTAAAAATTGTGCATTGTATTAAAAAAATAATTTTAATAATTTAATAAAAAAGAAATATTTTAATAATTTATTTTTTTTTTGCTAAAATTTTTAACTTGCTTTAAATTGAAGAATTGATATTCTATAAAAAAAATATCAACAAGGGATTAAGCGATCATATAGCAAAAATACTTTGCCATTTAAAAGAAAATTTCAAGAAGTTTTAAAATACTTTTAGTAGAGATTGAAATAATAAGGTTGTGGAAATTTGATTGATTGCATTTTACCAAGCAATTAAGTCGATGGATTACAAAGTCTAAAAGAGAAGACCTGTCGGAATTGAAAAGTGCTGAAGGATTATTCTTTTAAAATGTTTATTAACATAATAAACATCTAGAAGAAAATTTCCATATTGGCATTTTTAATTCGCTTTTTTATCTTAGTTTATTCATGCAAATTGGTTCAGTTTTTATTTTCAATATTGTCAATAATTCATCCCACAGTCTTTATCCCAATTTGCCTATTTAAGTTATTAAATTTTGCAACAAAATTAATTTGTTTCTATTTGATTTTTTCCTTGAGAATGATTTATTAAAATCATCAAACAAAGCTAATGAAGCTCAATTTTATTAATTGAAAAAAACATTTATCAATTGATGCCATTCGACTGGCAGCTTTAGTTTTTTTTTATTAATTAAAAAGTCTTTTTTTTTCCTTTCCTTTTGAAACGTTGTTGTTGCTTATCTCTAAAAAAAAATTAAAATTTTTTACAAGCTATTTTACCAAAGTATGCAAATGATCCAAATTTTTACATAATATCATACCTTTAAATTATAATTTTAAAATTTTAATCAAAACTTAGAAATAGTTTTTTTTTTTTTTGATTTTCAATTCAAATAAAAATGCATCATTAAATTAAAAAAAGATAAATGCCGGATTTTTTCGAGCGAACAATTCAACAAAAGACTTGGGCAAATAAAAGAATGAATGAATCATCAATTTATTTCGATATAAAAAGCAGCTTTTTTGCTCAAAAATTTTTAATTAGTGCGCCTGGTAAGCTTAAATTAAAAAGTTTATGAATATGGAGCAAACCGGGCGTCCTTTCGTGGATCCAGAAGCTATTTTGAGTCTGGATAGGAAGTTTTATTCTTGTTTATATTTTCATTTATTCGAATCGATAATTTATTCCAAGCTTCTGAGCAACTGGTAACAAAAACTGAGCCGAATCAAGTCTGAAACAATTATTTTGATGGTGTCCATGAAGAACAGATAAATATTTAATTTATGGCAATTATATTCCATTAGGGTTTTTGATATATTTTTTTTTCTGCTAGAAAAATATTTTTGTTAAAAAATTCCCCTTTTATATTTTTTAGAATTTAGAAAAAAAAAAGTTTTATTCGAAAATGTTATGTAAATATAATTATTATGAGATATAATTAAATAGTTGTAGAAAAAAAGTAGAAGCGATTTTTCAAACTAATCAGAAATTTATCCAACGAAAATCATTAATAATTTATCGATTTAATTACGTTTATTGGCACAATGGCATTAGCTCAAACTTCGATGTTTTCTACCAGACTCAAGCTTGATAGTCCCCTGCCACTAATGCTCGCAAATAACAATTTTCTCAAATGGACTGAAGTAATTTTAAATTTTTTCTAGTTAAAAATTTTATCTAGTTTAATTTTCTAGCCGAGTAATTCTAGTGAAAAGAGTTCACCAGTTTTTGTTACTCTCAGGACCGATCCGAAGGGTTTTATCATCTATTGGCGCGATTGGAACAAAGTATTCTAATTAATTTTATTTTTTTTATTTGACTAGAGTTAATAGAGTGATTTTGACAACTTAATTTGAACAGAAAAAATCAAAAAATTAATTAAAAATGACAAAAATTTATGTCTTTGAGGTTTGTTCAATTAATAAGCAAAAAAGTTCTGCAAATTTAATTTGATTTAAGTATTTGACTGCTAAATAAAAAAAAATTAAAAGAAACAAAATCTTAAAAAAGATTGAATATTGTTATTTTAGACAATTGTTTTTTTAAATAAAAATAAGAGTTCACATCACAAAAATTGATTAAAACAAGCTTTTAAGTTAAATCAGCAATCAATTCATTTAAGATCAATAAAAGAAAATCAATAATTTTATAATTAAAAATTGAAGCTAAATTTTTATTATTTTTTTAAATGAATAACACTTGCATTCTGAAATATTTTTTAACAAATATGAAATAAATTATAAAATTAAATAAAATATATAAAATCAAGTTTTTTTTTCAGGTTTGATTTTGAATAAAAATCGTAAAAAATTAAAGTTAAAATTTGTCAGAAGAATACTTAAAAAATAATAATGCATTTTTTTAAAGCAACTTTAGATTTTTTTTCAAAATATCGTTTTGAATTTTATCTTCACTTAGCAGAGATTTATATTTTTTCAATTTTCATAAATTAATTTTTTTGGAAAATATTTTTAAAAAATAAGTTAAAAAAGAAATTAATTTATCTATTGATCAAAATTTTTTTCAAATTCTCAACATAAATAGAATTTTTCTTCATCGATTGTCAAAAAAAGAAATTCACATTTACAATTTTTATTTCATAAAATTTTTTAATGAAAAATAAATTAATTATTTTAAAAAAGGTTTAAAATCCTATAATTCACCTTTTTTACCTAAAATAAAATCTTTAATTCTTTTTTAAAAATCAATCAAATTAGGTTTTATTGATTTTTGATTTTTTTTTTTGGGCCATAGAAAAATTTAATTTTGGGCTAAAAAAGTTTGGATTTTTTATCTTTAATTTTAAAATTTCAATAAAGCAAATATTTGCCAGCCTTAATGAAAAAAATTCACTAAAATTTTATTGAAAGATATCTGATTTTTTGGAAATATCATGTATACGTGACGTAAAATCCGGAAAATATGCTTCTGTTCCTAAAGTAAAGCGAAATTTTTTTTAAAATAAAATTCAATTATGCCAATTTTAGGATGACAATTCCAAAGAAGTTTTATTTGCTGGAAAGTCGACAGGTTCATTGCAAGAGCGAACACTGTCGATTTACTACGGTCCTGATTTTTGCAGTATACAAATAATTAATTTTGTATCTGTGGCTGAAAATGCTGTCGATATAATTCAAGTAAAAGAAAAATGTAAAAATTTTATACCAAAATCTAACCTTTTTTCAAAGACCTGGTCAAATTTTTTGTTCAAATGCATTACCAATCAAAGAATGCAAAATTTATCACCCTGGGAAAATCTAATCAAGCTAAGAAGCTGTCTTTTATACGGCCGAGCTGTAATGGACAGCAAAAGTCACGAATTCAAGCTTCCTGTCAAAACGTAATATATTTTGAAAATAATCTACAATTTTTAATAAAAAAAATAATTGTCAAGTCTTGTCGATTCTCTAGTGTCAAGTGGTAAGTCGAGTGAAGCTGAAAAAAATAATGTCTATGCTGCACTACATTCCGTTGGTCTTCCATACGGAAAAGTAACAATTCAATTGAGAAAAATAAGCAAAAATTTTTATTTAAATTTTATTTATAGAATGATTTAGTGGATGAAAAAAATTTTAGTATAGAAAGATTTTTTAAGCTAATAGTGACTCTAACATCAACTCGGGATATAGATCCCATATTTTTGAATTAGTAAGCTGAAATTTTTCAATTAAAAATAAAATTAAAAAAAAAATTTAAAAAAATTTAAAAATTGTTCAAATTTCAAATTTTATCTTGTTTAATCTTGATTTAACCAGCTGGAAAGAGTAAGTTAAATTTGAGTGTTGTCCGAGTTTAGCATGTCGTGATTGTTTTGTTTTTTTTTAACTATTTGAGGAAAAAAATAAATCAATTTTTTGAATTTTGAATGAAAAACTTTTAATTTTAGCGCTACAAAATCAAAGCAATATTTGAATGCGGAAAAATTTGAGCAATTTTTAAACAAAGAACAAAGAGATCCGAGTCTAAATGAGCTCTTGTATCCATTTTACTCGCTGCAAAAAGCTACCGAATTGATTCAAAAATATGAAATAGACGATTCTTTTAGAAAAAAAAGTAATTTTTGAAAAAATTATAAAAAAAATTAGAAAATAAATTGAAAAATTTATTAGAAAAGTTGTCCAGCGAGGGATTACTGCGGTATTTGATGGACTTTGAAAACGAAGTTGTTGATCCAAAAAAATATGAGCTGCAGGATCACGACATGAACCATCCACTGAGTCATTACTTTATTAACTCGAGCCACAACACCTATTTAACAGGACATCAGCTGACAGGAAAAAGTGATCCAGAAATGTACCGGCAAGTGCTGCTTAGTGGTTGCCGCTGCATAGAGCTTGATTGCCATGAAGACGATAGTTCAGATGAGCCTATTATTACTCATGGTAGAACTTGGTGTACCAAAATATTTTTCTACGAGGCCATACATGCCATTAATGAGTCCGCATTTAAGACTTCTCCATATCCAGTATTGCTTTCGTTTGAAAATTACTGCGGCAAACGAATGCAAGAAAAAATGGTCAAATACTTAAAAGAAATTTTGGGTGACAAACTTTTAATTGACCCGCTGTCGGAACATCCAGTAATTTGCTCAATTATTTCCAAAGAAAATCTTAATTTTTGTTAGCTCAAGCCCGGAGTTTCTCTTCCTTCCCCAGAAGATCTAAAGTACAAAATTTTGATTAAATTTAGGAAAAAATCCTCAAAAGGTAAATATTTCTTTGATTATATTAAATTCTAAAATGAAATATTTAATAGCTTTTTAAATGTTTATTTTTAATTGTTAGACAAATATGAAATAAATTATTAAATTTAATATTTAAAATGAGGTTTGATTTTGAAAAAATCATAATAAATTTTAACTTAAAATTGGTCAGAAGAATAATTTGAAAATGAAATTCTTTAACTTTATAGACTAGTTTCAGATTTTTTTTCAAAACATAAATGAAATGATATTATTTTGAATATTATCTCCTCTAAGCAGAGCTATGATCTACTATTAAATTTTTCTTTTATCAATATTTTTACAAAATAAGTTATATTTTAAAGTAATTTTTAATATTTGATTATCTATCGATCGAAAATTTTTTTAATTACCCGATTACCAAAGTGTTTTTCATCAGAGATGGCCAAAAAGATAAATATTTAGCCATTTTTTTTTTAAATTTTTTTAATAATTTTTATTTCATAAATTTTTTAAAAAAAATAAATTAATTGTTTTTAATAAAAAAAAAAGTAAATCAATACTTTTATAATTATAAATTAAAGCTTAATTTTTGTTTTTTTTTATTTGAATAATACTAGCTTTTTGAAACCAATACAGATAGAATAAAAATATTTGGCAAGTTTTTTTTCTATTTTACATTTTTAGAAATAATTGCGTAATTAAATTTAAAATTTTAACATGCTTAAGTATTGAGTTTATATTAAACAACTTAATTTCAAAATTTCAAAAAAGTTAAGTAGAAAAAAAAAACTTACCATTTACTTCTTTAAAAATTTTTATTAAAGATACTAAAATTTGAAAAAAAATTTAAAATAATGTAAAATCCTTTTATTTCCCTTTTTTATCGAAAATAAAATCTTTAATTCTTTTTTAAAAATCAATTAAATAAGGTCTAATCGATTCTTTATTTTTTTTCTTTTTGATCTTTGAAAAAATTTATTTTTGAGAAAAAATATGTTTTTATCCTTGATTTTAATTTTTCAATAAAGCAAATATACTTTATATATTTAATATTTTCCAAGTAAAAATTTTAATAAAAAAATTATTTATTTGAAAATTTGTTTATTTATCGATAGAAAATTATTTAGAATTCCCAATATGCATAGAATTTTTCATCAACGATAGTCAAAAAAGATACACATAAACATTTTATTTTTTTTAAATTTTTAAACAATTTTTATTTCTTAACTTGTTTTGCATAAATAAATAAATAAAATATTTTTTAAGTACTGCAAACAAATGTCAATCGCAATGAAAATGGTCAGAATTTCTCTCGCTCGATTTCTGACCAAAATGAAAAACCATGCTCAATTTCAAGCGAGTCAAATCAAGAAGCAAATTTGCCTCGCATGGATAGTGTCGCCACCAACAGCGATAGTTCTGATAGTGAAAAAGATGAAGCTTTATACAAAAAGCCTGTAGGTCCCCATCTATCTAGCATTTCAGTAATACTTTATTGAAAATTTTCGACTTTTTAAAATTCTCTTTAAACAAAGGACTCGTCAGGTAACCAGGAAATATCAACTATAGAAATGGCTCAGCTGGTAAATTATCTACAACCAGCCACTTTTCGATCTTTTGAAATTGCGCAAAGTAATTTAAAATTTTTTTAATTTGAATTTTTTTTTTAATTTTTTAAAATAGGAAAAAATCGAAACTACGAAATGTTTTCTTTTGTTGAAACAAGCGCTTTTAATTTACACAAAGACAAATCATGTGAATTTGTCAAGTATTTTTAATTAAATGAAGGAGAAAAATTCAACATAAAAAATTTTAAATTTTAAAGTTATAATAAAAGACAATTTAGTCGAATTTACCCCAAAGGAACTCGGATATCATCCGATAATTTTATCCCTCAAGTAATAAATAAAAATTTTTTTTTTTAAATTAATTAAAAAACTAAAAATTTAGATATTCTGGAATGTCGGATGTCAAATGGTTTCGTTGAATTTTCAAACTTTAGGCAATTATTTTAATAATGATTAAAAATAAATTAATAAATTTCAAATAAATTTTTTTTTAAATTTTAGACATCGGGATGCAATTAAACCTGGGCAAATTTGAATATAACAATCGCTGTGGATACTTGCTCAAGCCGGAAATAATGCGTCGCATGGATGTTAGCAGAAATTTTGATCCTCTGACTGAAAATCCCATTGACGGAATTGTAGCTTCCACTCTCAGCATTAGGGTACTAAGATTGTTTAAATGAATTTTAGTCTTTTACTTTTATTAAGATAATTAGTGGAATATTTTTAAACCATGTCCGTAGTGAAGAAAAGAGAACAGGCCATTCGGTAACTGTGGAAATGTACGGCTTACCAGCCGACTCGGTAAGGGGCCAAAAAGCACACCGGGTCAAGGCGATGTCTTCAAAATATTTTAGTGTCATTTATTCAGATCCTTGCGGGTATCGTTTTAAAAAAGTAATAAAAATATTTAATAATTAATAAATAATTAAATAATAAAATTTTAATTTATTTTTATGTTATTTTAGATTATAATGCCTGAGTTGGCCCTATTAAAAATAACAGCCTTTGACGATCAAGCTAAACAAATTGGTCATAGAATTCTTCCAGTTGTTGGTCTGAAGCCAGGCTTTAGATTTATTTGTCTTAAAAATGAAAGTAATCAGCAATTGTTGATGAGCAGTTTATTTGTTAATATTCAACTAGGCGACTATATACCAGAAGAATATGAAGGTAAAACAATTTATATTTGTTTTTAGCTATTTCAATTTTTATTTTTATTAAGAATTTGCCTCTGCACTTGTCAACCCAATTAGTTTTGTATCAAAATTGACAAAAGATGAAATTGTTAAAAATCTAACTGATGACACAAACGAGGTTAGTAGATTTAATTTTTAATTTTGAGCTGTAAAGAATTTTTTATATGACAAAAATTTTTTGCAGCAAAAATTTTGGTTTATTGAGTCATTCAAAATTTTTAAAAATTAATTGAAATGTTTATTAGAAAAAAAATGTAATTTTGTCTAAAATTAGCTAGACTCAATTTTAATTATTTACAGGAGGCAATTTTTTTAATAAATTTTAATAAACAAGCTAAAATTAAACGGGAATTTGACAAGGAAAGGAAATTAGAAATGTTTCTTTGATGAAAAAATTATTTAAAAGCAAATTTTGATGACCAATACCAAAATTTTGAATTTAATTTATCTAAAAATTAAATTTTTCAGGATTTATTTCAAACTACTCGATTATAAGTCATTTTTAAATTTTAATCAAAAGCTTTAATAAAATCACTTTAATCAAATAAATTAGAATAAATTTAACCAAAATACTAACTTTTTTAATTTTTATATTAATTTTATATTTTATTGTAAAATGAAAAAAAAACTTTAATCCATTTTTATAAAGAGTTTATCAAAAGAGAATGTTTTGTATGATTTGGAAGATGAACCGGAAGTTCAACATAATAAAATATCCAAAAGTGTTTCTAATTTGATCAACTTGATAGATAATGATCTTAAATTTCTTAACTGTGAAAGCATGACCAATTTGAATCCGCGGGAGAACCGCTACTCCATTTCATGTGAAAAATACAACCAAATTAGAAAATCAGATTTGTTGAATACCAAGCTGTTAAGTAGCAGCATGTTCAATATACCAAGATCTCAATCGCTTTTTTTCAATGACTATGAAAGTCTCGAAAAGACCAAAAGAAGCTTTTCATTGCTGAATGATCCGACCCTATTTGCTGAAATCGATTTGGAAGACCTCATAAAAATGAAGAATAATCAAAATATACTTAAAAATTGTGAGAAAAAATGCTACCGTTTGGAAAAAGAATCTGAAAAAGTTTTTTTAAATAAAAAAAAAATTAATTTAATTTTTTTATTAATATTTTCTAAGAAAATCAAAGAGCTGAGTGAAAATTTAATGCTTGAGCTTGACCGGCAGAAAACAGATCACAGCAAACAAAAACTCAAACCAGATAAAAAACGAAAGCTTTTCGCTCTCAAAACGTCCAGGTCATCTATTGATTTTGATGTCTCTTTAAAAAATAGGAATCTGACAACTACCGAAAAATATGTCCACCGAATGAAAGTGGTTTATGAGGAAACCTATGTAAAAATCCGTAATTTGCGCCTTGTTTGTTTACAAACAGTAATTATCAAGAATTAAAATTGAAAAAAAAAATTAAATTTTTTTAGCTTTATATCAGATTGGAAAAGACCTTGGTGGAAATTCAGGAAAGCCGAATGCAACAGTTGAAAATTCGCTCGGAAAAAGAAAACTCTCTAGTTAATAAACAAACTCATCAATTAATAAAATCAAAAAAAAAACTCCTGAGTGAAACAGTCCAGGATAAAGAAGAATTTGCCAGGTAATTTTTAATTTTGGTAAAATTTTTTTTTCAAATTTAAAATCAATATTTATTTATTAGATTGGCAAGAAAAATTGAAAAGGAATCAGTGTCCTATGCGGTCAATGAGAGCTCTAAGCTTGATGAGTTGATGAAAGTAAAACAAAAGCTAATCAAACAAATCACTGAGACATCAATGAAAAGTCTAAAAGAATATAAAGAAAAAGTAATTAAAATTTAAATAAGTATTTTTTATTTTTATTTTTTCAAAAAGCAATTATTGTTGTACAAAAATGAGCTTATAGATAAATTAAATCAGAAAAAATTGGATTTGGACAAAAAATATCTATTCAATAGTGCACTGGATCCTGATGCCGCTATTAATAGTTTATATTCTTTGCACCTGAGCAAATCAGCCGGTGTTCTTAACCATGTTGCCAATGAATCATCGATAGAAAGAATGAACAAAAAAGAAACGCACCGTTCTTCTGGTGAAAACATAACCCGGTTGTAATAAAAATGCATTTTTTATTTATTTTGTTGAAAATAAAAATATTTAAATTTTTTAATCGCTTATAATATTTTTAAATAACAATAATATGTAAATAAAAAACTAAAATACTGAATTAGGAACAAAATAAAAACATTTTAGTTTTTTTTTATATAAATAATGTCAATTACATTTAAATTGATCACTATTTTAATTTATTTTATACATAATTGATTGAAATAAAACTCTTATAAAATCAAAAAAAAACCTAAATTAATTATTAATTAATCCTTTAATGTTCACTTTTAAATTTATTTTATTTTTCTTGTTTTGTTTATCAAATTAACACTTTTGATTTTACCTTTATTTAATTATATATTTATATTTATATGGTATGTTCTATTGTGTTTTATAAAAATTTTAAATACAATTTTGAAAATGCATTGAAAATGTGCGATGGTTGAGATATATTTTATTTTAGAAATATTTGGAGAAAATTTTGCAATGTCGCTCTATTGAAATTAAAAATAGTGTTTCAAACATAGATTGTTTAGTTTTAGATGATTTTTTATGAAATTTTAATTCTAATAAATTATTAATTTATTCAAATTAATTAAAAATTTAGCTCTAATTGTTAAAATACTCAGATTAAAATTATACAATATAAAAAAATAAAAAATTTCTTAAAAAATCATCTAAAACTAAACAATCTATGTTTGAAACACTATTTTTAATTTCAATAGAGCGACATTGCAAAATTTTCTCCAAATATTTCTAAAATAAAATATATCTCAACCATCGCACATTTTCAATGCATTTTCAAAATTGTATTTAAAATTTTTATAAAACACAATAGAACATACCATATTTATATTTATATAAACCAATGTGGCCTTATCAAGCTCTAGCTCAAGCTCGGAACAGAAAAACAAATAAATAAATAAATCACTCAAAATAACTCTGTTATTTAAAAAAAAATGCATTTAGTTGAAGGAATTCCTAATAACATATCGGAAGATCAGGCTTTTGAACCTAATTCTAAAGGAAAAACTAGAGGAAAAGGTAAATGTTATGGTGATTGGGAGTCACGTAAAACAAACTCGGTAATCAATGACCAGAAAGTTGCAGAGTTTTTCAGAATTTCATCATAAGCCAAAACTATGAAAAAGTAATAAAGAAAAAACGCGGTAGACCAGCCCGATCGAAAATCACAAATTTTTTTGTCCTTAAAATATATATTATGTTTTATTTTTATTTTTTTGTTATACTTTGATAATTAGTGCTATATTTTTCTTAAAAAAAAAGTAATTGATAAAAAATTTTGTTCTAAATTCAGTATTATAGATTTTTTTTGCATAAAATAAACACAGGTAATAATTATATGCCTTTTTTAATACTAAATTAAAAAAAATTTAAATCTCATGACCAATTTATTTTTTTAAATTGTTTTAAGTCAATGAACTTTTCACATTGTGAGGAAAATTCCGGAAAGTAAAAGCTTCCTAAAAAAGTATGGCTGTGATATTTGTCAGCAAAAGCTTCGTATTTAAATTCCAAATCAACACAATCGTGGGACAGAGTGGTGAATTTAATGGTTGCAATTACCATGACCAATACTTTAGATGTTGATGCTCTTTTGTCAAAGCATGGACTGAACTTTCTTCCACCATTAAACTTATTTGAGCTCATCGAACTAATCGAAAATTCAAATATTGGATTTAGAAAAATGGTACTGCTGTCAGTATTTAGCGAGGTTATTTCGCTTTTAAAAAACGCTTTTTTTATTACTGAAATTTTTGTGCCAATTTTTGGATATAGATTGAATTTTCTTTTTTTGAAGCCATTATAATAATATTTTGAAATGGGGATTTTAGTTTGATAAGTAAAAGGCTTTAAAGAACTGAAGTGAATTTCACTTAAGTTTCCCATGTAAATATAATAATCAGATGAATTTCCTTGTATGGACACGTTTCCGGCCTGCTTCATATTCATGGTTAATTTGGATGTTAAATCTAATGAAATTGTTAATGGAAAACAATCTTTTGCTAAACTTGTATTGATGTTTTTAGCTATTGAAAAAGAGGATTTAACGCCTAAAAAATTTTAATTATTTTAAATTGAAAAATTATTTTTTTATAATTTTACCTAAAAAAAGTACGAATAAAATAACAAGAGCAATACTTGAAAAAATTACCATTAAAATTATTGTAGCTTTGATCATTTGGTTAAATTATTTTCGTATTAAAATTTTTTTTTTTTTAATTTTCAAATTATTTATTATATATTATACAAATTATTTTGTTTTTGTTTATAATTTTAAATATTAAATTACACTTTGTTTTAGTATATTCGATATCACTTATAACAAACTTAATTCGAAATTAAACCCAGATCGAAGAGACAGGTGTCTAGTTGAATCATAAATTTTAAATTTTAGTTTTATTTAAGTAATTTTAGAAGAAATTTTATTTCAAATATTTTGATATTTTTAACATTATTATTATTATTTTATTGTTTGGCCGCATCTAAGGCGATTGATGACCTGGAGCATCTATCGCGGACCTCCATTACTTTATACAAAAATAAATTGACATAGTTCAAAAATAAAAAAACTAAATAGATTAAATTGACATTTTTTTAATTTTTTTTATGATTATTGTTTACAGCTACAAAAGTTGATTTTCTAAAAACAATATAAAACACTGATAAATTTCTGAATAAAAAAAAGGAAAAAAAGCTTGTAAAAAAAAGTTAGAAAAAGTATAATGAATATAACATTTAAAGTTGATTTAAAAGTCTATTTTTAATAGTTTATTTAATTCGATTCTTCTAGTTGTATGTCCTTAATCTTCTTGATCATGTCATTATTAAGAAGATTAAGATGTTTTTAATACAATTCATTTTGGAAGTAAAAAATAATTTATATTCTGTATTTTTTTAACTTTAGGTGAAAGTTTTCATCAATAAGTTTTATTTTTATCAAAACTAATTAA
The DNA here is from genome assembly GCA_025491095.1 of Brachionus asplanchnoidis. Lineage (NCBI taxonomy): Eukaryota > Metazoa > Rotifera > Eurotatoria > Ploima > Brachionidae > Brachionus > Brachionus asplanchnoidis. The sequence goes on from JAILYF010000019.1 coordinate 2,474,477, forward strand.
ATTGAGATAAAATTACATAAAAATGCTACAAAATGTTGATTTATATCAAATTTAATGAAAAGACTTCCGCTAAAAATTATCTAAAAATGAATTATTTAAATCAAAAAAAATAATTGATTCCAAAGTCAACTAGTTTCTGAAAATTAAATTATTGAAAAATTTTTATTAATTAATTGAATTTGGCTTTAAACATGGCCAAGCAATCATTTGATAGTCTTGATTTTATAATATTTGCCTTGATGCTCTCAATTTCGGTCGGCATCGGTATATTTTTTGGCTGTTTTAGTAAAAAGCCTAAAACAACTAGATATTTATTAGTGGCTGATCGAAATATGGGCAGTTTTCCTGTTTCTATGAGTCTTTTTGCCAGCTTTATGTCCGGAGCTTCAATTTTGGTTGGTCCATTTGAGACATATTACAATGACATCATGTTTTGTTGGAGTATTGCAGGATTTTGTATATGTTCAATAATTACAAATAAAGTTTTTTTGCCACTTTTTATCCAACAAGGTTACACATCTGCCTATCAGGTATTTTAAAATTAAAAGATTCTCTTCATTTTGTACTTAAAAATAAAAAAAAAGTACTTAGAAAAGCGCTTCAGTCGAAAAGTTAAACTCATGGCTACGTTGGCGTTTATTTTTAATACAGTAAGAAGAAAATTTTTAAATTCAATTCAATTAATAATTTATAAAGATATTGTATTTGGCGTTTGTCCTGTATGGACCAGCACTGGCTGTGGAACAAGCTACAAAAATGAATATTTGGGTTTTAGTTTTTACAATCGGAATAGTTTCAACATTTTATACAACTATAGTAACTCTTTAAAAAATGATACAAAATCAGAATATAATTTTGTGAAAAGGGAGGTATGGTGACTGTCATGTGGACAGATGCTTTTCAAGCTTGCGTAATTTTTTTTGGTCTAATCATAATAGTCACAGTTGGTTTGTCTCAGGTGCAAGGTATAAAGAAAGTTTTGGAAATAAACTGGAAATATGGCAAACTAAATTTATTTAAGTTAGTATTTTACATGGTTTTATTATTTATTTGAAAATATATCAAAATATCTCAAAGAATACATGAGTAATACACTAAAGTTAATTCTTTAGCTTTTCAATGAATTTTTTTTTTTAATTTTCAAAACTTTTGAAATCAAGTGAGCAAATCTATCATCTGCTGATAAATCTTTTTTCTCCAGTAAACAGTTTTTTTAATTAAAAAAAAATAAAAAAAATATTAATAAATGTTAATAAAAATATTGATTCTTAATGAACATTAAGTTTTTTTTATTTTTGAAAATGAAACACAATAGTTTAATTATTAAGTTTCAGTCAAAAAAATTTAAAACCATTAAAAATGAAAAAGAATTAATGAATTAACAAAGAAAGAAAATGAAAAAAAAAACTTAAAAGTATTAAATTAATTTAATAATTTTAATTTTAATAAAAGACAATTTAGTCAAAGAGACTCGGGTATCATTCGATAATTTAATTCATCAAGTAATAATTAAAAAATAAATTTTTGTCAAAAAATTGATTTAAAAATTAAAATTATAATATTATAAGCTATTATTAAAGTTAGATGCTAATGAATTAATAAATTATTTAAAAAAAAAGTGCTAATAATCCTTCGATTAAAATGGGTCCTACTAAAATACTGACCCCCTATTTTTTAAAATTTTCTGACCCCCATTTTTTTTGCAAAGCAAAAATATTTTTGAAAGTTTTAATATATCATTTAGTTTGAATTTTTTTCTATAGTTTGAAAATTAAACTAGTTTTTTTCCAATATTTTTAATTATTGTGAAAATTGAATATTTTCATATTTTTATATCCATTAGGAGTCAGGTTTCTTTAAAAGTAAATTATAGTTTTTTCTCTAAACATAATATTATAATTCAGACAAAATAACAGCCAAAAAGCTTAGAAAATTCTTAATCGAATGGTATGTCTTATTAAAATTTTTCAATCCTATTTCAAAATGACTAAGGTATTTTATTTTGGCTACTATTTTAGGGACTGACGAAATTCATGATAAAAATTGACTCTTTCTATCAAAAAACAATAAATAAGAAAAAAAGTTTAACACTCAGAGGACCAAATTTATTTTATACCTTTCAGTACGGTAAGGGTCAAAATGATCCGTCTTAGTTAATAATATGATAATTAATAAACCTTTTTTACACAATTTTTATATATTTTTATAAAATTCTTACAAAATATTGAAAAACAAATAATTTAGTCACTTAAATTGAGATAAAAAACAAAAATTCTATGTATTACTATTTTCATCATTTTCGGTACTGTTACAAACTTCATGATATAAAATTTTATTTTTTGGAGACAAGATTTCTTTAGTAATATTTTTTAAAATTAAAAAATTACCCATTTCAAGAGTTTTCACCCATTTTAAACTTAAAATAATAATTTCAATTTCCTAAATTCAAATTTTTCTAATTTTATAAAAAGTTAATTTTTCAATATTTTATATTCATATGAAATAAGGTAAGTTTTAGAGTATTATTCAAAGTAACAATAAAAATTTTATATTAACAGAGAAAATTTAAAAAAAAAATATTTTTGTCAAGTTTTAGTCTAATGCCATCTGAAAGACATACAATTTGGAATTTAACTCTTGGTTGCTCAATGCAATGGTTGAGTGTTTTCGGAAGTAATCAAGTGCAAGTACAACGCTACTTATGCGCTTCTTCTCTAAAATCAGCAAAAAGAGCCACAAATATAAACTTTATTGCTTATTCTTTATTGGTTATTATAAATGTTATACTCGGAATGATTATATTTGCTTATTATAATGGATGCAATATCCTAAAAGACAAACCAGTTGAACAGCTATTCCCAATTTATATAATGGATGCAATGCAAAATACACCTGGAATACCTGGTATTTTCCTATCGGTTTTATTTGCAGCCGTACTAAGTTCGATCAGTAGTGGTCTAAATGGTTTATCCGCCACTATTATTGAAGATTTTTTAAAAGGACAAGCAAAAATAGAAGATGGAAGTTTGGCTAAAATATCTAAAATCTTGTGTTTAATATTTGGTTTATTGATTATGAGTTTGAGTTATGTTGCTCATTTGATTAATAATTCATTGCAAACTGTTCTTTCTTTGTTCAGGTAAAAAATAAGTTTTGTTTAAAAATTGCTGTTTTTAATTTATTGGGAAAAAAATTATTGCTTTAATTAATTGTTTTTGTTATAAATTTTTTTTAAAATATTTAAATAATTTTATTAGGAGAAAGGTATTTTAAAAGCATCTTTATTTTGATTAAAATTAAATAGAAAAAATGTCAATTAAATGAATTAATCGCCACCTAAAAGTATTAGTTGTCATTTAAAAAATTAAATTTTTTAGATAGAACTTGAGTTTCAAACGTTTTATTGATTGAAAATTATTGATTTGAGAATTAAATCTAATTGTACAATAATTGTTATTAAAATATAAAGTAAGAATTGTCAGACATATCGTAAATTGCTACAAAAATATAAATTATAACTTATAACTATTAATTTTCTATAAGTAAAATTAACAGAGATAAATTTTAATTTTATCTTGAAAAATTAAATGTCAAAAAAATGTTCATCATTTACTTTTTTATAATAACCTATCATCATTCTAGGAATTGCTTTCGGCTCAATGGTTAAATAGTCATAAAGCAATGAATTTTTTATAAAAAAAAAATAAATAAACTAACCAACTTTTAATGTTTTTACCAACAGTTTAATTTTTTTTTCCAAAAATTAATTTTCATTTAAAAAAAAAATTGCTATAATTTCTAATTTAACAAAAAATTAAACAAAACACTTTATTAATAATTTAATTTATCAGATTTTTTTTATTGAAAAATCTTATCATGACATTTCATGCCAAAAAAAAGTTACAAGGTGGTCAGAAAAAGAAGATTTTTCTTTGAAAACAAAACAATGTTTATTGTTCAAGATGTAGGAAAATTTACAAGACTCTTAATATTTGTACGCAATATTTTTAGTAAAAATTCCACAGAATTAATTAAAATCCCAAAATAAAATTAAAAAATAAAAAAGTTAATATTATAACAATCTTTTAATAATTTTTTAAAATAAACATAATAAGTAAAGATACCAAAAAAAATTTATTTTTTCCATAATCAATTATTTAAAATTAAATTAAATTAAATAAATTAAATTTATTGATTAAATTAAGTTTTCTTTTACTAAAGTTTAGTAAAAGAAAACTTTAAAAAAATCAGCAAAAAAGATTTAATTTTTTTTCTTGGTACAACCATTTGGACAATAAAAAATGAACTTGATTTATGCTTAATTTTTTGTCAATTAAAAAATATATTGAGCTTTAATGATTTTAGTTGCAATTTATGTGTTATGTTTTCATTATTTTAATTATTTCATTTATAACATATTCGGAAAAAAATAAAGAGATAAAAATGTATAATTTTTGCTGATATTTTATATAATTTGTGGTAATTTTTACTAAATATATTGTGTTCGAAACTGACAGCCAATTTACAAAGCAATAATTTTTTTGTTGAGTTAAAAATAAACTTCTTAATTTTAATTTCTAAGTATAATATCTGGACCGATATTGGGCGTATTTTTATTGGGAATTTATATTCAAAAAGCAAATTCTATGGGTGTTATTATGGGAGCTTGTATCAGCTTTTTGGCAACACTGAGTATCTTCATAACAGGACTTATATTTCAAAAGCCAAAGTTGAGCGACAAATTCAACATTTTTAATTGTTCAATTGATGAACAATCAGATGATCTTATGAACACTATCGAGCATAGATTTAATTTTCATGTTAGTTATCAGTGGTTTGGATTCATTTCCGTATTTCTGTCTGTTTTTTTCGGCTTGATTTTTAGCTTTTTGACAGGTAGTCTAAAAAATATGAAAAATTTTATTAAAATTTATTCTCTTAGATTGTTTCAAACATGATGACAGTGATAAAGATTCTAAAAAATTGAGTATTTGGTCTTTATCAAAATACAAAGAAAAAGTAAGCTCTTTTATTTAATAAAATATTCATTTAATTTTTTTGTCAACAACAAATTTAAAATAATAAATATTTTTATTTTGTCTACATTTTTTCTACATTTAGGAAGATCAATCAAAGCACAATGCCGAAGGAGAGTAATTATTTAATTTAAAAAATGTGTTTTTAATTAGTTCAATTGGCAAACAAAAATTAATAAATTTATTTTTTAATAAAATTTTATTCTAGACATTGAGCTCTTCAATTTTTTGAATAAACAAAAATCCAGATAAACTCGCACAAGCATACCAATTTAAAAAACCTAAATTTTGGTTCCATCTTATTTTTGACAAACTATTCACATTAATACTTATTGAGTTCAGTTGGTTGCTTGTTTGCTTATTTCCAGGTTTCTAAAGAAAAAATGTACAAACTTTAAAGTTCCAATACAACCAAACTTACCAGGCTGGTATGATCCAGACAAATCGCTATCTGAACATCATTTTTTTCTGATAAAGAACTCAAATTATAACAATTTTCCTTTCTTTTTTGGGCATCTTTGGCTTCAAATTTAGCAATTCTCTATTAAAAAAAAATAATATTTTTTTCTTTCACCAGCTTAGTCAAAGCGTACCATAAATGTGTTGCACATAGGCTTATTTTTTTGCAGCCAATATTTTGAATTGTCTGATCTGCAGAGTACAACCCAGCCATCATTGTCACATAAAATAAATTTATTCAAATAATCAGATTGATGAATTGAGTTCATTGTCGAATTGGTAAAAAACAAAGAAGAATGAGCCCTTGATTCATCCTTGTCATTATTTAACAAATTGAATTCCAAAGTCAATGCCACCATGTGATTTTCACCCTTGAGATTGATCTCTTTGGAAATTAAAAGATCATTTGAGTGTAGGCTAAATTCAAAATCTGTTGAAAAAGTTTCATAATCAAAGACTGGTCTGTTAGGCTGGCCTAAATTCCACAATTTAATTTCTCGACTGAATATGGAGCCCGTGCACAGCAAACCACTGTTGAGCTTGGACCATTTTATTGTTTTAACAAAAGTAATATGTGCATGAATGACTCTATTGGGGTGAATAGCATTCGGCCTTTTTTCCGACACCAAATTTTGTTTTTCTAAGCTTTTAGTGTTCACTTGATAAATAGCAACTGATCCATTTGAGTAACCAAGTGCTATTTGGCACGCACCATTCAGCTGAGACCAATCTCCACATGTGCACTGACCAAACGAAAAATTTGGCTTGAGAATTAGAAAATTTTTTTGTTCATAGCAAAACAATTTTTTTTCCTCATCCACTTGGTCACACATATCCCTTACTCTGTAGATGTATCCATTTCCGTCCGAGCCACATGCTAAAAGATAGCCAATGCATTCGGGCACTAGGATGTTTGTTTTACCAAAGTCTGGACGCCATTTGAGTTGACTTATGTGTCCGATTTGTTTGTTTAAAAGGGCAAATTTTTTTATTCCATTTGTAGAGTTTAAATTAGAAAATTTAAAGATATAAATTAAATTTGGATGGAAAAAAATTTCCAAAATGGATTTAAATTTGGCCAGTGGTTGTTGAACAATTTGACTTAGTATATTTGAATTGGGCATGGTGGTCACGGCCATGTACTGGTTCGATTGTGTCACAGGACACCAATCTATCGATGTTATCTGATCTATTAAATTAATTAGTTTAAAATTATTTTTTGAATTTTTTATCTGATAGGTTTCCAAGCTTTTTAGGCTAAAATTTAAATTGTTGCATTGGAATTCGAGTGTTTTGGAATCCAAATTGATGAGATCTATTAAATATTGTCTTTCTATGCCGTGCTCCAGTATTTGGTCAATTTTTTTTAAATTGTTGTCCAACTCAAACAGCATGGAGCTAAAGTCTTTGGTAAATTTGTAGACTAGACTATCAATAAATAAATAACTGGTGGCTTTTAGCTGATTTTTTTTGCATGTGGTCAATTCAAATTTTGAAATAGAATCTTCGTCCTGGTCCGAGTTTTCATCTTTTAGGTGCTCGTCAGTGTAATGGTTGACCATGTCTTGTTTTTTCCTTGATTTAAAGTCACACTTGATGCAATACAAAATGTATTCAGGTATATTTTTGTTTTGTTCACAAGAATAAAGATGAGTCTTGAAGACAAGGGGGTAAGTGAATACACGGACACAGAATGGACACTCGTAGATAATAATTTTGGGTGGCTTTGATTTTGAGCTAATGAAAGGCTTGATGGCGCTGTCTGTAAGATTGGGAATTTTCGGTTTTCTAAAAACTTGGCTTTCCGAATCCAGCTCGTATTCCCATTCGGAAATTTTTTCCTCTTGATTAAACTCGGTTAAGCCCGGCGAGTTTTCTTGAAAGTTTTCGGCCATGTGTATTCTTTGACTTCTTGTTAGACGGGTTTTTTTCGGTATTATCTCTTCCTCACTCGAATAGTCGATTTCTTCCGATTCCGATTTACTTTTTTCACTCTCTGGCTTAAACTCGTCATCACTTGATTTCTGCTGATTTTCGGATTCTGTATCAGTGCTGATTTCACTTTCTGGTTTTTTCAGCTTCTTGGCAGACTTTTTAGGGCTAGATTCTTTTTTTGGTGTAGATTGACCAATGTTCTTGGATGAATCTAGTGGTTTGTTTTTTGGTGGACGACCTCTGGATCGTTTTACAGGTGTCACTGGCGAACCATTTAAACTAGACATTTTTTTTTTAAATTAAAAATTAAAAATTTTAATTTGCATTCTAAGGCAAAATATTTGTCTTTGGTTTTTTTTTATTTAGTTCATTTTTTTTTATTTTCACATACAATTTAGATTAATTGTTAAAATTTTCAATTTAAATTCAATTTTTTTTTTATTCTAAAAATTATTTTTTAAATTTAGTTAGTTTAATTTTTTATGAATCTTAAGCAAAATGATTTGTATTTCCATTTTTTGAGATTTTTCTTAAAAGGATGATGATATTAGGAGCAATTTTGTAAATTTATTTCTTGAATTAATTTAAAAAATTTTTAAAAAATTTAAAGATATAGAATAAAAATTTTAAAATATTTTTTTTTGGTTAATATAAGATATCGAAAATTTTAATTTTAAAAAATCTTTCCTGCTGCAGGATTCCCCCAAATTATTTTTTGACTCTTTTAAAAATGACAAAAAATAATTTAAATTTTTTAATTCAGAATTTTTTTTTATTATTGTCTTCAATTGGCTGTACCTAAACCCTGAAAAATTGGAATTTTTTATTCAATAAAATAAAATTTAAATGTAAACTATGCGGCAACAAAAAAATTTTAGCAATTCTTTCAAATTAATCATTGCTACAATTTTAATTGATTTCTAAAAAAACTTTTTCCTTCATTTTTTTAATAAGTTTTCTCATGCCTTTTCGATTAACTTTTAATTGCTAAAATATGATATTTAAATTAAATTCAGTTTGCTTGGTCTCAAAAATTTGTCAATGTTTGAGAATTTTTTAAATCAGTTAGATTTTTTTTATCTTTTTTATTTAAACAATTAAATTAAAATAAACAATTTTTTTAATTTAATTTTTTCTCGTAAACTGACCCAAAAAAATGAGAATCCTCAAATTTAAAAGAACAATAAATAAATGAATCCAGGTAAGTTGATTTAACAGAATCATTATAATAAAGTTTATTGGTTTTTAACTCACAGGTCAACTAGGTAATATTAATATAATAATTAGATAAAATCATAGAAAAATTTTTTTTAAAGCTTACAACTTATTCTTTAAATATTTGTTAGAATATAATTACATCTATTGAATATAAATTTTTTATTTATTTACAATAGAATTTAGATTAAATGATATTAATAGGACTAAAGCAAAAATAAATTTATTTTTATGAATTTTTGTTTATCAGTTTTTTAATTCTGTTTTTAATTTTCATCGCCTTCGTGGCGTTTTGTTGGAATAAATAATAATAATATTGGAATTTTGTATTAGAATTAGGATTACAAAAGGGTTTCGCTATATTTTTATAAAAATTTAAACTATAAATTTTGTTGATTCTCAGTTATTTTTTCCTGTAAAATTTTTCTTAGCAAATTTGTTTCCGAATGCTAAAAACATAAACTGTTCCCGAAAGTAATTTGCTCCTTTTTTTATAAATCATAATAATAATTAAAAAAGCTATTTATCAGTTCCGGTTTCAGTAAAAAATATATATTTCAGGAATGAAAAATTCCCGAAAAAAAAAATTGTGAGTGTCAGTCCCGTAGTCATTAAAACTCTCTAAAATACTTTAAAAATTATGGAACAATTTCATAAGGGAACAAAATAAAAGGGAATAAATTCATATCAAACTAAATTACGGGAACAAAAGAAAACAATTTATTTTGTACCATTTTTTTAATATACAAAATTCAAAAATCTAGTTTGTATTCTGAGACAAAATATGAATAACATTTTTGTTTACTTTTTTTTATTAAATTCAATTTTTTATTATCCCATAATATTTTATCAATAATTTATTTATTTGAATTATTTATGTTTTTAAGTAAATTTTCCTGTTTAATAAAGAAAGTTAGATTCTAATACATATTGTTTTTAATTTTTTATTCATATTCAAGATTATAAATATTTTTTTACCTTTTTTGTGTTCAAATATGTGACCAGAAGTCTTGTCATCAATTAGGTGACAAACTGGTCAAATAACATTTCAGACTCGAAAAAAAAACGACCCAAAGGTCCAAAAAATCAATCTTTATTTTTGATTAATTTTATTTTAAAAGTCGAATAATTTTTGGCCAATTCTAAAAGGAATTTTAGAAATTAATTTTGGAAAAAATCTTGCCAAATTCATTGTCTTATTTATTTCCGTATTTTCTTGCGATATGTGACATGCCATTAAGAATATTTGCTGCAGCAAAACCCTTTTTTTAATATTTTATTGCCTAGGTATAGCTCCAGCTTATATTCATAAGTTTAGACCAGAGTTGTCTAAAAGTCCCAAAATAAAGTCCAAGTCATTAAAAAAAAAGTCTTGGACTTGACTTGAGACTTGTGACTTTTAAACAACACTGGTGTAGACAGAAACTTATTTATAAATGCAGCCTCAAAATTTAATTCTGAAAACAAATTTTGGCAAGCGCAGCATTAAATTTAAAGATTTAGGAAAAAAAATAAATAAATATTTTTTAACATCTCAAAATTTTCCAAAGATTTTTTTTCTGGCTTATTTAATAAATAAGTACTATTTGATTGAAAAAAATTTTTTTTTGATGAAACTTGTTCTTTTAATTGAATCTCATAACAATTTACATAGAAAGCATATTAATGTCACTCTTTTAGCTACACTTTAATATTTTTATTAGAAATTCAGAAAAAAATATTTCAAAAAATTCGATACAATTTTCCACATTAATACCGGCCTTTATTTTTTGCTTATTTGAAATTAATTCAGCATTTTTTACCAGACACTAAGATTGATGCAGCATGATTTTTCAAGGGATTACGGTATATTAAAATTACCGAATTTCTTCGTTTGATTATACTGAACCACAAGCTAAGATACGCTTTTGGACCATGTACCAAAGTAAATCTCGTCCATGCCAAAACATTTTGGACTAAGAACGCATGGTCTAATAGCATTATCACGGGTTTATCAAACTCTGAAATTCTTAATTTAATGTGTCATAAAAACTTGAACTTAAGAAAAAAAATAAAAATTTATTTATTTGGGTCTCCCACGTTATATGACCGATAGGTCATGAAAAATGTGACCAATTTAATTTCACTCTTTTGGTAACCAACGGTGGTCACCTATCTGTGATTCGTGCAAAAGGTTATGGTTATTTAAAAAAGAAAATGGTCACTTAATGACAATTACATAGATTTGTTTATTAAGAAAAGTTTATATTTAAAATTTGTTTTTGATATTCATATATAATAAAAATTTTGGATTTCAAAAAATTGAATGAAATTGCAATTTTGAATAAAAAGGCTTAATAAAAAGAAATCATCAGTAGAAAAAAGTATAATTTAAACAAAAAAATACTAATAAGATTTACTTTGGTACATGCTCCAAAAGCGTGTCTAGGCTTGTGGTGAAGCATAATCGAACCAGGGAATACGGTTAGTATTAACTTTATTATAAATATTAAAATTTTAATCATTTGGGTCAAAAGCAGACCACTCAGTTTCAAATTTCGATCAATAAAAATAATTTTAAAAAACCTCATATAAAATTCTCCGACCTAAAAGCGATCAATATTTAGAAAAAGATTGCTTAAAAATAATAAATTATTTATAAAATTCACAAAAATTTTTTTTTAAATTAAATTCAATTTTTAGCTTTAAGTTTATTCACCCAAGTCCGGCGATTAAACCTTCGTCAAGTAACTATGGATATAAGAACAAAATCAGGATTTATTTTAAAATTAAGCTGAAATTTTTCAAACTTTTCATTGACTCAATCGACTAAAAATATCAAGTTCTTCCTTTTCATATCCACATCTTCTCTCCACTAAATCGCTTTCTATTTGCTATGCTAAACACTTTCTATGACTTGAATAAATAAAACGTTTTAGACTTATTCATAAAAGTAAATAAGAAACTTTTTTTTTATCAAATTTCTTTTCTTTCTTGCTATATCAGTAAAAGTGCAGTATTTTTAAGACCATTATTTTAGCGTATATTGATTTCTGTTCTACTCTTCTATTTTATTTGTCAAAGGAGGCAGTTAATAAGTTAGCAGAAAACTGTAATATTTCTATGTTAAATACTTAATTGTATCTCTGCATTATTTCTATAATGAAATACCAATTTATTTAATAGTTTTAGTTTGATTTGATCATATTGAGCATCAAAAATTAACCAGAAATTTCAAATTGCCTTTGAATTTTTATTTACTTTTAATTTTCAACATATTTAATTATTAATAAACTGAATTGAATAAATAATAACTTAATTTTTTAATTAAGAAAAAAAGATATTAAAGAGATCAGCGGGAAATAATTTTTTAATTTTAAGTGAGTATCTAACTAACTGTCTTTTTGACATGATGTAAACACATTTTATTTTTAAAAAGACATGACAAAATATAAAAAAAAAAAATTATAGAAAATTTTAACCAAAACAAGACAAACATGAGACTAATTTGAGAATTTTACGATTAGTGACAGATTATAAATGTGAGAATAGAATCATAGAATAATAGAATCTTATAATAGAATTTTTTTTCTTCTCTATTTCTTTTCTTTTTCTCTTTTCTTTTTCATAATTAAAATTGTGCATCAAAAAAAAAAAAAAACCTAAAATTCTTTTATTATTCTATTAATAGAACAAATTTCTTAATTTGCAAATGCAACTTTAATTTTTTAACAATTATATTTTTTTTCACATAACATTAAAACACATGGCTTAAAAGAAGGTGCAAGCCGTTCGAAGAAGCCCTGGTGATGTTCCACCTAAATTATTTTTTAAATAAATTTTAAATAAATAAATGTGAGAATATTGAAGCATTTTTAGAAAGTTTAGATAATAATTTATTAATTGATGAAGAAAAAAATTAATTAGACTATTTTTTTTCCAGGTAAATTCTATATTATCCAATAAAAAATTATTTCTTATATTTTGTCTTTCTATTTTGTCACACTGCCATTTCGATCAATAAAAAAAAATTCTAAAAAAAACTCATTTTGAATTCTTCGACCCAAAAGCCATCAATATTCAGAAAATAAATTGCTTGAAAATAATAAATTATTTATAAAATTCACAAATTTTTTTTTTTATTTAAATACAATTTTTAGCTTCAAGTTTATTCACAAAAGTCCAGTGATTACACCTTCGTCAAGTAACTATGGATATAAGAACAAAAATAGGATTTATTTTAAATTAAGCCAAAATTTTTCAGACTATTTTATTGACTCAATCGACTAGAAATATCAATTTCTTCCTGTTCACATCCACATCTTCTCTCTCCACTCAATCTCTTTCTATTTACTATGCTAAGCACTTTCTATGACTTGAATAAATAATGTTTAGAATAATATAAAAATTTGAACATATAGCCAAGTATAGAGCGAGAAAAAAAAACAAAAAAAAAAAACTAGTTCAACATACAAATTAGGTCCGAGAACAAAATGGTCAATCAAGGGTTGATGGTGTCGCCAAACATGTCTGCATCGGGCTCGTCCGAGCTCAGCTTCCAGTCCAAGACAGTCGAGAGTCTAATCGGGCCCATAATCAATCAACTAAATCAACTGAATCTGGCCTCTAATCCGCAAACGTCAAGCACGTTGCTGAAGCGCAAAAAGGGCACATCCAAAAAGGCCAATTATTTGGTCGACTCACTGATCAAGTCCATTGAGCTGTTCATGCATCATGCCAACGATATAGCCCAAGAGAATGGCGAGTGTCGGGATGAGATCATGCGGTGCATTGAGGAGATCCGTCAGCACGGAAATATGATGATAGAGGCGTCACGTGACTTTTCTTTGGATCCTCTGTCAGTGCAGAAAAGACTTCACATGGTCAAGATATCCAAGGATCTGCTTAATTCAATCGCGACTCTCCTCCAGATCGGAGACCTCATTGACTCCAATATTTTGCTGCAAAGTATTCAGACAGTGCGCCAAGATTTGCTCAAGCTGAAACAATCCAACAATCAGGACGAGTTAGCGGCTAATTTTAAAAATTACGGAAGTGATTTGATCGAGCTGACCAATTTGGCTGGAAAGAGACAAGCGCTTTTGAATGATCTGAGACTCAAGGACGAGCTAGCCTCATGCAGAGCTATACTTAAGCGCAACAGTCTTAAACTTTTCACTTCATCAAAGGTAAATATTCATTTTTTAATTTCCCCTTTTTTTTACACTCAAAGACTGGATAGTTTTTTTAACCCTTTTTGAAATTTTTTTCATTTTGTTAAAAAAATTTTAAATTTTACCTAAATTCAACAAAAAAATTTAGAATTAAATATTTTTTGGTACAAAATATTTTTATTTTTTTTTAAATTAAAAAAAAAAAATATTGTGAGTTATTTATTTTTCTTTTTTGAAATAAAAATAAATTATTAATTTTTTGGTGATTATTTTTAAAAAAAGACAAAAGTTAAATTTTATGTTAAGTGACAAAAAAAATTTCACACTGACAAAATAGAAACATTGTAAATTTTTTCATTAAAAAAAAGTTTTTTTATATTTAAAATGATCAAATGTTTAAAGAATTGTCACTATCAAAAATAATGTAATTTTTTTTTCCATTTTTTTGATATTGACAATTAAAATCAATTAAAAAAATAAAACATGTTTTTTAACAATGAATAAAATTAAAAAAATAAAATAAGCTATTGTAACATTTCATGTACCCCAGTCCCTCTCTCTCTCTCTTTATATATTTATGAAGTATTTTAGTTCAATTAAATCAAGACTTACTAAAATCAATGGCCCAAATTTTTGTCAATTGACTCCAATTATCTAAAAAATTACCCCAAAAATAATTATTATACATAAAAAAAAAACACTTTTTAAATTAAAGTATAAGCAAATTTTTCAGACGTCAGAATTTGAAAAAATATGGTCTAAAAAAGATCAATAACAATACTGCCCTAATAAATGTGACAATTTTTTCTAATTTGGTAATATTTTTTTTAAATAGTAGTAATTCTCTTTTTTTTGTGCACAAAATAAAATTTTGGTATAGTTCTAATAAATTCCGGTAAAAACTTAATTACATTCGAAATTTGGGGTATCGCAAATAAATTCGCCCATTTCCAATATGTAACATTAAAATCATTTAAATGAATTCAAAGATTAATTTTAATTATTAATATTATAAAGTAGTTTATTTATTTATTTTTATTTAAAAAATAGTTTGGGAGTAAATCCCGAGAACGTCCGAATGGCACTTAGCCTTGGTTTAAACCCTCTTTTTTGAGTGTATTTTGGTATAAAAAAAAAGTTGACAAAAAAAGTGATTTAAATAATGTTAGGATTTTGTTTTGAATTTTTTGCAGTGGAATTTTGATTTTTCAGTACCTGAACTTAAAATAATAAAGCAGTAGTCGAATAGTGATTAACCACCTGTATAGAATTGTGTGTATAGAAGATGAATTTGATCATTTGAAATTATTGATACGCTTAATCAAATTAATTTTTTGAATAATTTTTTTCCCAACTTGTTTTAGATGCCCTGTGAAATTGATTTTTGGGTCTAAAGTAACGCCTTAGAAGGTCGGGTTGGGTTCTAATTGAATGTTTTGATTTGCTATTTTGAGGTTGAAGCTGCATTTTTTCGTGTTATTTTGTCTGAGACCAGCTGAAGTGAACGTCGTATAACAGGTATTTTCTTGTTAATTGTCATTCCCCATTTTTTACAGAACTCAATTATGATATTTATCGCTTTTTGAATAACATGTTTAATTTCTGTTTTATAGGAGCCGTTGTACCAAATGCATAGGTCGTCAGCGTAGATGGCTATTTTTACGTTTGGTGGAATTAACGGTTGTCCCTAAAGCGGAAAATAAAATGCAGAAAGAGGAAATTCGGCTAAATAAAAAATTAAAAGCAGAATATCCGTACTTTAGGCTTTAGTAATTTTCCAGCGGAAAAATTTGGGATAAAATGCGGAAAATATTTAAGTGTAAATTTATGATTTAAAGTAATATTAATTATGAAAAATTATATCAATAAAGACTCTCTTAAAAAAAATTTTCAAAAATAAATTCTCTTGAAATAAAAAAAATATCCAAAAAAATTTATTTCTGTAATTTAAATTTTCAAAATTGAAATTTAAAATAAATTAATGTTTTTGCAAATGAGAATACTGAAGACATAAAAATCCGAAACCAGGTTTAAGAAGAGGAATACAAAAATAAAGAAAACAATGAAGATAATGTTAGAACCCTCACTTTAATAAAAATAACATAATTAACTGCATTTAAAATTTGAAGGCTCTTCTTTTACCTGGTTTCGGATATTTTATGTCTTCAGTATGCTGATCATTATCTCAGTTGAAATTTTTTAATGTTGCTTCAGCGTAGATATTAGAATTCTCATTTGCAAAAATATTAATTTTATTTTAAATTTCAATTTTGAAAATTTAAATTACAGAAATAAATTTTTTTTGGATATTTTTTTTATTTCAAGAGAATTTATTGAAAATTTTTTTTAAGAGAGTCTATATTAGTACAATATTTCATAATTAATATTACTCTAAATCATAAATTTACACTTAAATAATTTCCCCATTTTATCCCAAATTTTTTCCGCTGAAAAATTACTAAAGCCTTAAGTGCGGATATTCTACTTTTAATTATTTTATTTAGCGGAAAAATCAGCGGAAAATCCGCAACGGAATTTCCGCTTTCCGCATTTTATTTTCCGCTTTTTAGGGACAGCCGGCTATGTCACTAAAATACAGAATAAACAGTGTCGGTGAAAGAGAACTACCTTGAGACACTCCAAATTCTATTTTTTTGGGTCTTGAAGTGGCTTCGTTGTATTGTTCTTGAATTGCTCTTTCTTTGAGAAAAGTTTCTATCCAATTTGTGAGTGTTGCATTGAGCCCAAGATGTTTCAGTTTGACCTTCATGTATCACCTTCATGTGAAGTTTTATCGAAGGAGTTTTATCTAAATCAAAGAACACGGCAACAGTGATTTTTTTGTGGTTAAAATAATCACTGATTGATTGAGTTATTCTGAATATATGTTCTTGAGTTGATCTGTTCTTCCTGGAGCCTGCTTGGCAATCCGGTAGAATATTTGTTTTTTCTGCCCAATTTTGTATTTTGCTGTTGACTAATTTTTCGAGTATTTTTACGGTACAGCTTAGTAACGATATTGGACGGTATGATGAAATTTGGTAAAAAGGCTTATTTTTTTTGGGAATCATTTTAATTTTTGAATTTTTCCATTTTGTCCGTATGAAGTCAAATTTAAATGAGTAGATGTTACCATAGATGACTTTCTTAGTAAGTCGTAGCTGTCTTACTGTAGCTAATTATTATTATTATTATTATTATCAAATAAAGCAAATTATTTTTTTACAAAATAAAAAAAAAATTAAATTGAGTAGAATTAAACACTTATTTAATTAATTTTAATAATAGTTTTTAAAAGTCACAAGTACTGTACTGTTATGAAAAACTGTTTTTACAAAATTTTACGTTGTTTTGCGTAGTTTTTTGAAATTTTACGTGATTTTTCGAAAATTTCCGAAAAATTACGAAATTATAAGTAATTTTCCGAAAATTTTTGTAAATTTTAGTAAATATATAAAGGGCAAAAAAAACTGGAAAAATGGCCATTTTTAGGAATTTTTCTCTTTCTTTTTGAAAATTAAAATGAAAATTGAAAAAAAAGTGTCGTATTTTACGTAATTTTACGTAAATTTTTATTTTAAAAAATGGAAAAATGGTAAATTTTAGTAAAAAAAAAACGAGAAAAAAAAATCGTTTAATTTGTTTAATGTCCCTTCGAATGAAACATTAAATTTTTTATTTAATTTACTAGGTAATTTGTGATCAATTTAAAAAAAAATTTAAGTTAACAACAAGCCATTTACAAATCATCTAAGAAACGATATCAAAAAGAGGTTTAAAAACGATCTTGATCTTACATTTTTTTTTTGAAAAAAAATATCCGGATGATATTGTTAAAATTAAAAGTAATATTTAAATACATTATAAATTGTGAGAAATACTAAGGTTGCATTTTATTAAAAAGTTTGCTGAAGAATGTTCCGAAAAACTCAAATTTCAAAGAGTCATGGAAAGTCTATAGATAGTTTAAAAACAGATAAAAATAAAAAATCGAAATAAACCGTTAACTTTTGTAAATATTTTTTCATAAAAAATTAAACTAATTAAAATTTACTATTTTTCCCGATTTTTTATCTAGTTTTTTTACTAAAATTTACCATTTTTCCGTTATTTATAATAAAAATTTATGTACGTCATTTTTTAGGTAAGGACTCCATGCCAGTGCACCATATTCTAAAATTGGACGAACATGAGATGTAAAGAGGAGTTTGAATGTTTTGAGATCCCAATTTTTAAAGCTATTCTTTAACTTACTTAAAATTACTTAAAACTGAAAATTGAAAAAAAAAATACTAAATTTTACGTAATTTTACGTAAATGTACGTAAAATCACGTAAAAATTCGAAAAATGACGTAAAATTTTGTAAAAACAGTTTATCGTAGCAGTACAGTATAAAATCAAGTCTTGACTTAAAATTTTTTTTTTACAAGTCCAAGTATTATTAGTCCGGACTTTGACTTTAATTTGTCAATTTTCTTCAACTTTAATTTTTAAAGATAAACTTTTTGAATTGATCTAAAACTTGATGAAAGATGGCAAAAAATTTGTGAATTTACTTCGAAAAAAATTCTAAAACAAAAAAAAAAGATAAATCAGCCATCAAAAATTAAACAGTCTTTATTTTCTTATTTGATTAAAAAAAAATATAACAAATTTATTTGCCAAGACATTAATCCGTCACCCAGAACTGAGCGCAGCGCAGCTAAACCACGACATGGTCTACAAAGAACAAAACGAGGCTCTAGAACGCATCCAAAGCATCGTGACCAACGAGCTGACCAGCGACAACCTCAGCCATTTGTACGACGAAACAGCCAGCTTGAGTTCCGCCCTGGACGAACTTGACAGACAAATATTGAGCATAGACCCAAGTCAATTCAACGAGTCGCGCATGCGCCTCAAACTAGAGACCCAGCTGGAAAACATAATCAGCGCAGTGGCACTGATGGCAGACAGCGAGTCAACAAGAGCGGCAAGACGCGACCGCATCGTCAACGAATGCAACATACTGCGCCAAGCTCTCCAGGACCTCCTCAACGCCTACACTGGCGCCAAGACAAACGATCACCCAACCGATCACATCCAAACTGCCACCAACGACATGACCAAGCTCACGCGCAGCCTAAGGCGCCTGCTGCGCAAAGCAGTCATCGACCACATCAGCGATTCATTCATAGAGGTCAATTTCCCTCTGGACAGCTTGATCGAAGTGGCCAAGCGAGGCGACCAAAAACAACTGGACGAGTACTCGCAAATCTTTCTGGACAATGCTGAAAAACTGCTCGAAGTGTCCTCAATGGCCTGTTCCATGTCCAACAACCTCGAGGGCATCAAACTAGTGCGCATGGCCGCCATCCAAGTCCAACAATTGAGTCGCCAAATAGTCAACAGTGCCAAGATACTTAGCTCGCGTCAAAGCTCCAAAGTGGCCCTGGAAAACATGGACGTTTTCCGCGATCTCTGCACCAAAAATGTAAAACTGCTGACCGACTCGGTCGATGACATCACACAAGTAAATGATTTTTTGTCAGTGTGCGAAAACCACATTCTGGACGAGCTGAACCGGAGCTGTGTGGCCCTCAGGGACGCCGAGCCCGACCTGTTGGACAGACTGGCCGGCGGAATACGTGGAAGATGTATGAGAGTGTGCAATGTGGTGCTGTCCGAGACAGACCTGTATGAGCCAGATGAAGTAATTGACAAAATAAATGACACTGTGTATGTGCTAAGGGACCAGTTGATTGGCAATTTTGCCCACGGGGTCCACCATGCCGTCGCTTGTCTGCAACAGCAGCAGCAAATAGATGACAATGGGTTTGTTGAGGCGAGCAGATTGATCTATGATGGCATTCATGAGGTGAGAAATGCTGTGTTGATGTTGTACGACAACAGCTTTGATGCCGAGTCGGAGCTCAATGATGATGACTTTGTGCCAGAGATGAATTCAGCGAGCCAGCAGGTGAGTGCGGACTCGAATGCTTACTGGCCCGGATACCACTACAAGGCCGAGAGTGAACAGGAGCCGTTCAAGGAGGAACAGTTCATTAATTATCCACAGGAGCAGAGACAGCAGATTCAGAGGCAGTTGGAGTCGTTCAGACAAGAGAAAAAGAATTTTGACAGAGAGGTGCTCAAGTGGGATGACAAGGGAAATGACATCATTGTGCTGGCCAAACAGATGTGTGTGATTATGATGGAAATGACTGATTTTACGCGAGGAAGAGGTCCTTTAAAATCCACCATGGATATTATAACAGCGGCAAAAAAGATATCAGAGTGTGGCGCCAAATTGGACAAGCTGGCGAGGGACATAGCTGAAGAGTGTCCTGAGTCTCAGTCGAAACGGGAGCTGGATGCGTATCTTAAGCCAATTCCGTTGTTCTGCAACCAGTTGAACATTGCCAGCAAGGTAAAGGCTAATGTGATTGATGTGAGTGGTGAGCC
The DNA here is from genome assembly GCA_025491095.1 of Brachionus asplanchnoidis. Classification (NCBI taxonomy): domain Eukaryota; kingdom Metazoa; phylum Rotifera; class Eurotatoria; order Ploima; family Brachionidae; genus Brachionus; species Brachionus asplanchnoidis. The sequence continues at coordinate 2,494,720 of JAILYF010000019.1, forward strand.
GATTATTACTGGACTGGACAGTGCCACTTCGTTGATAATCTCGGCAAAGAATTTGATGACAGCGGTTGTGAGTGTGGTGAAGGCGTCGTATGTGGCTTCGACCAAGTATACTAGCAAAATTGGTAATAGGAAGCCGATTGTGCAGTGGAAGATGAAGGCGCCAGAGAAAAAGCCGCTGATTATGACGGCCAAGCCGCAGGATGTGGCTGCTAGAGTCAAAAAGGCATCGCAAAAGAAAAAGGTTGAGCCTATCAGAGAGCTTAGCGAGTTTCAATCGTGATCAGAGGAATTTTTTTTTGGTTTTTTAATTTTTTCATAATAGATCAATTGAGTTTTTTTTATGGAATATCATGAATGATAATTTTTTTTCTTCTGCTTTTTATTTTGCATTTTTTTTTATTTATCTTTTTTTTTGTTGGTGTATAAAATGGTACTTTTTTTTTTTAAATTTTTTATCAAAAATTTCATGGACGTTAATCAATAAAATTTATACCAATTTATAATGCCAATTTGAAGTTTATGATCGTGATCACATGATCATAGCTTAATTAATTAAAATCTCAATAAATATGATGAATTATGCTTTTTGTATTTATTTTTAAATCAAACATTTAAAGTTTGAAATTTTGAATAAAATAAAAAAAATTCATTTTCTAATTAAAAATTAATTGGTTCTATTAGAATATTTATTTGAGACATCTTGAAGTTGGTGATCAATTCAAAATATTATTTCAATTCAAAAAGTCTATCCTTAGATATTTAACTTAATCCTTGATTTAATTAAAATAATTGTAATGTAACATGCTTTACATGCAATGTAGATTTAGAAAATAAAAAAAAATTGAAAAAATATTTCCTCAGTCCATTGATAAAATCGATTTTTAATTTAGTTAATTGATTTTTTGTAAAGTTTTATTTTCATTTTATTACTTATTTGGAATTTATTATTTAAATTTCTTTTTTTAGTTTAATTGTGAGTGCCAAACACAAATACTTTTGAGATAAAAAATCTCCAATAAGCTTTACAAAAAATTAGTTAATGCATTTAAATATTAAAATCGATTATCAATGGACTGAGAAAATATTTTTTCAATTTTTTTTTATTTTCTAAATCTACATTGCATGTAAAGCATGTTACATTACAATTATTTTAATTAAATCAAAAATTAAGTTTAATATCCTAGGATAATTTTTTAAATTGATCATCAACTTCAAGAAGCCTTATTTGAAGACTTTCAAGAAAAAATTTAAATCCACCATAAGTTATCTAAATTATGGCTCAAACAAACGCTCAAAAAAAGTATTTGAATATTAATTGAAAAATATCAAAGCGTATCAATGTTAAATTTTGTATTAAAAAATTTTAAAATGTTGATTAATATTCAAATATTACTTCAGACTTGACAATTTAATAAAGTTAAGTTTTTTATTATTATAAAATTGTTAAAAAAAATAAAATTTTTATCTAAATCTAGAATCAAAAATTTGAATCTGATTGGGATTTAATAATGAACTTCGATTTTACTTTAAAATTTTAAAATTTTTATATATCTTTAAAAAAAACTTATTTTTATTATTTTCTCAAATAATGGGAGAATAAAGTTGGGGAGCAATTTTTTGAAGAAAAGAAATTTTGTTCAGATAAAACATTAAAAGCTTTTTAAAATGAATATTGTAGTAAAAATTTTTTTTCTAACATCAATTAATGAATTTTGTTAATAATTAAAATATTCTAAAATTTTGTAAAGTTATCATATTTTAATTTATTCATTTTATGTTTATTTATTTTAGTTATCATAGATATTTAATTTTTTTTCAATGTTTAACAACGCTTTCATAGAAATTTATAGATAAAAATTTTATCCATTAAAATTTTTTTATCTGTATTCTTTTTAAATTACTTAAAAATAAAAAGAAAACCTTTATTTAATTAATTTTTTCGAATTATTAAGGTTTTTTGGAAGAATAAATTAAATTATTTTTCAATGTTTTATCAATGCTTTCATAGACTTTTATAAGTAAAATTTTTATTTATTCGCAATTTTTGTTCTTATTTTTATATTTTTAAATTGTTTAATAAGAACACTAAGGATAGAAATCTTCATTTTTATATTTTATTTATTTACCAACACTGGACATTTTTGTCCAAATCTTAATTATGTCTAAGATACCATATTAATTTTAATTAGAGATAATTTTCAAGTCTATTACATGTTTAGTTCGAAGCAGGAAAAACAAAAAACTTTAGTTTAATTAAATAAAAGAATAAGAGATTATTTAAAAATTTCTGTGACAAAAAAAATCTAGAATTTTCTTTATTTAGATTCTTTTAAGAAAAAATGTGTGTTGTCTTATCTATAGATAAAAATAACATTGTTAAAAAATTTTAATTTATATTTTTCAGAACGATTAGATATTGATAATTTAGGATCAAAGATCAATTAAAATTGATATAACTTTTTTTTTAAAGTCTAAAATTCTTCCGACATAATAATTCAATTGAAACAGACCTTGAAACAAAAGGCAACATTCAGTCAACTATGAAATAAAATAAGAAGGAAGAAGAGTTAAATTTTTATTTTTTATAAAATTATTAAAATTTGAAAACATTCGATATCATTCTGTAGTTTTCATGACGCTTGAATTTTTACTAATTGTGTTAATTTTTTCTAATAAAAACAAGGTTATTAAATTAAAATATGGATTTATTAATTATGTTTTGACTATTTTTCCAAACAATTAAATCAAGGTACATTATCAACCATTTGACAACTAAAAAAGAGCTTTATTATTTTTTTCATTTTGTTTTTTTAATGATTTTATTTTTAATTTATAAACAAAAGATGAATAATTTGTTCAAAAAAATACTTGATTGTGATTTGAATGATTCAATTATTGAAAATCTAAAAGGTATTGAAAAAATCTAATTAATGAAATGAAGATTATTTAAACTTTTATTATTTAGAATCATAGATTGATATATCAGTCTTGATCGATCTAACTGAAAATGACTTACAAGAATTCGGCATCAAATTGGGAGAAAACAATATGAGTAAAATTTTTCGAAAATAATGTAGAAGTTTTTTTATTTAAAACATTTGAAGAAAATGATTTGAAAAAAATCAACAGTTTTGTAAAAGAGGTCCAAAGAGGAAATGGTTTGGAAAATTCTGTTATAGAAAAGCTTGTTGGTAAATATTTATAAGACTTTATTACAAACTGATTAATTTCTGATTATTTTAAGAAAATGACATAAGATTTGAAAAATTTTTGACTTTTAATAAATTAGATTTTGAAAATTATGGTTTTTTAAAAGGAACTTCGATATAGCTATGCAACAAGATTACTTTTAGCCAAAACGAAAACGAAGATTTAAATGAAAATAAAAATACTCAATTGACTAAATTTTTAGAACTTAAAAAAATTTTGAGTCCAGAAAGTCAAAATGTTGGTCAAATTGAAATTGAATTAAACAGAATAATTCTTGAAGAATTAAATGCTGAAAATTTAATTAAATGGTTAGAAAATGGTCAATCACTTCCACTCCAACTAAAACCATTTCTTCTGGACAATTTAAAAAGAATTAAGCGGTTTGACTCAATAATAAAACAACTATCAAAAATAGCTTACAGTCATGCCAACACTGATTCAAAGACTAAACAACTACTTGAATTAATTACTGAAAAAGATTTGGTGATTTGCATTTTAGAATCGATTGGAAACCAATCATTGGCAAGACTGGGCTATCTTTTATCCAAAAATGATTATCCTTTACCACTGTTATATGAGGTTTATGATCACAAAAACAATGGTTTAAAAGAAAAGATAAATTTTGAAATTTTCAAAGATCTGCTGTGTTTTACAAGTAAACCATTGGCAATTGTAAGTGGAACTTCATCAAGCATTCGAAAAGGAAAGTCATCACTTATTCCATTCATGTTATCTGGTCTAAATAAAAATTCAGTTTTTGGAGTACGCAAGAATACACCTGTTCAAAACAGCATTGACATTATTTGCAATGAAGAGTCAAGTAATAATTGGATTATTGCAGATTTTAATGGTAAAATAACTGGTAAAAATATGGTAAACTTGTTCCAGTCACTTTCAGCAAATGCATCTTTGCATATTTTAAATGCAAATATTGATGACTTTGATGAACAAACTGGAGAGCCTAGAAATGAAATATTAAATTTTTTTAAACACTACAAGAGCCATATAATGAAAAATCGGTTAAAATTGGTTTTACTAATACGTGACTCTAATGAAAAATACTCAAACTTCTTAGAGTTGATAAAAGAGAGATTAAATTCTTTGAATTCTAATATTTCCATTCTAATGGTTGAAAATTGGTTTAATCCAGACCTTGATGAAGAAATATTAAAAATTAAAAAAGATGAGTTCAAGCAAAATTTTCAGAATATTATGGAACAAATGAAGACTCATAAGTTCCATTCCATTCAAGATGTACAGTCTAATTATGACAAATTAAATTCAAATCCTGGGTATTTTATGTCAGATAGTGAGGAGACATGGGTTGAAACAAAATTTAATGAATTATTTGGCCAGAATGGCAAAATTAAAATTGAAGCTTTGAGAGAAATGTTCAAGTTGTCAGATGTTTACAAAGATATTGAAATAAATGAAAACAAATTGTTTCGACTTAATTCCCAAGAAAATGATTTAAATGAAAGAAAAAGAATTCAAAATTTTTTAGATGAATTGAATTATCAATTGAAAACCATTGAGCCAAAGAGTTACGCAATTAATTTTTTTATAAAAATTTTGGAGTCAAGGGAAAATTTCATGACAGATTTATCAATATTTGAGAAATGTCTAATTAATTTCAAAAAAGAAGAACTGAAAAAACTTAGAAAACAACGAGAAAAACTATCAAATGAGTTTTCAATTTTGGACAATAAGATAAAAATTGAGCAAAATATTAAAAAAAATGACAACTTAAAAGAAGAAATGAAGAATAAAAAGACTGAATTACAAGAACTTGATGAAAAGATAAAAGCAATCGATCTTACTTTGGACAAATTTTGGGACGAGTTATTTCTTTACTTTGACTGGCTTGATCAATTTAGAAAAGCAGATAATGAAATCAAAGATCTAGTTATAGATAGATATATTAGATTAGTACAAAATGGATACAGTATTCATTTATTAAGAGGAAGTCCGCTGAGCGTAAAGTCAAATTTACTCAAGGAAATAATGGAAAAACTAGTCGATTTTAAAAATATCTATGTTATTTCGGTAATTGGTGAGCAAAGTTCGGCCAAAAGTTCCTTGTTAAATTCATTATTTGGCTGCGATTTTAGAACTAGTGCAGGAAGATGTACAATTGGTATTTACATGAATTTCGTAACATATGGTGACAAAACAATTGTCATATTGGACACTGAAGGTCTTGCTTCTGTTGAATCAAGCAGCAAATTGTTTGATAACCAAATGGCAACAATGGCAGTGTTTAGCTCTCATTTGATAGTCATAAATCATAAAGGAGAAATAAGTTCCAACTTGGAAAAAATTCTTGGCATTACATTTTTTGCAAAAATACATTTGTCTAATCATTCCTTCAAACCATTGATAATGTTCGTATTGCGTGATCAAATTGATCGTAGTGAGTCAAGCATAAATGGTCAAGTTTTGAAGTTAAAAGAAGGACTCATTAAAGACTCTAAATTTGTAGGAACATCACTGGATGATGTTTTAAACTTGGATCCTAAACATTTAACTCTTCTTTCAAATGCTTTCTCTGAAGACTATTGTCAAAAATTGAACATCAAAATAAAATGGAGAAACAAAATATTTCCTGATGAAGTGTTAGAGTTGAGGAAAAAACTCATGCAACAAATTGATTTGGTAAATGAAGAAAATGTGATCAAAAATTTCCCTGATTTATACACTAATTTGAGCTCCCATTGGGAAACGATTAGTAAAACTGGTGAGAACATCTTTAATTGTAAAGATTTGGAGGAAATAAAAATAAGAGATGAGATAAGCGCTAAGTCAATTAACTTGCTTACGAAACATAGAACTGAATTAGTCAAAATCCTAGATGATTTAATAAATCAAATAATTAATAGTTATAGAGAAACGAAAACTTTTAATGAAGCAATTGAAGCACAATGTAAACAAGATATTGAAAGATGTGTAGAAGAGAGAAAAGAAAGGGTTAAACAAGAATTTGATTCACTTACAAATGTGACCTATTATCCCAAATCAATAGTCGATGAATATGGAAAAAGAATATCGTACCAATTTGAATGGCTTAAAGACATAAGCATTCAGAGGCTGAATGAAAATTGTATCCATCTTAAGAATATGAGTGAGTATAAAAATGTAAATCAAAAGATCATTGGTGAAATAAATGACTTATTAGCAACAAATATTGACTATGACAATAGTAATGCATTTATGAGAGATATTGAGAAAAAATTTGAAAAAATTGATCAAGAAAATAATGTTCGTCTAGAATCAATGAAACTGTCAGTTGACATTGAAAACATAGAAAGAATGTTTAAAGATATTTCTAGTTTAATCGTGCCTCAAAATAGGAGGTTATATGGAATTGAAAATAATATTAGATTAAGGGACTATTTTCATAACGATTTTAAAAAGAGAATAAATGTCGAAAATTGGTATTCTGATGGATATTTGAAAAAATTCAAAAATTATTTCAGATCTAAAGATGAAATGAAAGATTATCTAATTAATAAATCATTTGATTTAATGCAGAAATTTAAAGAAACCTTTTTGCTAAATTGTAATTCATTTCAGATTACAAACAGCTTTATTTCTGATATTTTTCAATTTTTAAACTCTGAGCTTTCTCATCCAGAATCAATGGTTAGTAAATGTAATCTAAGTTTTTTAAAGGTTTTCAATTCATTAATAAAACATCTTCTTTGTTTGATTATTGAAAAGGCTAATGAGCTTCAACAATCAAATTATAGAAGAGAAAAGGAAAAATATGAAAAAGAAAAAAGTAATTTAATCGAGAAAGCCAAAGAGATATATGAAATGAAAAGAGATCAAAAAAAACTTGGAGAAACTGTGGCAAATGATTTTATAAACAAATTATTCAATTATTTGATTCAAATTGAAACTTTATCTATAACAAATACGTCAAAGGAAATATTAAATCAAAAATTTAAGACACCAAATGATTTAGTCGAATTTGTTTTCAAATTAAGCTTTGAAGTATCGAACTATCAAAATGTATACAAATATGTTATTGATGTCAATAGATATTGCAAAGAGGTTTGCTTTGAAAATATCAAAAGTGATTTAGAAATTTTGATATTAAACAAAAAAGATGAAATCAAAAATTTGTATTGTGATCTTTTAAATATTTTTCTAAATTTTGAGTCATCAGCTGAGATCTCTTCATGTAGAGTTTTTTTTGAAATTTTGGAAGAAGAGGTCAAAAAAAAAAATGATTCTTTAGGTCGTCTTTTTAATGAAAAAGATTCAATTATTGGAACAGAAATAAACGATTTTGCAAATTTTATAACTGGTTTTAAACAATCAAATGGAAAGTTTAATAAAAAGTTGAACGATAAGCTGAAAGAATTCAATAATGAATTGAATAAAAGATGTAAATCTGAAATAATTGATTATGTTGATAATTATATTGGATGCAATTCAAGATGTCCATGTTGTGGATCTAAGTGTCAAAATGCTAAAGGACATCAAGGAAACCATCGTTCCCAATTTCATATTTTGAATGGATTTTTTAAATGGAGTCATAAAATTACAAAGGAAATTCTTACTAATTTTTGTTGGGAAGAAAAATTATTTATTAATTCTAAATTTTACATTGGCGACCATGAATACGAGAATTGTACGAAATTTCTTGAAAATGAACACCCAGAATGGAAGTTCGATATCCAAGAAAATTATGATGAATATGGAAAAAATCCCTCTAATTTAGGAAATATCAAACTTAGAAACCAAATAATGAGAGCTTGGATGAATACACGTAAACCATTATTAAAAAAATACAATTCTATGAATTTCAAAATAGTGGATAAAGAATACGACAATGAATGGCTTTCTTTGGAAGATGCAGAAAATATGCTCCCAGATGATCATGTTCCAAAATGGAATGAAAATATTTAAACAATTTTTTAGAAGAAACCAAGCACAAATTTTAAAACAGTGTTTTCATCAGTAATAGTTAAGACTTTTTTTAGATAGCTTTAAATAAATTTTCAAAACAATGATTAAAATTTTTATTTTTGAAAATGTTTTTTTCTCATATAGAATGAATTTAAACTAGCGAAATTGTCTTTTCACTAAAACTTTTAGTTAAAACATGATTATGATGTGGCAATTTCTGACGATGATGAATTCTTTACTTTAAATGCTTTCTTTGAACCAATGGACACAACCAAGTTGAGTTCGAACAAATTGGGTAAATCAAAAAATCAGCAAAAAAATGTCATTATCTAGAATTTTTATTTTCAATTTAAGACCAATTCAGATTCAATTAAAAGTCTCAAAAATTGGAAAGAACCGAATCGTCCTTCGCTAAACTTTGGCTGCAAAGATTTTGAGTTTTTGTTGCCCCAAAATAATGTCCGAATTGGTAAAGTGTGGGATTTGATTCCAAGATTGAAATCAGATTCGGATCAGTTGTCCAATAAAAGATATAATCCACCCGAAACAGATAATCTTGTTCAGACTTCTCCAAATGTTTCGAAAGAAACCATTTCCAATGTCACGTTTTGCACCACAGGGCACTTCTTTTGTTGTCTGAGCTAAGAAAAAAAAATCTGGACTTTTATTTCAGGTTTTTAGTAAATAACAACAAAAAATAATTCAAAAATTTAATTTAAAAGAATCCATGCTGAATTTCAGTTAAATGATCCGCCATACTTGCCATCCAGCTCATTTTAATGTACGGATTGTAATTTCTAAAGACTCAAGTCAAATTGATTACTTCAATTTGTATCTCCCTAACCAAAAGCGTTTGAATATTGGCAAAAAATTTAATTGTATTTTTGTTCAGAAAATATTTTAGTAAAATATGATATGGAAGTTGATATAGGCTTTGTGAATCGAATGGAAAAAGTTTCATCAATGCCTTCAATAAAATCGGTGGCAAATCAAACCGAAAATGACAAAGTTATGAAAATAAAATTTTAAGATTCACTAATGAAACCGATGAACCAGAATAAGTATGAAAAGATGATAAATTTGATCAATTGGAAAGAAGAGATTGAGTCTTCTGAAGCGTTGTCTTTGCTTGAAAAAGCTTTTTATCCTTTCAAAAAAATTACTTATTACCCTTTTTTGGAATCGTTGAAAAAAGCCCAAGAATTGAATAAATTTGTTCACTTTATTTTGTTATGGGGTGCTTTAAATGATCAATCTTACTGAGGTTCGGGCCGAACTCTGAGAGAAACTGCTCTTGAGAGTTCGGCCGTTTTAAAACTGCTTGGTGACAAATTCGTCAGCAGTTGGTCTTTAATTGTAGCTTTAGAACTAATAAAAATTAAAAAAAAAAGTAATAATTTGTAAATTTTTTATTTAAGAATTGTTTGAATAGCACTGACGTTTCTTCAGATGATAAAACAAAATGCAAACTTCCTCTAGATGTCTACAAGTTTCCGGTAATGTCTTATGTACCGAGTTCGGGTGGAAAAATAATTCATCAGTTGAATGCAGACGATCTTCTGGAGATGTCTAATAAGGAAATTTACCATGAAGAGGTCAGCAATGGAATTTATGAAGATTCCATCAGTATGTTTTATACAAAATTTTTGAAAGAGGCTTTGAAAAAAGCTTTAAATGATCTTATTTTTTCTAATTTTTATAAATGATCTACCCATAAATTTAAAATTATTATGTAAGTTATTTGCTGATGATACAACCCTCTATCTTAGTGATCCAAATTTAGACAAACTTTTGTTTAGATTTTCAGAGGAATTAAAGGTTTTATCAATATGGTTCAGCTAATAGGTTAGATATTAATTGGGATAAAACATTTTTTATGTTTGTGACGAACAAAAAACTTATATTACCAATAAGCATTTACGTTTTAAATCAAATAGTTCAAGTTGTTGATGAGTTTAAATTATTAGGAGTAACCTTAGATAGTAATTTAAATTTTGCCAAACATATATCAACAGTTTGTACTCAAATAAATAGAAAAATCTTTTCAATTAAAAATCTATTCTATCTATCAACTACTGTAAAACTGCAGTTTTTTAAGACATTTATTCTTCCATACTTTGACTATGCGCTAACGCTAGTAATATATTATCCAAAATCAACAAGACAGAAACTATTTTATCTATTTTATTCTGCCTTGTCTAAACTGTTTAAATTTGACTTTTCAAATTTTGAACATAACGATATAAATAACTTTCTTGAGAAATATGGATTATTTGGATTCCAACACAGATTTTTATCTAGACTCCTAAACTTTGGTTTTAAAATATTTAAACTGGACAATGGTCCTATTTTATTAAAAGAAAGTTTAAAAGAAAATAAAATAAGAAACCTTAAATACAATTTAAGAAAAAAAAACAATTTAATTGTACCAAAAACAAAAACAAAGTTTGGAGAGCTAACTTTTTGTGATTTTTTTCCAAAATTAATTAATAATTTTGTTATTGATCGTCTATGTTTATCCTTCAATCATTTCAAAACATCTATTTTTAATAATATAAATATTATCTTTCTTAAATCAATTAAAATTTTTGATAAATTTAATTTGGTTTACAAAAACTTTTACAAATCAATTAATTAAATTAATTAAATTTTTCTTTTTTTTAATAATCTTTTTTATATAAAACATTTTGATAAATAGTATTTTAATGAATTATTCATTTTAATTGAAATAAATGAAGAGTTAATCAGTCTATTCAATAGATAAGGGCACTAGCCTGTTGATTAACCTTGAAACTTATTATTAAATTAGATGATCAAAATTTTTTTTTTTTAAATTAGACCAATAATGACAAATGGGTCCAAAATTCTTCACCAAAAAAAGATCTTTTTTGATAAAAACGGTTTTGAAATTTTAGAATTTTTTCAAAAAATTCAGTGAAAAGCTTGATATGATATCAAGCTTTTCACTGACAAATTTTTTTTTTTTAAATATGCTAATGAGGTTTAACCCCTAACATTACTGTCAAAAAAAGAGGGAATTAAGACAAAATATAGGATGGATCAATTACTAAGTTGTAATCGATTATCAATTAATCAATTAGATTCATTATTCTGTTTTAAAGCACACTCTTTCTTTTAAACTATCCAAAAATACTCGCATGACAAAACATTGCAGTAATAAATTAATTTTTTTATTTTGTCAAAAATTATAATGTAAAAACTTGATATTGTCACTAAAAAAAATTAAAAATCTATTTTAGTGACATGTTATTCAAAACTGAGCACTGTTTTTGAAAATAATGAAACTTCATTTTTAGTGCCACTAAAAATGAAGTACAATGTATTACAATGTGCAATGTACAATGTACAATGTACACATTTAATTACATGTCGGACATGTAATTAAATGTGAAAAAACTTAAAAATTATTATAAATTGTTTCAGCTTTTATGAAATTATTTTTTAAATGGAAATTTAATAATTCTTTAACACTAGAAGCACCAAAATTTTTAACTACTAGAAGCACCAAAACGAGTCAAAATGACTCGTTTTAATAAAATCTATTGGATATAAATTTATTATTTCGATAAATCTATTCAATATTTAATTTTAATTGACAAAAAATACAAATTTGGCTAAAAAAAGTAGCTGGCAAGATATAAATATTAATTAAAATATTAATTTTCAAAATTTAGAAAAAAAAAATAGAATATAATAAAAAAAAATCTATTTTTTCCTTTTTTGTTGAATTTTTACCATTTTTCACCTTCTTTTACAAAAATTTACTGAAATTTACCTTAATTTTCGTCAAAAAATTCAATCAAATTTTAATTTTTTTCATTTTTTCTACAATTCGAAAAAAATTTTTTTCATAAAAATCGTTTTTTTTCCGAGAAATTTTGGAATTTTTTTGTTTCACTGAATTTTACAATAAATATCGGTAATTTACGATAATCATTTTACGAAAAATACCCTTTTTTAGATTACCATATTTTACGGTAAATATGGTAAAATATCGTGAATTTACGATAATTTACGTAAAATATGGTAAATTCAAGGTTTCGTAGCAGCACTGTATATCAATATTTAAAAATTTTAATGTTAAATCGAAGTTCATGATTAAATCACAATTAGATCCCAATTTTTAATTTTTGATTTAAATAAAAAATGTTTTTTTTTTTAAAAATTTAATAACAATAAAAAACTAAACTTTATCAAATTCTTAAGTCTGAGTGTAATATTTAAATATTAATCAATATTTTAAAATTTTGGAATAAAAAATTTAAAAATATTGCTGCGTTCAAATACTTTTTTTAAGCGTTTGTTTGAGCCATAATTTGGATAACTTATGGTGGATTTAAGTTTTTTCTTGAAAGTCTTCAAATAAGGCTTCTTGAAGTTGATGATCAATTTAAAAAGTTATCCTTGGATATTAAACTTAATTTTTGATTTAATTTAAATAATTTTAATGTAACATGCTTTACATGCAATGTAGATTTAGAAAATAAAAAAAAAAATTGAAAAAAATATTTTCTCAGTCCATTGATAATCGATTGCTATATTTAAATGTATTAACTAATTTTTTGTAAAGCTTATTTGAGATTTTTTATCTCAAAAGTATTTGTGTTTAGCACTCACAATTAAACTAAAAAAAGAAATTTAAATAATAAATTCCAAATAAGTAATAAAATGAAAATAAAACTTTACAAAAAATCAATTAACTAAATTAAAAATCGATTTTATCAATGGACTGAGGAAATATTTTTTCAATTTTTATTTTATTTTCTAAATCTACATTGCATTTAAAGCATGTTACATTACAATTATTTAAATTAAATCAAGGATTAAGTTAAATATCTAAGGATAGACTTTTTGAATTGAAATAATATTTTGAATTGATCATCAACTTCAAGATGTCTCAAATAAATATTCTAATAGAACCAATTAATTTTTAATTAGAAAATGAATTTTTTTTATTTTATTCAAAATTTCAAACTTTAAATGTTTGATTTAAAAATAAATACAAAAAGCATAATTCATCATATTTATTGAGATTTTAATTAATTAAGCTATGATCATGTGATCACGATCATAAACTTCAAATTGGCATTATAAATTGGTATAAATTTTATTGATTAACGTCCATGAAATTTTTGATAAAAAATTCAAAAAAAAAAGAACTATTTTTTACACCAGCAAAAAAAAAGATAAATAAAAAAAAAATGCAAAATAAAAAGTAGAAAAAAAAAATTATCATTAATGATATTCCATAAAAAAAACTCAATTGATCTATTATGAAAAAATTAAAAATCCAAAAAAAAATTCCTCTGATCACGATTGAAACTCGCTAAGTTCTCTGATAGGCTCAACCTTTTTCTTTTGCGATGCCTTTTTGACTCTAGCAGCCACATCCTGCGGCTTGGCCGTCATAATCAGCGGCTTTTTCTCTGGCGCCTTCATCTTCCACTGCACAATCGGCTTCCTATTACCAATTTTGCTAGTATACTTGGTCGAAGCCACATACGACGCCTTCACCACACTCACAACCACTGTCATCAAATTCTTTGCCGAGATTATCAACGAAGTGGCACTGTCCAGTCCAGTAATAATCGGCTCACCACTCACATCAATCACATTAGCCTTTACCTTGCTGGCAATCTTCAACTGGTTGCAGAACAACGGTATTGGCTTAAGATAGGCATCCAGCTCTCTTTTCGACTGAGACTCAGGACACTCTTCAGCTATGTCCCTCGCCAGTTTGTCCAATTTGGCGCCACACTCTGATATCTTTTTTGCCGCTGTTATAATATCCATGGTGGACTTTAAAGGACCTCTTCCTCGCGTAAAATCAGTCATTTCCATCGTGATCACACACATCTGTTCGGCCAACACAATAATGTCATTTCCCTTGTCATCCCACTTGAGCACCTCTCTGTCAAAATTCTTTTTCTCTTGTCTGAACGACTCCAACTGCCTCTGAATCTGCTGTCTCTGCTCTCGCGGATAGTTCAGTTATAGCCTTAACTTTAATTATCAACTCTCAACTATTGGTACTAGCTGGTGACCAAAGCGAAACAACTAAATATGATTGTTATTCAAGAAGTTCAATTGGCGAGTGGGTCAGTACTTGGAAACAAATTCACTCATATGTTTATTCTATTGTTCCATCAGCCTCTTTGCTTTTGATTAACACTTTGCTGTTTTACACTACATGGAAAAAAAGTACTTCAATAAATGTGGCTAGTGATGAAATTGAATCAGCCAGAGCAAGGAAAAAAAAATTCGGTCTAGTGATCACAATTTTTACATTTGGTTTTATGTTGACCACTTTGCCGTCAGCGATTCTTACAGGATATTTTATGCCAAATTAAATTCGAATGAAAAAACTAGAATTTACATTTATGTGTGCGATGCATTGGCATTTTCGTTCCACAGTTCCAAATTTGTAATAGCCAATTTAATAAAGAGGTTTTGGTTTTTGTTCAAGAAGTATTCGCTAAAACACGATGTTTGCATCAAAAATTTTATTCAAACAATTCAAACTCAATTACCGAATCTAGTTATTAAAGAAATTCCATGTCTACAATTGAATTTTTTTTTTTTTAATTGAATTTTATTTTATTTTAAAATTTTAATAATCAAAATGTATTTTAATTTAATCATTTTATGTTTATTTATTTTAGTTATCATGGATATTTAATTTTTTCTCAATATTTAACAGCGCTTTCATAGAAATTTATAGATAAAAATTTTATCTATTAAAATTTTTTATCTGTATTTTTTTTTAAATTACTTAAAAATAAAAAGAAAACCTTTATTTTATTATTTTTTTCGAATTATTAAGGTTTTTTGGAAGAATAAATTAAATGATTTATTTTTCAAAGTTTTATCAATACTTTCATAGACTTTTATAAATAAAATTTTTATTTATTTGGAATTTTTTTGTTCTTTTTTTTATATTTTTAAATTGTTAAATAAGAACACTAAGGATAGAAATCTTCATTTTTATATTTTATTTATTTACCAGTATTGGACTTTTTTGTCCAAATTTAAATTCTGTCTAAGATACCAAATTAAATTTAAATTAGAGATAATTTTCAAGTCTATTACATGTTTAGTTCGAAGCAGGAAAAACAAAAAACTTTAGTTTAATTAAATAAAATTTAAGAAGAAAAAGAAAAAGAAAAAGTTTAAAATTAAATAAGCACTCGTAAGCCAAAAGTCAGGAAAGGAAAAGTACAAGTGAACCAAAATAAAAAGCACGCAGTTTTGTCAAATGGACTCAAATTTTTTGCTTGAAACAAACTGTCCAACGTTTGGACAAGGTGTCGTATCTGGGCACTCGAAAACTTTGCATGAATGGTGTGGTAATATTTCGAAATTCGTCCTGGAGCTTTCAAATCATGTGAAACTTCTAGAAGAAAGAGAAAAGGAGAAAGACATTGAAATAAATAAACTGAAATCTGAATTGTCAGCAGCAAATAAAACAGCAAACTCATCCAACAACAGTAGCAAGTAGATTCAAACTGTAAAACAAGGAACAAAAAAAGCTATAAAACCAGCGGATCAGATAGCTGTAGAAAATGTAACCATTAGCGAAATGAATGAAAGAAAAATAAGAAAAAAAAATGTGATTATTTATGGTGTGCCAGAATCAAAGAAAGAGATTTTAGCAGACAAGAAAGCAGTAGATGAAGCAAAAATCAATGAAATTCTATCCACTATTGGAAAAAGTGATATCAAGCCAGCGTATTCCAGACGTTTGAGATCTAAAGACCAAAGTAAACCAGGACCAATTATAGAAGAACTCAAAGAAGAAGCAAACAGAAATCCACTACTACTAGCAGCGAAAAAGTTGAGAGATTCAAATATTTTCAAATCTGTTTATCTTAGTCCAGATTTGACTGAAACCGAAAGAGCTTTAGACTATGAATTGAGAAAACAAAGAAATTAAGAAAATAATGGTCTTTCACAAGACTCGCCCTTTCGATATGGCATCCGTGGAAATCAGATCGTCAAATTCAAGAAGCAATAATCGTTCATCAGAAGCGCCATCACGTGTAGATAGTCTCAAATCTTTAAAATGTATGTATTTAAATGCTACTTCTTTGGACAATAAACTAGATGAATTCAGTGTTGTTATTGAAACATATAGCCCACAAATTGTAGCAGTAAGTGAGACTTGGTTCAAGAGCATCTCAATTACGAACGCTTAAGGATACAATTTGTACAGAAAGGACAGAAGTGATGGACGCAGAGGCGTTGGTGTATGTCTCTACATAGATGAAAAAATCGATTCATTTGAATTAAATGATGTAGGTTTTAATTTAAGTAAAATAGAACAAATTTGGGCAGTAGTTAATTTAAACTGTGAAAAATATTTAGTTGGCTGTCTTTATAGGCCAAACGATTTTGTTGATATGAACGATTTCGATTTAGTCTTCAAACAAGCTAAAGACTATGTGGACGAGAGAGGTTTTAAGGATCTTCTAATAATGGGTGATTTTAACTTTCCATCAATCATCTGGTCAAATGGCTGTGTGTCAGAAATCTTAAACGAAAATGGACTCGAACATAAATTCAGAGAGACACTAAGCGATACTTTTCTATATCAGCATGTTAATATCCCAACTTTTCAAATGTCAAACGAAAAAGCTGTCATTACTTTGGATTTGATTTTTACGACTCAGCCTGGCAGTGTGTATGCAATCGATACAAAATTTGTTCTTGGCAACATTAATAAAGGACATCTGGTTATCTTTTTCAATTTTGTTCTCAAAAACATATTAGTAAGGAATCATATACCTGTAAAAAATTTATTTATAATAAATCTGACTTTGGAAAAATTTCTCATTTTCTATCAAATATTGATTGGGTGCACCTTTTTGAGAATTTAAATATTCAGGAAATGTACAATGAGTTAATTTTCTATGTCAGCGAAGCTAGTAATCGATTCATTTCAGTTACGGATGGCTCTAAAAAGAAAAGTATCTCAAAATCTTGGATAAAAAATGAACTCAAGGCCTTAATTAGAGATAAAAAGAATCTTAGATATAGGAACTGTTCATCTAACCGGAAGGATATGAATCTATATAGTGATTACAAACGTATCTGTAAATAAGTCTCATCAGAAATAAAAAGAGCTAGACTAACTTATGAACAGAATTTATTTTAAATAGCTAAGAAGAATCCAAAAATATTGTACAAATGCCTAAATGATCAACAAGTAATCAAAGAATCTATCAAAGCATTAAAAAAGTCAAACAATGAATTAACGCAAGAACCGAAAGAGATATCAAATCTACTTAATAAATATTTTCAAGATGTTTTTGTTATTGAACAAGATGATGAGCTTCCTCCTTTTGAAGATGAGTTTAATGAAAACTGGTCAGAATATATTGACAATGAGCCAAATGACATTAGTAATGAAATGGTTTTCAAAAATTTACAAGACCTAAATCAAAATAAATCATGTGGTGTAGACAAGCTTCATCCGTTATTGCTAAAAAACTGTGCAGAAGCCTTTAGTGTTCCTTTAACTTTGATTTTCAGACAATCATTGGCATGTTGAAGTTTATGATCAAATGATCAGAATTAATTAAAAAGTAAGCATAATAATTTCTTAAATTAACGAAATGATTTTTTTTTATTGGTAATGATGTTACATATTATGCTACAGTCTCAACAAATTATTTTAAGTTGATCATAAAATAAATGGATTAATAATCGATATTTAGAATTAAAAAGAGTACAACATCCGAAATACAAAAGATTTAACTTCGCAAAGATAATAAGATTAAAAAACCAAATAATATCTTATGTTAAAAAAAAATTTATTTATTTGCATTATTAACTTTACTAAAAAAATCAAAAATAATCGATCATTTTAGTTAATTTTGAACAGACTATTAATTTAAATTTTGTTTTTTGAAATTTTAATGTAACAAAGTTACATCAAGAATTTTATAAAATTCTGCCTAAATCTTCAGGAAATTTTTTATTAAATATAAAATGAGCAATTTGATATAAAGTTTTGATCATAAACTTCAACATGCCGAATCATTATCGAATATGTCTGCGCCGGCCCCGGTCTCAGCTTCCAATACAAATCAGAACAGCAAATATTACTCCATTTTAAAAAAAAAGGTGATAAATCAACGGCAAGCAATTATCATCCTGTGTCTTTAACTTCAATTCCTTGCAAAATTATGGAAAGCATAATAAGAACCAAAATGGCAGACTATCTTTATAAGAATAATATTATATCTAAAGAACAGCATGGATTTGTTAAGAAAAAGTCATGTACATCTAATCTTCTGGAAACGCTAGATTTCATCTCAATGAGTCTAGACAAAAGTATTCCTGTTGATGTGATTCTGCTAGATTTTGCGAAAGCATTTGATACTGTTCCGCACGGACGACTAATAGCTAAATTGAAAGCGTATGGCTTTGATGGTCTGACACTAAAATGGATTGAAGCTTTCTTGAAAAAAAAGAAGACAACGAGTTATTCAAGGTGAAATTTTGTCGGATTGGGTTGAGATTTTAAGCGGTGTACCAAAAGGGTCAGTGATTGGTCCACTATTGTTCGTTTTGTATATCAATGATCTACCTAAAGGAATAGAGAATGTTTTAAAATTGTATGCAGATGATACTAAAATTTTCTCGCAAACGAAATAATAGAAATAAGCGCCGCGAAACTACAATCAGATTTAGATTTAATTTTCAAGTAGACTCAAGATTGGCTACTTCTCTTCAACACATCAAAATGTGTGGTTATGCATTATGGTCATAAAAACAACGAATTTTCTTATTTTATTAATGGTTTAATAGCGTGGCGCTACTAAATAAAAGAATTTAGATTTCTTTCAAAACTTTATTGAAAACTAAACTAAACTAAAAACTAAACTTCAAATTAAAAGCTAAACAAATATATATAGATAATAAGAGGGAGCAGAGACCCAGGAGGAAGGGGCTGGGGTAGAGGGGGTGTTACATTAGTCCCCCCTTAAAATAAAGTTTCCTCCTGGAGACTTTTCCCAAAAAAAACACAAAAACAATAATAACAGACAAAAAAAAAAAAACCAAAACCTTCTTTTTTTTTTTTTTTTTAGAGTTCTTCCGCAACATCCACGTAATCTTCCGGGGCAGGAGCTGGCGTTTGTACCGGGGCAGCATCATGTTTTCTGAGCTCGATTGCCGAGCGGTACAGAGTTCGACCACGTCCAAGGTTCAGGCATCTAAATATGTTCTTACTGTCGAGCTGAACCACTACTCGCGGGTACACATTTATGACTGGTTCTGGAGCTCGATCGACTGGTGCTGAAGCTCGATCGACTGGTGCTGAAGCTCGATCGACTGGTGCTGAAGCTCGATCGACTGGTGCTGAAGCTCGATCGACTGGTGCTGAAGCTCGATCGACTGGTGCTGAAGCTCGATCGACTGGTGCTGAAGCTCGATCGACTGGTGCTGAAGCTCGATCGACTGGTGCTGAAGCTCGATAGACTGGTGCTGAAGCTCGATCGACTGGTGCTGAAGCTCGATCGACTGGTGCTGAAGCTCGATCGACTCGTGCTGAAGCTCGATCGACTCGTGCTGGAGCTCGATCGACTCGTGCTGGAGCTCGATCGACTTGTTCTGAAGCTCGATCGACTTGTGCTGAAGCTCGATCGACTGGTTCTGGAGTTCGATCGACTAATGTTAGAGCTCGATCGACTGGTGCTGAAACTCGATCGACTGGTGCTGAAGCTCGTTCATGGGCGGCGGAGGTCATAGAAACGTCCAGAGTGGCTAAAAAAGGATGTAACAGATGGCCAGCTGCTTAGACGTTACTGGGCGTTGGCATTGTAACGCCACTGATGGGAGCGCCAACTACTATTCGGCCCTCTTCATAAGCCCGATAGGACTTTTTGTTGATGGCTCGGTGGTTGATAGTGTCCAAAAGCCAGCCGTTGTAAGCTGGGAATACCATACTCATAAACAATGAACCTTCCCCTGGGTGCTTCCTTGACTTTACAAAGCGCTGACGCCCTATTCCGCCACGTTCTGTTCCACCATTGGTTTGAACGAAGAGAAACAATTCGTGCTTCTCTTCATGATTGTCTTTTAGGGAGTCTACTCTAATTTCCATTGGTACCTGGAAACATTTAAATTCAACACTTTCCATTTTGAATTTTTTTTTTTTTTTTAAAATTTTTAACAAGAAACTGAAAACCTCGTGCAAAAAAAATTAATAATACCTTCAACTTACCTGATTCGGAGAGATTGTCTCCGGAATCATCCATATGAAAATTTAAATGTTGGTCATCGAGCCAGTACGAGTCTTCAATATTCGCTTCTTCCTCAGCGGTCTGGTCCACTGTTGATTCTTTCCGCTGTACGATAGCTATGTCTGGGGCCGGCGCAGACACATTAGCTTGATGTATAGACTCTTTTGTTGTACTTAAATTTTCCTTTCCCATGGTATCTGCATCTGTTGTGTCAATTATCGTTTCGTACCGTACATTTTCGGCGGGGCTATAACAACGTTTAAGGTTGTTGACATGCACTAATCTCTTTTTCCCCTTCACATCAGGCTTGATCAAGTAATTATGATCGCCTTGTTTTCTTAAGATTGTATAGGGTCCAATCCACTTACGGCTCAGTTTCTTTGATACCCCCTTTTTGTGGGCAGGCTTCAAGTACCAAACACGATCACCTAATACATAACTCGCTGGTTTCATGCTTCTGTCAGCATAAAATTTAAACTTGTTTACTTTGTGATCCGTGGTTTTTCTCACCATTTCATAACATTGCTGAAGATGCTTTTGTATCTTTTCAGCATACGTTTCGACACTAATATTTAGGTCGAGAACGGGGTTGGGGAACATAAGATCAACTGGAAGTTTAGGTTTCCGACCATACACCACTTCAAAAGGTGTAAGACCGGTTGTAGCATGTTCACTTGTGTTATAGGCAAAAGCAAGGCACGGTAAGAATCTTTTCCACTCGTTTTGCGTTTCAGCAACATAGCAAGACAACATTTGTTCTAAGGTTCGGTTGAACCGCTCTGTAGCTCCATCACACTGTGGGTGATAGGCTGAGGTTCGTAGGCGATGAATATCTAATTTTTCAAAAAATAAGGACATGACTTCGGACTGGAAGTTGGTTCCTTGGTCTGACAGAGCAGCTTCGGGGACGCCATGGCGGCAAATAAACAGAAAAAGGCATTCGGCCACCTTTTCAGCTGTTTGTGTTATTAATGCAAATAACTCTACGCATTTAGTAAAATGGCAGATTTTTACTAAAATATAAATAAACTGCCCTTCTGAGAGTGGTAATGAGCCTAAAATATCCCAGGTAATGATTTAGAAAGGGTAGCTTGCAACAATGGGGGTAATTGAATGTTTTGTATAAGCCTTTGGTGCTTTGGCTGATGCGCAGATTTCGCATTTGTTGATAATCTCAGCAAGCTCCTTTCGATAATTGGGCCAGTAAAAACGCTGCTTCAACTTTTCAAACGTTCGATCAAATCCTAGATGCCCACTCATTGGGTCACTATGTAATTTTATCAGGACTTTGGGGCGGTCGTCGGTTGGCACAACGTACTGGAAATGAACACCACATTCGGATTTGTCGTAACAGCGATACACGTTTTTACCAAAAATTCTGAAATCTCGAAAATTGCACCAATAAATGTACAGATCCGGACCGTCTTTACTGCACTTTACCGGCTATTCACCGCTTGTCAACCACTTAAACAGGGTCCTTACACTTTCATCTTCTAATTGTGCCTCGTTTACCTCCATCTCCTGTAACACAACATGATTAATTACCATACCAGGATCAATCTCCTCCTCTCCCTCTTCGATTTCGATGATTCCCTCATCTTCTTCACCTGGTTTTAGTAACCATCGGGAGAGCGCATCCGCATAACCATTTCTAGGACCTACACGATATTCGAGATCGAAATCATACTCTCTTAAAATATATAACCATCTAGCGAGCCTCGGGGAAGGATCAGGATGTTTTTTTAACCAAATAAGTGGCTTGTGATCAGTCACTGCTACAAATTTTTTCGCAATCAGAAAACGTTTCAGGTTAAGTACAGCCAAAACAAACGCTAGCAGTTCTCTTTCAGCGGTTGAGCATCCTCTTAGGGCCTTCGTAAAACGTTTACTAAAATACAGAACTGGTCGGTATTCTCCTCTATATTTTTGGCTCAAAACTGCCCCTGCGCTGTGATCACTGGCATCGACTTCCAACCTGAATGATTGACTAAAATCAGGCAAGATCAGTACCCCCGTTTTTCCATTTGTTGGTGTTGTTAGATAAGTTCTTAACTCTTCAAAACTAGATTGGCATTCCTCGTTCCACTCAAACTTCTTACCTTTTTCTGTGGCTTTGTGTAGTGGGCCAGCAATTTGCGCGAACGCTTTGATGAACTTTCTATAATAGTTTGCTAGTCCTAAAAGGCTTTGGAGCTGACGTATTGTTCGCGGTCGCGTATAGCGGAAAAGCACTTCAACTTTGCTAGGGGCCGGTCGGACTTCACCGTTACAGACCATGTGACCAAGATATTCGATTGACAACTGAAACCACTTACATTTTCTCCATTCAATCTTAAGGAGCGCCATTTTAATTCGAACTAAGACGGTTCTAACATTAACGTAATGTTCTTCAATTGTTGTAGAGAAAATGATTGTATCGTCTAGGCACACGAAACAGATCTCGCCAATAAGGCCTTTCAAAACTTGCTCCATCATACGCTGGAACGTGGCTGGGGCGTTTGTCAAACCAAACGGCATCACATTATATTCGAAAAGACCGAATTCAGTTACAAATGCGGTTTTTTCTTTATCTCTTTCTTGAATTCGGATTTGATGATAACCCGATGCCAGATCCAGTGTCGTAAAATATTTAGCTTTTCCTAACATTACCAAAATATCTTCGATTTTTGGTAAGGATAGCAATCCTTTATAGTCACTTCATTTAGACGCCGATAATCGACACAGATTCGCAACGCTCCGTTTGACTTTCTCACCAACACAATAGGCGATGCCCAAGGTGAATCACTGTCTATGATTAGTTCAGCCTTAAGCATCTCGTCAATTTGCCTCTTGACTTCTTCACGCATTGTATAAGGTATTCTCCTCACCGGCTGCTTAATTGGCGTCTCGCTCAATGTGTTTACGACATGTTCACAAACATTTGTTTGAGTCAAACTTTGCAACCCTTGTGCGACTATCTCTTCAAATTCATAATGTAAAATCATGGAGTAGGCTTCGACTTTCTTCTTTTCATCTTCATCTTGGGCTGGCTCTTCAGGATCCCCGTTTGCCAAAGGTAACTCTTTGAAATTTGTTGCGTTAACTGACGCTTGGCTTCTGTAAATCTCCGGCAGTGTGGCTTTTAACGGGGTTTTTGCCTTCTTTTTTACTTCTAATGTTTTTCCTCCTAGGGCCGCCTTGATCTTATCCAGATATTCATTAATATCTGATAGTTTAAACGCCATGTCTAAACCCAACAAGCAGTCGTAGATTAGTTTCTTAACCACAATCACCTCAACTTCACCTTTGAAATTGTGTAACTGTAATTCACATTTTCCAGTGCCGATTACCTCAATCGGGCCACCACTACTAGTTTCAATTGTACTTTTGTTTGGGATCAATTTGCTATCGACCTTCTTGCACTGCCTCCAGATCCGATCCGCAATAATAGTTTTCACTGTACCAGTATCGAATAAAAAGTGTACTGGATTACCATTCACAAAACACTTTCCAATAATGCTATTATTCATCATTACGTTGTTAATTACAGCATTTGTAATCGTACGTGGATGTGAAGTTGGGGCAGAAGGGTTTCTATTCTCTCTACAGTAAGCAGCTTTGTGGCCGGGTTTTCTACATATGAAGCACACTCTCATGTCTTCACTAACTGGCGTTTCGTGGGCTTTGTTTAAAAGCTCGTCGTGAAATTCAACTTGTTTTCGCTGAGTCAGTGGTGACATTACGTTCTGACTGTTTGTTTTCCAAGATTCCAACCTGTTAACGAGCTCCAAAGTGGCTTCCAGCGCTTCGAAACTGGTCTTCGTGAACATCTTGTTCGAAGTGAGCTGCATGATGAGGTACGGGTCGTTCAAACCATTTATGAATCTTTCTTTAACCATACCATCCACATTGAACACTGTAGCATCTGTTTTGAATGCGCTCTTTGCTAATTTCCACAGACTCGTGAAAAAGGCTCTCACATCTTCATTGGGTTTCTGCACTCGTGTATAAAAAATACCTTTTGCGTCGATGTTCACTGGTTCTGTCTTACCAAAAATCCTTTTCATGTGTTGGAACAAATCTGTCATACCCATCGGTGTTATCGGGGTGCAATAGTCAAACATAGCCATACAATCATCGTCAAGGAAAACAAGTAGGGTATTGCGTAAGTTAGCCGACGAAACCTTCGTAGAGCTAATATATAATTCAAAACGCTTCCACCAGGTTTCCAAATCCGTTCTTCGATTAAACTGGGCTGGTTTGAAGACCGAGTCTTTGATGTACATTTCTGGGGCAGGTGCAGTATTGATTGAGCTTAAATAAGGAAGGCCAGAACATTCTGAACGATGAAGAGTATCGAAAAGGTCTATGTGTTTTCCAACAGCGTGATCATGGATGCCTTCGTGTCTGAATTCGGTTCTGCGTAACCCATGTGTTGTAGATGGTATTTTATCATACATAACTGGCTCTTCATTATCAACTAACCTTTCCGATTGTGCTACTTCTGGGCCATTTAGCTCTTTTCTCCTAGTGATACCAAAATCTAATAATTGTGGAGTGTCGTCTACCTTAGTCGAACATGCATCTCGCCTTGACTTCGAAATATAGCACCTCTTCTTTGACATGATCCCTTCCTTCAATCCATACACACTTGTAGTCGACTCGCTACTTGTATAACCATCATATACGTTTCCCTTTGGTTGAAACATCGCGTTTGCATGCTTAACATCATCACGTGTACTCGTTGGCGCTTCACTCTCGTTAAAATCATCAAAACCCCTCTCACATGCTCGCGTCGATTCCCTGTTTCCGAATCTATATCCCTTTTCATCACCCCCAAGGGTTCCAAAACAGGGCTGCTTCAATTCTCCAACACATTCTGGTGTCACCATTTTACTACCCAATGCAAGCTTACCAAACTTTGCATCATTCGGAGTTGGTTTCGGTCCGCTACACACAGGTTCAGCCTCGCCATCCGTTTTCTCCTTCTTTTCCAACACATTTGTTAGGTAAGACATCGCAAAAGCGCCCATTATCAGAAAACCTAAGCCTCCAGCACTCTTCGCCACTACATCCATACCATACTTATCAACAAACATCCATAATCCTAAATATAACACGCCACTGTGTATTAAAAATACGGGGCGGAACCATTCGAAAATTGGCATTTTCCAAATTTTATTTAAAAAAAAAAAAACAGCACTTAAGCACACAGCACACAGCAAGTGGTAGTTTTTTAAAATTTTGGCTTATCTCGTATTAGACAAAATTTTTACCGCTATCACCAATTTAATAGCGTGGCGCTACTAAATAAAAGAATTTAGATTTCTTTCAAAACTTTATTGAAAACTTAACTAAACTAAAAACTTAACTTCAAATTAAAAGCTAAACAAATATATATAGATAATAAGAGGGAACAGAGACCCAGGAGGAAGGGGCTGGGGTAGAGGGGGTGTTACAATAGTAAGCAGTTAGCAACGTCAGAAAACGAAAGAGATCTTGGAGTTATTTTGAATACAAATCTTAAATGGAAAAATCAAGTGATAGAGACTACAAACAAAGCAAATCAAATGTTAGGTCGCATCAGGAAGTCTTTCGCTCGTTTTGATTGTAAGTTATTAAGATATTCGTATTTAACTTTTGTTCGTCCTCTTTTGGAATTTGCGCTGCCTGTATGGTCTCCAATTCTTAAGTCTGACTGTGAGAATGTTGAAAGGATTCAACGCAGAGCTACGAAATTTGTTTCGTCAATTAGAAACAAACCGTATGAAAGCAGATTGAAGGCTTTGAACATTCCATTCCAAATCTGGTGGAAAGAAGAAAAAGAGGTGATCTAATTCAATTATACAAGATCATGCATGGAATAGAATCGGTTGAAAAACGCAACAATTTTAATGTCACAAAAAACCATGGAAGAGGTCACTGCCTCAAATATCACAAAGAAATATCGAGGCTCCAACATAGAGATAACTTTTTTTTCAACAGAACCGCTAACATATGGAACTCGCTGCCAAATCAATTAGTTGAAGTTCCAAATGTTAACAGCTTTAAAGCAGGCATTGATTGCTGGATGAGCTGCAATCAATCGCATCAGCTGTCTTAGTGTGCCTTATCAGCACACTCGCTGGCTAGCCAGCTACAGTCAAAACTCATTCTACTACTACTACTAAATTATTATTAATTGACTGTTGCAATAACCGTATTTAACTCTTCGTTCTTGTTTGCTAGCGTAATTAATCATTGTTTTTTCAAATATTAATTAGCTATCGAATTAAAAAATCTATAAAAATAAAACCTTGGAGATACGGGGTAACCACGGTGATATACAGTAACAAACAATTGTATGGAATTTTTTCAACAAAATTATTTTTATTTATTACTAATTAAAAACATTTAAAAATAACACTTAGAATAGAGAATAGAAGATTCAAATTTACAAGTAACGAACATTTAGTTAACAATGATTGGAAATCCAAAAATAGAAGAGTTAAATGGTGCGGTCGAAAAAACTCAATTTATCAAATTTTTGGATCTTAAAGAAATGTTGAGTTTAAATCCTGATCAGTTTGAAATTGAATTTAACAAAATAATTCTTCAAGAATTAAACGCCGAAGATTTGGTTAAACTGTTTAAAAATGGGAAATCACTACCGTCTGAACTCAAACCATATCTTTTGGACAATTTGAAAAGAATTAATCGATTTGATTCAATAATAAAACAACTATCTAAAATAGCATACAGCAATGCCAGCATTGATTCAAAAACTAAACAACTACTTGAATTGATTACTGAAAAAGATTTGGTGATTTGTATTTTAGAATCAGTTGGAAATCTATCATTGGCAAGACTGGGGTATCTATTATCAAAAAATGATTATCCTTTACCACTATTATATGAGGTTTATGATCACAAAAACGATTGTTTAAAAGAAAAGATAAATTTTGAATTTTCAAAGATTTGCTGTGTTTTACAAGCAAACCCTTGGCAATAATAAGTGGAACTTCATCAAGCATTCGAAAAGGAAAGTCTTCACTTATTCCGTTAATGTTCTCTGGTCTAAATGAAAATTCAGTTTTTGGAATACGAAAGAATACGCCTGTAAAAAACAGCATTGACATAATTTGCAATGAAGAGTCAAGTAATAATTGGATTATTGCGGATTTTAATGGTGAAATAACTGTTCAAAATATGATTAAGTTGTTCAAGTCACTTTCAGCAAATGCATCTTTGCATATTTTAAATGCAAATATTAATGACTTTGATAAACAAACTGGAGAGCCTAGAAATGAAATATTAAATTTTTTTAAACACTACAAGAGCCATAGAATTAAAAATCGATTAAAATTGGTTTTACTAATCCGAGATTTTACTGAAAAATACTCAACATTTCTGGAGTTGATAAAAAAAAGAGTAGAAGCTATTGACTCTTATGTTTCCATTCTAATTGTTGAAAATTGGTTTAATACAGAACTTGATGAAGATATAATTAATTTTAAAAAAGATGAGTTCAAAGAAAATTTTCAGAAAGTGCTGGATATAACGGAGACTCAAAAGTTCCATTCCATTCAAGATGTTAAGTCTTATTATGACAGATTAAATTCAAATCCTGGGTATTTTATTTCAGATAGTGAGGAAACATGGGTTGAAAAATAATTTAATGAATTATTTGGCCAGAATGAGAAAAATTAAGATTGAAGCTTTGAAGAAATGTTCAAGCTGTCAGATGTTTACAAAAACATTGAAATAAATGAAAACAAATTGTTTCGACTTAATTCCCAAGAAAATGATTTAAGTGAAAGAAAAAGAATTCATAAAATTTTAGATGAATTGAATTATCAATTGAACGCATTGAGCCTAAAAGTTACGCAATAAAATTTTTTATTAAAATTTTGGAGTCAAAAGAAAATTTCATGACAGATTTATCAATATTAGAGAAATGTCTAATTAATTTCAAAAAAGAAGAACTGGAAAAACTTAGAAAACAACGAGAAAAATTATCAAATGAATTTTCAATATTGGACAATAAGATAAAAATTGAGCAAAATAATATTAAAACTGAAAACTTAATCGAAGAGATGAAAGATAAGAAGAAAGAGTTACAAGAAGTTGATGAAAAGATAAAAGCAATCGATCTAACTTTGGACAAATTTTGGGACGAGTTATTTCTTTACTTTGACTGGCTTGATCAATTTAGAAAAGCAGATATGGAAATCAAAGATCTAGTTATAGATAGATATATTAGTATAGTACAAAATAGATACAGTATTCATTTATTAAGAGGAAGTCCGCTGAGCGTAAAGTCAAATTTACTTAAAGAAATAATGGAAAAACTAGTCGAATTTAAAAATATCTATGTTATTTCGGTAATTGGTGAGCAAAGTTCGGCCAAAAGTTCCTTGTTAAATTCATTATTCGGCTGCGATTTTAGAACTAGTGCAGGAAGATGCACCATTGGAATTTACGTGAATTTTGTAACACATGGTGACAAAACAATTGTCATATTGGACACTGAAGGTCTTGCTTCTGTTGAATCAAGCAGCAAATTGTTTGATAACCAAATGGCAACAATGGCAGTGTTTAGCTCTCATTTGATAGTCATAAATCAATTAATATTCTACTAAAATTTTTATCTGAAAATTCAAATCAGCATAAAGAAATTTAGAGTTTTTATATTAACATAAAAAATATTTAAAATACATGGACTTGATAGATCCTGTATCAAATTCGGATGAATTGAGTCTCCTACTGGACACTCTATGCGCTAAATTTGGAACCACAAAGCCGGGTGGTTGAACGGGAAATCCTTACGCCAGAGAAGTGGACCTTTTAGCCGTCGTTAGATCGATTGATGGTTTATACCGAAAGTGTTTAGCCGAGAAAGATGAGAGCGTCAGCGCTCTCAAGTCAGAAATTGCTGAGCTCCGTGTTCGAGTCGAGACACTTGAAATGAGCTCAAAAGAATCGGCATCAGTCACTAAGCTCAACTGGTCAAAAATAACAGCTGGAATGGCGCACAAGGATGAGAACGCAGTAGCAATGATGACGACTATGGCTACTGAAATGAGGAAGAAAGATGAACGGATTAATAATGTCGTTATAGCTATACCGTCCTCAACTCACATTGAGCCCAATTGTGAAGCTGATTTCGTAAAAAATTTGGCTTCAAATATAGGTATAGCCGGAACCAGAATCAAAACCGCAAGAAGAATCAAAAGTAGGTCTAATGGTATAAATGCTGTATCAAGTGTTGTGAAGAACGATCAAGTTCTGTTAGTTGTTGAAATGGAGTCAACCGAGGCGAAAATAGATATGCTTCGAAAATCAAAGATTTAACGTGAGAAGCCTGAATACAACAATGTTTACGTGAATGAGGATTTAACGCCTAGTGAGAGGGTAGCAAATCGCAAACTACGACAGGAACGTGATCGAAAGAACAATGAATTGACAGGATCAGATGTAATAAACGGACGAACACTTAAATTCAAGATTTGTAACGATGGAAAAAAGAGATTCTGGGGAATTAGGAACGGTGAGTTGAAGCTGGTCTTGTCCATGGTTCATCGTCAATAGCAACGAAAATTTCCCAAAAGAGTGATCATGGCCTCATTTGATCAACAATCATCAAAACTGACCCCAACACCAACAAACGAGTCTGATAAAGCGCTATTTTCGAACTCCAACTGGAAAACGAACGCCATCAACATATATCAGGAACGGAGTCCTACTTGCTCAATACTGAGCCAAAATAATCGTTTTTACCTCGAACCAATCGATCTTAAATCGAACGAAAATGCTTGTTCGGCACTGAGTCCGACTAGCCCGACACCGAGCAAATCCATTTTAAAAAAAAAGAACATTCCTAGTCAATCAAAACGGGTAAACTGGACATTTAAAGTTTACTCCTCTCAAGAGCTTATTTTAATTGTTAAAGCTTATGGTTTTGACATTTGTAAAAGTGACATAATGATCTTACTTTCCGGATCGAAATTAAATGACAAAATAGTAAATTTTTATCTTAATTTGATTTGCAATTCAGCGCAAAAAAAATGTGTTTGTCTCGACTCGCTCTTGGTAGGAAAACTTATTTCATCTAAAACTCATGATATTAAAAAATTATGCACAGACCTTAACAATACCCTCAGTTACTTACTATTTCTACCAATTAATTTAAATTTGAATCATTGGTCGATACTAGTCTTTGACTTAGAAAATAAGGTGATTTACAATCTTGACTCAATTCTTAAACCAAACTTTGAATTAATTCGTACGATATCATTCAACCTCAGCAATTTGTTTATTAAGTTGAAAGGAGTAAATGATTGGAAGATAAAAACTGATTTAGAATATCCGAAGCAAACAGGAAATTCGATTGATTGTGGAGTTTTTATTTGTTTATATGCTAAATATCTAGCTTTTGAACGAGAATTCGATTTTAATCAAACAAATATCCAAAACATGCGGGAAATAATGGCTGATGAGATAAACCAATTTTCAATTGATGAAAATTTTCTTGAGAACTGTTCTTTTTCTCAACATTGACTAAAACCAAAAGAGGTCTCATCATCTGACTAAAGTTTTATTGACGAGCTAACCAAATCCGCTAAAAACGCAAAAAATTTCCAAATCCTTCATCTAAATGTCAATTCGATTATGGACAACTTACAAGAAATTGATGAGATTCTCAATACAAAAAATTTTGATTTTTTATTCTTTAGTGAGACTAAATTGGATGATTCGATACCCAACTCATTTTTTAATAATAAGTTTTATACAAAGATTCGCCTTGATAGAAATAGGCATGGTGGTGGTTTACTAATTTTTATCAAAAATGGCCTTTCAATTACAAGATCAGTGCTTTTAGAAAAATCAGAACTCATTTATACCCAATTAAAAATTAAATCCCAAAAATACAACTTTATTCACTGTTATCGTCCTCCCGTGCTCAATGAAAACGTTTTCCTGGTGAGATTGGAAGATTTTATTCACTCCTTAAACTTGGAGGAGCCACTATTTATAATCGGCGACTTGAACATGAACCTCCTTAGCGATGTTCAAACAAATTTCAAAAACTTTATTGATAATAATGGATTCATCAACTTCATCACCAGTCCAACAAGAGTGGCCACTAGACACTTTAGCAAGAATAAAGTTACCAAACAGTCAGAAACTCTCATTGATATATTGTTGCACAATGGAGATCTTGTTAATGAAACATCCGTGGTGAAATGCCCCTTTAGCGATCATTGTTTTATAACTGCTGAATTGTTGTTAGCTAAACCAGATAATCGTCCAAAAACAATTACTTGCCGAAATCTTTCAATAAAGAATTTGACAAAAATATATGAATCAATTGATTGCATAGAATTTAAAAGGATGCATCTCTTTAACAACATTGAAGACAAATGGTGTTTTTTTAAAAATGAATTGATGAAAATTATTGACCAAATCTCACCACTTCGAAAAATCACTGTAAGACAATCGAATTACTTTCCCTGGTTCGACGATGAGTTAATTGGCCTAAAAAAAAACCGCGATATAGCGTACAAAAAACTTTCCGAATCTGAATCGAGTTTTGACAAAATGATCTATGATTATCTTAAAAGAGCATACAAAGATCTAAATGAAGAAAAAATAATAGAGTATTTTAAAAATAAATCAATGAGCGATTTTAAGAGTAATAAAAAGTTTTGGGAGCTATATTCATCGAAAATAAAAATAAAATCGAATAAAAACTTAGAACAATCAACTTTTCAAATTAAGAAAAACGAGCAAGTCATAACTGACAAAACAGAAATTAGTGAAATATTTAATGCTTATTTTACATCTTTGTCATCGGAATCGAATAATTCATTATCTGAATGCGAAAATTTTGTGGACGAACAACTCAAGCGAGCTTGTGATGACAAACAAATTAAAATTCAGGAGGGAGCATTCAAATTCAGCTTTACAACAGCTAGCGAAATTGAAAAACTCTTATCTAGCATACCAACAACCAGCGGTCCAGGTGTCAGTGGCATTCCGACAAAGACTATTAAAACACCGCTCATAAAATTGAACACCGCGATAGCCTATCTTTTTAACTTTTCTATTCTGACGTGTACGATGCCTGCAGAATGGAAGACGGCTGTTGTTACACCTCTCTACAAAAACTAAGGCGAACCAGATGATATTAACAACTATAGAAGTATATCTGTGCTACCACCAATTGCTAAACTTTTTGAGAGAATGCTCTCAAATCAAATCCTAACTTATTTTAACACAAATAAGTTGCTTTCGAGTAGCCAACATGGATTTAGTAATAACCACAGCTGTGAGACAGCTCTCCATGAGCTTCTCTCACAGCTGAACGAAATACGCAGCAAGAGGCTTATCGGTCTACTTTTATTCATCGACTTTAAAAAGGCGTTTGACTCAGTCGACTCTAAGTTGCTACTAATTAAGCTTAAAAGATATGGTTTTGATGTAAATTCAATTCTCCTGCTAAAAAACTATTTTTCCAATAGGAGACAAATCGTGAGGATAGATGACCATCTCTCAAGCTCGCACAAATTAGAACTGGGTGTACCTCAAGGGAGTGTATTGGGACCACTTTTGTTTATAATTTTTATCGACGATATTGTATTTTATTGTGAAAGCTTTATTACAAAATTATTCGCTGATGATACAACCCTCCTAAAAATTGGCAACTGTTTTAATGAGCTTGTTCAGAACTTTAAGAACTCTATCAAACAGCTCTTAAAATGGTGTAGTTTAAATAGGCTTGGGATAAACTGGACCAAAACGAAAATCATGGTGATTACGAACAAAAAAAATATTCATATTCCGGAGTTTATCCAAGTAGAAGATAACCGTATTGAAATTGTAGATCATTTTAAAATCCTAGGGATAAATTTGGACAAGAAATTAAATTTTTTAAAGCATGTTAGTGAAATAAAGCAAGCAATCAACAAAAGATTATATTCAATCGATCGACTGTTTTACTTGTCAAAAAATGTCAAAGTTCAGTTTTTAAAAACATTTATTCTGCCACACTTTGACTATTGTTTATCGTTAGTAATCTATTTTCCAAAGAAAACAATTCAAAAACTTGCCAATTATTACAATTATTGCCTGTACAAACTCTTAAATATTAGACTCAAGGTACCAAACTCGAGTGACTACAACTCGTTGAACAATCTTCTAAACAGTTTTAATCTAGACTGTTTCCAACATCGAATCATTAAACGACTTTCATCATTTATTTACAAAGTTTTGAACAATAGAGAGAGTCCAAAACAGCTCAGATCGTTTTTGTACCAAAATGTTTCGCTCTCAAAGACGCATAATCTTCGGAACAAATTTGAATATATTATAGCATCGAAAAGAAAATTTAACGACAGGATGGAAGAAACATTCCAGCACTTTTCCCCTAAATTGATTAATCATTTTCTTAAAAAGGACCTTTCACTCAATTTCAACTTGTATACTATAAGAATTAATAACAATGTGAATAGAATATTTTTGGAATTTTTGAATCAATTTAAAAAATTTGATTTAAATTATAAGAACTTTTGTTATTGATTTGAAGTATATTTATGAAATTTTTTCTTTGGTATTTTAATTCTTTTTTATATATATTATATTATTATTTTTTTTGGAAAATAAACTTTTTCAATCGGCCTATAAGGTTAAGGCGACTAGCCGTTCGATTGAACCAAATCAAAAAGATTTGCTGTGTTTTACAAGCAAACCCTTGGCAATAATAAGTGGAACTTCATCAAGCATTCGAAAA
This sequence comes from Brachionus asplanchnoidis, assembly GCA_025491095.1. Classification (NCBI taxonomy): domain Eukaryota; kingdom Metazoa; phylum Rotifera; class Eurotatoria; order Ploima; family Brachionidae; genus Brachionus; species Brachionus asplanchnoidis. The sequence continues at coordinate 2,528,866 of JAILYF010000019.1, forward strand.
GGAAAGTCTTCACTTATTCCGTTAATGTTCTCTGGTCTAAATGAAAATTCAGTTTTTGGAATACGAAAGAATACGCCTGTAAAAAACAGCATTGACATAATTTGCAATGAAGAGTCAAGTAATAATTGGATTATTGCGGATTTTAATGGTGAAATAACTGTTCAAAATATGATTAAGTTGTTCAAGTCACTTTCAGCAAATGCATCTTTGCATATTTTAAATGCAAATATTAATGACTTTGATAAACAAACTGGAGAGCCTAGAAATGAAATATCAAATTTTTTTAAACACTACAAGAGCCATAGAATTAAAAATCGATTAAAATTGGTTTTACTAATCCGAGATTTTACTGAAAAATACTCAACATTTCTGGAGTTGATAAAAAAAAGAGTAGAAGCTATTGACTCTTATGTTTCCATTCTAATTGTTGAAAATTGGTTTAATACAGAACTTGATGAAGATATAATTAATTTTAAAAAAGATGAGTTCAAAGAAAATTTTCAGAAAGTGCTGGATATAACGGAGACTCAAAAGTTCCATTCCATTCAAGATGTTAAGTCTTATTATGACAGATTAAATTCAAATCCTGGGTATTTTATTTCAGATAGTGAGGAAACATGGGTTGAAAAATAATTTAATGAATTATTTGGCCAGAATGGAAAAATTAAGATTGAAGCTTTGAAGAAATGTTCAAGCTGTCAGATGTTTACAAAAACATTGAAATAAATGAAAACAAATTGTTTCGACTTAATTCCCAAGAAAATGATTTAAGTGAAAGAAAAAGAATTCATAAAATTTTAGATGAATTGAATTATCAATTGAACGCATTGAGCCTAAAAGTTACGCAATAAAATTTTTTATTAAAATTTTGGAGTCAAAAGAAAATTTCATGACAGATTTATCAATATTAGAGAAATGTCTAATTAATTTCAAAAAAGAAGAACTGGAAAAACTTAGAAAACAACGAGAAAAATTATCAAATGAATTTTCAATATTGGACAATAAGATAAAAATTGAGCAAAATAATATTAAAACTGAAAATTTAATCGAAGAGATGAAAGATAAGAAGAAAGAGTTACAAGAAGTTGATGAAAAGATAAAAGCAATCGATCTAACTTTGGACAAATTTTGGGACGAGTTATTTCTTTACTTTGACTGGCTTGATCAATTTAGAAAAGCAGATATGGAAATCAAAGATCTAGTTATAGATAGATATATTAGTATAGTACAAAATAGATACAGTATTCATTTATTAAGAGGAAGTCCGCTGAGCGTAAAGTCAAATTTACTTAAGGAAATAATGGAAAAACTAGTCGAATTTAAAAATATCTATGTTATTTCGGTAATTGGTGAGCAAAGTTCGGCCAAAAGTTCCTTGTTAAATTCATTATTTGGCTGCGATTTTAGAACTAGTGCAGGAAGATGCACCATTGGAATTTACGTGAATTTTGTAACACATGGTGACAAAACAATTGTCATATTGGACACTGAAGGGCTTGCTTCTGTTGAATCAAGCAGCAAATTGTTTGATAACCAAATGGCAACAATGGCAGTGTTTAGCTCTCATTTGATAGTCATAAATCATAAAGGAGAAATAAGTTCCAATTTGGAAAAAATTCTTGGCATTACATTTTATGCAAAAATACATTTGTCTAATCATTCCTTCAAGCCATTTATAATGTTTGTATTGCGTGATCAAATTGACCGTAATGAGTCAAGCATAAATGGTCAAGTTTCGAAGTTAAAAGAAGGACTCATTAAAGACTCTAAATTTGTAGGAACATCGCTGGATGATGTTTTAAACTTGGATCCTAAATATTTAATCCTTCTTTCAAATGCTTTCTCTGAAGACTATTGTCAAAAATTGAACATCAAAATAAAATGGAGAAATAAAATCTTTTCTGATGAAGTTTTAGAATTGAGGAAAAAGCTCATGCACCAAATTGATTTAGTTAGTGAAGAAAATGTGATCAAAAATTTCCCTGATTTATACACTAATTTGAGCTCCCATTGGGAAACCATTAGTGAGACGGGCGAGAATATCTTTTATTGTAAGGATTTGGAAGAAATTAAAATAAGGGGTGAAATAAACTCTAAATCAAATGATTTGCTTACGAAGCACAGAACTGAATTAGCTAAAATCTTAGATGATTTAATTTATCAAATAATTATTAATTATAAAGAAAAGGAAATTTTTGATGATTTAATTGAAGCACAATGTAAACATGATATTGAAAGACGCGTAGAAGAGAGAAAAGAAAAGGTAAATCAAGAATTTGATTCACTTACAAATAAACCCTATTATCCCAAATCTATTGTCGATGAATATGGAAAAAAAATATCGTACCAATTTGAATGGCTTAAAGACATAAGCATTCAGAGGCTGAATGAAAATTGTATCTATCTTAAGAATATGAGTGAGTATAATAGAGTAAATCAAAAGTTTATCACTGAAATAAATGATTTATTAGCAAAAAATATTCACTATGACAATATTGATGCATTTATTAGAGATATTGAGAAAAAAATTGATAAAATTAGCCAGACAAATATAGATCGTCTAGAATCAATGATTCAGCCAGTTGACCAATTAATTGAAAATATAGAAAGAATGCTTAAATATATTTCTGAATTGACAGCATCTTCAGAAGAAAAGTTTTATAAAATTGAAAATAATATTAGATTAAAAGAATATTTTTCTAATGATTTTAATAACACAATAAACGTCGAAAATTGGTATCCTGGTGGAGCAATCAATTTTATCAAAAACAATTTTTCTAATCTTAAAGATAAGTTTTGGGGATCATTTATCAGTAATAAGTCAGAAGAGTCGAAGAAAGATAATTCCAAATTTAAGGAGGAAATTAAAAATTATTTAATAAATAGATCAAAAGAATTGATTCAAAAATTTGAAGAATCAAATTTAAAGCATTGCACAGACTTAAAAATTTCTAAGGACTTAATTTCTGATACTTTAGATTTTTTAAAATTAGAGCTTTCTCATCCAGAATCAATTGTTCAGGAATTTCATCTAAATTTTTCAAAAGTATTCAACACATTAGTAAAACATCTTCTTTGTTTGATTATTGAAAAGGCTAATTACCTTCAAAATTCAAATGTTAAAAGAGAAAAAGAAAAATACGAAGTTGAAAAAAATAAATTAATTATGAAAGCCAAAGAGATTTATATAATGAAAAAAGACGCAAATAAACTCGGATCAACTGTGGCAAATGATTTCATGACCAAATTATTCAATTATTTGATTCAAATTGAAACTTTATTCGTTACAAATGCGTCAAAGGAAGTATTAAATCAAATTTTTAAGACACCAAATGAGCTTGTTGAACTTGCTTTCAAATTAAGCTTTGGAAATTCGAACTATCAAAACGTATACAAATATGTTATTGATGTCAATAGATATTGTAAAGAGGTTTGCTTTGAATATATCAAGAATGATTTAGAAATTCTAAAATTGAATAAGAAAAACGAAATCAAAAATTTGTATCATGATCTTTTAAAAGATTTTCTAGATTTTGATTCAACAAAAACGATTTCTTCCTGTAGAGAATTTTTTGAAACTTTGGAAGAAGAGGTCAAAAAAAAAAATATTTTGAATCTTTAGTTCATTTTTTTAATGAAAAGGATTCTATTATTGGAACAAATATTAGCGATTTTGAACAATTTATTCTTAGTTTTAAAGAATCGATTGGAAATTTTTACAATGAGTTGAATATAAAGCTGGATGAATTCAATAACGAATTGGATAAGAGATGTAAATTTGAAATAATTGATTATATTGAAAATTATATTGGATGCAATTCAAGGTGTCCATGTTGTGGATCTAAGTGTCAAAATGCTAAAGGACATCAAGGAAACCATCGTTCCCAATTTCACATTTTAGATGGATTTTATAAATTTAGCGATATAAATACTAAGGAAATTCAAACTTATTTTTGTTGGGAAGAAAAAACATTTATTAACTCTAGATTTTATCTACGCGACAAGTATTTTATAAATTGTACAGAATTTCTAACATATAAACACCCAGAGTGGTTGTTCGACATCCAAGAAAATTATTCTAAATATGTAAAAAATCCCTCTAATTCAGGAAATATTAAATTTAGAAGCCAAATAATGAGGGCTTGGATGAATACACGTAAACCATTATTGAATGTATACAATTCTATGAATTTAAAAATAGTAGATAAAGTATACGACAATGAATGGCTTTCTTTGGAAGATGCTGAAAATATGCTACCAGATGATCATGTTCCAAAATGGAATGAAAATATTTAAACAATTTTTTTGAAGAAACCTAGCCCAAATTTTAAAACAGCGTTTTTATTAATATTAGTTAAGACTTTTTTAGATAGCTTTAAATAAATTCTGAAAACATCTATTATAATTTTTACTTTTAAACATGTTTTTTTCTCATATAAAACGAATCTAAACTAATGAAATTGTCTTTTCCCTAAAACAATGCAAAATATGAGGCGTCACAAAAAAGGTATTGGCGATGATCATACTAAAATGACCAGATTACAAATAGTAAATTACAAATAGAGTGCAAAAGTCTACTTTTTGCATCGTTTTATTCACTATAATTAGTTTAATTATCTTGACAAATTTTTACATGTTAAATTCTAGTCTTGGTCGTGACCATGGCTTTAATTCAAATTTGCCAATCTCAGCTGATGTTCTGATTTTATACCAAAAATACGATCTGAATTCTGACGGATCAATCGACATAAACGAGTTTGAACTTTTGGCTTTAAAATTTCTAGAAATAAAAGTTTTAAAAATTCTTCAATTTTCTTGAATAAAATATTTTTTTTTTTTTTATTTAGTTAGAGCATGATTATGATGTGGCGATTTCTGACGATTATGAATTCATTACACCACAGGGCACTTCTTTGGTTGTCCGGGCTAAGAAAAAAAACCTGGACTTTTATTTCAGGTTTTTATTAAACAACAACAAAAATAATTCAAAAATTTAATTCAAAAGAATCAATGCTGAATTTCAGTTAAATGATCCGCCATACTAGCTCATTGTAATTGATTTTAAGTTGTAATTGTAATTGATTGTAATTTCTAAAGACTCAAGTCATGTTGATTACTTCAATTTGTATTTCCCTAACCAAAAGCGTTTGAATATTGATAAAAAATTTAATTGTATTTTTGTTCAGAAAATATTTTATTTTGTCAAAGATATGGAATGGTTGAATGAAATGAACGAAAATATGGAAATTGATATAGGCTATGTGAATCGAATGGAAATAGTTTCATCGATGCCTTCACTAAAATCGGTAGCAAATCAAACCGAAAATGACAAAATTATGAAAATAAAAGTTTCAAATTCACTATTGAAACCGATGAACCAGAATCGATATGAAAAGATGATAAATTTTATCAAGTGGAAAGAAGAGCTTTGGATGATCAATCTTGCTGAGATTCGGGCCGAACTCTGAGAGAAACTGCTCTTGAGAGTTCGGCCGCTTTAAAACTGCTTGGTGACAAATTCGTCAGCAGTTGGTCTTTAATTGTAGATTTAGAAGTAATAAAAACTTTTAAAAAAAGTAAAAAATTTTTAAAACTTTTTATTTTAGAATTGTTTGAATAGCACTGACGTTTCTTCAGATGATAAAACAAAATGCAAACTTTCTCTAGATGTCTACAAGTTTCCGGTAATGTCTTATGTACTGAGTTCGGATGGAAAAATAATTAATCAGTTGAATACAAACAATCTTCTGGAGATGTCTAACAAAGAAATTGACCATGAAGAAGTCAGCAATGGAATTTATGAAGATTCGATCAGTATGTTTTATGCAAAATGGAAAAAGCTTTAAATTAGATGATCAAAAAAATTTTTTTATAAACCAATAATGACAAATGGGTCCAAAATTCTTCACCAAAAAAAGATCTATTTTGATAAAAACGGTTTTGAAATTTTAGAATTTTATTTTGATTATTAAAATTTTAAAATAAAATAAAATTCAATTAAAAAAAAAAAAAATATTCAATTGGAGACATGGAATTTCTTTAATTACTAGATTCGGTAATTGAGTTTGAATTGTTTGAATAAAATTTTTGATGCAAACATCGTGTTTTAGCGAATACTTCTTGAACAAAAACCAAAACCTCTTCATTAAATTGGCTATTACAAATAAAAAGAACAACAAATTTGGAACTGTGGAACGAAAATGCCAATGCATCGCACACATAAATGTAAATTCTAGTTTTTTCATTTGAATTTAATTTGGCATAAAAATATCCTGTAAGAATCGCTGACGGCAAAGTGGTCAACATAAAACCAAATGTAAAAATTGTGATCACTAGACCGAATGTTTTTTCCTTGCTCTGGCTGATTCAATTTCATCACTAGCCACATTTATTGAAGTACTTTTTTTCCATGTAGTGTAAAACAGCAAAGTGTTTATCAAAAGCAAAGAGGCTGATGGAACAATAGAATAAACATATGAGTGAATTTGTTTCCAAGTGCTGACCCACTCGCCTATTGAACTTCTTGAATAGCAATCATATTTAGTTGTTTCGCTTTGGTCACCAGCTAGTACCAATAGTTGAGAGTTGATAATTAAAGTTAAGGCTATAACTGAACTATCCGCGAGAGCAGAGACAGCAGATTCAGAGGCAGTTGGAGTCGTTCAGACAAGAGAAAAAGAATTTTGACAGAGAGGTGCTCAAGTGGGATGACAAGGGAAATGACATCATTGTGCTGGCCAAACAGATGTGTGTGATCATGATGGAAATGACTGATTTTACAAGAGGAAGAGGTCCTTTAAAGTCCACCATGGATATTATAACAGCGGCAAAAAAGATATCAGAGTGTGGCGCCAAATTGGACAAACTGGCGAGGGACATAGCTGAAGAGTGTCCTGAGTCTCAGTCGAAACGGGAGCTGGATGCGTATCTTAAGCCAATTCCGTTGTTTTGCAACCAGTTGAACATTGCCAGCAAGGTAAAGGCTAATGTGATTGATGTGAGTGGTGAGCCGATTATTACTGGACTGGACAGTGCCACTTCGTTGATAATCTCGGCAAAGAATTTGATGACAGCGGTTGTGAGTGTGGTGAAGGCGTCGTATGTGGCTTCGACCAAGTATACTAGCAAAATTGGTAATAGGAAGCCGATTGTGCAGTGGAAGATGAAGGCGCCAGAGAAAATGCCGCTGATTATGACGGCTAAGCCGCAGGATGTGGCTGCCAGAGTCAAAAAGGCATCGCAAAAGAAAAAGGTTGGGCCCATTAGAGAACCTAGTGAGTTTCAGTCGTGATGAGATTTTTGCTTCTTCAACTTTTTCAAAATAGATCAATTAAGTTTGTTTAAGACAGTTAAATGATGATTTTTTTTTCTTCTACAATTAATTTAGCATTTTTTTCTATTTTACTTTTTGTTTTTTTTGGTGTATATTGGAATTCAAAAACTTTTTTTTTCAATATTTTATCAACACTTTAATGGAATTTTTATCTTTTTTTTTATTTTGATATTATTTAAAACTAAAAATAAAACGCATTATTTTATTTTTTTATCGGAATAATAATTTTTTTTTGAAAGATACTAATAGGTATTTTATCCTCTATTTTCGCAATTTTTTTTATTTTGGTGTAAATTTGATATCGAAATGGGTCTTTTTTTTTAAATGCTTTTTCAGCATTTTCATGGAATGTAATCAATAAACTTTTATCTAATTGGAATTTTTATCTTTTTATTATATTATTTAAAACTAAAATTAAATACTTTAATCGACAGAGCCACGAAGAAGATACTCGCATAGAGTGTCTTGTTCAACTCCTCTAGCAAAGCACAACCCGTCTTTCTCAAACGCCCCTTTACCTAAACCTACATCTAATCCTACCTCAATTCCAAATAGTCCACTCATCAGATGCCTGTACACTAACGCCACATCGCTAAACAACAAATGGGACGAACTCAAGGCCAGGTTGATAACCGAGAACTACCCTCATCTACTGATGATCACCGAAACCTGGTTCACCAGCAACTCAATCACGAACCTGGATAACTATACCCTCTTCAGCAAACACCGCAGTTATTCTTCCGGTGGCGGAGTTGCAATCTACGCTAGAGACGACATCCTTACCGTCGAAGCCAACCATATCATCAAGCCAGCCTCTTCATCAGAACAAATCTGGTGCAGCTTCATCACTCCCTGTCGTGAATCGATCCTCGTCGGCTGTGTTTATAGACCACCTCACACCTCCAGAGAATCCAGCCTCGACATACTCAACTCAATTAAAGTAGCAAGCGAGCTAGTGCGTAAGAAGAAGTTCACTGGACTACTCATCACCGGGGACTTCAACTATTCTGACATTGACTGGAGCTCTTCCTACGCCGTACCCAAAAGCAAAGGAAGACCGACTAGCAATGATTTCACAGCCCTACTCCACGAGACCCATTTACACCAACATGTCACCGAACCAACACTTGGCAGCAGTGTGTTGGATCTTGTTCTCAGCAACTCCCGTGACCGCATATTCGCCGTCAAAGTAAACGCCCCGCTAGGGGGATCCGACAAGAATAACCTGCACTCTGTCCTCACCTGGGATTTCACCACCACCAGTTGCCCATTCATACCCACCGATCCTAAACCCTGCTGGAAGAACGGTAACTATGATCAACTCAGCAGCCTCCTAAACTCGGTCAACTGGCAGTCATCCCTAAGCAATCCTATCATCGACGTCAACTATGAAGCTCTGCTTACTGCATACAATTCAGGTGTGTCAAAGTTTGTTCCTAGCTACACTAACTCTCCTGTTTCTATAGCCAACAAGCAAAGCCCCAAGTGGTTCAATAAGTCACTGAAGAAGCTAACCCATCTCAAGTACAAGCTATTCATATGTACTAGAATCCATCCTGGGAACTCCGACATTAAGGATCAATACCGAACTGTATGCCTCCAACTGAAGAAGTCCCTCAGACAAGCCCGCTTGAAATACGAGCTAAATATCATCTCACTTAGCAAACACAACCCCAAGTTGATCTACTCGTATGTGAAGAGTCAAAGAAAGCTACCCACCCAGATACGTTCGCTCATCGACCCCCAAGGCAACACCATTACCGACATGCCAAAGATTGTGAATATGCTTAACGACCAGTTCTTCTCAGCCTTCAACCCAGTCACCCACCTCCCTGTTCCTACCATGCCTTCTAGATCCCTAGCCACCTGCCAAGTTGCCATGGAGTCTTTCTCATCGAACAAAGTTAGACTTATACTTAACAAACTCAATAAATACAAGTCTCAAGGTTCTGACAAACTTAATCCCTACGTTTTACGTGAATGCGCCGACGCCCTTGCCGAAGCTTTCTCCCTAATCTTCTGCCAATCCTTTAAATCCGGGAAGCTCCCCACCCACTGGAAGGAAGCGAATGTTACCCCCATCTTCAAGAAAGGTACCAGAACCGACCCAGTCAACTACAGACCTATATCCCTCACTGCGGTGCCATGCAAAATAATGGAACGCATCATCAGAGACATCATGATGGATCACCTCACCATTAATCAGCTCATCACTCCTCAACAACACGGCTTCGTATACAAAAAGTCATGTGAGTCGAACCTGCTGGAAACCCTCGATATCATAACCGAAGCTTCCAACCGTGGATTCACCTCGATCATAGTCTTCCTCGATTTTGCCAAAGCCTTCGATAAAGTGTCCCACTCAGCACTGCTGTCCAAGCTTAAGTCATACGGTTTCGACGGCCTCCTCCTCGACTGGCTCTCCGATTTCCTTTCCGACCGTAAACAACGAGTAGTTATCGGCTCCAGCTCTTCAGACTGGTGCCAGGTCACGAGCGGTGTACCTCAGGGATCTGTTCTTGGTCCTCTACTATTCACCCTGTTCATCAACGACATGCCAAACGGAGTACACCACCACTGCAAGCTCTTTGCCGATGACACCAAGATCATTGCCACTATCAAGAACGGCCTTGATATTGCCCAACTACAGTCCGATATAGACCTGCTCGCGACGTGGGCTAACACCTGGCACATGAGTTTCAACGTCGAGAAATGCAAATTCATGGTTTTCAAAAATAAAACAAATCACTTTTGCACTACTCTCATGCTCACCATGACATCAGCTGAAACCGGTTCGAGACTGACACTTGAAGAGATCAAAACGGAAAAGGACCTCGGCGTATATTTCTCTAGTGACCTGAAATGGAGAACCCGCTGCCAACACTCGGCGGCCAAAGCCAACTCCATTCTTGGACAACTCCGCCAGGCCTTCCATACCTGGAATCCTCAATCCTTCAAGTCCCTGTACACTGTTTTTGTCCGTCCTCACCTCGAATATGCCAGCTCAGTATGGAATCCCCATAGACGAGCAGATGTAAGGATCATCGAAAACATCCAGAGGAGAGCAACCAAATTAGTAGGTCGCATCAGAGACCGAAACTACCAAGACAGGCTCGCCATCCTGAATCTAACCACCCTAGAATCACGAAGATCAAGGGGTGACCTCATCTCCCACTACAAGATCGCAAATGGACTACTTGACGTAAATTGGCTAGCCTCAACCAAACTTATGTCGTCCATCGCCTGCCACGGCCCAGCCAACGCAATCAGGGCTCACAAAAAACGCCTTTTTGTACAACTATCCAACTGCCCGGCGCGAACAAACTTCCTAAACAACAGAGTTGCATCTACCTGGAACAACCTCACGTCCTCGACAGTCAACGCTCCAACCCTTAACAGCTTCAAGGTCCGCCTCGACATACATCTTGCCCGCACGAACACCACCACCACCTAAACCTCAACGACCAACCATGGCCCAGTCAGTGAGACGGTGAGTCGAAGGCCTGGGCACTCCCCAGAAGCGTTTACGCTAGGACTGGGGTGGCCTTAGCTCGAAAAAATCACCGTACCACATTCCTTCTTGCCAAACGCACAACCAGTCATCATAGCGATTCAAGTTGTTTTGGATTGCTCGCAGGGTGATTCCCTGCTATGACTCAATTTATTATTATTATTATTATTATTTATTGTATTAATTTATCCGAATAATTTTTTTTTTTGAATGATAATAAAAATTATCTATCTAATTTCGAATTTTTTTAATTTATCTTTTTTTTGTGTTAGTGTATATTGGATACCAAATGGTTCTTTTTTTTCTTAATGTTATATCTACACTTTTATCGAATTTTATCAATAAAATTATTTTTTTTGATAAACTTTTCTAAAGTGTATAAAAAGAACACTTAAAATGGAAATTTTCAATTTTTATATTTTATTATTTATCAGAACTGGAATTTTTTTTCTAAATTTTTATTTCTGTTTAAAATACCATTTAAATTTAAATTTGAGATAATTTTCAAGCCAACTTCATTTCTAGACCGAAGCAGTAAAAGCAAAAAACTTAAGTTTGAACAAAAAAAATGAAGAGATAATTTAACAATTTCTGTGGAAAAAAGCCAGGATGATTTTTATTTAAATTAGATTTGTCAAAAATTAAAGTTGTGTAGCCCATGCTGTGTTGATAAAAATTAGATAGAAAAAAATTTAAGTAGTTATTTTTCGGAGTTGTTCTTTATACAGTACATTATCAATTTTGGATCTAAGAACAAAAACAAAAATTTTTCAATTTAAATAGTTTTCTTTTTATTTTAGGTCTAAAATTCTTCTTGCAAAATGATTCAGAGTATTTTTTTGGCTACGAAATAATTAATTTGTCAACTTTTTCTATTTTTATTATCTATTTTTTTTATTTTTTTAACTACGAAAATAATTTGTAGCCAAAGATCAATTGGGTTTTTTTATGAATGATAAGTAAAATGATAATTTTCTTTTCTTCTATTTCTAATTTTGGATTTTTTTATTTATCTTTTTATTTGTTTTGGTGTTTATTGGATATCAAAATAGTTCTTTTTTTTCAATGTTTTATCTACACTTAAATGTATTATTATCAATAAAATTTTTTATCCTTTAAAATTTTTTATCTTTTAAAATTTTTTTACCTTTTTTCTTAGATTTGGAAATTAATCAAAATTGAAATAAAAACGCTATATTATATTTATTTAATTTTTTATTAATCCAAATAATTGAGTTTGATTGAATGATATTAATAGGTATTTTATCTTCTAATTTTGGATTTTACTTTTTATCTTTCTAAATGTATTTTTGATATAATTTGGTTCACTTTTTTTATCAATTTTTTATCAGCACTTTTATTAACTTTTATCAATGAAATTTTGACCTTTTTTTATATGTTTAAATTGTTTAATAAGAACTAAAATTAAATAATAGAGAATTTAAATTTTCAATTTTTATTTTTTATTCATTCAACACTGGACTTTTTTTTCTAAATTTTAATTCTGCTTAAATACAATGTCAATTTAAATTTGAGATAATTTTCAAGCCTAATTAAGTTAAAATAAAGTAAAAATAAATAACAAAAGAAGAAATTTTTTAAAAGTTTTTGTGAAAAAAAAGTCAGAATGATCTTAATTTAAATTTGTTTCAATAAAAATTTGCGTTGTAGAAAAATGATAGGGGGTAAGAAAAATTTAGTAGTTATTTTTCAGAATGATTGGACATCAAATCATAGATCAAAGAACAAAAATAAAAATTTTAAAGTAGAATAATCTAATTTTTAGGCCTAAAATTCTTCCTGCAAAATGATCCAGCTAACACAGACTTTGTATCGACCAAATTAAGTCTCTACCAAAACCCCAGGTTTTATTTTTAGTTTGAAAATATCATTTTGCTGATTTTATGACTTTTGGATTTTTACTAATGGTGTTAATTTTTACTGAGAATAAAAAGTTTTAAACATATTTTCTAATAATAAAATTAAGATACATAATAAACCGTTTGATAACTCAAAAAACTTTTTTTCTTTTTATTATTTTTTCTTTTCATAATTTTTTTTTTAATTTAAAACAGCAGATGAATAGTTTGTTTGAGAAAATACTTGATTTTAAATTGAATGATTCAATAATGCAAAATCTTAAGGGTAACGAAACAATTTAATTAAAGAAATTTAGCTTATTTAAACTTTTATCATTTAGAGTCATATATTGATTTATCAGCTTTGATTGATCTAACCGAAACTGACATGAATCAATTCGGCATTACATTAGGAGAAAATAATATGAGTAAATTTTTTCTAAAATAATAACAGATTTTTTAAAACCAAATGATCAAAGAAAATGATTTGAACAAGATAAATAGTTTTGTAAGAGAGGTTCAAAGTGGTAATGGTTTGGAAAATTTTGTTATAGAAAAACTTGTTGGTAGATATTTGAAAAAAAAAAATTATTAATATAACAATTAATTTTTTCAATTTTTAAGAAAATGATATCAGATTTGAAAATTTTTTGACTTTTGATAGATCCGATTTTGATAGACATGGTTTTAAAATAGGAACTTCGATAGGACTAAAGAACAGAATTAGAGTTTACCAAAACGAAAGAAGAGAGTTTAATGATGCGGTTGAGAATAGTCAATTGATATGGGAAGAAAAACCTCTAAGAGAAGATTCAAATCAAAAAGTCGAGAACATTAAGTTAACTTTGAAAAGAAATATGAAGACAGAAGAGTTAAGTGATGCTGCTGAGAAAACTCAATTGAAACAATTTTTGGGTCTTAAAAAAATTTTAAGTTTAGTGAGTTCAAATGTTGATAAGTTTGAAATTGAATTTAACAAAATAATTCTTAATGAATTAAATTCTGATGATTTGGTTGAATGTTTGAAAAAAGAGGAATCACTTCCGCTGCAGCTAAAACCATATCTTTTGGATAATTTAAAAAGAATCAAGCGATTCGATTCAATAATAAACCAACTATTTAAAATAGTTTACAGTCATGCCAACACTGATTCAAGAACTAAACAACTACTTGAATTAATTACTGAAAAAGATTTGGTGATTTGCATTTTAGAATCGATTGGAAACCAATCATTGGCAAGACTGGGCTATCTTTTATCCAAAAATGATTATCCTTTACCACTGTTATATGAGATTTATGATCACAAAAACGATTGTTTAAAAGAAAAGATAAATTTTGAAATTTTCAAAGATTTGCTGTCTTTTACAAGTAAACCATTGGCAATTGTAAGTGGAACTTCATCAAGCATTCGAAAAGGAAAGTCTTCACTTATTCCATTCATGTTCTCTGGTCTAAATAAAAATTCAGTTTTTGGAGTACGCAAAAATACACCTGTTCGAAACAGCATTGATATAATTTGCAACGAAGAGTCAAGTAATAATTGGATTATTGCGGATTTTAATGGTGAAATAACTAGCCTAAATATGGTTAACTTGTTCAAGTCACTTTCAGCAAACGCATCTTTGCATATTTTGAATGTAAATATTGATGACTTTGATGAAAAAACTGGAGAGCCGAAATATGAAATAAATAATATATTAAATTACTACAAGAGCCTAAGAGTGAAAAATCGGTTCAAAATGGTTTTACTAATCCGCGACTATACTGAACTATATTTCAATTTACTAGAATCTATCAAAAAGAGAGTAAATGACATGAATTATAATGTTTCCATTCTAAAAATTGAAAATTGGGTTTATCCAGACCTTAATGAAGAAATATTAAAAATTAAAAAAGATGAGTTCAAGCAAAATTTTCAGAATATTATGGAACAAATGAAGACTCATAAGTTCCATTCCATTCAAGATGTACAGTCTAATTATGACAAATTAAATTCAAATCCTGGGTATTTTATGTCAGATAGTGAGGAGACATGGGTTGAAACAAAATTTAATGAATTATTTGGCCAGAATGGCAAAATTAAAATTGAAGCTTTAGGAGAAATGTTCAAGTTGTCAGATGTTTACAAAAATATTGAAATAAATAAAAACAAATTGTTTCGACTTAATTCACAAGAAGTTGAAGTTGATTTAGGCGGAAACAAAAATATTCATAAAGTTTTAGATGAATTGAATTATCAATTGAAAAATATTGAGCCTAAAAATGGCGCAATTCAATTTTTCATAGAAATTTTGAAGTCAAATGAATACATGACAGATTTATCAATATTTGAAAAATGTCTTATTAATTTCAAAAAAGATGAATTAAAGAACCTTAGAAAACAACGAGAAAAATTATCAAATGAGTTTTCGATATTGGACAATTTGATAAAAATTGAGCAAAATAATAAAAAAAATGATAACTTAAAAGAAGAAATGAAGAAAAAAAAGACTGAGTTACAAGAACTTGATGAAAAGATAAAAGCAATCGATCTAACTTTGGACAAATTTTGGGATGAGTTATTTCTTTACTTTGACTGGCTTGATCAATTTAGAAAAGCAGACAAAGACCTCAAAGATCTAGTTATTGATAGATATATTAAATTAGCACAAAATGGATACAGTATTCATTTATTAAGAGGAAGTCCGCTGAGCGTAAAGTCAAATTTACTTAAGGAAATAATGGGAAAACTAGAAAATTATAAAAATATCTATGTTATTTCAGTAATTGGTGAGCAAAGTTCTGCCAAAAGTTCCTTGTTAAATTCATTATTTGGCTGCGATTTTAGAACTAGTGCAGGAAGATGCACAATTGGTATTTACATGAATTTCGTAACTTATGGTGACAAAACAATTGTCATTTTGGACACTGAAGGTCTTGCTTCTGTTGAATCAAGCAGCAAATTGTTTGATAACCAAATGGCAACAATGGCAGTGTTTAGCTCTCATTTGATAGTCATAAATCATAAAGGAGAAATAAGTTCCAATTTGGAAAAAATTCTTGGCATTACATTTTTTGCAAAAATACATTTGTCTAATCATTCCTTCAAACCATTGATAATGTTCGTATTGCGTGATCAAATTGATCGTAGTGAGTCAAGTATAAATGGTCAAGTTTCGAAGGTAAAAGAAGGCCTAATTAAAGATTCTAAATTTGTAGGAACATCGCTGGATGATGTTTTAAATTTGGACCCTAAACATTTAACCCTTCTTTCAAATGCTTTCTCTGAAGACTATTGTCAAAAATTGAACATCAAAATAAAATGGAGAAATAAAATCTTTCCTGATGAAGTTTTAGAATTGAGGAAAAAACTTATGCAACAAATTGATTTAGTTAGTGAAGAAAATATGATCAAAAATTTAGCTGATTTGTACACTAATTTGAGCTCCCATTGGGAAACGATTAGTAAAACTGGTGAGAACATCTTTAATTGTAAAGATTTGCAGGAAATTAAAATAAGAGATGAGATAAGCGCTAAATCAATCGATTTGCTTACAAAACATAGTACTGAATTAGCAAAAATCCTAGATGATTTAATTAATAATATAATTAATAGTTATAAAGAAAAGGAAACTTTTAATGATTCAATTGAAACAAAGTGTAAACATGATATTGAAAGATATGTAAAAGAGCGAAAAGAAAAGGTAACCCAAGAATTCGATTCACTTACAGATGTGTCCTATTATCCTAGATCAATAGTCGATGAATACAAAAACAGAATATCGTACCAATTTGAATGGATGAAGGACATTAACATTTATAGACTGAATGAAAATTGTACCTATCTTAAGAACATGAGTGAGTATAAAGATGAGAATCAAAAAATTGTTGGTGAAATAAACGATTCATTAGCAAAAAATATTCAATATGACAATATTGATGCATTTATTAGAGATATTGAGAAAAAATTTGAAAAAATTGATCAAAGAAATGAAAAACGTCTTGATTCAATGGTTCAGCAAGTTGACCAATTAATTGAAAATACACAAAGAATTTATTACCGAAGAAAAGATTTTAATGTGTCTAAAAATAGAAATTTACTTGGAACCGATAATGATATTAAATTAAAAGATTATTTTTATTCTGATTTTAAAAAGATTATATATGTCAAAAATTGGTATTCTGATGGATTATTGAAAAAATTCAAAAATGCTTTCGGAATAAAAGGAGATTTCGAAAATAAAGAGGAATTCGAAAATTTTCTTATAAATAGATCATATGATTTAATCAAAAAATTTACAGAAACGCATTTAAAGCACTGTTTTAACTTTCAGATTTCTGAGGGGGTAATTTCTGAGGCTTTACATTTTTTAGAATCAGAGTTTTCTCACCCAGAGTCAATGGTTAAAATATATAAACTAAATTTTTCAAAGGTTTTCAATTCATTAATAAAACATCTTCTTTGTATGATTATTGAAAAGGCTGTTGTTATTCAAAATTCAAAATTTGCAAGTGAAAAAGAAAAATACGAAAAAGAAAAACTAAATTTAATTGAGAAGGCAAAAGAAATTTATATAATGAAAAATAATGCAAAAAAACTCGGAGAAACTGTGGCAAATGATTTTATAAACAAATTAATCGATTATTTGATTCAAATTGAAACTTTATCTATAACAAATACATCAAAGGAAATATTAAATCGAAATTTTAAGACACCAAATGAGTTAATCGAACATGCTTTCAATTTAAGCTTTAAAGATTCGAACTATCAGAATGTATACAAATATGTTATTGATGTCAATAGATATTGCAAAGAGGTTTGCTTTGAATGTATCAAGAGTGAATTAGGAAGTTTAATATTAAATAAGAAACTGGAAATACAAAATTTGTATCATGATCTTTTTGAATTTTTTCTAAATTTTCAGTCATCAACTAAAATTTCTTCCTGCAAAGAATTTTTTGAAATTTTGGAAGAAGAGGCCAAAGAAAAAAATAAATCTTTAGCTCGTCTATTTAATGAAAAAGATTTAATTATTGGAACAGAAATTAACGAATTTGACGTTTTTATCAGTGGTTTTAAACAATCAATTGGAAATTTTAATCAGCAGTTGAATATAAAGCTGGAAGAATTCAATAATGAATTGGATAAAAAATGTAAATCTGAAATAATTGATCATATTGAAAATTATATTGGATGCAATTCAAGATGTCCATGTTGTGGATCTAAGTGTCAAAATGCTAAAGGACATCAAGGAAACCATCGTTCACAATTTCATATTTTGGATGGATTTTTTAAATGGAGTCATAAAATTACAAAGGAAATTCTTACTAATTTTTGTTGGGAAGAAAAATCATTTATTAATTCTAAATTTTACATTGGCGACAAGGAATACAAGAATTGTACAGAATTTCTTGAAAATGAACACCCAGAATGGAGGTTCGATATCCAAGAAAATTATGATGAATATGGAAAAAATCCCTCTAATTCAGGAAATATCAATTTTAGAAACCAAATAATGAGAGCTTGGATGAATACACGTAAACCATTATTAAAAAAATACAATTCTATGAATTTCAAAATAGTGGATAAAGTTTACGACGATGAATGGCTTTCTTTGGAAGATGCAGAAATTATGCTCCCAGAAGATCATGTTCCAAAATGGAATGAAAATATTTAAACAATTTTTTAGAAGAAACCAAGCACAAATTTTAAAACAGTGTTTTCATCAATAATAGTTAAGACTTTTTTTAGATAGCTTTAAATAAATTTTAAAAATAATGATTAAAATTTTTATTTTTGAAAATGTTTTTTTCTCATATAGAATGAATTTAAACTAGCGAAATTGTCTTTTCACTAAAACTTTTAGTTAGAACATGATTATGATGTGGCAATTTCTGACGATGATGAATTCTTTACTTTAAATGCTTTCTTTGAACCAATGGACACAACCAAGTTGAGTTCGAATAAATTTGGTTAAAAAAAAATCACCAAAAAAATGTCATTTTCTAGAATTTTTATTTTCAATTTAAGACCAATTCAGATTCAATTAAAAGTCTCAAAAATTGGAAAGAACCAAATCGTCCTTTGCTAAACTTTGGCTGCAAAGATTTTGAGTTTTTGTTGCCTCAAAATGTCAATAATGTCCGAATTGGTCAAGTGTCGGATTTGATTTCAAGATTGAAACCTGATTTGGATCAGTTTTTTAATATAATCCACCAGAACCAGACAAAAAACAGATAATCTTGTTCAGACTTCTCTAAATGTTTCAAAAGAAACCATTTCTAATGTCACGTTTTGCACCACAGCTAAGAATACAAAATATCTAGACATTTATTTCAGGTATTTACATTGGTGATTTGATAACAGCATTTTACGAAAAATTTCGTAAAATACCGTAAATTAACCAAATTTTACCACATTTTACGTAAATTAACGTAAAATCCGAAAAGTGAAACAGATGTATTTTACGAAAAATTGCGTAAATTTTCAGGATTTTGAGATAATTTTGGTAAAATTTGGCTTAAATTTAAAACGGCCAATTCAAAATTCAAAGTTTTTGAGAAAATGTCTTTTTTTTTTTTCCAAAAATCAAAAAATTTAAAAAAGTTGTTTTTTATAACGATTTAAAAAACAAATATTTTTGGCGCAATATAAAAATATTTTTTTTTCTTTAGTTCACATTAAAATGTGAACTGAAGATCACCAAAATTCGTGATATAAAAATTTTTTTTAAGTAAGATCACAAAAATTGTGTGAGCTTTTTTTTGCGCTTTTTTGTGTGAACTAATTAATTTTTTTCTCAGTTGATATTATATAATTAATTAATTTGCTAATAATTTTGAAAATGGAAAATAAAGAAATTTGTGAAAAATGTGGTGGGTGAAGGTGGGTTAAGAACTAATTTGCTATTTATGTTTGGCATTGTGAAAAAGTGCAAGGGTGAATGTTTCATAAAAGCAAGGCTCGTAAAAGAAACAAATAAACATCAGCAAAGTCATTTTTTTTCTATTTTGGGAAATAATTATCTTTTATTCGTTTTTTTTTCCATATATATTGGTAATTCATTCGGTTCCCCAATGGATACCAATGCATATGGCACATCGTCGAACTCGTCGATGGACACAGATCAAGTAAACATTGCAGATTCAATTCATAAAGCAAGCCCTGTACCTAATACTCCTTTATTTACTTTTAACAACCTCTCAAATGGCCGCTATTCGGTTTCTTTAGAAACTAAACGATTGACTGACAATAACTCACCGAGTTTAAATGATATCAAACGCTCTAAGCCGACTATAGCTCCTTTAATCTACTTTAATCTTGACGATAAATTTATAAATAGTAAACGTGAAATTTCCAACGAATTTTTTGTTCATTACAAACAAGATGAGTTACGCATCAATCAATTTAAAATAACCGCTAACGGTAATCTTAATTTACGGTTGTTTATCCTGAAACTGAAAAAGATAAAAAAATTTTGGTCGACGATCGTAATATATTTCCTAACCTAAAAAATCTGGACCTTGAAACTCAAGAAGATAAAATACATACGTTAATCATTAGAACAATGGCTTATTAAGTGGAAAATGAAGATATCGGTTGAAAAGTCGTGTTCATTAGTCTTTTCTAGGTACAAAAAAGAGAGTGATAATCTTAACTTAAAAATTTATGGAAACAGAATAGAGAGACAAAAAGAAATCAAGTTTCTTGGTATTAAATTTGATTCTAAATTAAACTTTAATATACTGGTAGATGAAATTAAAGAGCGCTGCAATAAAAGGCTAAATATTATTAAGATATTGTCAAACAAAAAATGGGGTCTTGATCAGAACACACTAGGAAATCTATATAAATCTTTAGTCGGATCAATTTTAGACTATTCTTTTCCTTGCTTAAATTCATTTTCAGAAAATAATATCAAAAAACTACAAGCAATTCAGAATACAGCAGTCAGATCTATTCTTAAGTTAAAATATGATACTCCCTCCAACATCGTACATCATGAGGCTTTTAATAAACTAAAATTACTAACAGTCTCGAATCGGCTTTTTGAATTGAGTGAGAGATATGTTGGGGCAGGACTGAGTCATTCTATTCCATTGGTTGTAAGACTGGTGAAGGAATACAAAGAAGGTTTCGAATCAAGATATGTTGACTACCCAACTCCATTGTGTAATTGCTACCTTACTATTTCTTCTTTTTTTCATGAAACTTGAACTATTTAAACATGAGCCATATGTAACAATCTTTTCCAATTTTATATATTCTTAATTTTCATTTATTTAGCTTATTTACTTTTTTTTAATTCTTTTTTTTTTTTTTTTTTTTTATCTTATTTTATTAACTTTAATTTTATTTTATTTTATTTCATTTTTATTTTATTTTTTTAATTTTTAACTTATTCTGAAGGAGCTCTAGCTCGGTACAGAAAACAAATAAATAAATAAATAAATAAGAGGTGCTAGTTTTGACGATTTATTAGAATATCAAAATGATCTTGAAAAATTAGGTATTGTAAAAGTACACGCAATAAAAAACAAAGAAGGGAAAACTATTAAAATTAGTTAGATAGATGTTGAGTCATAAGAAATTTATAGTCAACTATTGAACGCAAATCAAATCAAAGTTGGTTATTTTATGTTCAAAGTTGAGGAAGTTGCTAGGCCGCCTTTAAGATGAAGTAAATGTAAAAAGTTCGGTCATATGCGGAAGGATTGTAAAAACCCGGAAGTATGTGGCAAATGCTCTAGTTCGAGTCATAGTGATGAAAATTGTCCGCAAAGATTAAGTTTGGATAAAAGTGTATTCAAGTGTGTAAATTGCAACAAGAACTATTCATCGTACTACAAGGGATGTGAAGAGTATAAGATTCGCTACAAAAAAATGATTTAAAATACTAAGACGTCAAATCAAGTCAAAAATCAAAATTCATCGGCTTCTAAAACTAATATAGTCCCAGAAGGGTTTTACAGAATCTACAGTCAAGCGGCAAAAAACACAGAAAAAGAAGACAAAACTAAAATAAATATTTTATTTTTGTGATATATAGTTCACACTTTTTTTTGCAGGTGAACTGAAGATCACGAAAACGTAAGTTCACCAGTTCACAAAAGTGTCAGTTCAGATTTTAATGTTGCGCCTATTTTTTTAATCAATTTACAAAAAAAAATACTTTCTTAAATTTTTGATTTTTGGAAAAAAAAGGGTCACAATTCTCAAAAATTTTGAAATTTTGAATTGGCCGTTTTAAATTTTACCAAAATTATCTCAAAATCCTGAAAATTTACGCAATTTTTCGTAAAATACCTCTTTTTCACTTTTCGAATTTTACGTTAATTTACGTAAAATGTGGTAAAATTTGGTTAATTTACAGTATTTTACGTAATTTTACGTAAAATACTGTTATCAAATCACCACTGTGTTAATTACCAAAAAAAAAATTCAAAAATTTAATTCATGAGAATCCATGCTGAATTTCAGCTAAATGATCCGCCATACTTGCCATTTTGGTTCACTCCAGCTCAATGGACGCATTGTAATTTCTAAAGACTCAAGTCATATTGAATACTTAAATATGCATCTTCTTAACCAAAAGCGTTTGAATATTGGTAAAAAATGACAAAGTAATGAAAATAAAAGTTTCAGATTCACTAATGAAACCGATGAACCAGAATCGATATGAAAAAATGATAAATTTGATCAAGTGGGAAGAAGAGCTTTGGATGATCAATCTTGCTGAGATTCGGGCCGAACTCTGAGAGAAACTGCTCTTGAGAGTTCGGCCGCTTTAAAACTGCTTGGTGACAAATTCGTCAGCAGTTGGTCTTTAATTGTAGATTTAGAAGTAATAAAAACTTTTAAAAAAAGTAAAAAATTTTTAAAACTTTTTATTTTAGAATTGTTTGAATAGCACTGACGTTTCTTCAGATGATAAAACAAAATGCAAACTTTCTCTAGATGTCTACAAGTTTCCGGTAATGTCTTATGTACTGAGTTCGGATGGAAAAATAATTCATCAGTTGAATGCAAACGATCTTCTGGAGATGTCTAACAAAGAAATTGACCATGAAGAAGTCAGCAATGGAATTTATGAAGATTCCATCAATATGTTTTATGCAAAATTTTTAAAAGAGGCTTTAGAAAAAGCTTCAAAATAGATGATCAAAAAAATTTTTTAAAAATAGACCAATAATGACAAATGGGTCCAAAATTCTTCACCAAGAAAAGATCTTTTTTGATAAAAACGATTTTGAAATTTTGAATTTTTTTTTATTTGTAAAATTTTAAAATAAAATAATATTCAATTAAAAAAAAACAAATTATTCAATTGAAGACATGGAATTTCTTTAATAACTAGATTCGGTAATTGAGTTTGAATTGTTTGAATAAAATTTTTGATGCAAACATCGTGTTTTAGCGAGTACTTCTTGAACAAAGACCAAAACCTCTTTATTAAATTGGCTATTACAAATAAAAAGAACAACAAATTTGGAACTGTGGAACGAAAATGCCAATGCATCGCACACATAAATGTAAATTCTAGTTTTTTCATTTGAATTTAATTTGGCATAAAAATATCCTGTAAGAATCGCTGACGACAAAGTGGTCAACATAAAACCAAATGTAAAAATTGTGATCACTAGACCGAATTTTTTTTTCCTTGCTCTGGCTGATTCAATATCATCACTAGCCACATTTATTGAAGTACTTTTTTTCCATGTAGTGTAAAACAGCAAAGTGTTAATCAAAAGCAAAGAGGCTGATGGAACAATAGAATAAACATATGAGTGAATTTGTTTCCAAGTGCTGACCCACTCGCCTATTGAACTTCTTGAATAGCAATCATATTTAGTTGTTTCGCTTTGGTCACCAGCTAGTACTAATAGTTGAGAGTTGATAATTAAAGTTAAGGCTATGACTGAAAAAGAGCAAAATAAGGCTTGATTTGCTTTAAAATAAATAGATCTCCATTGTTTTATTTTTGCCACTAAGTATCGGTCTAAACTTGACATTACCAAAAGCCATGATGAAGATTGGAGTGAAAAAAATTGAATAAAAAAACCAATTCTGCACAAAATTGGATTTATTTTTTCTATGGTAATACCGAAGAATGGTTCCAAAAAATGATCAAGGCACCACACATACAAGGACAGTGTGTCACTTATACACATGAATAATATAAATATAAATGTGGTGTAGGATCGCAGGCGCCTTCGTAAACAAATGTATATGGTCAGTAGATTGCCGATTGTGCCCAATACTATCAGGATTAAACAATATAATCCGATGGCTGACATGAAAAAATTTGCTGCCATTTTAAAATTATTTTTTTTTTCTCAATCAAAATGTTCCTAAATAATTGAAATAGAATAAAAACTTGTTTATCAAAATTTGATTATAATTGAGCAATAAAAAAGTCAATTTTTTTTAATATCAAAAAAATATAAAGATATAAATTTTTATCAGAAAATTAAAGTTAATTAATTTTAAAATAGCCGATCTTTTTCCCAATTATATTTTTATTTTACATAATAAAATATTTATTGATATTTAACATTTTAGATATTTCTGATAAAGTGTATTGCTAGAATTTTTGAATAATCTTTTATCATTTCATGCCTGATTAATTAAATAAAAGCAAATAAAAATTTTTCTACTCAATGGAGTTAACGCCTGAATTTTCAATGATTTTCTATTTTTTGAATCCACTCAATCAGAAAATTTAGAGTCACTGATTTTCAAATACAACTAATAAAGCATTCAGTGTTTTTATATTAAATGAAAGTTAATTCTATTCATTTGTTCTGTATATTTTTATTCAGTAAATATAGTAAATTGGTTTGTAAAAAATGAAATTATTTAATAAAATAGAACAAATGCTAAGTAAAAAAGTCTAATCTGATTTGTGACCATCCTGGTCACAGACATCAGTGACCAGGAATCTGATAACCAGACAAATGATATTTACATGGACATTCAAATATCAAACTGGTCACAGGTTAATTTTCTTGGAAACTTCATTTTTTTTTAATTATTATTATCAATATAATTTTAAAATTCGGTTAAATTTTAAATTTATATAAAAATTTAGAATGTATTTTGACTAGTTTAAAATTTTTTTCAACACAAGTATTTAAAAATAAAAAAGTATCAGTATTGTAACACCTCCTCCAGCAGACCCCGGTCTTCTGGGGCCTTGCTGGATTTCTATATAAATTTTGTTTTTTTATGTTTTGTGTTCTTAGTTTTTAATAAAGAAGTAGTGAAGAAAGCTTTTTTTATTTTCTCTCCCTCTCTCTCTCTCAATTTTATTTAATAACGCACGCTATTAAAGTATAAATCATTTTTTGAACAAATTTTATTTGAAATAAATATGAATTCAGAAGGAGATGAATGATGTAAGATCTTTTTAAAGATAAACAGAAAAAACCCAGTAAGAAACAAAAAATAATTTCAGTAAAAGTTCAATTTTTGATCGTCAAAATAATTAAATAAAGCTTAAACTATTAAATAAATTATAGTTATTTAATAGTTTTGATGCAGAGATACATTTTTTGATTTAACGTACTTTTTTAAATCTTAAGGTTAAATGTGCAAAAGTCTGCAAAAAATTATCCACTTAGTATAGTATCATCTCTATGATATTGCAGAGTTATCTTTTTATTTAGCATAGAATGTTAAATCCAAAAATGTATTTCTGCATTTATTTTATTTATTAAGAAGTAACAATTTATTTCATTTTTTTATATTTTTTTTTTAACTTCAAATTGTCTATAAAAATATGCTGTCAGGTAATAATATGTGAGTACAAAAAAATTAATCTTTCAAAATTGATACATTATTTTAAGCGAATCACAATCTTGATCACATTTTTCCAAAAAAAATACTTGAAAAACGGTGGATAGTTGAAAACACTATTTTTCCATTTAGTTTTATCATTTGCATATTGACCATCTTAAAAGAAAAAGCTCTTTTCCTGTATTGTTCAAAAGTGGTCCATCTTATTGTATTTACTATTTCAATGTCTTGATTTGTAATTTTATTTCTAGCAGTATCGTCTTATTCAGATTCATAAAAAGGCACAACATTAGCATTTGCCATCCTGATTTAAAAATATTTTTTATTTCTTAAGGTGCTGATCGCTATCTAATCTGTATAAATACTAAATTTATAAAGCACTTAGAATTCGAATAAAACAATTTAAATTTTGTTTAAAATTTATTAATATAAAAAACAATAATAAACAAATTTTTAAAAAACGACGCGTTTCGATCGATAGGCCTTCTTCAAGATCTAGATGACAATACAATACAATACAATTTTTTAATTAATTAATTATGAATAAAAAAAAAAATAAAGGGAAAAAAAATTATTTGAATTTTAGTAAAAAAATGTTATACCGTAACCGCTTGATTAAAACTCCAGGAATAAAACTGTAGTTCCTTCTTTATACTATTGGAGTTAAGACAATACTCGACATGTTATAATATATTTTAATTAAAATTCTGGAGTAAAGAAGAATTTAATATTTTAACCCATTTATAAAGGCTAATATTCAGCTTTATTCCAGGAGTAAAGGCTGAAAAATAACGGACATTTTTGAAAAATTGTGGAGTTAATTTTGAAAATCATTAAAGTCAAATTTAGCTTTTATTCTAATTTCAAAAAAAAAAGTTCGGTTTTATTCCATATTTAATTAAAGTTTTGTCAAAGTATATACCAAACCATTTACAATCGAATTCGACGCTGCAGCAGGTGCAGTTGATTTATTTTGATTTCTAATATTTTGATTGTTGTTTATTTGCTTTTTCTTTTTTTATCGTCTTCTAGAGCATCAGAAACACCTATGTCTTCTTCATTTATCATTTTTCAATTTTAAGCTTAAGCAATGTTTTTTTATTTTAAAAGAAAAAATTTTTTAAAAATTTTTAAAACACTCAGTTTTTCATATTGGAATAAAACCGAACTTTTTTTTTTGAAATTAGAATAAAAGCTAAATTTGACTTTAATGATTTTCAAAATTAACTCCACAATTTTTCAAAAATGTCCGTTATTTTTCAGCCTTTACTCCTGGAATAAAGCTGAATATTAGCCTTTATAAATGGGTTAAAATATTAAATTCTTCTTTACTCCAGAATCTTAATTAAAATATATTATAACATGTCGAGTATTGTCTTAACTCCAATAGTATAAAGAAGGAACTACAGTTTTATTCCTGGAGTTTTAATCAAGCGGTTACGGTACTAAATTTTAAGAAAAAAAATTATAAAATTAATTTTATTATTTGAAATATTAACTAAATTTAATTTACAATTATACAATGAGTTTAAGAAAAAGTTAAAGTTCTCTTTTTTTATTTAAAATTGGAATTTGAAATCTAATGAATAAATTAATTAAATCAGCTTCAGTTGATTTTCTTATGAAATCCTTATCAATATTTGATTTAATTATTGAAAAAGAAAAATCTTGAACAGAGTGACCATTCAAATTGTAATGAATCGAGACTACAGAACATTTATCAAAATTATAGAGCGATTTTCTTAAATATTTTCTGTACTTTTTATTTGCGTATAAATGTTCTAAAATTATTTTTCTAGCTGACCTTTTCGATTCCCCGATGTAACATTCCGCACATTTTATACACTTTATTGTATAAACTATTCCAGGAGCATCACAATTTGAATCACAAAAAATAGGGCATCTTGAAATTGATGATCAATACAAAATATCATTTCAATTCAAAAAGTTTATGCTTAGATATTAAACTTAATCTATGATTTAATTTAAATAATTGTAATGCAACATGCTTTACATGCTATGTAGATTTAGAATATAAAAAAAAATTAAAAAAACTTTTTCTCAGTCCATCGATAATCGATTTAATATTTAAATGTATTAACTGATTTTTTGTAAAGTTTATTTGAGATTTTTTATTACAAAAGTATTTGTGCTTAGCATTCACAATTAAAATTAAGAAATTAAAAAAAAAATTCAAAATAAGTATTAAAATGAAAACAAAACTTTCCAAAAAATCATTTAACTAAATTAATTGAAAATCGATTTTATCAATGGATTGAGAAAATGTTTTTACAATATTTTTTTATTTTCTAAATCTACATTGTATGTAAAGCATATTACATTAAAATTATTTAAATTAAATCAAAGATTAAGTTTAATAACTTTTTGAATTGAAATGATATTTTGAATTGATCATCAACTTCAAGATGCCAAAAATAGAAAGAGAATTATTTTTATATTTTACACAAAACTTTTTCTGTAAATTGACAAATATTACATTCGTATTTTTGCATTTATTTGAACAAAATATTTTGACTCATTCAAATTGAAATTGAGAACAAAAATCGAACCTATGTTTTTAAACCAAATCTTTATCTTTGACATAAACTGAGTTTAATTTTACAATAATAAACGATTCTTTAATTATCCTATTTAATAGTCCAAAATTCTTTTGAAAATTAATAAAATATTTTGAATTATTATTTTTAATTTCATATGGTAATAAATCTTCTCTGTTTTTCAAACCTATACTACGACTAATTCCCATAACTTTAATTAGTTTTGAATTAATTTTAAATCACTTAAATTGAGAAGCTTCGAATTAAATTACTGAAATTTTTTAATATTAACTGAATAGATTTAATTTTACTGAAATCTTTGAAAACTTAAAAATATTTCAGTAAATTCATTTAAAAATATTTAAATAATTCAATAATAAATTTATTATTGTGCTTTTTAATAATTATAAATATTTAAATCCTTCTTTTTTAATTTTATCTTACTGGTTGAATAACTTCTTAAAATTGATACCTTATAGTCAAATTTTCGATGTCAAGAACACTTAAAATCTTAAATTGATACAATTTCAGGCATCCATATATCGTTGCTGTATACAACAAAGTTTTAAAAAATTTGAGTTAATTTATGACAATTTTTTTTAATCTTAATTCATTCTGAGAAGCATACATCAAAAAAATACAAAATTCGTAAGTCAGACCTTTTCTGAGATATAAAAATAGTACCTTTCTTTCAAGAAGCGTTCAATATTTACATAATTAATATATGTCATGTTTAATTTAAAATGTATGTAATTTAAATTTTATTTCATTTTGCTTAATATTTGTCTTTTTTTTAAATAATCTATTCAATTTCGTTTTAAAATCTACTTAAATTTTATTTCAAAATTCAATAATTTCTGAAACGAACAAAAAAGACGACTAAAAATTAATCAGTTTGTAGATTTTTGACGACGAAAACAAAAAAGGAAAATTGAAGAAGCCTAAAAAGGAAAATTTTCAGACAATAGCTTATAGAAAACAATAAGAATACATTTATTTATGAAGTACTTTTATTTTGTATAAAGTCAAAAAATATTCAAGTATCTAAATTAATAAAAATATCTAAATTAATTCCTACTTAATTTAACGAATTTAACATTAGAAAGGCCACAGGTTTTTTAAGCTTTTTGTTTAAATGAATACAAACTTTTGAAAAAAAAATTAAGACTTAAAAATTTTATATTCTTCAATCTAAAATTGCATAAAATTTATAATTTTAATTTTTTTGTTTAAAAATTATTCTAATTTAATGTCAAAAAAATATATACATAAAAGCTCAATCATAATATTAGTGGGTTTTAAACCCACTATTATTATGGTTTATTTGACACATCTAAAATAATAATTGCTTACAATTTTAATTTTTAAATATATAATTTAATATATTTAACATAAAGTAAAACTTTATTGGTAAAAAAAAAACTTAAATTTGACTTAATTATAGCAGAATTTGAAAGTAATAAAATAATTATTCAAAATTTTTCTAGGAGAACAAAACTTGCTTCAGTATATGGTATATTTTATTTAAAATAAAAAACATCACGATAAAGTCTGATTAAAATTTATGATTCACCGAGTATTTATTATAACACGGGTATTTACCAGAGTTGGTTTTAAATCACAAGTTTTAAGTCAAGTAAATGACTTAATTTTTTTTTTTAAAGTCCAGTCAATAAATTAATTTTTTTTGTCTTAAGTCAAGTCAATGAATTTAATTTAAAAAAAAAAGTCCGCTTAAAAAAAAGCATGAATTTTTTGCCATTCCTGGTAATTATTGTGGCGGCCTTGTTAAAGTCAAAATCACTAAAAATTTAAAGTCAAGTCATAACTTTGAGTTTAAACAAATTCATTTTTAAAATCATACAAAATCTGAACGTTTATTGCAAAATTGAAGTTAATGATCAAATGTAAATTTCAAATCAAATTTTTAGTATTTGATTTAAATAAAAAGTTATTTATTTTCAATTTTTTAATAATAAATTACTAAACTTTATTAAACATGATTTGTTTATTCTATAATTAGATAGAGAATTATATAAATTTTTATCTAAGGTAAATTTAAATCTTAATCAATATTTTGAAATTTTGCAATTCAAAATTTAACTTTGTTTCGCCGTACTATATTTTAAAAATTAAAACATCATTTAAAGCCATAATTTTGATAGCTTAATTTTATTTTTTTTTATTTTATTTTATTTGTTTATTCAATGAACGCCTTGTAGGCGGTTATTACTAAAACCCGGACCACCTATTTTTTACTAAAAAAAGGACCTATACTTAAAAGACAAATAAAAAGCCGGACGATAGCCGACTTGCTTTAAACTTGTAGGAAATTTTATAAGCTTTTACGCAAGACCATAAGCTAAGCTCTAGGACTTACCATTCGGCCTGCATCAGCCTTTAAATACAAAAAATCAAAAAAAAAATTAAATACATTTATTTAAAATTAAATTTTAAAATATAATATAATCTTTTATTGATTAAATAGTTTTTTTTCTAGTAGTAGTAGTAGTAGTAAAAAAACTGCGGCATGAAATTGATCATGCGGAGCGCAGATGACGCCCTGTAGCGGTGGCGAGATGCTTGTCGAGGTTGTTCTTGAATTTGACTGTAGTTGAGTTGATGACTTCGTCTGGTAGGCCGTTCCAAAAGTTAGCAATTCATTATTGAAAAAATTGTGCCTTGGATTACAACATCTTACTATTTCACGCCTGAAAAGTCCTCTTTGACCCCCTCGCGGCTCCGAGCATAGCGGTTTTGCGTACCAGTTTATGTGCTCTAAATTTGATTTAAGCTTAAATTTCTGAATTATATATCCCCGGATACCCCTTATTGTTAGTGTAGTTAGCCCTAGTTTGTTGCATCGATATTCGTAGTTTAGGCTTTTGAATTCATGTTTGGTTTTCGTGGCTCTGTGTTGTACTTTTTCTAGCAGTTTTATGTCTTTTTGGGTATATGGACTCCAGGCCGAGCTTGCAAATTCCAAGTGCGGTCTAATATAACATGTGTAACGCTTTTTCCAGAGTTTTGCATCTCTTAACGTAAAGGCGTTCTTTAATGAGCTGAGTATAAAGTTTGCGTTTGGAGCGGCTTTACTGACTTGGTGTGATGGCTTAAGATCATTAGAGATAAAAATGCCGAGGTCTCTTTCGCTTTTAGTTTCAGTTATTTTAATTTTTGTATTTGAGCTGTGATCTGTCATTGTGTAGGTTGCTTTTGGGTTGTTTTTGCCGATATGCATTACTTTGCATTTCGATATGTTTAATCTCATCAGCCACTTGTTTGACCAGTCGTTGATTGTGTTTATGTCGTTTTGTAAACTGGTGGTGCTGTTTTCAGAGTGGCTCGGGTCTATTTTGGCTAGAATTTTCGTGTCATCGGCGTACATTTTCGCTTGATTGGTAATTCCATCACTGATGTCGTTGATGTAGATGACGAAAAGTGAAGGGCCGAGTACAGATCCTTGTGGGACACCACTTAGTACCGGTAACCAATCTGATTCGTGTTCGCTTAGAATTACTTTTTGCTTCCTGTTTTGTAAGAATGAGCGTATCTAGCAATAGAGTTTCGATTTGATGCCATATTGTTCAAGCTTGTGTATGAGACGAGCGTGTGGTACGGTGTCGAAAGCTTTGGCGAAATCGAGGAACAGAATGTCCAGCGGGTGATTCGAGGCTGATGCTTTTGTTGCGTAGTCCATTGTTTCTATAAGATTTGTTACGCATGCTTTTTTATTGACGAAGTCGTGTTGATTTTCGGATATAAGCTTATTTTGTGACAAGAACGACATGATTTCTCTTTTAACAATTTTTTCCAGTACTTTGCACACAACTGATGTCAGTGAAATAGCCCTGTAGTTTGATGGGTCGGTGTTGTTGCCTTTCTTAAGGATTGGAGTTATTAAGGCTTCTCTCCATTTGTCTGGGATATTTCCAGTGTCTAACAAGAGCTGAAAAATGCGTGTTAAGGGAAGGGCGATTAAATATTTTTTAATTATTAAAAATGATTATTTTTGTAAATTATAGTTTGCTGAAACATTTTTTTCATTAATGTTTTTTTTATTTTCCGACCATTTTTTCATGAATTTTTTAAACTTGTTTTCTTTTTGAGTAGTCCCTGAAAGATGCCAAACACTCGTTTTTTTACCGAACAATTTCTAAATAAACACGAAACTTCATAGTCTCCTGTTTCAAACAGCAAAATAATATTTTATAATTTAATTTTAAATAAATATATTTTATTTTTTTATTTTTTTTTTGTATTTCAAGGCCGATGTATGTCGAATGGTAAGTCCTTGAACTTAGCTTATGGTCTTGCGTGAAAGCTATCGTCCGGCTTTTTATTCGTCTTCAAAGTATAGGTCCTTTTTTTAGTAAAAATAGGTGGTCCTGTAATAATTACTTTGTAGGCGATGTAAAAAAAAAATAAAAATTAAAACAAATTTAAGACAAAAAAAAGAGCAGCATCCGATAATTTTAAATTTAAATGTTAATGTAGATTTAAAATTTATCTTTTAAAGATTTTAGACTAATCAATTAAAGACCAACTAGAAAAAAAAATTTTATTTTTTGCATTTTGAAAAAAGAAATTATTTTTTTTCGCTTCGAAATTTCACGAAAAATCGCGTAATTTATTTGAAAAATAATAGAACAATTTACAGTTAAAATTAAAATTTCATTAAGAATGAAAAATAAACTAACAAAAAAAATTTAAAATAATTCAATTAAAAATTTTGACAATGAGCCGACCAACTGATCAAGGTTAGTTTTGGCAGATCTCACCAAAGGCCAATTGTCGCTAAGCTGATTTAAAGATTCGAATTGATCAACATTATTTAAAAATGTTAAAATCATCAGGAATATCAATGTAATAAAACCAATTTGCATTACTTTACAAGTCGTAAATCTAAGATATCCAGCACTGTAGTAAACACATCCCTTATTGTCACCACCTGCTGACAGAGGAGAATTTTTTTCTCTGTTTTTAGTGTCCTGTATTTCATCATCTTCAAATCTGTGCTCGGAACTCTTATTTTCATTCACATTGGAACTGGTCATTTGGTCAGTTGGCTGCTGCTTTTCAACTATGTCATATTCACATGTGG
Organism: Brachionus asplanchnoidis; assembly: GCA_025491095.1. Lineage (NCBI taxonomy): Eukaryota > Metazoa > Rotifera > Eurotatoria > Ploima > Brachionidae > Brachionus > Brachionus asplanchnoidis. The sequence continues at coordinate 2,562,009 of JAILYF010000019.1, forward strand.
CAAAAGAAGTGTTGATAGTTTCGATTTCGACAATGTCTGGACTCACCACTTGTTCATCATTAGGCAATGTTTTGGTAGTGTTTTTTTTGCGAGGACGTAACTTTACGGGACTTAAGTCAAGGTCTTTTTTGGTGTAAAGTTTTGACACAGTCGCTTTGCTAGTTCTTCCTCGACTGCTGCTTCGGTTTTTGGATTTGGAGCGGATTGCGCTGCGGTTGCGAGTTCCATTCAATGATTCATCTGACTTGCGTCTCTTTGGCTTGTTGTCCAAGGTGTCTAACAAACTCTGCAAATTCTCATTGTAATTTCTCGTAGAGGTACGAGAGCGCAATTGCATTGGCTTGGCCTCTGAATTTGAAGAACTCATGGTCAAAGAAATATTCAATTTTTCTAGCTTTAAAATTGGTTGCTTTAAATTGATGTATTGATTTAATTTTGTATTCATTTAAAAAAAATGGTTGAATGGCTTTATTGCATTTAGGCGAAATTAATTATGTAATTGAATCAATGTGTGAAAAATTCACGGTGAACTTGGATAATGTGGAAGATAACAATAAATTAAGAGTGAATGTTAAGATTTGAAAGGTTATGAAAGGTGGAGCATCAGTCTGATGATGAAGACATATCGAAATAATTATGTGAAGTTTTTTGTTGGGTATCGACTTTATTTTTGTCTTAAGTTAAATTAATATTTTTTTTCAAATAAATGAAATCAAAATTTTTTTTTAAATAAATTACAAAATAAAAAATATTGTTTATATTTACAAAAATTTTTTTTTTAAGTTTAAATTTTTTTTTGCTTGTATTAAATCTAAATTTTAGAATTAAACGTTATTGAATATAAAAAAGAATACAACTAAAAATGAGAAGATTAAATAAGACTAGACTTCAGTATGATTTTAATTCATTACAGAAAAAAAGAGTGTGTGGTGTGTGTGGGAGAAGAGAATACAATTTTTTCTCATTGCTTAACATCTGACTTAATCAAATACACGATGTTTTACATGCACTTGATTGTCTCGTTCAGTCATAATTCTTGAGACTTTGTAACAACTTAATCGGGTATATAAACACTTGATTTGAAAAGGATTAAAACAATATGACAGCGTTTAGATGATTCAAACATTTTAAATTGTCATAAGCTTACACAATTACAGAAGCAATTGAATTGAATGGGTCAAGTGAAGACAAACAGAGTGACCATGTTCAAAACCAACATGTGTATAAATGGAGAACTAATTATTTATTTAAAAATGGCCTGGTTTAAAAGTTTAATTTTAAGCAATTAAAATAACATGCTTTTCAAAACCTACAGAGTGGGATTATAAACTTTCTTATTCTTCAATTTTAGCTATCATTCTTTAATCATCATCTAAATAACCAGTGTCACGAGATAGAACTGTTTATAAATAGCCTCGCTTGTTAAAGAAGCCATGATGTGAGGGTATTTCTAAGCAGTAATTGTTCGGACATCAATTCATCTACACAAGTCCAATGGATTAGTCAACTCGCTTCAGTGCACTAAAATACGGTATAGCGGGTAGGTATTAACGACCGCTGTGCCCTATTTTAGTACCACTGAACGGGTGCACACAGCTTCACATTTTATCAAAGTCAAATTACAATTAGTACTGTTTATCAATAGCCTCGCGATTTTAAACACAGGTGGACGCGAAGCTGTTCTAAGCAGTAATTGTTGTAGTCCATTTCTACACTTTATTTTTTTTGTTTCTGATTTTGTCAGTGATTGTGTAAGTGGGTTGAGTGGAAGAGTGGAAATGAATCCCACTTTTACTGTTTTTTGATAGCCTCGCGTGTGCCAGTCTCTTAAATCGCGAGACTATGTCAAACAGTTAAAGTTGGACAATCTGTGGTCAACTTGTGTCATCGTTAAATAAGTATCAGTGTTTCACTGTTTGTCAATAGCCTCGCTAGATGTGTTCCTAGTGCCTGACTATTGCAAATAGTCGATATTCTGAAACTGTTTTCATCAAATATTAAATAATTTAACAAAATTTTATGTAATCATATTTTTATTTATATTTTTTTTTTTTTAAATTTATTTAATTATATTTACTGATTTTATTTACTTGATTTTCTGAAAATTATTTATATTTCTTTTTTTTTAAATTAATCTTCATTTAATTTTAATTAATAAAAATTATTTTAAAAACCAAGATTATTTTTTTAATAACTTTATTTATTTTGTTTTCGCATTTTTGTTCCCTAAAGCAACCATTTTATTTAATAACTTAATCGCTAGAACCCTATAATTTTAATCAAATTTCTACTTTTAATTTTTACATAGTTTTATTAATTTAGTAGACTTCTTGGAATTACAAAATGTATTTAGTCAATTTATTCCTAATGTGATACAAAATTTTTATTCGGGGTACATTTGATAGCTGCCTTTTTATTTTTTTTTGCTAAATTTTTTTATTTAAAAATCAGTTTAAAAAGCTTTCGAGCTTATATCTGAAATGAGCGCATTCTCCTCAAAAGCCTCGCCAGATATGTACCTAGTGCCTGGCTATTGCAAAAAGTCGATATTCTGAACCTGTTTTCATCAAATATTATATAATTTTAAAATATTTTTATGAATCTTATTTTAATTTTTATTAATAAATTTTTCAAAAATTTAAATATTTTTAGTTACTGATTTTATTTACTCGATTTTCTGGAAATTTATTTATTTTTCTTTTTTTTAATTAATCTTTTTTTAAAATTTTATAATAAATTTTTAACTTAGATTACTTTTTTTTATTTACTTTATTTATTTTATTTTTTAGTTTTTTAGTTCCCTAAAGCAAATAAAAATTTTAAATTATTATTTTTACTTTATATATCTGATTTTCTCGAAAATTAATATTTTTTTCTTTTTTTAATTAATTTTAATATTTTTAATAAACTTTTAACCAAGACAATTTTTTTATTAATTCTTTTTTTTAGTTCCCTAAAGCAACCATTATTATTTAATAAATTTATCGATAGAACTCAAATTTAAATTTAATATTCTACTTTTAATTTTTTCAGGGTTTTAATGATTTAGAAGATTTCTTGGAATAACAAAAAGTCGATATTCTGAACCTGTTTTCATCAAATATAAAATAATTTTAATGTTATCTTATTTTCATTATTTAATTATATTTACTCGTTTTTCTGGGAATTAATTTTTTTTTAATTAATCTTTATCTAATTTTATAAATAAATTTTTAAACAAACCTATTTTTTTTTAAATTTATAAATTTTATTTTTAAATTTTTGGTTCTCTAAAGCAACCATTCCTATTTAATAATTTTATCAAAAGAACTTTACAATTTTAATTAATTTCTATTATTAATTTTTACAGAGTTTTATTAATTTTGAAGATTTCTTGGAATTATTTATGCATTTTTTCTCAAAAATTTTTAATGGAAACCTTTAATAGTTACCTCTTTATTTTTTTTACTATATTTTTATTTAAAAATCAGTATAAAAAGTCTTCGAGCTTACATTTGAAATGAGCGCATTCGCCTCAATGCCTCGCTTGATGTGTTCCTTGTGCCTGGCTATTGCAAATAGTTGATATTCTAAACCTGTTTTCATCAAAAATACAAACAAATTATAATTTAATTTTAATTTTAATTTAATTTTTTTAAAATATATATCTAACCTTATTTTAGTTATTTTAAATAAGAAATTTAATTTATTAACTTTTTAGCATAAATATGTATTTTGTAATCATTCTCCAATAGTTTTGATTTTTTATTCGATCATAATTAATAATTAATCATTATTAATAAATTATTAATACTAACTCAAAAATTTTAATACTTTCCATCCAATTTAATAAATATTATTTTAGTGCTATTTATCTATTTTAAATTCATCTCTCTTAATTTTTGCTTCCTTAAATAAATTTTTTATTAATATTGAATCGTTTTTATTACTAAATATAAAGTATTTATTTCAAATAATTAATTTTTGTTTTTTTCGGTGCTTCTAACAAATAACTCAGCTTTTTTTATTCAAATTGAAAATATTCATATTTTATTCTAAAAAAATATATTTTAATAAATTTATAGTAATTTTTAATTCTAAATTAAATAATTATTAAAATTATTAATTCTCTTGATTTATTTTGTTTATTATTTTTCATCTTTAGCTTTTATCACCATCTTCTTGTAAAATATTTTGAAAATATGTTTCATAAGCTAACACTTGAATTATAACAGTTTTCCCTTTTTAATATCTAATTAGTTTTAAAAGTGTTAAAAAAAGTTTTAATTTCAAATCGAATAAATCATTTATAAGAAGGATTTTTTCCTAACTTGTAGATATTATTTTATTTTCCTGTGGCTATTATATGAAAATCCTTTTATTTTTTTAAGTATTGTTAATAGTAATTGTAATTTTAATACATTTAATTAACTTCATCTTTTTAATAGTCGAATTTCCGAGCATGCTATCATCAAGTACGAAAAACTGATCAAAAAAATAATTTTTATTTTAATAAATTATATTATTTTCCATTTTTTTCTATTTTCTATTTGATTTGATATTTATTTTTTTATGTGTATTTTTTAGTCGAGAAGAATTGATTTTTTTTAGAAATTAAAAAATTTTAAAATTGCGCTTAAATTTTTTAACTTAATTTGGTTCTATCTTATTAGATTTTTTTTCTCAATTTTAATTTTTTTGCTATTTCTTTTTTTAAGATTGGTCTAATAATTATATTTATTTAGCACTTGATAATATATCAATATCAATTACACTTAATAAAATGTATAACTTTTTTTTCTCTAGTACGATTTAACCTAATCATGCGTTTCCTTGTTTGAATTGAATCTCAATGAACCCTCTTTTTTTTGTTTATTTTTAAAATAAAAAATTTAAAAATGATATTAAAAAATCATTTTTTTATAATATTTTTAAATTCGAACCTATTTAATAACCATTGTTAGTTTTTAAGTTTTGGTTCCTTAAAATTATTCTTCTAAGTTATAATTTTTTTTAAAAATGCTGATCTTTTAATTCAGTATAGAAAATTAGTTAAAAATAAATAAATTACATGAGTTATATGTTTTCCAAAACTTTTTTAAATTTCCAATAAGATACCAAATAATTTTGATTCAAAGAAAGAAATAATATACTTAAACCATAAAGGACGATCATTTTAGAAAATAAAAAAAAAGTTGTTTATTTCTTTTTTTCAATTGTATTAAAAAATTAATTAATTTACATCGATCTTTCTATTTTTTATATTTTATTTTATTTTTTTATTTATTTGTTTCAAAAATTACGCCAGATTTGGCGATGATGATAAAAAATTAAATATAAAAGAAAAATATTAAAAAATAATATGAAAATAAAGACTATTTTCAATAATGTCCAAATTAGTCAAGTGTGTGATTTGATTCCAAGATTGAAATCAGATTCGGATCAGTTGTCCAATAAAAGATATAATCCGCCCGAACCAGACAAAAACCAGATAATCTTGTTCAGACTTCTCTACTTCTCCACGTTCAGACTTTTTTCAAATATATTTTAATATCAAATAAAATTCACAAAAATATTAGCAAAAATATTTCTGCTTGATTATTTTATAACTTCCTTTTTTTTTTTAGCTTTTTTACTGTATATTTTATTATTTGATTTCTTATGTAAAAACTCCAGTTACATGTAGGATTTTATTTTGTTAGAGAAATATTTTACTCAAGTTTACTCTTGATAAAATCTTTTTCAATTTCTCACTCAATTTTTCTTTATTCAGTCTTAAAATACCACTGTAGATTCAAATCAAATTAAATTTTATTCATATTAAAAAATATTTGGTAGTCGTCCAAATGAAATAATTCTTTCCTGCAAATCATTAAAGCTGATTTTTCTAAATCATAGCCAATTTCTTAATTAAACAAGAAAAAAATTTTATTCATAACAATATAATATATATTACATTTATTGGATTAAAAAAATAATGGATTATTCTTGAAATTTACTATATTAGATGATCTTACTTGAAATGACTTATCTCTTTTAAGATTTCTTATCTCTTGATAAAGATCTGTTATTATTTTAGTATTTGAATGAAAAACGATTTTTTTAGAACAAAAAGATTGCAATCTAATCGGGTCCTACTAAAATACTGACCCCCAATTTTTTAAAATTTTCTGACCCCCATTTATTTTTTAAAGCAAATATATTTTTAAAAGTTTTAATATATCATTTAGTTTGAATTTTTCTCTATTTTTTGAAAATTAAACTAGTTTTTCTCCAAAATTTTTATTTTTTGTGAAAATTGAGTATTTTTATATTTTTAAAAACCTGACCCCCTACTGACCCCCAATTTTATACGACTGACCCCCAACTGACCCCCATTTTTCTTAAAAAGAATTTAACGAGCTTTCCAAAAATGTGTCTAGTTTTTCTCCTCTTTCTAGTTAATCATATTTTTACATTTTTAAAAATTTAAGACATAGACTTTATTTTTTTATTAAATTAATTTATTAAATTTATTGTAATTTTTATTTAAAAATTTTAAAAACTAAACTAATTAAACATAAATGTCAAATATTGCAATTATAAATTGAATTTTTCTCAATTATTATGAAATCATTTGAAATTCTCCAAAATTATACTTTCTGGAGAAAAACTAGGCACATTTTTGGAAAGCTCGTTAAATTCTCTTCAAGAAAAATGGGGTTCATTTTATTAATTTGGGGGTCAGTAGGGTGTCAGGTTTCTTTAAAAGTATATTATAGTTTTTTCGCTGAAAATAATACTGAAATTAAGAAAAGAAACATAACAGTCAAAAAGCTTAAAAAATTCTTGATCGAATGGTATATCGTATTAAATATTTTAAAATCCGATTACAAAATAACTAGGGACTTTTATTATAATCAAAATATCTCGAAAACTATACTTCCTGGAGAAAAACTAGACACATTTTTGGAAAGCTCGTTAAATTCTTTTTAAGAAAAATGGGGGTCAGTTGGGGGTCAGGTTTTTAAAAATATAAAAATACTCAATTTTCACAAAAAATAAAAATTTTGGAGAAAAACTAGTTTAATTTTCAAAAAATAGAGAAAAATTCAAACTAAATGATATATTAAAACTTTTAAAAATATATTTGCTTTACAAAATAAATGGGGGTCAGAAAATTTTAAAAAATTGGGGGTCAGTATTTTAGTAGGACCCATCTAATCTATATAATTAATTTAAAGTTTTTATTTTCTTAAATTTTCAATCTAAATTTAAATAATTGAAAGCATAATCAGTTTAATTTTTAATTTTAATCTTGATTTTAAGATATCATAATTTAAAAATTTAAAAGCTAAATCGAACTTTTGAAACTAAGTATTTTGATAACACCATTTTTTTACTTTAATAATAATAATATTATGATAAGTTTTTCGTGTAGAGCAAGACTTTATGGTCTCACCATAGTTGCTAAAACTGGTCTAAATAATTTAATATTGGTTACTTATTATTTATTTATTGATTACTTAAAAAAAAATCATCAATTTTCTTTTTAAAGCCGTTCTGGATGTCTTCTTAAATTCATACAGTCGAGAATAGGTTCCAATTGTCTCCCACTCTGTTCTACGTAAAATGCTCTCTTTCACTGATCCTTGTGATTTATCTCGCTGACCCGTTCTTTCCTCTCCGTATAAATCTAGCTAGAATATAATCAAAAATAGAATTTTTATTTTATTTTCCTTTTGAAATCAATTTATTCTTAAAAACAATTCAATTGTTTTAAATTTTATTAATTTGTTGATTTTTTATTTAAAGATAAAATTTTTTAAGACTTTTGAAATAATGAAAAAAATATCAATGATTTTAAAATAAAAGATGAAAAAAATTTTTAAGTGACCAGTGAGCTTGTAATTAAAATTACTTTAATTATTATGTTTTATGATTTTTTATTGAAATTTTTTTAAAGTAATTTTGACGAATCTTTAAAAAAATTTCACATTTTTTTTAACTTTGCCAAAGTCTTTTTATTTAATTTTAATTGTTTAAAAATCAGAATTAGAATTTTTAAGATAATGAGGCTAATAAGTAAATCGAAACTTAAAAAATTAATGTGAAAATTAATTTGAAAAAATTGTAATAATAATTTTTTAATATGCAAAAAATTCAATTTTCAAAAAGTTTCACTAAATTTGTTTGACAAAATTATAAAATATATAAAAATATTGTACCAATAAGTCGAACATTCTCAGAAAATGAGGTTGTAAATTTTGTTTAAAAACGCTTAAAATTATATTTTTAATAGATTTTTAAATAATATTCTGCAGTGATAAATAGAGTGAAGTTTGGAGCAAAAAAACTTAAAGCAAAGAAAATTTTTATTTTAAATCTAAAAATTAAATGACAATCTTGTAAAATTTTTAAAATTTTTATTTATTTAATTCAAAAAAAAGTTTAAAAAACTTAATATTTAGAACTGTTTCAATCAATATTCGATCTTTACTTTTAAATATAAAGAATTTTTAAATTTTTATTAAGAGATTTAAAATAAGTTAAAAATACTTAACATTTATAACATTCAATTATTTATTGTTTTATCAATACAATAAAAAAAATTTTGGAGCGTTTTTAGCTCCAAACTTCACCATCGCATAAATAATGATCTTAATAATTAAAAATTGACAATTTCGGACATAAAAAAATATCATGCTAATCAAAATAATTTTGAAATATTTTTCATTTTCATATTTTTTCATATTATTGTAAAACAGTTTTATGTTTTGATACTGCGTCATTTTTGATGATAGTGAACAAAGCTAAACATTTTTCACCGATTAGGTCTAATATAAAGTTTTAAAAAAAATCTAAATTTTTATTTTATTTTTTATTCATGAAAATAAACATTTAAAAAATTGCACTTAATTTTCAAATTTAAACAAAAAGCAGCTTCCTTTCCTCAATATTAATTGAATTCAAGTGTTAAATTTTTATTCTCACCTCGTATTTTTCATTTTTATCATTAGTTTCCTGAATTTTTTCTAAATCAAACGAGCAGCAAAAGTGCTATATTCAAAACATTAAATAAATTAAAATTTTAATAAATTCAAATCAGATTAAGAATTTTTTTTTATTAATTCATCAAGAAGTTACAAAATTATTAATTTTCTTTTTTTTCTCAAAATTACAGGTTCATTTTTGAAAATCTTGTCAAGCTTCAAAACATAATCTAAAAACAAGTCTACAGACAAATAATTAGTCTGTCAAAAGCTAGCTATCATCTTTTGAAATTAAAAAAATAAGAATCTATCTTTTAAAAAATTAACTTTTGCAAACCAAACTAAACCAAACTTTTGCATACAAGACCACTCCTGTAACAAACGTTACTTCGAATAGTACTTTTTTGATTTAATAAAAATCAATGCTGTATCAAGACTAGACTTCAGTATGCTTTTAATTCATTACAGAAAAAAAAGAGTGTGTGTGGTGTGTGTGGGAGAAGAGAATACAATTTTTTCTCATTGCTTAACATCTGACTTAATCATATACACGATGTTTTACATGCACTTGATTGTCTCGTTAAGTCATAATTCTTGAGACTATGTAACAACTTAATCGGGTATATAAACACTTGATTTGCAAAGGATTAAAACAATATGACAGCGTTTAGATGATTCAAACATTTTAAATTGTCATAAGCTTACACAATTACAGAAGCAATTGAATTGAATGGGTCAAGTGAAGACAAACAGAGTGACCATGCTCAAAACCAACATGTGTATAAATGGAGAACTAATTATTTATTCAAAAATGGCCAGTTTAAAAGTTTAACTTAACACATTTTAAGCTAACACACTCTCATCTATTTAATCGAGTTTCTATTACCCACTTTGAATAGAAACTTTCTTATTCTTCAATTTTAGCTATCATTTCATCATCATCTAAATAGCCAGTGTCACGAGATAGAACTGTTTATAAATAGCCTCGCTTGTTAAAGAAGCCATGATGTGAGGGTATTTCTAAGCAGTAATTGTTCGGACATCAATTCATCTACACAAGTCCGATGGATTAGTCAACTCGCTTCAGTGCACTAAAATACGGTATAGCGGGTAGGTATTAACGACCGCTGTGCCCTATTTTAGTACCACTGAACGGGTGCACACAGCTTCACATTTTATCAAAGTCAAATTACAATTAGTACTGTTTATCAATAGCCTCGCGATTTTAAAGACAGGTGGACGCGAAGCTGTTCTAAGCAGTAATTGTTGTAGTCCATTTCTACACTTTATTTTTTTTGTTTCTGATTTTGTCAGTGATTGTGTAAGTGGGTTGAGTGGAAGAGTGGAAATGAATCCCACTTTTACTGTTTTTTGATAGCCTCGCGTGTGCCAGTCTCCCAAATCGCGAGACTATGTCAAACAGTTAAAGTTGGACAATCTGTGGTCAACTTGTGTCATCGTTAAATAAGTATCAGTGTTTCACTGTTTGTCAATAGCCTCGCTAGATGTGTTCCTAGTGCCTGGCTATTGCAAATAGTCGATATTCTGAGCCTGTTTTCATCAAATATTAAATAATTTAAAAAACAATTTTATCTAATCATATTACAATTTTTATTAATAATTTTTTTTTAAATTTATTTAATTATATTTACTGACTTTATTTACTCGATTTTCTGAAAATTATTTTTTTTTAATTAATCTTTATTTAATTTTTATCAATAAAAATTATTTTAAAAACCAAAATTATTTTTTGAATAACTTTATTTATTTTTTTTTCGCATTTTAATTCCCTAAAGCAGCCATTATTATTTAATAATTTTATCGCTAGAACTCTATAATTTTAATTCTACTTTTAATTTTTACAGAGTTTTATTAATTTAGTAGACTTCTTGGGATTACATAATGTATTTAGTCAATTTATTCTAAATGTGAAACAAAATTTTTACGGGAAACCTTTAATAGTAGCCTCTTAATTTTTTTACTATATTTTTCATTTTAAAAATCAGTTTAAAAAGTTATCGAGCTTTCATTTGAAATGAGCGCATTCACCTCAATAGCCTCGCTAGATGTGTTCCTAGTGCCTGGCTATTGCAGATAGTCGATATTCTGAACCTGTATCATCAAATATTAATTAATTTTAAATTTTTTTTTACGAAATCATATTTTAATTTTTATTAAAAAATTTTCCAAAAATTTAAATATTTTTATTTACTGATTACATTTACTCGATTTTCTGGAAATTAATTTATTTTCTTTTTTAAATTAATATTTATTTAATTTTTATCAATAAAAATTATTTTAATAACTTTATTTATTTTTTTTAAGCCCTGTTAGTTCCCTAAAGCAACCATTATTAATTAATAATTTTATCACAAGAACTTTACAATTTTAATTAATTTCTATTATTAATTTTTACAGAGTTTTATTAATTTTGAAGACTTCTTGGAATTAAAAAATGTATTTAGTCAATTTATTCCAAATGTGATACAAAAATTTTTTCTGGGTACCTTTAATAGCTGCCTCTTTATTTTTTTTGCTTTATTTTTTTTTATTTAAAAATCAGCTTAAAATATTTTCGAGCTTTCATTTGAAATGAGCGCATTCTTCTCAATAGCCTCGCCAGATGTGTTCCTAGTGCCTGGCTTTTGCAAATAGTCGATATTCTGAGCCTGTTTTCATCAAATATTAATTAATTTTAAAATTTTTTTTTCGAAATCTTTTTTTAATTTTTATCAATAAATTTTTCATCAAATATTAAATAATTTTAAAATTTTTTCATGAAATCTTATTTTAATTTTTATTAAAAAATTTATCAAAAATTTAAATATTTATATTTATTGATTATATTTACTCGATTTTCTTTAAATTAATTTATTTTTCTTTTTTTTAATTAATCTTTTTTAAAATATTTTCAATAAATTTTTAACTACGATAACTTTTTTTATTAGCTTTATTAATTTTATTTTTTGGTTTTTTAGTTCCCTAAAGCAACCAAAAAATTTAAATTAATAATTTTATTGATTATATCTACTCGATTTTCTCGAAAATTAATTTTTTTTCTTTTTTTAATTAATTTTAATATTTCAAATAAACTTTTAACCAAGATTATTTTTTTTATTAATTCTATTTTTTAGTTCCCTAAAGTAACCATTATTATTTAATAATTTAGAAGATTTCTTGGAATTACAAAATTTATTTAGGCAATTTTTTCCTTTAAATACCTTTAATAGTTACCTCTTTATTTTTTTTAATATCTTATTTAAAAATTAGTTTAAAAAGGCTTCGAGCTATCACTCGAAATTAGCGCATTCTGACTATATGAAGTGAAGATCCTTCTGTCCAGAACAAATAAAAAAAATGAACAAATATTGTTTAAAATACATCATAAAAAATAAAAATGCTTTTTTCCAATTTTTCATAGTACAAATTTTTTTTTTATATATAAAACTTTTTCATATTATGAATTTTTTCTTATTTCTTTTTTTTTTTCGATTAATATGCAGTTAAATGTAAAATCTTGAAAAAAAGATAATAGTTAAGACAGATATTAAAGAAAAAAAATAAAAATAAACCCCATGATTTAATTAATAATCCGTTAAATTAAAATTTTAAATTTTCAATAAACATCCATTCTTCAAATCAAATTTACAAAAATTCTAATTACTTTATTTAGTATTTTAGAATTTATTGCTGTAAATCTTTCTTCCGTGACACAATTCAATTTTTTTAATAAAGAAATAAAAAAAATTCGTTTAATACTTAATTTTTTCAAAAAAAAAATGATTTTTTACTTATCTTGATGAAAATAATTCATCAAAATATCACCCATAGCTAGAACCATATGACTTGTTTGTCAAACAATTTGTTAAGAAGACCGATTTAAGAGGATTAGTCAATTGAAGAATATTTTTTTAAGACTCAACCTCATTTTATAAATTTAAATGTTATTTTATTAAAAATAAATAAAATTAAAAAAATTGAAAGAACACTTTAAATATAAATTAATTAAACATTTAGTTATTATTATAGCTTTCTAATAATAAAATAATTTTTATTAATTTTTACTCGACTTGATTTTTTCTTTTTTTCCCATTTTTACCTACCTATTTAGTCACTTTAATACAGATTTAAATTCAAATTGAATAAATCATTTATTAGAAGAATGTTTTCCAAATTAAAAGATATAATTTTATTTTTAGAATAATTAATTATTTTCCAGAAATTATTCTTTTTCTTTTATAAAGTATTATAAGCCTTAATAAAACTTTGATGCAACAATCACCATATTTTTAGAGTTTTTAAAGAATAAAATTATTTTTTTCGTAATTTCAAAGTATGTTTGCTTATCTAATCACATACTTTTTCTTGCATGTAATTCTCATAGATTTATTTTCTAAAATAGATATTTTTATTCTAAATGTAATGAAAATTTTCTTATCAACATTAATTTATTGGTTTTCCTTAGCATTGCATTTTTGCTTCAAATATGTGCTCCTAATTATCTAAAAATAAAAATAACAATATTTAAATTATAAAAAGATTCGAATCGTATTTTAAATAATTGGCATTAATTAGAGATATTTTATTCAATTTTAAAATTTTAAGATTTCAATCATTTAAAATCAATCAGAGGGACAAAAAATTTTTCAAATTTTTAAGTTTTTATGTATGAGAATAATTTTCCAAATAAAATTTCAAAAATTTAAAAGTCAATTAAAATCATCGTATAACATAAATTAGTTTTTAATTATTTACACAAAATTTTTATTGCGAAAAACGGGTTCTACCAAAACAAAACTACCAAATTTTGAAAATTTCCTGACCCCCATTTGTTAGTTTTTGTCCGGCAAAAGATAGAAAATATTAAAAAAAAAACGCCTAAATTATGTTTATTATATTTTCCCCTTTTTTAATACTTAATCCATCATCTCCTATTTTCAATTAATAAAACAAAAAATATCAAATATTACAATTAAAAATAAAAATTTTTCAAATTATTATAAAGAGGAATACAGGATTTATATTGAAATTTTGCCCCTAATTTAATTTTGAACCCAAAGTCACTATATTAAAATTTAATTTACAAAATAATAATATTTTTGAGCTTTTTTTGAAAATAAAATTTTAAGAAAATCTAATAAATACATAATATTGAAAATTGGTTTAAAAGTTTTAATAAAATAGCATAATTAATTTAACATTATTTTAAATAAATATAAATTTCGAACAACACGGTTTCAATACTAAGCAAATTTGGAAAATTGGATTAGAAAAATATTCAAAAAGAACTCACGAAAAATTTTTTTTTAATGCGTGCTTTTTATTATTCTTATAAAGTAATAAGTTTTTAAGTCTTAAAAAAATTTATTTCTTTAATTTATTCGTTTCTTATTTATAAAAAAATTGTATTTGAAAAGCTTCGATGCTTAAAAATAAATTTTCTAAGTTAAAGTTTTTCCTTTCTTTTTGGCTTAGTTGACTTTTTTTATGTTAATTTTTTTTTTGATTGTTTTACTTGCTTATTTTTTGAAAAAAAAAGTATTTTACCAAAAAGTTTGCAATCTTTCGAACAATTTGGTTAATGAAAATGATCAGTCCTCAGGAGCAACAAGGAGCAATAAGTCATTTCCACAATTTGTGGAAGCCTGTGTAATTTTTTTCAAATCAATTTTTTTTTTTAAACTAACATTCATTTTCATTATAAAAAAGTATGTACAGGAAATGAAGACCTTTAGTCCAAAATTAAGTCCAAAAATAAATGATAATAATGAAACTAGTAAATTAGAGAATGATAGTGATGATGACTTAGAACTTAAATCAAGTCAATCATTTGATTTAAAGATTTAAGTCTCTTATCAAATCGCTTTTCGTTGTTTGTCATTTTTTTGCGTTTTTTAAGACAGTATTTTTGGACCCAGTATTTTTGGTCACAGCATTTTTGGTCACAGCATATTTGGACCCAGTATTTTTGGTCACAGCATTTTTGGTCACAGCATTTTTGGTCACAGTATAATTGGACTTAGTTTTTTGTTGGCAAGTTTTTTAAAGTTTTGCATGATAAAAGAAAATGGCAACTATTCTGAGTTGTTCTATTGTAATGTTTATCACCAACCAAGTTTTTAACCACAGTATTTTTGGCTACAGTTTTTTTGGACACACTTTTGTTATTTTTTGTAGTGAAATTTTAATTGTAGATATAAATTAATTAATTTTTTGTCAACCAAATCAATAAAATTTTTTTATAAAATTGTGCATTCTTTTTTTTATTAATTTAATTATCAAATAATAAAATAAAACAAACGAAAATATAAAAAATTAATGTTACATTTGTTTTTAAAAATTTCAAAAAGTTTTCGAAACGAATTTAGCATTTGTTTTAAAAATAACTCAAGAGCTAAGACCTGAAACTTAATACCTTACCTTAGCTTAGACTTTATTTGTGAAATTTCAAAGACAAAACAATCAAATTAATTCAATGGAGCCTGGTTCTGAAGTTATTTTTGAAAGAACAAATGGTTTATTTCTAAAATTTAATTTTGATTTACTGTTTTGACTTTTTATTAAGAAAAAATGCAGAAGGGAAGAATCCTTAAAACTTCAAAATCGAGATGCGTGGTGACATGGATTGAGAATGGCGTTACTCGTGCAAAAATTGTAAACAAAACCAAAATTATTCCATGCTACCATTGGTCATCTTGCTTTTTTAGTAGTATAAAAATATTATATAATGGTTTGGTACAATTACCTTTGCTATTTTTAATGATTTTTGGTATCTTGTGGGATAAACTGATATGTCGAACTGCTATACTTACATATGGAATTATTTTTTATTTGAACGGAATATTTTCAAACTATCTGGCTCTGGAAAATACAAATAGTAAATGTGAAATATATAAAGAAATTTTCTCAGATTTATTGCGATATTGGCTCCCAGAATGTAAAAGTTATTCTGATTGGACTGTAATTTTTTTTATAATTAACAAAATACCAAATAAATTTATTAAAAGGCCTTTCTTGTGACCAACTTGGATATTTTTCGGTTTTTTGGTTCATCGATTGGCATTTTCATCAACGGTTTTCTCCAAACTGTAGTGGAAGGATTCGGATTTTTTGGACAAATAAAAATTTTCTTAACAATTTTTGGTTTGGTTTTATTTTTTTTATTAAGTTTTTTCATTTTTTATCTTCTTATTCAAAAAAATAATTACAAAACTTTTTTTTATTTTTTATTTTTAAAGTTAAAAAAATTTTTTTTGAAGATAATTCAGTTTTTTTTGTTAAAATAGTATTAAATTCTATCAATTTTAACTTTATAGTTTTAATACTAAAAGAAAGAAATGGTTAGTCTGGAAATACTCGCATTTAACTCACAAGTGATCACCACGACGCTTGGCACTTTTTATCAGCCTTGAGCATGTTAATGACTTTTGTGGTCATATTGACTCTGAACGATGGAATCATATCCAAAAATCGCAACTAAATATAAGTGTTATAGCTACCTAAGATAATTACTCGGTTCATGCCACCAATTTCGATGTTTAATAATTTTTTTTTGAATTTTTTTTTGTCACAACTTGTTTTTGTACTCAGAGGTACGCTCAGCAAAAACGACTCTAGGTTTTAGTCAATTAAATAAAAAAAAAAAAATTGATTTTTTATAAAATTTATTTTTTATTATAATAAATATTATAAAAATGTTTTTTATTTAAATTAAAAATATTTAACTGATACAGTTTAAAAAGGAATTGTCATCGGGAATCTTGTCATATAAACCAATGAGGTAGAACTCACAATGGCACTTGGGCTAAATCAATTGAAGTCGACTCTCTTTTGTTCGGTCTTTTATTAGGTAATTTTGTGGCAAGTCTTTGGGCGGATAGATCAGCTCTTGACTCAGCCAGAACTCAAAGTTCGTGTTGGTGTTGTTCAAAGTGGCAAAGTACTGCATGTTTTCCAAATGACCGCTCCACGATATTTCCAAAAAGCGCTGTGACTTGCAGACTGGCTTGTGCAAATGTTGTTCTACATTGGCTCTGGCTGCTGATATGATCACGTACTCTTGCTGCTTGTCGGCGCTGGGCACTCGCTTAGGACTGGGTAAAAAGCTCAAAAAGGACTCGTCACTGTGCAAAGAGTCGTCCAAGCTCAGCTTAATTTGACTGTTTATCAATTTAATGGACACATTTTGCCTGACAATGTCGGCCATTCGATTCGTTGAATGAAAACCTTAGATCAAGTTGTCTAAGTGAGGATTGGATTGATTGGGCGGCATGTCGCCGCAGAACACATGTGAGTTGAGGTTTTTTTCGCTGTCCAATTTGTTGAGTAGTTCTTCGAACTGGTGTTCGCCACTTTGGCCAACTTGACTCTGTTCTCATGATTGTCCAGTGCTCAATTCACTTGATTTTCTGCTCAATTTTTGCCGATTTTTGTACTGAGACAAAATGTGGTTTTGCAAAAGTTGATCAGTGAACAAATCGTACTGTTTGAGAATGTGTGCCGACAAATTTTGTCTCATCCAATTTGACTTGTTGTATATTTCGAACAAAATGTACACAACATCCCTATTGACCGTGTTCCACTTTTCTTTTAGATTTCGAATGGACAAATTGTGTTTTGGACAATTGGTGATCTGAATGGACACTTGACTTGACATGGACATGTTGGTGAGTGTGTCGTTGGCAGACTCGTTGCCAAGTCTTGGATAAAAACAGCACTGGCACGACTTTTCGCGTTCATACTCTATGCAGTCAATTTTCATGAAAAAATTCATCACCGCCGGCTTTGAGTCCAAAAATTTGATGGACCTTTCGTTCATCTCGAGCATGAACGGGTCTGTTTCACTTTGGTTGGCAACTTTTTCACAATTGCCGCCTCCTCGCGACATCAAATCCATGCTAGTCTGCTTGACACTGAATTTCATCAGCTCTATGGACCAATTTGGACTGGCTCTCCGCTTCAGCTTGTCTCCAAACGACACCAAGTCAAGCTTGAGACACGAGTTCATCAAAAAGTCCTCGCTGTTCATCTGTATGCCGTACTGTTCGCTTGCCGAATATCAATAGATCACATTTATCATTGGCAAATCGAACTTGAAGCTGACTCGTTTGAAATGTCTACTCAGAATGGTTTTTCTTGGTCGAACATTGGCGAACAAACTGCCTCGATTGGTGGGACGAGTTGTGGCGCTGAGTAAATTTTTGATTTTCTGCAAAAAACGTGATGTATCTTGGACCAGAAAAAATAGCTAAATAAAATTTGTCATTTTAGATGAATATTTATCAAAATAAAGCATTAAATAATTAAATAAGGATAAAACTCACTATGTGATTCTGCTTACAAATACTTTTTAAAAAAAAATTATAGATTTTTTATAAAATGAAACAAAATTTTTTTGCATGTTCATTTATTAGAATGAAAAAATTTGGATCACATTTTAAAATTTTAAAATGAGGCTCAATAAAATGTAATTTTTAGCCAATGCGTGACTGCTAAGAATACTTTAACAGTTACTTGATCTATTTTTTTGCGCATATCTTTGATCGGTGAACCATTTGGCAATTTTTTTCTCCGTGGCATTGATTTTCGTAGCTAGAATTGAGATCTCATTTTTATTTGGTCTATCATTAATGTTTAAAAAAAAATCTCTTAAAATATTCTTGTTTTTACACGAAAAAACATCATTAACCTTTATTTCTGCATTTCGCTTCTTTAGCTGGGTTCTTTTCCAAACAAACCAATGATTAATTTTTTTTAAAGTTAAGTTTGTTTTATTTGAAAGCATTATTTTTGATTCCAAAGAGGGATATGGATTTTCTAAATTTTCGTTGAGCCATTTTTCTAAAATAAATTTACATTTGATGTCAATATAAATTTTAGGAATCTTTTTTTCCTGAAATTATAAACTTCTAAAGATTTCATAATTTTTGTAAAATAACTTTTTATCCATTCTATAAATAAATAAAAGACTTCTTTAATGATATTTTTATTTCGAATGATTTCTAAAATTTTTTTGCAATTATTTCTTTTTCTTTCCATTTCTAAAATCAAAAAATATAATTTTATATTTATTCTGTTTATTAAAAGAAAAATTTTAAATAAAGAAATTATTAAAAGAAACATTGAAAAAAAAATTTAAAATATTGTGATAAACTACGTACCTAATCTACTTTACCGATACTTCTATTTTTAAAAAATGATAAATCTATACTAAAAATAAAAAGATTTGCAATTTATTTCAGAAAATCGAAAAAGTGAATTGAGTGAATCATTTCACTCAATTTTTCTATATTTTAAGTTTTTTCGATTCTTTACAAAATAATATCGTAATTCTGTACGAATAGTAAATTTTTAAGATAAAAAATATTTCTAACACAGAATCTCGTTATTTTCCTTTTCTTTTTCGATCAAAATTTTTATTTATTCCTTTTTTTCTTTAAAAAAATAATGTATTTTTTTGACCTAGAATCCAGCAGATGTTTTTTTAATGTGCTTTGAATAAAGTCTAGGTCAAACATTATCATTTTTTTTGGAAGAAGTTTGAATAGAAAATAAGAATGATAAAAAAAATGTATAAAAATCGAGTTTCTGTGTTTATAATGCTTTATTTCTGAAAAATTTCTCAGCACTATAGATTTACGATTTTTTTTCAGAAAAGAAAATCGAAAAAGTGAATCATTTCACTCAATTTTTCTATATTTTAATTATTTTCGATTCTTTTCAAATTTAATTTTGTGTTTTTTCAGTAGGTTTTTACTAGCTTTTTTTTTAGAAATATTTTATTTTGTTCTCTATACAAGGTCATTCAAATGGAAAATTTTTTGTGTTTCTTCTTTCTTTTTTTAAACATCGAATTTCATTCACCCATGTCAACTGCACAAATACTTACATCAACAAAACAGAATTTTTATTCACAGATTAACCCTTCATCAGGTGACATAAAAATTGACGAAGTAGCACACGGATTTGCATGTGACTCAAACGATCGTTGTCTGAGGATCAAAGAATTTTTTATTCCGGCAAATTACAGTAATAACTGTTATGAGAAAAATATTCCAATTCAATTCGGAAATAGCCCACAAACTGGATATTATCCACCAGATGGAGATTTGATTGAGACAATTCAAATAAATTATGATCACTGTAGAAAGATTAAAAAGTAATTTTTCTGCTTTTCAAATAAAAAATTTTGATTATATTAATAATTTAATGAAGATTTCTAATAAATTCAAAAAAAATTTTGATAATTGTTGGTGAAAATATTTCCCTTTCTCCAATCAATGATATAGATGACACAGTTGGATGGCTTTTGATAAAAAATTTCGATTTAATCGATTTTGTTTTACATAAATTTAATTGGCTTGATGAAAATAAAAACAAAATGAAATATATGATTGCTTCAAAGGTATTTTTATAAATTTTTTATTAAATATATTTTGCAATATAGAATTTTAAAAGGATGCTGTTTTTTATAGTTTTTGCACAAAGCTTTTGATGTTTGTTTTTAGAAAGATATTTATTTTATATAGATACTTTCTAATTTTGATTGAACAAAACAAAAAAATCGAACTTGAAGAAAAAAAAAATCGAAAAAATCAAAATAAGAATTTAGTGAAAAAAGTTTTATTTAAAAAGAATATAAATAACTACAATTAGAAATTTTTTTTTAATTTTTTAAACACATCTTTATTAATTTTTTAATTTATTCTTAAATTTTTATAAAATACTATTTTAAAAATTTAATAGTTAGATTTTAAATAAAATAAAATAATTAATTTAGAAAAAAAGATTACGATGGCTTCTTATCGAAAAATCAAAACTGCTCGTTCATCGCATCGTTTTTGTTTTGTGTGCCTAAAAAAAAATTCGTCTTTACTCTTGAAATTATTAAATTTTGAATCAATTGTATATGTTTATAAAACTCATCAAATTTTTATTAAGAAAGGTTCGAGATGCTGTGGAATTCATTTAGAAAATGATTCTAATTTAAAAAAAGACCTTTTTAAAATTATACCTACTAAATGAATAGAACATGAAAGACAAATATTTGACATGTTTGAGTATCTAGAATTAAAAGAAAAATCAATTTTCGAAAAATTTAAAGACATATCAACTCTAGATGAAAAACATTGCAAAGAAATCACTGGATGGTCAAAAGAAAAATTCATTTCTTTCTCAAAATATATAACAAGTGTAAATGATAATTTACAACGATCCAAGGAACAATTAATAGCACTTTATCGTTATTGGTTATCAACAGGATCCAATCAAAAAACGTTGGCATCACTGTTTAGTAAAAATACGACACAAGTTCAAATTAGCAATTATTTATCAGTAATAAGGAATGCTATACACAAAGATTTTGTTCCTTATTTTTTGGGTTCAAAAAAAAAAGAGAGTTCTACTTGAAACATAATAATATTATGGTAAAAAAACTTCATAATTTAGAAGAAGATGTTTTGGCAATAGTTTGCGATGGAACATATACTCGTTTAGAAAAAAGTTCTAATAATGGTTTTCAATATCGTTGTTGGAGTTCACAAAAATCGGACTCTCTTTTAAAACCTTTCATTATTTGTTGTGCAGACGGATGGATTATTGATTGTTATGGTGCATTTCAAGCAAGCGATAATGATGCTGTAATTCTAAAATATATATTAAAAACAGATTTCGACTTAAATAACCTCCTTCTCCCAAATAAAACTATCCTTTTCCTTGACAGATGTAACTTTATTAATATATAATTCAAATTAAAGGCTTTCGTGATATATTTAAATTTTTAAAAGAAAATTATAAATTCGAATGTAAACTACCAACTTGTCAACAGATCGAGGAAAGAACTGATCAGACATTTTCAAAATCAAAACAATTAACTACTGAACAAACAAGTGATACAAAACTTGTCACAAAAGTAATAATAAATCAAAAAAAATTTTATTTAATTTTTTTTTAAATAAGTGTCGGTTTATTGTAGAGAAACAAATAGGTATTTTAAAAAATAAAAAGGCACTTGACAATATTAGAAATTCAGAAGCAGGTCACATAATGATTGACTATAGAAATTGTTGCGCAATGATTAATTTTGATTTTAAACCTAGCTGTTCTGATGGTGTAAATGCAGGAAAAATAGCAAAAAAGACATTTAAAAAAAATAGAAAAAAAACAAAACAATCTTGAATTCTTGCTTGGTAAACAATTGGATACTAAAGAGATTGTTCCAATCAATTTCTCAGAAATCGATGATTTTCCTGTTTTAAAACGTAAAACAATGCAAAATAAAATTTTTTTGGGTTCGTTTCAATTAAGGCAAGCTAAAAGCTATATAAGCGATTTAGCATTAAATCCGACTGCTTTTATTGTAAAAAATGATTTAATTGGTAAAAAATCAAAAAATATGTATTCCAAATTCAAGGGGACAAAAATTATTTCAGTAAAATTACCTTCACGACATAAGCGAGGCAAAAAGAAAAACATAAATTCTCAAAGTGAAAATCGTATCGACTCATTTAAAAATTCATATAAAGTTTTTGTTCAATATACACCTAAGTAAGATTGTTCTAAAGGAATTAATTGTAAGACATTTAAATTTTTTTTTCTTCTTAAGATTTTATAAATAATTGACTTTAAATTAAAGCCTACATTTGTAGCTGTTTGTCTGGTCGGAAAGTTGCTGGTTGTTGTAGTCATGTTGCAGCATTAATATACTATTTTGCTTATGCAAAACACAAGGAAATTTTTTCACCTGCAGAAGGTCTAAATAATATTCTAATTAAAATGGACAGTAAAACTCCTCCAAATGACCCAATATATTACAGAAATAAAAGAAGAAAGTTACATGTTTCAAGTAGCTCAGATTCATCATGTAGTAGTGATGAATCTGATGAAAATCGTTCTGAAATTGAAAAAAGAAAAGAAATTGGACAATATGTAATAAACAAATACAATTTGGATAAAAAACAAAACAGTGATTCAATGAAATTCATTTGCAAAATTAAAAAGTCAAAAAATGATCAAAAAACAGAGAACGAGAGTGGATCATTTGTTTTACTCAGTATTAAATTAAAAGATTTTGAAAATCATGTTCCTAAATGGTCTGCAATAATAGAGTATCATGGTCTTAAAGATGTTTATGTAAAGGATACGTGTACTATTGATTATCATTTGTTAGCACTTTGGTATTTTTCAATTATTAAACCAAATGGAATGATGAATTTAGATTCTGGTATAAAAAACATTTTAGATAATATTTTAGTTCATATAAATAACTTAAATTGGGATAAGGCAAGAGAAGTTTGGATAAACTGTATTATAGAATATAAAGAAAGGCTATTTAAAAGAGACATGATATATCAATTATCATTATATGGAAGTGAGGTAGAATATTTTGTTAAATATATGGTTAATCATCAAAAACATGAATTATGGCAGAAATGCAGTTCAAATTGTATTAACAATCTTAAAATAATAATAAGTTACGATTCAGAACTAATTTTTTTTAAAAAAGAAAATGATATGATCAAGCTCTATTCTTGCTATAGCGAAAAATGCGCTCAATGTAGATTAAGTATAATTCCAGAAATTAATTTATCAAAAAGCCAACTTATGTTTATATTCAGTCCATTAATAACAACATTTACGTCGAAGAATTACCGAAAATAATTACTATCGAATATTGTAAATACCGATTTTTATACTCAACTGTTCATAAACCAGGACAGTTTTTAGGAATTTTTGAAATTAACAATTATTTATATTCGCAATTTAAATTTAGGATCAAAATATTACTAAATGGTAATTAAATAAAAAAAAAACAGTCCAAAATAATTTTTCCAAAAAAATGCGTCAAAAAAAGAACAAAGAAAATATATTACAAATTATTGAAAGCAACTCAAATCTTTATTGAATGAAATGACGAACTTGATTTCAGTTCTTAGTAATCATCACTTTCTGACTTATTAGAACATTTTTAATTAATAATCTTGGGACTTGTATTGAAGGTCTTCATTTCTTGTACATACTTTGAATATAAAAAAAATAAATGGTTTTGCTATTTTGTTCAACTTTTGAATGGTATCTAAAAAGCTTGGAAGTTTGAGCTAATATTAATGCTAAAATTTCGATAAACTGCTATTTGTGGGAATCAGCGTTGAATACTTGCAGGTCGTCCACATTTGACCAATTAGAGCATCAATGATCTTGACATCTCAAAAAGTTTTTAAAAAATTATTTTAATTAAGTTTATATTTAAAAAATGAAAAAAAAATATTTAATTTAAGTCTAGATTTAATTAAGAAAACGAGAAAATTAAAAAAAACGCTTTAAATAAAAATATTTATTTTTAAAACATTGAAGCATTTAAAATAAAAATCTTCATAAAAAAAAAAATCTATAAACTTACAATTTAAAATTAACTACATTAAGCGAAAAAAAGAACACATTTACAAACATTTTTTTTAACTGTATTGAATTTGTTCATTTTTCTTGAAATTACAAAATTTTTCATGACAAACAAAGTATCAATTTTAAAGGGAATAATTTCTTTCGTATTTTCACCATATGAAATTATGTTTCAAAAATATATTTAAATGCAAAAAATCGTTCAAAGTATGAAAAATTTTTCAATTTAAAAAAAAATTCTTTAATATTATAAGTCATAAATGTTCATATAAAAACTAATAAAATGAATGAGTTCGAAAGTAATAAATAATTTTAAATTTGAATTGGATCAATTTATTTACTCAATAGATTTATAATGAGAGTAAGGTTAGAGCTTAATTAGAGCTAGAAGGCAATTTAAAAATACAAAATTCTCAAAAAATTATCTATTAATATTTGAAAAGTTTAATAAAAGTAAAAATTGTGTGAGAAATATTGCAAATATATTAAAGCAGTCCACAGTTAACCCTTAACCAAATTAATTTTTGGTCTAAAACATTTAGGTCTTAAAAAAGAAACGTGGTAAGTAAACAAGTGACTTTTTTTTTGTCAATGACCATAAAGAAGACATTTTTATAAACTCTACGGTGCCACCGTCTCAAAAGCTCAGCCGCTTGTCCACATTGTGCACCAATAGCGCGTCGAGCAACTACCATATTTCGTTGCCGATGGAATCGGGCAGCTCGATAGACATGGCCACTTTCATCTTGCCTGTTGTCTGAGAGCTTACGCAACTTAAATATCATGTAGCCGAACAAAAACTTGTCTCTTGAACTAGAATTTTGAAGAGAGTTTCATATTTTTTTAAATAAAAATCTAAATCCTAAATTCCTAAAACTTAGACATCTTATAAAATAATATTGAAATGATTCTAATGTAATTTTTTTTTTGCTTAGTTTGATTCAACATTGAAATAAAAAAAGAATTTATTGTTAAGTAAGATTTGTCAAAAGAAAAATTTTATTTTCCAAATTGGAAAACTTTGGAACAAAAATTGAAAAAACATTTTAAATATTCCAAATAAAGTTTAAACAAGGTATCTATATTGACAAAAATAAAAAATTTTGAGTAATCTAATCAAATACAAAATAGGGGCAAATTTTCAATGCAAATCCTGTATTCCTCTTTATTGAAAATATTTCAAAAACTTAACTTCGTGCACAAAAACAAGAGACATTTTTGGAAATCTTTTGTAGCTCTGTACAAAAATTTTAGGATAAGTAGGGAGCTAAGTTTTTGAAAAAAAAAAATTCGATTCTCAAAAATGATAAAACTCTTGGCAAACAAAATAATTCAATTTTCAAAAAGTACATAAAATTCCGAACCAAAAAAATTTTTTTTAAATATTTTTGAAAAGAGAAGAGTAGGACTCCAACAAAAACTCTATAAATTGATTTATTTAATGTGAGTAAAATTGAGTTTTTAAAAAATCTAATTTTCAACTCATCTAGCTACTAAATAAATTTCTTTTTCAATTAATAAATAATTTTATCATTCAAAAGATTTTTTTAATTAAAAAAAAAACATAATTTTGTTAGATAAAATTTATTAAAAAAAAATTAAAAAATAAAAATCTACTTAAATTTAAGTTGATAATTTATTTGATTTTTTAATTTCAAGCATAGTTGCGTTTCTGTTCTGAGGATTTTTTAAATGAATATTTTTAATGTGTTTGGACAAAGGAGCAGATTGTGACCGGCTAGTAGCCGCTTTTAAGTTTCCTTGAGAGTTTTTATTCAGTGTATTGTCAATGTCGTAAAAACTCAATTTTGAAAAATTAGTTCTATTCAATTCTTTGCCCAAGTAAAAGCCCTTGAAATCATCGCGAACTTTCGGACTACCAGTCACTTCATAAAATTTTACTTGATTGTGAACGAGAAGTTTGGGCAAACCTAGTGCGAGAGATGTTTGGAAGCTTTGGACAAACTGTTTAGATATCTTTGCATTAGATGGTATAATTGTCATAAGAGTTTTGTACAGGTGTGGATAGTTGCGACAATTGTGCAGTAGAAGTCGGGATGCGGTCCGGTTGAAACTTAAATAACCAAGAGTAATCGCACTGGCAAAGCGAATTTGATCGTTTGGTGAATAAAGACGATCACACAAGATGTCGACAGCATCACATGTCAACATTGCATCTGTAATACCTGTTCTAGTGTGAGCCAAACTTGACAAATAACTTGCAGTTTGGATTACCACTTGATCATCGTCAAATAACAGTAGTTGAACAAGTTTGTTAATACCTTGAGCTGTCAGCCATACATGATCTCTTCCTACTATCACTCGCGCAAGAACCACTGTCTTAAATAGCAATAAATAATGTTTTTTTTAATTAAAATTTTTCATTTTTTTCAAATCAATAAAATCTTAAATAACTTTTAAGTGTTTATTTTAATACAAATTTAAATTATGATATTTTTTAAAATTATTTGATAAATTTTCAAAGTTTGTCCTGTTTTAAGAATCAGCAAAAAATTAAAAATTTTTAGACAGATTTTTAATATAAATTGAAATAAGTTTGTTTGTTTTTATCAAAAAAAGAAAACGAATTTGAGACATTTTTGATACAAAAGAATCACATTTAAAATTTAAAATTCTTTTAATTTAATCTTTTAATAAAACTCAATTTTTTGACATTAAGTTTTTTTTAACGACCGAACATCATAAATTAAAATGATATTGATTAATTATAGACTTGCGTAAAAGTCAGAAAAAAAATCATTTTAAAGTCCTTTCAAAAATTTAAAAATTTAAATTTTTTTTATGAAAACAGTCATTTCAAAGGTATTGAAATAAAAATGGCCGCCCTAATAACTAAATGGAACGGCAAAAGACTTTAAAAGACTTTTTTTTTAGATTTCTAAAAAATAATTTTTCAAGTCAAGTCAATTCAGTCGAGCTACTAACAAATATAAAATGAATTAAATGCAATGGTTTGAGGTAAAAAAATAAAAAAAATTAAATGATACTAAATAAACAATCAAAAAGGGGGAAAATTTAAATTTATTCGAAATAATGAAATATTTTATTAATTGAATAAATTGAAAAAAAAAAAATTTTTAAAAAGAAAATTTGACTAATTATAACTATCGCTTCTAAGAAAGCACTAACTTTAAATTATACATATTAATTTTTATAAGAAAAGTTCACAGAAATTAAAAAAATATTTAAATTAATCCTCGCTTTTTAAATTACATTTTATAATTTTAAACGATTTTCTGGAGAACTTTTATCATGAAATAAATCCGAATTCATGGTTACCTTGTTTTTCAAAATATAATATAAAACATATAAAATGAAAAAAATCTCTAAACAAAAGCTATTATTTTCTTTCAAAAAGTGAGTATTTCCTCAAAAAAATTTGTTTATTAATAAAATTATTTGTTTGTTTATTTATTAATAAAATTATCTACTGAAGAAAAACAATGCCATTTTGTGTAGTATGTTGTAGTTTTTTGGTAGTAGCTAATTATATTTTATAGTATCTAATTTTTAGTAGATAAAAATACTGTAGATAATTATTTTTCTTAGTAGCAAAATAAATTGATTAGCAGATAAATGTATTCTTCAGTAGGTAAATGTTGTCAACTATTTAAAATTTTAATTTAAAATTTAAAATTTAACTTTAATCTAATTTAACATTTTGGTTAAAATTATTTAGTTTCAAAAATATTTTTCATGTGGCTGAAAGGAAGGACAAAGTTTCCTTTCCAACCGGCCAAGGCTTTGCCGAACTATATTTTAAATAAATAAATAAATGTTGTCAATTAAAAGATAACATTTAAATACAAGAAAATGCTCGAAATAAAGAATATAATGACATTCAAGAGCCTAATCAACCCAAAAGTTTGCAGCCAGTTATGTCATAAACATAAAATAACATTGAAGAAGCTGCTGAAAATTCAATACCGATCTCTTTTAGTAATACTGATCAAGTAGCTGCATGCATTTCAATTCAACCATTAGTTCAAAAATGTGGAAGAGGACGTCCACCAAAGTAATTAAATTTTCAAAAAAGTGACGCCGGAAAAGTTCAATCAAATCCAACTAAAAGAAAAAGACGTAAAAATAATTAAATTTATTAAAATGTGAAATTATAACAAAAATATGTCAATACTTTTTCTTTACAACTTTGATTTTGATCATTATTTTTTTTTGTCATGTGATTTAGTTTGCTGTTAAAAAAAACAAATATATGCTAATAAAAATAAATATCTTTTTTTCTGAAATAATTTATCTTTTTTCATAATTAAAATTAGATACGAAAGTATGTAATTAGCTGCTACCAAAAAATATATTCTTTTTTAATCTTCCTCGAAAATTTTTTTTGAAATGCAGAATTGAATCATTAATTTGGTGGTACAAAGAATTATCAGTTGCTACAATTTACCGAACATGCTTTTGTCCCTCAAAACTTAAGCTTTGGTATTTTTTAAATATATTTTTTGTTTTTTTTTTTACCATAATTCACAATACCCATGTATTAGACTCAAATAAAAAATAAAAATATGAGCTTTAATGCATAGAAATATGCTTTCAGGACTGAAGAAAACAAAAATTCATTAAAAGCTGTTTATCTGGGTGGAAATAAAATAAAAGCTAAAGATTTCAACATTTGATAAAAAAGTTTCTTTTAATTACTTTAATTTGTTAGCAGAATTTTGATTAAGAAACTTAATTTTAAAATTAAAATTAAATTTATGAATAATCTGTCATTTTTAATAAATTTAATTGAAATTTATGTCTTTACAGAATTTTATGTGAATTAATTAAAGCAAGCCAAAAAAATTTCAATAGATAAAGAATAAGGCAAATGATGAAGAAACTACCTTGCTGCCTTAAAAAAAAAAGGTTCTTTGAATTACAATAGTCTAAGAAAGAATAAGGAAACTTTTATTAACAGTTCTCTTAAGTTAATTTTGATCATTTTTTGATAAAATTTAAAATTTTAAAAATTTTTGAAACTAAAATTTAAAAAAAAATAATTTTTGATCAATTTTTTCAAAATTATCCAGTAAATATTTTAAATTTTTTTGGATGACAAAAAAGTAAAAAAAATGTTTGAGAAAAAAAAGGCTTGAGCTTAAATTACTGTTTTTCGAAAATTTTACTAGATGAATATAAAAATGACTTACTTTTCATAAAATTACTTAATAATTTTAAAAATGTGAATTTATTTTAAAAATAAAGTTTGATGCTAGTTTTTCCAATATATACTTTAAAAAAAAAAAAATTTATTTAACTTTTTTAAAAATTTTTGTTCAAGAATTATTGAGATCTGAATTAGAAACCAGATTACATAACTAACATTTTCCATCAAAATTCATACCATATTCTAAATTATCCAAATACCGTATTGCATCGAATAGAAGTAGCCACAAATAGAAGAAACTTGCTAGTATTTGAGTCAAAAATTTTCTTTTATTTGATTTTTTTTCTGAAAAAATGTGTCTCGATTAAAAGAAAATTCACCAGTCTGTTTTAGAAGAAAAAAAATGGATAAATTTCTTTTATTTTAGTCACTTTTTTGAAGTGAAAAATTTTCGAATAAAAGAAACCCTTTGATGACCGAACTTTCTTTTATTTGAGGAAATATGGTAATATTCTAATTAAAAAAAAATTCCAATTGTACAAAACATTCTTCTCTGGCTCAAAAAATTGCTCAAAATCGACTTAAACGTCTATCTGCTGATTTTTAGTTTTTTTAAATAAATTAAATTTATTTACGGTATTCCCTCGTTCGATTATGCTGCACCACAAGCTAAGACATACAAATATAAATATCAAATTAAGAATTTATTTTGCATGGGTGAGATGTACTTTGATGCATGGTCCAAAAGCTAGTAACTTAGATTATGGTGCAGCATAATCGAACGAGGGAATACGGTATAATTTTAATAGGATTTAGAAAAATTAATAAGAATAATACCAGTTATGCAAATCTTGGAAAAATTTTTTTTTTGTAATTTTAGTTTAAGATTCAGTAATTTTGGTTAAAAAATAATAAATCGGCGAAAAAAAATTTCTTAAAAAAATAAATAAAAACTTTTTCATCACTTTATTTAACTACTAAAAAACAACTTACTTGAAAACAAGCTCGACACAATAGTAATGGATTGATGTTCTTTTTTTCAAAATAAACAGCATAAAAGTCGTATGAAATGCCTCCATTAACTTTGATATCATATTGATTTTCAGTATTGTTGTAAGCAAGGACAGTGATTGCTGAGCCTGCCTTGAGCCTCATTTCTAAATCATTTGTTTCCAAAAGACTCAAAATAAGCCGAATATCGAGCTTCTTTTCCAAGTACTCGCTATTCGGTCTATTCAGAATCAAGCAAGCGATTGCATGCGCTGTTTCTATTTGAATGAATTTAGATGGCGGATTTTCGAGGATCCTGAGCAGCAGTGTTAGAGCACCTTTTTCGGCCAGCTCTGTCTGAGTTCTTTCATTATTTACATGAGCTATGTCCACACATAGAGCCCCAATTGTTTCCACCACAGCCAATATTACCCTGTCACTTGTTTTCTCTAGCTTCAGCAATCTGATCAATGGATCAATACCATTTTCCTTCAGAATTAAATTTTGATTGCTCAAATTTTCAAATACCAGAGAGACAACGCATTTGGCGCCAACAAACTGGAGCTTTTCTGATTTGGAAATCAGCATGCTGATTATCTGAGAGATGCCTATTTTTTCGGCAATCATCTTGCGCTGGGGCTTATGTGCACCAGCCAGTGTCCACAAAGTCATCGCTGCTTGCTCTCGAATTATTATTGACCAATCTTCCATGTTCGATTTTATCTATTAAAAAAATTATCTAATCTTATTTGTTTTTATTTTTTATTATCAAACAATCATTCAAAGTGAATAAAAAAGGTTAGCTTGTCAATTTTGTGATCCACTGGTCATATTATTTATCAAAATTTTTTTTCGATCATTTACCATAATTTTTTTGCTAAGGCCACATATTTAAATGTCATTTATTTTGATTAAAAGTCATTAGAAAAAATATCAATTAGATGCATTAATTTTTTTTTTTTTTTTAAATAATTTAGGTGGAAGACTACGGCTTGCGCCTTCTTTTCAGTCCCGTGTTTTAATGTCATGTGAAAAATTAAAAAAGAAATAAAAAAACTAAATAAAAAATAATAATTATTCTATTATAAACAAGTGATTAAGATGCATTAATCGTCATCTAAAAGTATAAGTTGTCATTTTAAAATATTAAGTAACAATTAGTAATGTTCCAAAGAACTGAAAATTATTAAAGGATATTTTTATAATTAAACAGAACTTATAACTTTTAATTGTCAATAAGAATGATTAACCGGCATAAATTTTTATTAATTGTATCTTCAAAAAATTAAATTTCAAAAAAATTTACTGGAATAATTCCAGGAATTGCATTAGCTTCAAAGAGAGAAAAGTCAAATAGTGAAGAATTTTCGGATTCCTTTCCAGCTGAAGCATATCAAATCAACTTAGGAAATAAAAGTGGAGTAGATAACTAAAAAAGCTGTCAAAAAAATTAGTAAAAATAATTAGTTAAAGTAAAAATCAATTAATTTTTTTTGAAAATTATTTATAAAAATGATTTCTTAATTATTTTATCTAATAAAATTAATCAATCATCTAATAAAATTTATTTTACTTTGTGCGATGCATTAAATGACTTTTAACTAAATTTTGTGATAACTAATACTTTTAATTTACGAGTAGTACATTAAATTAACTTTTATTATAATTGACGATTTAATATTTTAAATGAAGTTTAATAAATATAAATGACGCTTTAAAATTAACTCTTTAGCTAATTATTGAAAAAGTAAAGCTGTGTTAAAAAAATTTTTTGGTAATTTTTTGGATTTAGAATAATGCTCATATTAAAAAGTATCACTTTTGTCCACAAGATTCTTGGCAACATTTTCCATTCATAATAAAATGTGGATAGAGTTAAAAATTAATTAAATTATTCAGTAAAATATCCAACCCTTTAAAAATCTCATTCAATTAATTAATTGATTGAAGACAGACTTGTGCTTAAGTCACAAAAATTATTTTTTTTTAATTAAGGCATTTGACTTCTTGTAATTTAAATCCCCTTACCAAGACTTCATCTAAGATTCTACCTTTTCTTCAATTAGGCTTCAGTGGAGTCCATTCTAAAATTATTTATTAAAATTTATATTTTTGGAAAAAAAAAAAATTTGATATTAATGAGAGTAATATAAATTAATAAGAAAAAAGTCATTGACTTCACAAAAAAACAACTTAATAATGATTTTTAAAATTTTAGACTAACGCACAAATCTGATTCAAGAATAAAAAAAATAATTAAAAGATTAGTATTTTTATATTGACAAATGGTCAATTTTTTATTAGATTAAAATTTTTTATCTTTTCATATAATTAATTAATAAATTTATTTAGATAAAAATATGATCAATTGTTCACAAAATTGACAAGTGTTTTTGTGAAGGAAATTATTTTGTGTTCAGTGAGTTTAGTGCAAGCATGTTTAGGGTTCAAACACATTGATGTTAACAACAAGACAAAATTAAAATGCCAATAGGGTTTTCATTTTAAAAGCGAAAACAAAAACTCGAAAAACCCGATCAGCGTTTACCTACAGTTGCTCCGACATAGTACATTCTCTATAAAAAAACAAAGAACATTTAAATAATCAAGTCAAAGCAAATACTTTTTGGACAAAAATGGTCGCTCATGCAAACGTCCAAGCGACACTCAAAAATTGCAAAGGATCTAACCTCAGTATTTAAATAGTGTCTAAAATTTGGATTAAAAAAATTCCTAATTCCAAATGTTAAAATTGTATCGGGCTCATTTGAATTTAATTCAACATTTAAACTTATTATTTTTTGTTTAGAGCCGTGTTCAACAAAAGCATTTATTGTTGAATGATCCTTATTTGGGAGCAATTTTTTTGATTTTTTCTTTAGTTTAAAAAAAATAGAGAAATCTTTACCTCTAGCAATCGAATCATGTAGGTGGCTGCATCTAGTTCTAGCAAGGCGTCTTGTGTGGTCTGATTGCGGATGGCAAGAGCCTCAAGGGCCATTGACACCTTCAACTGGACGGTCATGTTCCGCGATTTCAATAGATCAATTAATGGCTTGAATATTCCCTCATTTAACGCGATTATTTGATTTTTTTTATTCTTAAAGGTCAATGAAGAAATTGCGGCAGCTACTGATGATTTTATCAAATCTTCAAATTTAAAATTTTTTAAAAGTCTGAAATTTTTAAATCATTTTAATTTCCTTACAAAATTTTTTTTTTTAATAAAAATTTAAAAAATATTTTCCAAAAAATTTTTAGCATTTTACCAACTTTAATTTAAAAATTCGCAAAGATTGGCGGAGTATGATGGAGATTATTAATAATAAAATTATTATGTCCAAATTAGTTTTTTGATTTTGTACACAATATCCATTGCAGGATTTAATGTTTTAATTTTTTTTAAAGATCTCATCAAAAAAAACTTGTTTAATTTTTCACTAAAGACTAATTTTGGTGATTAAATTTGTTTTAACTGATGCATTCAGGGTATTTTTTTAATTCAGCTTCTGTGAAAAATTCTAAAATAGAAACTGGACTAGGATGATATATTAAATGTATATTTTTAAAGTCTTTAATTAAAATTAATTCTTTTTTGATTCCTTGTACTGAAGATCTTGTATTAAAACATCTAATAATTTAGAATTCCAAGTGGCATAAAATTTTTAATCAAATAATTTTATTCTATCAAACTTTTCAAAAAAAGCGCTCTTATTAAATTAAAATCTTGTCATTTAAAAAAAGAAAATAAATTGAAGAAATTAAATAAAAAATATACTAAAAAAAACACATATAATGTCAAAAAACCTGTAGTCATTTTTTTTTGTGAACATGAGTTCTCATAGAAAATTTGTTTGTTTAATTTTATTAATTTAAAGCTTAACATGAAATTATTTAATTAAGCTAATTTTAAAATTAATCATATTTTTTTTCCTCTAAATTTTTATTTATGTTTTTTTTGCACAAAATGGACCTTGTGAATATTTTCAAACATGCCAAAACTTTCAAGATTTTGACATTTTTTGCTCAAAATTTTTTCGTTCACAAAAAGTTATCAATTTGTTTTTTCGATCAGGAAATAAAATTTTTGAAATTAAGTTTACAGTCAACGAATCTAAAATTGTTCAAAACTTTTATGAACACATACAGTGGTGATTTGATAACAGTATTTTACGAAAAATTACGTAAATTATCAGGACTTTTTAAATTATCACGATAATTTTGGTAAAATTCAAAACGGCCACAAATTTTTAATGTTTTGAAAAAATGTCCTTTTTTTCATAAAATCGAAGATTTAAGAAATTTTTTATTTTACAACGATTTTAAAAATAACTTTTTTGAACCAAAAAATAACGTGTGTTTTGGTTAGTTTTGGTAAAAATTGGAAAAAAAAAAAATTTTGAAAAACTCGATTTTTTATCAAAAAAAAGTTTTAAAAATACGCAAATATTTAATCATGCAAATCGATTTTTCATATAAAAAAAAATCTTAATATTTTACTGCTTTTGATCTGACCAGTCACCATCTATTTGAATTACCATAACTATCTATTTGGTTTTAATTACACAAAACTAATTTAATGGAAATTTTAATATACATAGAGATCAAAGGCTTGTATTTAAATTTTTATAATACCCAAAAATCATTTTTATAATACCCAAAAATCATTTTTATAATACCCAAAAATCATTTTTATAATACCCAAAAATCATTTTTATAATACCCAAAAATCATTTTTATAATACCCAAAAATCATTTTTATAATACTCGACAATAATTTTTATGTACCCAGTTTTTATTTCTTTTTTAATAAATTCGACTAAAAATAAATTCCCAAAAAATATTTTTTTTAACACCCAAATGAGTAATATAAATACCCATTTAATAATAATCCGAGAACAAATAGTGTTTTTTGTGAACTTTTTATTTAAAATATATTTCTAGTTCTTGAAAATTAAGGATAAATCACTACCTTAATCTCCCGACCTAAATCCAATAGATCAAATCAAAAATAATTTTTGATTATTTGTCATTTTACATATATTAATTAAAAACTATACGTTGATTGAGATAGTAATTCAAAGAGATGATGTCTGGTCTGATCATAAGTATTAAATATTATGAATTTTTTTGATATGAATAATCAATTTGTTTAATTAGATAGTTTCGTATTTTTAAAATATTTTTAATGTAAAAAATTTAATTTTTTCTTTTTTTTACCAATTTTTTCCAAAAATAACCAAAGTGCACGCTATTTTTGTTAAAAAAAATTATTTTTAAAATTGTTGTAAAAAAAAAAAAAATTTTAAATTTTCGATTTTTTTGAAAAAAAACATTTTTTTAAAAATTTTCGGCCGTTTTGAATTTTACCAAATTTTACCAAAATTATCGTATAATCCTGATAATTTACGTAATCTTCCGTAAAATACCACTTTTTCTTTTTTCGGATTTTACGTTAATTTGCGTAAAATGTGGTAAAATTTGGTTAATTTACGGTATTTTACGTAATTTTTCGTAAAATACTGGGTGAGGTTTAAAGTCAAATAAAAATCTGGGAAACTCTAACAAAAAAATTTTTTTTTGCCCAACCGAGAAAATCATAAAAACGATTTTTATTTCTGGGAGAGTCATACAAAAAATTCTTAAATCTGGTAAAGTCATATAATACTCGGGTAAAGTCAAAAAAAAAATTTTTTTTAAATTTTATAAGTATTTTGCAAGCGTTTAGTTTTAATTTTTCAAATTTATTATTCAAGTTTTTGATATATTACCAGTGTTGGATGTTTTTGAAAAACGCGTAAAGCTCCATGTTTATTTCCCAAAGTTATTAGAATGGGTAAAATGTTGTTGAAAGATTGTGAAAGAGTAATTAAATCAAAAAAACTTGAATTGTTAAATGATACAAATGATTCAAATGATTTATGTATTTCTAAGTGTAAACATAAAAATGGAGATATTGATAATGTAGAAATAACAAATGAGGACTGTAGTTGTATTGAATGCAATAAATGTTCTTGTTCATTCTATATGGATAAAGGTATATGTAGCCATACTTTGGTTGAATACGTGGCAAAATGAAATTTATTGTACATTTTTATATTTTTACATTTTTACATTTTTGAGAGAAAAAATAAAAATCTACAAATCAAAAAATCTAAAAAAAATTTCATTCAGGAAAAGTAATAATAAATTCGCAATTACTTATAAAGGAGTTTTAAAAAATTTAAATGTAAAAACCAAGGATAATTTTTTGAAAATCCCTTTTAATTAATTGCGAATTTATTATTAATTTTCTTGAATGAAATTTTTTTTAGATTTTTTGTTTTGAGATTTTTATTTTTTCTCTCAAAAATGTAAAAATGTAAAAATATAAAAATGTACAATAAATTACATTTTGCCTGAATACGTTATGATAAAAAAATACAATGGTTTAAATTTGGAATCAAAATTTGTAAATACATGTAAATCAAAAAAGAAAGTGGGAAGATAAAGCTTAGCTTAGTTTTGTTTAAAAAAAGATTAAAGTTTTTTTGTATTCGGTTATTTCTGTGTCACTTTTTTATCCGAAATATAATTAATAATCAATAAATTTTGCATTGAAAAAAAAATTTTGTTTGACTTTACCCGAGTATTATATGACTTTACCAGATTTAAGAATTTTTTGTATGACTTTTCCAGAAATGAAAGTCGTTTATATGATTTTCTCGGTTTTATTTGACTTTATCCTTTACTCGTAAAATACTGTTATCAAATATCACCATTGTATTCACATTTGAAGATTTATATTTAAAAAAATCCGCGAAATAATTCAATATTCAGCGGTAAAAAGAAAGAAAAAAAATCTCAAATACCTGAATTAAGTTCCATGATGGTCAAAAAAGCCTGAAAAATTCCCTTCTCAGCACAATATTCCTGATTATTCTGATTATCCTTGCACAAAATTTCCAAAGCATTAATAGCATTCACCAACAAGTCTTCATACTCTCCATCTAACAAAACCATCAATCGATCCAAACAGCCTTGCTGGGCAAACGAAGACTTATTATTCTCATCCACAGAAACAACATCAGCGATCAAAATAGCCGATCTTGAGTGCAAATCTTCATTTTTGGACAATTCCAAAATCTTGATCAAAATACTGCCAAGATCTTTGATTTCATTCAGCCTTTGCTTGACAGCCTCCTGATCCGACAAATTGCATATGACACACAAAGCATTAAAACTGATCTCCTCTTCGACCTCTTCCACACTTGCCTTGGTCAAACTCTGAACATAAACTCTCATAATTGAAATCAATTTCTCTATTCCGCCTGCATTTAGAATAGATGACCAAAATTTTTTGCTCTGGTTAGTTAACAACTGAAGACACTTGACACTTGCCAATCTGTCTTGGCCCTTGTCACTGGCCAGCATGTTGATCAGCAGTTTCCAAGTTGGCAACTGCGAATACTCGTTCTGGATAAAATAATCAATTATATTGGTCCTGTTCCGATGAGCTGCAATGTGAATGACATTGTAGCCATTTTCATCATGAAAAGCAATGTTGGCTCCAAGATGGATCAAACACTTGACGGCCTCAAGAGAGCCCGCACTGGCAGCCACCAAAATAGGAGTCTTGCGCGACTCGCTCCGAGTGGTTATTTCCAACAGTTCTTGCTGTCTTCGGATCAGAAGCTTAATTACTGGCACATTGTCAAAATAGCATGCGTGGTGGATCGGGGCCCAGCCGTCATTGTCCGCAAAGCTAATATTGGCATAGCTGGCCAGCAAACAAGAGACTGTGTCCAGAGAACCACTTCGTGCCGCGTAATGCAGCGGCATCGGGCCTATGGCTAAATAATCTATTTGCTGTTTTGTATTCACATCTATTGAGACCATTATTAGTGAGCTGATGATCAGTGGCCGGTTGTATATGGCGGCGTAGTGGGTCAAGCAAAGACCGAATTCGTCATGTTTAGAGAGCCGGTTGATTGGGATTTTGCGGGCAAAGCTTTGGAAAATGTTTATTAGACCGCGCTGAGAGGCCGCTCTAAGACCTGATGATGAATTCTTGATTTTATTTAAAAGATTAAAAAGTTTATTTGAATTTTTTTATTTTTACTTTAAATTTTGTGGCTTTTTTATAGCCAAAGTATTTTTTGAATAAATCATAAATTTGAATGTCAGTCATTGGCAAGCGTTTTGGCTTTAGTTTAGACAAGTCATCGGTCAGCTTGTATACCCAGTAGGGCTTTTGGGGAAAAGCTGAATAATAGCTTTCAAAATCGATTCTAATCGACCAGTATCTTTAAAAAAAAAATTTGATTTTTTTTTTAGGTTTTTAAAGTATTTTTTATTAAAGTTTATTTTTTTTCAATCACAGATATATTTCAATAAATTTTCAAAAATTTGCTAAATTTTTTAACACTCGACCATTTTTGATACTTCTTTTGCTTATTACTCAATAAAATTAATCATTTTGGCAAATTTTTTTTTCCACCAAAATTAAAATCAAAAAATATTTTAATTAATTAATTTTTATTACAAAATATTTTTATTTTCATTGAAAAAAAAGGATAGACTTAAACCGAAAAATTTTCACCAAATTTTCAATTTAAAATTAAGACAAAATTAAAAATCTTTACTTTATCTTTACCAGGATAGCGGATGCTGAGTCAAGTTTTGGTGAAAATTTAATTACAATTGATGAGAATTTAAGTGTCTCAAATCTAAATGCTGCAGAAAAAGCTGTACATTATCGTGAAAAAGCTATGACTACAATATCAACTTCACAAGAGATTTTAAAATTCAAAGTCTCTTAGTAGTGGTCTTAGTCATTCAAAGTTTGAATGTAGTAAAAAAAGCACTCAGCAAGCATGCCAATCCGGTGCCATGTGAGATTTGTGGAGAATTAATGAAAAATATTAAAGGAGTAAAATTGCATATAGCAAAAAAACATAAAAATTAAAAAATAATTTTTGACAACTTATTTTATTTTTTTTATATCAAAATTAACATTTAAATTAATGTTCACATAAAAAAAATTTTGTTCACGAAAAATTAATTTTTTTTTTTTTAAATTTACTTTGGTCACAAAATTTGTGAACAGAAATTCGGTGAACATAAAGTTCACATTTTAAGCAAGATACTCATGGTCACATTTTTTGGTGAACTTATGTTCACATTCTCCGCAAGACCCGATTGAATACCACAATTTTTTTAATTGATACCATAAATACTTAATAAATGTACACATTTATTGAAAAAAGCCACTAAAATTAATATTTGTACTAAATTAATTGACAAATCACTTTTTATTTATAATTGACAATTTTTTTATTAAGTTAACCCTCAAACTAATTAAAATCCGTCAGGGTCCGGGACAGAGCCCTGATTTAGGGCTTCGGGCAAGCAGTAATGGTCTTTTTTTTAAATTAGTCTTTATTTTAAAAAAATTATATTTATTTTTATTAAAATAAAAAAAATTACGGTGTTAGGGGTCTAAAGGCACCAGAACTTAAGCAAGGTAGTGTGTCTTCTGAGAGATATATCTTACTAATTACTCCATTAACCCCCATCAACCGGCATATATTATAAGGAGCAAAAAAATTTGAAAAATTGAATATTTAAAAAATTAAAATGGCAGAAAGAAACAAAAATCAAATAAACAATCTCCACCAAAAAAAACATTTTAATTTTTTAAATATTTAATTTTTCAAATATCTTAATTCAATAGATATTATGAATTAAAATAAACTTAAATGCGACTTTTAAATCTCAAAAATTGAATAAAATTTATTTTTTTAAAATTTTGAAAAAATCACTGTTTATTAATAGATTAGGTATCCTATAAAAACAGCACCCATCAAAAAAGCGAAAAAAAAGCACCCTGTGTAAATCGCATTAAATATTATAAATTACCTTTTTTTTTTTGATATATTTATTTCTAACAACCTCAATTTTAATAAACATCAATTCAATTGATGTTTATTAAAATTGATTTTATATTAAAAAAATATTGTTATTATATAAAATTTTCAAGTTTAAAAATAATTTGTGCATAACACTTTAAAACACCCTGCAGCACCCTTTTGATTCTGATAGAGGAGAAAAAGTTCTGCATGGCAAATTATTTTTCAAAAGTTCTGGACATGTGAAAACCCTATAAAAACCGCTAAAACAGGTTTAGACTGGATTTTTCAAAACACCCTGAATATTTCTTTTTTAAAAAGGTTTTTCAATGAAAGAAACAACTTTTTTAAGGGTTTCTGGGGTCAAGGAATACGATTTTGAGGTCGGTTTAACAAAATAAACTATTAATCATGATTTAGTCAATCCAGACCCTCAAGAGCCCACTATAAGATTATTGAATTTTGACTTGGAAATTTTAATGTTGATTCTAGGGTAACTTTTTGTAATATAATATGAAATTAAATTTTAAAATAAAAAGCATTTTTCAACATTTATTTTTTAAATTATTAAAAAAGAGAAATTTAATAAAATTAAAGACTATTTTTTTGGTCTCTAATTAGACTTCAAGACTTCATAATAAATAACATTTTGGCATTTTGGCTCTTTAACATCAATTGAATTGATGTTTATTAAAATTGAGGTTGTTAGAAATAAATATATCAAAAAAAAAAAGGTAATTTATAATATTTAATGCGATTTACACAGGGTGCTTTTTTTTCGCTTTTTTGATGGGTGCTGTTTTTACAGGATACCAATAAAATATCTGTTGAGTTTTTATTAAAGAAATAAATTGAATTTAATAATTTTTGGTTGTATACTTTTTCAAAAAATTTTTATGGTTAAAAAAAAATTATTGTGTAATAAAAAAAAATTTTAAATTGTGTTTTTTTAGTATTTGTGTCTATTTTAATTAATATGTGGTGAAATTTAAAAAAAAAACTTTCTTTATTATTTGTGTAAATTTTTAATAATTGTAGCTTTTTAATGATTAAAAAACAAAAATTAGTCGAATTAAAATTATTCATGTTTTAAGTTTTAATGTGGCATTTATTAATTATTAAATTCAAGTATAAGTGAAGCATATATTTTAAAAAGTCGGGAATATAGATGATAGGAGTTCAACCAGCGAATGGATCATTCAACTTACTCTTTTATAGTATTTTTCAGTGTTGAGAAGCTTGATTGAATCCGGCGCTCAAATATCAACATAAGTTGGCTCAGGCATAAAATTAAAAGCATCGATGGAAATGAGGAAAAATGAAGATGAAGTGGTACCTGTAGATGGAAATGAAGAGGAGCATGATCAGGATGAAGACATAGAGCTGAGCGA
The DNA here is from genome assembly GCA_025491095.1 of Brachionus asplanchnoidis. Taxonomy (NCBI): domain Eukaryota; kingdom Metazoa; phylum Rotifera; class Eurotatoria; order Ploima; family Brachionidae; genus Brachionus; species Brachionus asplanchnoidis. The sequence goes on from JAILYF010000019.1 coordinate 2,603,758, forward strand.
GATAGAGAAACTTGTTTCCAAACAGCTTTTCTCATCTAGCCAGCCGATGATGTATAATCAGGATAAAAGAAGAGTACTAGAATTCCTGGGACTTAACCGTTCCTTCTCTCTACAATTGCAGGTAAAAGTGCCGGTTACGAGTCTAAAAAACAATAAAGACGACCAGGTAAAAAGAATAAATGCCATCCAAAAAATATGCCCTAACAAAACAGACCCTAACTTGTAACTTCTAATTGAATTGTAATTTATAATATTTTTTTTTTAAATAAATCCCCTTTTTACCCGGTTTTTATTTTTATTTTAATTTTTTTAATTTAAAAAAATATGCTGCGCCAATTTAATACTTTATAAATATCAAATTAAAACTTAAAACATGAATAAATTTTAATTCGACTACTTTTTGTTTTTAATAATATTTTTTAACTAAAACTTAAGTTTTTAAGTTTAAATGCTGCATTGAAACCCTAGTCGACAAAAACTTAGAAAATCGTAAATAAATGCTATGCGCAGTATCCAAAAAATCACATTTAGATGCAGCGGAAATCAGCAAGGTATAAGGGTAATAAAAGAAAATTTTTGAATCAAACATTAAAATTTATAGGAAGCCTTGAAGCTACCAAATTTAAAAGAAAAGTTTACAAAAAAGGTGTCTTTTGTTTGACTCAACACCCAAATTTTTAATAAAAAAATTTTTTTTTGTTTTATTCAAATAAAAATAGAGATATTTTTTAAAATTTAGGGACTGTAAAGGCTTTTTTTTTTGTAATCTAATCTTAGAGCCCAGTAATGGTGACAAAAAAATAAAAAAAGGTGACAAAAAAATTTCAAATATTATTCTTATTAACGTTTTTGCTAAGTATTTAATTTTAAATTATTTTTGTTTGAAAATAAAAATAAATTGAAGCAAAAATTTTAACACCACAATTTATTTTTTAAATCAATTTCTCAGTTTTGATTTTATCTCAAATATTAAGAAAAAAAAACCTGCTATTTAAAATAATTAAATAAGCAAATTTTTGAAATTTTAAATTCTGAAAAAAAAATACAAAAATTTAAATACATACTTTTTGTTATTTACAGTAATAAAAGGTATTTTATATTCTTGCAGTTGTTCAGAGTCCAAATAAGATTTGAGAACTTCTGTCGACTTCGACGCTATCTTGTCATACTCTTTTTCCAAATTACTGAAAAACAAAAATTAAAAAAAACTTTATTAAAATTTTGAAAAATTTAATTACAATTGAGATACAGGACACGTTTCCAGCTCAAATTGTATGCCTCCATGCAAATGAAAATAGCTGTTTTTCTCCTGGTTAATCAGCGGTACAAATCTGCTTGTCCTGAAGTCCGAGCCGAGCATTAAAGGCGGAAGTTCGCGCTCAGTTTGAACATCATCACCAGTCATCAACGGAAGCAAATTGTTCATGTCCGGTATTTTCATGCGTCTCTTCAGCCCAATTAAAAACGGTGTCAAAAAACTTACTATTTTCAAATATATTAAATTTTTTTTAATTTCAATTTTTTTTTCAAAATTTTCTCTCAAAAAATTTTCATGATTATTCAAAATGGGCTTTATTTTCTCCAGCAACTTATTGTCTATTTTTTGATTGTCGCCTCGGACACAAGCATTTATGGAATAGTCCGAGTCAATTTCATATATATTTTTATAAGACTTGACCGAATTGAGTCCAAAAGTCATCAGCACTGACACATCATCAACACACTCTTTCAGCGTGTTTAGATTGTCGCGGATTTCATGTTCACTCATGTTGCTGTACTCCTGCATGTTGATTGAAGCAGGCTGATTTCCATGCAAAAATCCGCTATTTGCCGCGGTCATGCCCACCCCGAAAGCCAAAGAATTGCTGTCATCCTTTTTTCCCATCACATCACTAGGCCTGTCCTCAAAAATGGCCGCATAGTCCAGGTCTTTGCAGATGTCGCTCAGACCCGAGTTCATAAACTCGTAGAAAACCGACTTTTTGGTCTGGGCACTTCCATTTGCATCCACATCTATCATTTGTCTCCACCTTTCGGTGAATTTGATTCTTTTCTCCCTTGGAAAATAGGATCCGTGCCAGAGGGCCTTGAGCCAGTAGTCGGTGTTGATCATGATTTGTCCGAGTTTGGTGTCTACATAGGCGACAGGCAGTTGGCATGATGTGCTCTGGTCGAAGTTGGCCTCAAGCTGAAGAGAGGGGTGCTGATTGAGGACATAGATGCCAATGGTAAGCTCGCGGATTATCTGGTGGAGCTCGCGGTAGTCAATCTCAGGCACGGTCTCATCGAATGGAACCAGCAGAAACATGTGATTGTCGTTCAGGGGACTCATCTGGGTGATCATGCCTTGGGGGTGGTCTATGGGCACCTTGAAGTCGTCTATGGAGAGCAGCCAGTGGCAGTTCATCTCGGCGAGCAGTTCTTGCTCCTCGACGCGGTCAAAGCGCTGGTCAAAGCCCAGTATGTTGCGGACTGCCGGAGTGTTGAGCAAATTTTGGTCTTCGTCAACCTCTTTGTGGATCGGGTTGGCCTCGTAGTTTGAGCTGGACATGCTGATGACGCTGGCAGTGTGCTTTCTGGTGGCTGCATCACGCAGCTTCGAGCTTGGTGCCAGCCGTGAGCCATTCATTTAAAATCCTCTAAAATAATTGAATAAGAAAATAAACAAAAATTTAAATTATTACATTCTATTATTATTATTATTATTAAAAAAAAGGTAAAATAAAATAAAAATACATAACGAGATTGATATTTCTATGGAAATAAATTGGTAAAGAAAATAGAAGAAAAAAAATTCTTTTATTATTTGAAAAAATGTTGGTGAGGGCCCATAGCGACACCGAGTTCTAAACTAAAAATTTGATTATTGTTTAAACTTTAGCTAATTCTTTAAATATTTAAGATTTAGAAATTAAAGGTAAGAGCGGTGCCGCTTTGGCTACTCGCGATCAAATAATCGGATAAACAGCTCGTTTAGTGGCTTTTCTAAGGCTTTTGAATTATTAAGAAAGAGCTTCGAGTTTTGTTTTGCTTCTCTAGGCTCTTCTCTTATGCAACGAATTTATTTTATTTTTAAATAAACAATAATAAGTTTGTTGTGTGCTTTGTTTATTTTTTAAATCGTGATATTTTTTCTTTGCCAAGCTACAATCCATCCGACCACAATAAATCAATAATTAGATGTGTACTTAACATGGGCAAGCAAAGCTCTAAGCAACGAATGACGTCATTTTGCTTAGGACCGGCTAAATAAGAAAAAATTCAATTTGACAAAAATAAAGGTTTTATCTGCCTTGAAAAAATATTTAGCTTTTGAAAAAAAATTAAAAAGGTGTAAAATTGACAATGTTTTTTATTGTTGCTTTAAATTTATCTTTTAAATATTTGCTACGCGATAAGATTGATTCTTTTAAAAATTTGCTTAAAATAAAATGAATTAATAAATATTTTATCACAAATGAAAAATAGTTTTTTTTTTTAAAACAAAATGTTTATGTAAATTATTAAAAATAGCTAACAAAGAAAATATTTAATAAAAAAAATGAACTGATTGACACTAAAAAAAAAGCTTGATTGACAAAAAAAATAAAATTTGTATTTTTTTATAAAAGCGGAAAAGCGTTTCTAATATTTACCACGCAAAATAACAAATTTTTGTTTGTAATCAGATTTTGGCCAAGACTAGAATCCAAAAAAACACTTCTAAAATCAATTTATTTTTTAATTAGTTTTTTCGATTAAATGATTAAAATTTTCACAAAAATATTTTGTTATTTGATCCTGGAAATGTTGGAATAACAATAAACTGGTTGAAAATTGGTTATTCATTTAATTTAAGTGCAAGCTAAAAAAAATATTTTTATAAATTCAATCATTATTTATTAGTAATTGAATGTGAATACTTTTTTTTTAAACAAAAAAATTTTAAATTAGAGTCTTACAATTTAAAAGAAAATTTTAATTTTGAAATTTTTCCTATTATTTTGGAACTTGATAGCAGTATTTATATCATAAGTCAAATTTTATTGTTCTATGTATCAGCAAATTCAGAGTTGTTTTTAATTAAAAAAATAAAATTTTATTTTAATTTAAAAAAAAATAAAATTGTTTAAGACCCTGTTGAATAAATTTTTTTTAAAGGTAATATTGACTTATGAGTTATACGACAAAGGCTGATTAAATGATTAATTATATTGAATATTAATAAAATTTAATTTCCTTTAATTATTTTAAAATTATAAAACCTAACAAATCCCTCATGTATCGAACTTTTATTTGTTTAAGACAATAATTTACTTGTTCAATCAAACAATAACAAATATTAGGCGAACTTTATATTGATTTTGACGGACTAGAACCATTTTCCGGGAAAAATTCTTCTAATATTTTAAATTTTTTTCAAGGTTTTGTTTTAAATCGCCTCCCTAGTTATTTTCTTTTAATTTGGTTCTAGGGATCTAAATTTTTATCCATTCAGTTATAGAATCAGAAGTTTTTTTAACTATTATTTAGAAATAGCTTTGTCAAGTTCTAGAAAAGTGCAAAATAAACTCTGGAACAATAAAATAAAAATTCTTTTTAAAGATTAAAATTAGAATTCAATGTCTTTAAACTTTTTAATTTATGAATTTATTTTAAGTCTTATTGAGAGATCACTAAACGAGAGTTCTGATTAAATAATGTTAAATTTATTTTCAATTGTTTGATTTTTTTTTTAAGATTAGTAAAATGAAGCAAATTATTATTTTGATTTTTTGATTTTTTCAAGGTTAATCACCAGGCAAGTGCCCATGCCTAAAGAGACTGATTAACACTTCATATATTTAAATTCATTAAAAAAATAAATTATATTTAAAAAAATAATTCGACATAAAATTTATTCAATACAAAAAAAAAAATAAGTTTTTGATGAAAATTTGCCTGGTTCCGTCTCTTGAGGTAAATCTCTTAGACGCATTAGGAGCGAATTTAAATAAAATTTAGACTTATTTAAATAAATCAAAAAATTTCTGTCTTAATGTTGCTAAAATTTGAATGCATAATGTTAGCAGACAAATGGTGACAATTTTTTTTTCTAAAATCAATTTATATCAATTAGAAAATTTTATTAAAAAATTGAAACATAAATTTTCTTTTCCTAAAAATTAAATTTTTTAATTTATTTTCTCTAGTCAATTATCAAGACTTGTTATGACATTGAAAATAAACAGTCCAAATTAGAGTTTATTTTACCGAAGACCCTTCAATAACTGTTCTGATTGATCTAAATAACAATAAAAAATAAAAAATCCATAAAAATAAAATCCGCTCCATTAATTAAATTCTTTTGAATAGTTTTTTATTCTTAATTTTTAGATTTAAATATAATTTTTTCAATAGATTATGGTTTGTAAAAAAATCATCGATTTTTTTTAAAAAAAAGAAGCTTCTTCAATTCATGTTTTGTTAATTTATTAGACACCAGTTTTATTTTTAAATAAAAACTTTATGTCACTGGTTATTATCATTTTTTTTCATTTCAGGTTTTTCTCATATTTTATTAAATGTTATTAAAAATATCAATTAAAAAGTATTTTTAGATTAAAAGTTTTCAAGATTTTCGGAAACAAAATGGACTTGATAAAAAAATTACCATTAGTATCTTAGATTTGGTAGACAGGATCCCTAGAAATTCATTATTTTTAGGAAATGCAAGAAAATTAAAAATGGATTGGAGGAGATCAGTTGAAAGAAAATTGAAAAAGATGAAACAAATATGAGGTGAATCGGAAATTTTCGTCAAGTACAGATCATTATCGAATTAGATTGATTTAATTATTAAATTAAATATTTTTTGTTGAAGCTTTTTTTTTGAGAAGTTTTTTACATTTTATTTTAATTATCTGAAAAATATTTTTGTTCAATTTGTACTGGATTTTACTAAGATATTTGAATAAATATCTAAAAAAATAAGTAAAATTCAGAAAATTAGCAAATAAAATTTTATTTATTTTTGAATTCTTTTTGCTGATTTATCAAAAAAGTACAGAGATATGATTACAAGTGTTATTAAGTAAAAATTTCTAGACTAAATAACATTTTTTTTCTAAAGCTAGTATTTAGTCATAAATTTAATTTAATAATAGTTTTTTAAATGTTAACAAATTATGTAAAAAGATAAATCTCTATTACATGTAAAGCTATTAATAAGAGGTAAATAAAATAATCAAATTTAAATTGATATCGTAATAAAATTGTCAATTCACTTAAATAAAAAAGATAATGTAGAAGATGATTTTTTATTTTTTGTTGTTAGATTTTTCTTATACCAGGACATTATTCGAAAATCAGCTGAAACTGATCTTTTTAAATTTTTCTAAATTAAATATATCTATAATTAAACAAATAATTCCTAAAACTGAGTACATTAAAATCAAACTTTTTCATAAAAAAATTAATTGAACAATTTTTTTTGTTAATTTTGATTTTTTTTTAATTTGTAAAATATTAAACTTTGATCATGAAAATTGTACATCAATTTTACATTAATTTTAAAAACTGATTTTTGATTTTTTTTTCAAATTTTCTTCTTTTTATATAAAAAAATATGAAATAAAAAATTAAATAAAAAAAAATAATCTTAATTTATAATTAAAAAATAGAATTTGCACAAAACCAAATGCTGTGCTCATTTGGTTTTAATTTTAGGACTTTGATTATTGGTCACTATGAAAAGGAACCAAAAAGCTTAATTTCTTCCCAGCTCTTTCAACGGTAACCAACTTGAAACACTTCGATTCTATGAAATTCACTCTTGGTCATTTTTCAAGCAGAAGTTTCTTACGGATGATCCAAAACATCTCTCAAATGCTCGGAGGAGAGCTCTTTTATGCTTTGATAAATGAAGTTTATAAACCTTCAATTTTAAAATTTTGATAATTTAAAGTCTACTTGAGATGAATATTTTAAAATTTTAACTTTATTAAACATAATTTTTTTAAATTATTCATATTTTTTCTCCGAAAAATTGACATAGAAAATATAATTTTACTTTAAAGCTAAAATAAAGATAAACAGTGGCATATTTTATTTAATAATTAATTAATAAAAATCGGATTAATTTGATTTGTTTTATATAATTAAAAAAAAAGGAGATATAAAGAAATTTGTGGAACAGTATCGTTTTCTATTTTTATTTGACACGTGAGAGATAATATATTCTAAGAAACCGCTGAAGAAAACTTTATTTTTATATTTTATTTAATTTTGTTTTTAGATATAAATTTATTAATCAAAGTGATAAGAAATCACAGTAAGTATACTGTAGGCTTTTATAAATAAACAATACTAATTTGAACAAAACTAAAGATAATTTTAACTTTTTGGCAATAAAAGCATACGTTTATTTTTTATTTTAAAGTTCATTTAAAAAAGTTTGTTTTGTAAATATTTTCCATAAACTTGAGCATAAATTTTCTCATTTAAAACAAAGATAAGTACGACCACAAACAGACTTATTTATCTCTTGGATATTTTTTTTCGAAATGCATTAAACATCATCCGAAAGCAAACTTTCTGCTCTCTAGATCTTTTCAAGTGTTCTTTTTCCAAAAGTCAACATAAAAAATTATAAAAAGGTATTTTTTTTATCAAATTTTGTCACTAAAAATATTTAATTAAATAAAAAAAAAAAATTTTTTTTCTAGATGCAACTTATCATCGAATGGCTTATGTCATACTTTAATTAATTTGTTATAAAACACAAGGCCAAAATTTTGTTATTTAATCATTAATCTTTTTTCTCAATTGTTCAAAAATTTCTCAAAAAAATAAAATGTTCCACTATCTATTCGAAAGAGTAAATTTATTCTACGAAAAAATTTTTTTTAACTATGGCAAGTTTGTACCGCGTCACTATTTAAAAGTAATAGTGGGCTCCTTCCTGGTCAATCTGGTTCTATCACTGGGCATACTGCGCATGGACATGATCAACAAAGTGGACAAGCTGTTCTTTCCGATCCAGTCCCAGGCCACACAGGACGAAAGACTGGTAAAAAACTTGTTCAACAAGTCAAAAATGCTGAGCGAGGACTTTTTTCTGCACCAAATTGCCGATTTTGGCACTTGGGCCGAAGTCAATTTTCAAACATGTTCCGGAGAAAACATCCTAAGTGGAAATTATTTGCAGCAGATTAAAAAAATTCATGGATCAGTGCTTGAAATGGCAGACTTGGACCAAGTGTGCGCCAAACGAAATGGCCAATGTTTAATTGATGGCGTGGATTTGCTGGAACCAAAGTTTTACGAGTCTTTTTTGCTCTCGTCCATGGAACGAAAAAGCTCACTGCAACAGTGGGATCAAAGTTATGACAGAAAAAATTTTCGTTTCTATGTAAGCTTTGATGACTCTGGCACAATTGGCTTCACCGATCTCAGCTACAATCTTGGCAAACATTTCAGGGTAAATTTTCAAAATGAAAGCAATGATGGAAAAGAGCCCGCCTTTGCCAGACTGGTCAAACTTCGCTACAATCTAAAAGACAATGCTGACAGTGCACAGCCCGAGGTCATCAATTGGGAGCTAGAGTTTTTAAAGCTAATGAAAAATTTAACAAATGGTCAGAGTGAATGCAATGACAAAAATGGCACGTTCAAAATAAGCTATGCGGCATCTCAGTCCTTGGACAGCGAAATGACCAGCAATGTCAGTCTGGATATAAAGTTGGTTGTTGGCACATTTTCACTTATTATTACTTTTGCCTGTTTGTTCATGTCTTTGGGCACCAATTTGGTCACTTCGCCAAGCTATGTGCTGCCCTTTGCTGGAATAGCGGCGGCTTTTTTTGGCATCTCATCCTCATTTGGCCTCTGCTCTTACTTGAACTACCCAGGCTGCAATTTAATATTTGTGATTCCATTTCTGGTGATTGGCATCGGAATAGATGACATGTTCTTGATCTATTCCTCATTTCAGCACATTGCCAAAAAAAAGTCCACCCAAACATCCAAAGAAAAAATACTCGAGGAAGTTATATGTAAAACTTTGACCAGATCTGGCGTCAGCATAACCATTACATCGCTGACTGACTTCACGGCTTTTCTGGTCGGCATCACCACTGGTTTTAAGAGTGTGCAAATATTTTGCGTCTATGCAGGCATATCCATTCTGTTCTGCTATTTTTATCAAATAACTTTCTTCACTGGGTTTCTGTGCTGGCATTGTAAGCGAGTGCTGGAGCAGCGGAACGCTTTTTTGCCTTGGCTCAAGGCACAGCCAAAACAGCTGAAAATAAATTTTTTTGATACAAAAAAATTCAAGCAAAAATGGCTGAAAATTTGTGAATTTTTTATTTGCCACAAAGTTGGCAAATTGCTTACATTACTTTTGTTTCTAGTCTACATAAGTACATCAGCTTGGAATGCTTATCTCATCCACGAGGGCATCGATCTCAAGGACCTGGTCTCCGAGGACTCGTACTACTCATCCTATGTCAAAGACAACTCAGAGCTAAATGATCTATACCCAATAGTGATGCTGGTCATGCAAGAACCCATTGATTATGACCAAATGCAAAATAGAATACTGATCAACAATCTGATCAAAAATTCACACAAAATAAAGGGCATCAGCGACTCCTTTGGACTCAGCTGGCTGGACATGTTCAAATCGGACAACATAGGGTACAAGGACTCGGCAAAAAATTTGATCAACACCATAAAAAACTATCCGCCTTTTTTGAACGACATTGTTCTCAAAAAAACCTATTTTGACTACCATCTAAACAGAACAGTCTCAGCCGGCTACTTTACCATGTCCGATTTGCACTCTGGTCAAAATGTGTACCAATACGAGATCGAAGCATCGCGCTTCTACCTCCAGTACTCGGAGCTCTATTTGAGCTCGTTGGACGCCGTGCCCATGCATTTGCTGAGAAAAGTTTGCCAAGAATCCGGCTTGCCAGTCTTTCCATACTCGATCACGTTCAAGTACTATGAACAGTTCGAGGAAACACTACCAAATGTTATCCAGTCTTTTATAATTGCTTTGGAATCGATGTATTTGATAGCTTTAATTTTTGTGCCGGACTTGGTGTCTGTTTTTTGCATCATAGCCTCAATGTTGTCCATAATGACCGGTCTGGTTGGGTTCATGCACTTGTGGGGTCTTTCGCTGAGCTCCATAACCATGATAGAGCTGATCATGAGTGTGGGCTTTTGTGTGGACTTTAGCGCCCATGTGACCCACGCGTTTATCACGAATGGCAAAGGCGACCGCAATAAACGCGCCTACAAGGCGTTTCTGAACGTAGGCGTCCCCATTTTCAACTCAGCCATATCTACTATAATTGGCATATCTCTTCTTGGCTTCTGCAAGTCGTACATTTTCAAGTCTTTCTTTAAAACCATGATCATTTTGATGTCTCTGGGCATTCTTAACTCGCTGCTGTTTTTGCCAGTGTTGTTGTCGCTGATCGGGCCCCACTGGCCAATGCACCAGGAGATCAAGCAACAAAATAAAGAAGAAGAAATGGTTTGTCTAAATGGTCAAAAGTCTAATGAGAATGTTTGAAATTTTATGTTTTAATAAATTAGTTTAAATTGGTTTTTAAGTTTTTATTCAAAAATTTGTCTCAATTTATTTTATTTTTTTTTATTATAATAATAATATAATAATATAATATAGCTATGATGTGGCTTTAACCACATGAAATGGAGTTTTAGGCTCCACTGTAATAGCTTTCTAAATTTAGTCTATCAAGTTTATTTTTAAATTCATTTATGTCATTTGATTGAACTACCTCTTTAGGTAGGTTGTTCCAAACGCTGGATACTCTGTTGGTGAAAAAATTGTGACGCTGATCACAGTTTTTAACCAATTGTCTTTCTATCTGAAACTCATGAGATCTTAAATGATACGTTGATTGAAACGACTGATCTTTTTTAAACATTATTTTGTTAAACCAGTTAATTTCATCAAAACCCCTGACTATTTTAAACGTTTGTATTAAATCACCTCTAAGTCTTCTTATTTCGAGTGTTGTTAGATTTAGCTCTTGCAATCTTTCTTCATAGCATAGACGACTGATGCCAGGCACAAGCTTTGTTGCTCGTCTTTGAACTGATTCGATGGCGTTTATGTCTTTCTTCAAATGAGGTCTCCAAATTGTAACTCCATACTCGAGATGGGGTCGAACAAAAGCCTTATACAGTCTTGATAATGAATCCTTATTTTGAAATTTAATAGTTCTTTTAATCATTCCTAATACATTATTTGCTTTTTTGATAGACGAATTAATGTGAGTTGTCCATTTTAAATCTTCGCATATTATGATACCTAAGTCTTTCTCTTGGTTTGTTTTTGATATTAACTTGTCGTCTAGATGATATTCGTTTTGAGGGTTGTTGTTTCCGATGTGTAAAACCTTGCACTTTTCTTCATTTAAGCAAATAAGCCATTTTTTAGTCCAGTTGTATATTTCGTTTAGATCGTTTCTAAGCAGATCCGCCTTGTCAAGTTCATCAAGCATCGTTCCTCGTTATGATTGAATAAGCTCTTTTTAGGAGGAATTATCAAAAAAAATTATCAAAATCATTAGATTGATTAAGTTTTAAAATTTTAAATGATCGTTTTGATCTTAAAATCTGATCTGAAACTTCCATTTGCCAGTTCATGATCAAATGTAAATTACAAGTCAAAATTTTTAGTTTTTAATTTAAATAAAAAAGTATTTATTTTCAATTTTTTAGTAATAAATGACTAAGCTTTATTAAACATGATTTGTTTGAGCTATAATTAGATAGAAAATTATATGAATTTTTATCTTAAGTAAATTAAAATCTTAATAAATATTGTTTCGCCGTTCTTTTTTTTAATTAGTATTAAAATATCCATTACAGCAATAATTTGGATACCTTAATGAGGATCTAAAATGTGTCTTTAAAGTTTTCAAAATAAAATTTTAGAAAAATCAATGGGACTACCCGGTTATGATATCAGCTGATAACATATTTTGTTACCAAACTGGTCACCTCCGGTTTTGTTATCATGTTGATAGCAAAAAATGTTATCAAGAAAAAATGTTATCAAAAAAATTTTAAATATAATATTTTAATAATAAGGTTATCTTTTGAAAAATTTAGTTAATACTATTAAATCACAAGCTAATTTTCTGTCAACATTTTTTGTTACCAACATGATAGCAAAACCGGAGGTGACCAGTTTGGTAATCAATTATGTTATCAGCTGATAACATAACCGGGTAGTCCCAAATCAATTAATAATTAATTAGAAAAATAAAGATTTTTTTTTTTCAATTAAAATAATAAATATCTTGAAAAAATGTTAATATTAAAAAATATTAAAAAAAAGCTACTTTGATCATTCTTATTTAGATTTTTATCTATTAAATTTTGATCATTTGATCATGATCCTTAACTTCAAGTTGCCAATTTTTGATCAGTTTTCATTTTTCAAATTTGATCAAAACATTTAAAATGTGAAATAAAATTTCAATGTATTTTTTTCAAATTACAATTCTTTTTCAAAAATTTAAAAATGTAGCTTTGAAATGTTATAAAAATGTAAATATCTGCGATGAAATTTAATTTCGTATTTAAAAATGTTCTGATCAAATTTGAAAAATGAAATGTGATCAAAAATCTTACCTTGCCTGTAATATACCGTTGAAGGATTAAAAAGGAAGATTTGAGAAAATGTTTGGTCATCTAGACCTTGGTCAAAAAAATTAAGAATTTGAATTCTTTTTACTAAGCTAATAGTATTCATCTGATTGTTTGATTTATCATTTTTATTTCCTACTTTTATATCATTTGTCATTTTTAAAAAGTTCAACTTTCTTATTAAAAAAAAATTTAATTTTTTTTAAAAATCAATTTATTAAATGCGATAAATATTCTTTATGAGAATTTCTTATATGCAAAAAAATAAGCACTTTTTTAGGTATAGAAAAAGTTTTTGGCCCTTACGGTTTAATTTATTTATTACTTTTTAAGTGAGAATTTCTTAAGTATCAATGTCTTCAAGACAAATTAATCGTAAAAGAACACTCAAAAATTTATAATAAATATTTGAATTATCGTAGATTAATTTTTCTTAGTTAGGAGAATTTTAATCCTGGACAAATTTTTATTTAGGATTTTGTTTTCAAGTCTAAAAAAATTTAAGAAGACAAGTATGCCAGTAAAAATAAATTTGACTTACATTTTTTGCTACTTTGAAAATTTTAAAAATTTAGACAAGCAAATTTCTAAGCCAACACATCAAATTATTATAGCATACATATGACCATAATTTTAAAAGTCTTGAAAAAAAAATTCATGGTTTCAAAAAATACTAGCTAATAAACTAATTTTTAGAAACTATGAATCATTTTTCATGAATTCTTGGATTTTGATGAAATCTTTTATAAAAATAGGCTTATAAGTGAATTTTTTAACTGCAGCAAAATATGAAAAAATCAAGTATTTTTTTCGAAATTTTCTTGAAATATTTGAACATGCCATGATAAAAATGTTTGGTTAAATAAATTTATAATTTTTGAAACTTATATGTTTCATTCATTTTTGTAATTTATTTTTTTCTAGAACTATAATTAAAACGCTGATATATTAATTCAGTTCATATGAGAATGTTTCGAATTGATCTGAAATAAAATAAACAATCTGAATAAGCGATATGCAAATAAAGATTTTTTATGAAGCTTATTTGCGAGGAACGAGCGGTGCGTGACGAACATATTAAGCATAGACTCAGGTGAATAAAAAACGAATACTGAATAGTTATTTTATTTTTATTTATTTATTTCAATGAACCCTTTAAAGGCGATGTAAAAAAAATTAAATATTAAAAATGAGTATAAAGATAAAATAAGACAAAAATAAGTGTTTGAGTAAAAATTTGAAAAAGACTTCAAATTTGAAATGTTAATTTTTTTTATATTTCAATAATTATTATTCATTTTATCGAAATTTTGTGTTTCTTTAAAAAAAAAAAGAAAAATGAAAAAGAATAAAAATAATCAAATGAAAAGAAAAAAAAATAAAAATTCGTTAACAACTAAGCGATTTAGGAGAAGATTCGACTAGCCAACATCGATGGAGACTTTGCTCAAAATACTCATTTTTTACATTTCTTTTTGATCTCTTCTCTTTTCCTTTTTCCTTTTTTTCTTTTATCACCGCTAATATGATTTTGTTAGCTCTATTAGCATTTTTCTATAAGAGCTACGCCTTTGCGGTGCACAGGCTCCATGCCACATCCGTAGAGAAACTGGATAGCTAGTTCTCTGTCCAGTCCGGTACTAAACCCGCAGTGTTGGCTGAGATCTCGGAGTCGCAAGTAGTAGCTGTTCACTGGTTCATCTTTGTGCTTCAGCGCGCGTCGAAATTTCAGGATTCCGTTGACCTCAGATTTTTCGGGGTTGAAATGTTTCGTGAGAGCCTCATGAATTTCCTTGCGAGTTTTATCTTTGAGGTTCAAACCAAGTGATTCTGCTGTGTCATAGACCGCGTCCCCCATACTCGTTAAGAAGCGGGCCTTGATCATATCCTCGTCTGTGAGAGCATTGCCTGTGATGTGGAGTTCAAACTTGTCGAGCCATCTCTTCCATCTGGATCCAAGTGTATCCATGTTTCGACCATAGTCGAAAGGTTCCATTGGCATTGCTACTGCCATTTGATTTATCTGTTGTTGTGCGAGTAGTTTTTGCTGCTCAATTTGTTGTGTATGCAGTTGTTGCTGCACGTTTTGTTGTTTAGTGAGAAGTTGTTGTTGCTGAATGAGTTGTTGCTCCTTGCTTTCGCTTTTTTCTTCCTCTTTCTCTCCTTCCAACATAAATTTCTTTTTATTTTTTTTATCCTCGTCGCCAGATGTGGTGTTCCACGTTTATAAATCAGTTAACAAATAAAAGGTTTTATTGTTAAGAGATTCTTTATTTTAAAAGAAGTATGAAAACGGCCGTTCTAAAATTAGAATAAAAAAAGATTAGGCCGAAGTAAATAAAATTGTTCATTCCGTATAAAAAAGAAAAGTGTACAAAATGTGGTTCGAATCTTATATAAAATTGAATTAATATTGTGGTTGACTAACGCATGGGAATAAAAATGTAAATACTGAGATAGCAGACATAACTGCTTGGTTGCAGCAATATCTGCGTATGCGCGTTAGTCAGTCACAATAAAAAGAAACTGATTGAATCAGATGATGACTTTGTGTTGTCTTTGTCAAGACACCACAGTGACTGTTCCATTGAAATGTGATGAAGACGCTGTGAAAAATTTGTGGAGAACTGGCACTGGCTTTTTCAAATTCCAAAACGAAAACTACAACTACAAAGGTATTGTGAATTTCAAATACAAATTGAATAAAAATTCTTTATTTTATAATAAATTAAAATTTAATTTAATAAAAAATATTAGAAAAAATACTGCAAAGTGCAACATGCTTTGTTGAACATTTTTTCCCTAAAATTATTTTTCTCATGTAAAAAATCACAAAAAATAAAGAATCAATAAGATTCAAATAAATAGATTATTGATTTAAAAAAAGAAAACTTTTTTTTTTAATCTTTTAATTTTAATTTTATAATTTTAAATTTTTTAAATTTTATTACTTAAAATAAAATTCTTATATTAAGAATTTTATTTTACTGGACATACTCAAAGATACCATTTTTCAAGCTCATTCAAGAACGAAAATTATGAAATGACTTTTTATGTGCCTGACTTGTTTGGCAAAGGTTTTTAAAGCAGTGAAGAAAATGGTGTTTGATGCGTTGGTGATCAAATGATAACTATTTTAACTCATGGTAGTCACATTAGAGCCACATCTGAAGTAGAACATCAATTTTTGAAAGTCAACCTATGGATCAATGAACCATTTTTTGCAGCATAAAAACCAACTAAAAGACTAAATGACCAAGAACTTAGAGATGAATTCGAAAGCCACTTTAAAACAATGTACGAAATGTTCGACCATGAACAAGTGTTCAAGAGCTTCAATAAATTTGGCCAAGCTTATTCACTTGGTTCAAATGGAAACATAAAAATTCTTTTTGCTCTAAGTTTTCCATCCAGAGAAGATGCTCCAGTTTTGTCAAGAGATAAAAGACTTATTTTTTTTAACAGACTCAAACAATGGCCATGGTTCGCTCCACCACAGCAATCCTATGTGACTAATCCACTTGGCAAAAGCTCTTTGGTCGATATTTGGCGAAGAGCTTTGGACTTATCTATTGTTCCTATTGATCAAGACAGAAAAGCTGATGGTCTGCTATCACTGAACAAAAATCAAGCTTTGAACACTTTTGCTCAAGAGGCTGCTGAAAAAATGGCCGGCAACGGAAAATTTACTTCACCTGAATTTTCCGGTGCTCAAAATGCCAAAGTTTTGGTTGTTGCCATGAGACTTGATTCATCGACCATATTCATTCGTTCTAAATGACAGTACTGTTTTCAGAAACAAAAAATTAAGCATTTTTGAATTTAATTTATTTTAATTTAGATAATTTTGGACAGGTGACATGTTTTAACAATTTTTCCAATTTACAACACAGAGTTGACAGGCTTATCGACAATGAAAGATACTTTTGCAGCAAAAATAGCAGAAATAAAGTTGCTTTGGAAACATGGAAGAAATATGATTCGTTTGGCACTGGACATGCGTTAACTCCAAATGGTGATGCTTTTATGGCTATTGCTTTAAGTGATACTGCTGCCAAAATTGAGCTCTAAATCACGTCTTTGCTACAAAAACTTAATTTACACTTATTTTAGTTATAATTGATTTAATTATATTTAGCTGATCGAATTTTTTTTTTGGATTTTTTATTTAATAAAATATTTAAAAGTAAAAAACTTATTAATTTTTTACTAAAATAATTTCTGTTTTTTTGAAAAAAATTTCAAAAGATTATTATTAATGGCAAAGAAATTTGAAGAAAATTGTTCTCTTCTTGATATTTTCTTTAATAAAATTGTATTTATTCATTTTTACAACTATGAGTTCAAGTAAAATGAAAAAAAAAATGAAAAAAAATGAAAATATTGTTCGATTTTTTTATTTTTTTAATTAAATATTTCACAATGCCAATTTTTTCACACTTGAAAAAAAAAATTTAAGGAAAAATATATCTACAAGACGATTTTTTTTAAAACTTGAATCAAATTGCAGTCGAAACTAACTTATTTATTTTTTTCGATAACAATGATTAATTATTTATTTTATGATCAAATCGAGATTTCGGCCATTTCGGAGATAAGAAATCTTTTGTCACGCTTAAATTTTTATAATAACTAAAAAACTAAAGTAAGGGTCTATTCTAAGTCAATAGATAATGTCAAATTTTATTATTTTAGTAATTTTTTTAATATTTCAACTGAAATAATTCATGATATTTTTTTTATTTCTAAAATAAATACGAAAATTAAATGCATTTATTAAAAAAATCAAAATTTTAATTAAAATATAGAATTTTTTGATTTTTTTACAATTTTTTATTTGTATATAAATAAACGGCGACTTAAAAAAACAAATGAAAAAAAGCTATAAAAAATAATAATCCTTTTTTGAGTTTTTTAAATATATTAATACATTATCAAAATTTTAAATTTTCATATCAATCAATATTATTAATTAATAATACGAATTTTAAAATTTTATTTTTGAAAATAAATTTATTTTCTATAATCATCAAAGAGCTTATCAAAGAAGCTTTCGGATTGATTCAAAATCTCGATACTGAGAAGATAGAATGTTGTATAGTTTCTTTTTAAAAAAGCTTTTTTAATTTTCATTCATATTTATTTAATTTTAGATATTTAAGTTAGCTTTTTGCCTGAATTTATTTGTGAGATAAATCAAAACACATCCATTGGTGAGTAAGGGTCGTCAAAATTAATATCTATCAAAGTCAAAGACTTTCACAAATGTGTGTTCTAATTTTTGTTTTCAATGTTGGAGGATATTGAATTTACAAAAACTTTATATGATGTTTTTTCAATTTTTACTATTTTTATTCCCAATTGAGAAATTTAATTTTCTTCCGATTTTCTCAAAATTAAATTTTCAGGGTCTTTTCCAACGATGAATAAATAAAAAAGGAATTTTTTTTATTTTGAAATTGTATTTAAGTAATAAAAATAAATTGGTTAATTGGAAATTTTTTTTTTGAATTTTGTTAAAATATTTTTAAGCCATTTAAGATTATTTTTACTCTTTTTATTTTAAGTTTATCTCATATTTTTTTTCAATGTGAAAGAGCTGTCGCTAAATTCAAATAAATTTATTTTTTTCCGGTCTTCTTTAATTAATTTAATTAATTATACTTTTTTAAATACATTGTTTTTTCAATCAGCTTTCAAGATCTGCACGGAATTTAATTTTTTTTGGTAGAAATTTTTATTTTCTCACATTATATGAAATATAAAATAAGGATGATGTTGCTTGTTTCCTCTAAAATTAAAGTAATATAAAATAGATTTAGAGTTCAAATTAAATAAAAAGAAAAATAATGAAAAAAATTTATTTAGGCTTAAAATGTTAGACGGTTCTGGAAATTTTTACTCAATGCTTCTACAAAAAACCCAGATTTGCTAAATAACGCTATTTTGCATTAATATAGATAATTTTAAGTAAGCTTACATAATCTTTCGCTAATTTTAGTCGGTATAAGGACGTGTAATTTAACGTAAAATCAGAGTTGTTTAAAAGTCACAAGTCTTAAGTCAAGTCAAAGTCTTGACTTTGATTTGTTGGAAAAAATTAAAAAAGTACAAGTCTTGACTTTGTAACTTTAAAGTTATTATTAATTTATTTAAAGAAATTAATTATTGATTAATAAATATTATTAATTAAAAAATATTTTCATTTCATATACTTATTTCATTTCATATATTTTATTAAAATAAAGTAATTAAGAATTTTAGGAATTTTTTATTTAACTTAAAGATAACTTTTATTTAAAAAATGTTTAGTTTTAACTTAAATCTTTAAAAGATCAAAATTACACCGCAAAAGTGTAGTATTTTCTAAATTTTTTACTGTCATTCTTGATCTATGTGGTCTGTTTATAAAGCCAGCATTTGAAAATGTTCGCTCAATTGGACCTGATGATGCTGCAATTGATAAATATTTTAAAACCAAAATATATAAATCGGGGAAAATAATCGGTCATTAAAGAATTTGAGTCTAAATGTGACATTTATTTCAAATCAGCAATGGAAAGTAAAAAAAATGGGCAGGCCGTTTGGAGGAATAGGATGGTTAATAAACAAATCTCTATTGAAGAATTATGAAGTTGTTTTCTTAAACGAGAGAATAAGTTATATTGAAGTATTAAATGTTATCATCATTGGTGTATATCTAACCTCAAATAACTCTAGCCAAAGTTCTCTAAACGAACACATCTAAACGAACACATTTATGGCATAGCGACTCTTGAAAACCTTATTTTAAATTCAGACAGCAAAGACAAAGAGCTATTAATAATTGGAGATTTTAACTCAGATCCAATCCGAAATTTGAAATTT
The DNA here is from genome assembly GCA_025491095.1 of Brachionus asplanchnoidis. NCBI lineage: Eukaryota > Metazoa > Rotifera > Eurotatoria > Ploima > Brachionidae > Brachionus > Brachionus asplanchnoidis. The sequence continues at coordinate 2,623,285 of JAILYF010000019.1, forward strand.
GATTTACAACTTATAGACCTAATGGTAGATCAGAATCTTGAGGCTTTAGAACTAAAATTTAAACAAAATGTAGATTATACCTTTCATAATGTAAAAAATAGATCATTGATTGACCATGTCATTGCAAGTCAAAGTCAACCCTTGTACTTTTTAAATTTTTAAAGTCAAATTCTTGACTTTGACTTTTTAATGACTTGTTGAGACTTTTTTTCGTGACTTTTGTACAAGTCTGCGTAAAATTACGTAAGTTTACATTAAATTAGGTTAATTTATTTAAAATTGTACCAAAAATGATTAGAGACAAAAAAAGTTTGGTTTTTGGTGAAAAATAAAAAAAAGTTCATTATATTTCTAAAATTTTAGTTTCTTATGTTTTTGGTTTAAATAATATTTATAAAACAAGAAAGAAAGATTCACAATAAAAAATTGCAGAAAATTAAAATTAAGTTTTCGATAAATAGACAATGTAAGTTTTAAGAATTTTATTTACTTTCATTTAAATTTCTTTGCCAAAAATTTATCAATTAGCAGAGTTGGACAAAAGTCAAAAAAGTGAGATTTTTTGCTCATTTCTTAGAGTCATAAAATTAATGAGCCATTTAAGATGCTTCGTTCGTTCACTCCAGTTAGTTTTAAATAAAAGTTTGAAAAAATGTCAAAACTTTAAAGGGTACTAAAAAAATGTCAATAAAAATTCAAAAGAAAATTTTTTAAAATTTCGGTGCTGACATTGACTCTAATTTTATTGACTTTTACTTAAATTTTTGACTTTTAAAAAACTATTATTAAAGTGTTTAAATATCAGATTTAAAAAGGCCTTAAAAACAATAGTCAAATATTTTTTCCATTTTAGATAATAAAAATTACTACTCATAAGGAAGGGTGAATTTTTAAAAATTAATGAAGATTTTATTTTAAAATATTTTCTATTTCTACCATTTTATGCTTTATTTTAATATAAAAAAAATAGAACACTTTACGTAAAATTGCGTATTCTTTTTTGTTATGAAGATTTGAAAACGAATAAAATTTGCTGAAATCTTAAAAATACCGAAACTTCTATTTTTTTGACAGTTTTCAATTTACAGGAATTTTGGTAAGCTAACGTTATAAAAAAAAACTCGTGAAATTATAAATTTAAAAAAAAGTAATTTTACGTAAATTTAGTAAAAATCCTTGTGACAAATCAACACTGTATGAGGATATACAAGCACAATTAAAAGATTTGAAAGAAGCATAATGTGGCTTTTTTTAATTAATAAGTAAAAAAATGTTTTATAAATTATTTAATTTAAAATTTTTTTTTTAAGTTTTCTTCTATTAATCTTCGTAACAAAACGACTAGCAATTATTTATAAAATATAAAAAAATTATTTTAAATCAAGACAAATTATAAATTGAAAAAAATCAAGGTAACAGGAATACGACAAATAGTGGTACGCGTGATTCAATCAAAACATATTTTTCAATCATAAACAGTAATGATCAAAGTGATAAAAAAAAACATAATTAAAAAAATAACAAAATAAAACATCATCAATGAGTTTCTTTAAATTTTAAAATTTAAACGTATAACAATATGCTAAAATTTCAGTTTTTAAATAAAATATTTTTTATTTTTAATCAACTAAAACAATGATTCGAAGATAATTTTTTATTATTTTTTTTATTCAAAATTTAATAATGGGATTAAAATTTTACCAGGTCATTGCAAAGAGCAGAGAGTATCGCTCATTTTGGTAAATCATTTTTGTTTTCTTCCAATGTTTTTAACAAAGAACAGAGCTAAAAAAAATTATCTCTTATCCTTAAAAAATAAATGCGAAGTATATCGAAACTTGCTATCATATATTAATAGCATGTAACATTTAAAATTACTATTTTTTTTCTGTATTTATTTTAATTCACTTAATTTTCCTAACAGGTGGCTTAAAACAGGGCTAAAGCCGCTCGGAACTGATTTCACATCCAAATTATTTATTAAAAAAAAAAAACATTTTTTATGATTGCTTCTAATTTAAATATTTTAAATAAATTCACACTCATGCAATAGTATCCCATTTATCCGCACTTGATTGTGTAATTTTGATCAGGCAAACAAATTCTCTCTAATTGTTACAAAATTAAGAATTTAAACGAGCTCAAAATTTTTGTCAAAATCAAACAACAATTTTTCAAGCTTTAACTTAAATTGTAAATTTAATTGAAAAATCAGAGATAAAAAAATATAAATTAACCAAACAATTTTGAGCACAAAAAATTTCAAATATTTTTCAATTAATTAAATTAGCTTTTAATTTAATTTGAGCAATAGATAAAATGAAAACTATCTACCTTTCAATAAGAAAAAAAAACATACCTGTTTTATTTTATTGATATTAAATAGACGTATTTTATTATATTTCAATATTGATATTAAAATAACAAAAGCGAAAAATTAATATCAAATTTGATTGTCTTAATTTGGCACAGGCCTGCCTCAATCCATTTCGCACAACCACAGAGTAAGTACTGTCCATTTAGACCATCAGCTTTACGTCCCATTCAAAATAGCCCACTCTTTTTGTCCCACTCATCTTTTGTTTAATCAATATTCTAAGCTTTTTATCAATGCGACAACACGACAAGTAAAGAGATAAATCTATTTTGTCAAGTCTCTATTCTAAATCAATGAGTTAAAAAAAAATTTTTAGAGATCAAAATTTAAAGATTTGGCTTGAACAAAAACCATATTTTGTTTATTTTGCTCTCGATAGATTTTTAATTAATTTCATACCTTTTAGTTACAAAATTCGACAAATTAGTTTTAGATATGATAAAGATTTTCGATAATTAGCATGGGATCTATTCCATGCTATTGATTGATTGATTAAACGCATTGATAGCGTGTTTGACCTGTTCGGCTCATTCACTACTTGTCATCTGATTGCAGGAGATTTTGAAAAAAGAATTCTCGCATCTCAAATCACTTTTAACTCCATTGATAATTTAAACTTAATCTTGATTCAACATAAAAACTTCTTTTTTTTATTAGTTACAATTATTTGGTTCATTAGTAGCCGGAATGGTTAATTAATATTCGCTTTTTTATTTTGAAAATTATAAAAGTTTTGACTAAATATAATTTTAGATTTTTTTTGCTTAATTTTTTATTTATTTTAAGTTTAGTTTGAAAAAAAATAATTTAAAATTTATTGTTGTTAGATTGAATTTAATTTTTAAAAATCACGATAATTTGCATTGACTGAACCAAATTAAAATATCCGATTTTTTGATTCTCCAGTCTAGAAAGAAAAGAGGTCATGATTTCTATTTTGATTTAAAAAATTAAAAACAAAATTTACTATAATAATTAAATAAAAAAATAAATTTTCTCTTTCATGGACGGCATATTAGGTATTTATTTATAAATATTTTCCCATCAAAATGATAAACCTACGTTTCAGTAGGCATTCGGACATTTTTCTTCAAAAAATTTTGACTCCCAATAATATTTTATTTTTGTTTATAAATAAGAAAAAAACACTAAAAAGAAAATTAAGGATTTATGATTAATATTTCTTAAAGTTTACTTATATTCTTTATTTGTTTTTTAACCACCAAAAATTTAAAAACAAAACACTCCGACTTGGAATCTTCCTAAATCATTTTTTAAAAATAATGAAAATTTTTGTAAATATTATTTTTTGATTTCTTTTTCATTGCATAAAAAAATTAAAATAAATTTAAGTATTATCAAAATCATTAGACATTTTTTGAGAGAGAGATGAAAATTTTTCCTCTAATTCTTTGAAGATGACACTTGTAAATGTTGTGTTGTTTCTTTAAAAATAACAACATTATCTCATTGAATAAAAAGCAGTTTATTTTTATTCAATATTTTTTTTAATTTATATTTCTGTTTTCTTTATTTTATTGGCTAGTATTTAACTTATTTTGATAAAATGACAATTATTATTTATTTAAATGTCTCTTTCGGGTAAAAATATATAAAATAAAATTTAAAAAATAAAATATTAAAGAAAAAAAAAACAGTAAAAAATGAAAAATTGTTAAATTTATCTACTTATTGAGTACAAATCACCTTAAACCTGTTATCTAATGAGTGGGTTTTCTCAAATAATTTGTTATTTTTATTAATAATTAATAGAAAGTTATTATTATTATTATATTTATTCAATGAACGCCTTTTAGGTGATGTAAAAAAAATAAAATAAAGAATATATTGGCATAATAGAAAGTTATTTATTAAAAAAAGATTGATTATTAAAAAAATTTGATTTTAATTTATTTATTAAAATTGATAGTAGTGGATTTGAAATAGGATTAAAATTTTTTGAAGAATTAAAATCGATTAAGTATGTGCATATATTAAGCCTGTACCTGGCTTTTGTTAAATAAAAAATTAATACCCTTAAATGGTACAAGAATTAAAATTTAAAAAATAAAATATTAAAGAAAAAAAAAACAGTAAAAAATGAAAAATTGTTAAATTTATCTACTTATTGAGTACAAATCACCTTAAACCTGTTATCTAATGAGTGGGTTTTCTCAAATAATTTGTTATTTTTATTAATAATTAATAGAAAGTTATTATTTTTATTATATTTATTCAATGAACGCCTTTTAGGTGATGTAAAAAAAATAAAATAAAGAATATATTGGCATAATAGAAAGTTATTTATTAAAAAAAAGATTGATTATTAAAAAAATTTGATTTTAATTTATTTATTAAAATTGATAGTAGTGGATTTGAAATAGGATTAAAATTTTTTGAAGAATTAAAATCGATTAAGTATGTGCATATATTAAGCCTGTACCTGGCTTTTGTTAAATAAAAAATTAATACCCTTAAATGGTACAAGAATTAAAATTTAACAAAAATAAAATTGATATAAGGAATTAGTTTTTTTTTTGTGTACTTCAGATTAATGATAGAAATTAAAAAATCAAGAAAAAATGAATTTTAAACTTAAATAAAGTTAAATGAAACATAAAATAAAATTGAATAAATGAATGAGATGAAATGGGTTTTTTAAATATTTTCGATTGCTGCGGCGAGTGCTAGTGTCATACTGTTAAATAATCAATCATATGACCTATTGGTCTTCATTGCATAAGAATTTCCAGTTTATTAAGTTTGACTTTTTTTCTTAATCTCTAAAATAAAAATGATAAGTAAAAAAGGATAATTATTAAATGGGTATTTATTTATATTTATTTGGTTACAAAAAAATTTATTTGGATATTCATTTATTTTAAGTTATTATAAATTAAATTAAAAATTAGTTTGTTTCTTTTTTAATTTTATTTAATAGAAGTTTAAGCCACATGGACAAATTGAAATATGATTTTTATTCATAAAAAATGATAGAAAAATTTAAATGTCTATTTTACAATTAAGTAAAAATCAGTTAATTGTATACTTAAGAGTTTTTTTGTTCAGTCAGTTATTTTATATAGAAATTTTCAATAAAAAAAATCCAAAAATACAACATGTAAATTTGATAAAGTAATGAAAATTACAAAATTATAAATTAAAAAATTAATACAGTTTTATTTGAAAATGTAATATCAAAAATGAAACAAAAAGCATGTCTTACGTAATAGCTATGCTTCTCATGGCTTTCACTAGATTAAAGATTAAATCATTTGAAAGAAGTGGTTTTTGGAAATTGCAATATTCTAAAAGAGCATGTCTCAGATATTGTCTTAAATTGGCCATAATTCACCTTTTCTAACAAATTGGCATAATTTGTCTACGATACTTGATTTAAATAAAAATAAATTAATTGAGTTCTTATTTGCTTAAAATGCAATTTTTAATTTTTACATACGTGAATGCTTGCTTGAACAGACCGACAAGCTACTAAATCGTGAAAATGACACTCTAAGCCGAAAAATAGTTGATTAAGTGTCAAAAATCGTTTGTTTTTTTGGGAAAAATTTTAATTAACTTTGTCTAATTTGAAAAGAAAGAGAGAAAAAAAAAGATAAATTAAATTTTCAGTTATCACTTTTTTTTTTCTTTCCAATTTATTTATTTCGCTTGAAATTAATTAAAATTAGAAAATTATAATTGGCTCAAATGATGCATTTATTAAATACATATTCTCTCTTTTTTGTTGTGTTCTAGCTAATCAAAATATTTCAACACAAACAACCAATGAAAAAATAAATTCCCCATATTTACTTTAAATGAACATATTTTTTTCTTTTATTTGTTTGCTAGTAATTTATAAGAAAAAGCATTTTTTCTCATTTGTTTGTTTTAGAACAAAATGATTAAGTTGGAAGATCAATTGTACAAGTATCAAGCATTGGCAGCATTGGCCGCGGCCGCCAACTACACAAATTTGATGTCAAGTTCATTCATGTTCAAGCGCAGTGACGAGCAGTTCGACGAACCCAAGAGCAAGAAGTTCAAGGCAGACCAAGCCTATTCAGACATTGACTCTGACGAAGAGGAAAGAAAAGAGGGACCTGAGGAAGAGATCGACGTGGGCCATGAGCAGTTGTCCGATAAGGACCGGGTGCAGAAGACAGCCAAGAAGTCATCGTTCTTCATCTCCGACATTCTTGGCCTTGACCCGCCCAAGCCCCAGACCAAGAGCCAGACCAATCTTGTCGAGAAGTTTATCCAGAACTATCAGCATCAGTTGCAGAGAACGTTTGACATTTGCCGCATGGCGTCCTTGAACCCGGTCGAGGAAAAAAAAGAGACCAGGAGCGGCAGTGCGAGCATTTTGTCTTCGTTGGAAAAATTGGCCAAAAGTCAACTGGACGAGCCTGTGGTACCATGCGATAAAAAGCAATCAGACAAAAAAATGGACATGGTCGAAAAAAAAGAAGATGTTGGTGGTGGTGAAAGTGGCACAAAGAAAATAATTGATACTTCCGTGGCAAATCAGTTTCCCGCATGGGTATACTGTACACGGTACTCGGACCGGCCCAGTGCAGGTAAGTCTTATCGCGTTTAATTCCTAATAAGCCATGAAATTTGATTAGCAGAAGAGATTTTTTTGAATATAAAAAAGCAATTAAGTATTTTGTTACGGGTGATAATGGTTAACTGTAATTAAACTCTCATTAGTGTGGGGTAGATAACACATTGTAAGCTATGATGAATTTAATTTATTGCGAACTTGTGTTGCTGTTCGATTGGACCTAGATAAGAGCTGTGCCAATTGGGCCTTTCGCAGATTAACAGATAACACATCAAAAAATAAAGCAACTCAAGCACAGAGGTACACATGCAAAACACTCTACCTCGCCATAATACACTCATGGTCTAATTAATTAGTTCGCTCGGCAAACGAGCTGTCACTCACACACACTCAAACAAACACTCGGTTGCTCTTTTATATTTATCTTATCTCTTTAATTATTTGAATTTTAATTATAAACTAAACAAATAGGTTTAATTAACTCTCGCGATTTCTCTCTTTTTCTTAAGAGATCTTTAAATCAAAAGAATCGCTTTATTTTCTTTTTCACCAAAAATATACTATTAAGCAAAAAAGTGTATGTTTTTTTTTGTCTTATTTAACTTTATATTTTGTATTTTTATTATGTTTTATTTTTTTTAATATGATGGATCATTAGCTCGGTATAGAAAAATAAATAAATACATTTTTAAAAAAATCTTTATTGAATAAGTTCAATTTATCAGTTTGATACATCTGTTAATGTTCAAATGTTCTTTTTTTAATCTAATTTTAATTATTTACATGTGACTCTTTTGAAATCAATATTTTTAAAGCTAAAATCGTTTTGGTAAGGATTTTGTGAATTTCAAATACAAATTGAACAAAAATTCTTCATTTTTTGATAAATTAAAATTAAATTTAATAAAAAATACTAGAAAAAAAACTGCAACATACTTTGGTGCGCCTTTCTCCATAAAATGAAATTTTTATTCATTTTTTTTGTTAATCAAATCAAAAATCTATTTAAACCTTATTGATTTGTTATTTTTTGTCATTTTTTAAATGAGAAAAATTATTTTACGTTAAAAAGTGGCTGCAGTATTTTTTACTTTTATTTTAATTTATTAAAAAATTAGGAATTTTTTTAATTTGTATTTGAAATTTACAGTACATTTAAGTTAAGTCTTAACTACGGTAGAAATAAAATAAATAAATTGAAAATTTTTTATTCTTGTTAACATTTTGCAATAAAACTTTAGGTAAAAAAGCATATAAACTAGCTGGATTTATTATTAAAAATTCAAATATTAATAATTATTAATATTAATTATTTGATAGTTTTTCCAGTTATCTTTTCTAAAAAAAGATATATCTTTGATGCACTTTATATATTTAGTCAAAATTTTGGGAATAAGTTTTATTAAATTTTTTACCAAATTTAGTTCGATATGTTTTAATTATTCTGTTCGATTTTTCTTTTTGATTTGTATTAAATAAATAAAGTATAAATAAATAGATCTAAGCACTTATTTCGTACACTAAAGATTATTCTACAACTTGTGAATTTTTCCAAAAAATTTGGCTAGCTTGGTAGACAAAAAAACTCGAAAATTAAAAAAAAAAGTAAATAAAATATTTATATTAAAAGTAATCAGAATAACAAAAAAAAACAAAATCATTTTAAATTAAAAGACCAAGTGTTTTTTAAATCAACTAAGGTCTTCTTTTAACAGTATATTTTAAAAAAATTATCTAGTTGCCATTTGTTACCTTAAAACAAGTTTTTGTTTTTTTTGATGATAATCAATTTAGTTTAAAGAAAATCTGTTCGATAATTCTTTTAAAATTTGTTCCAAAAATTTCGAAAAAATAAATGAAAATTCATCAAAGATAATACCAGTTCTTTTGTGGTCTTTTTACCTAAAGTTTTATTAAAAAATTTTAAAAATAAAAAACATCTTACCAATTCTTTATCACTTTCGAATCCAATCATTTTATAAATTTTTATTAGAGCAAAAGTGGATTTTCTGTAAATTTATTTATTTATTTGTCATCTGTACCGAGCTTACGCTCCTTCAGAATAGATAAAAAAAATTATTAAAAAAAAAATAAAATATAGTTAAATAAAATAAATTAAAAAAAATTCCGGAAAATAAGAAGAAATTACTAGGTAGCAATTACACAATGGAGTTGGATATTCGATATATCTTGAATCGAAACCTTCTCTTTATTCTTCCACCAGTCTGACAACCAGTGGAACAGAATGACTCAATCCTGCCCTGACATATCTCTCACTCAACCAAAAAAGTCGATTTGAGACTGTTAGTAGATTTAGATTATTGAAGGCCTCTTGGTGTATAATATTGGAGGGGGTATCATATTTTAGCTTCAAAATAGATCTAACTGCTGAATTTTGAATAGCTTGTAATTTTTTATGTTAGTTTCTGAGAATGAGTTTAAACAAGGAAAAGAATAATCCAAGATTGATCCTATCAAAGATTTGTAAAGATTACCAAATGTTTTTGGTATTAGACCCCATTTCCTATTTGAGAGATATTTTATTATATTAAGCCTTGAATTATAGCGCTCTTCTAATTCATCCACCATTGGACTAAATGTTAAATTTGAGTCTAACGTGATGCCTAAAAATTTCACTTTTTTCTCGTTATTTAAATTGCTATCATTTATTTTTAGGTCAAGATTGATTTTAGCTTTAGTTTTTCTCTCAAAGATCATTAAATTGTCCCCGATATAATTTATCCCCATTTCGAAAAACTGGAATTAATCCCCGATGAAATAATTTCCAAAATCAAAAAAATTAGACCAATAAAATTTTTTTTAGTAGAATATTTAATTTTTCAATTAAATTATATTGTTTAATACTTCAATAATAATTGTATTCAAAACATGATCTAAAACTATTTAAAAACTCACAACTTTATTAAAGCTAAATTGAGAAAACCCTTTTTTTATGCTTATTACTTTATTACTATTTTTTTAAATGTATAAAAATGGTCAAATATGCTCCAAAAATTATCCAAATAATCTTTCCAAATCAAAAAATAAATATGATGTCCGATGAACAAATTGTCTTTTTGAAAAGTAATTTTTCATTGCGAGATGAAAGTGGTGCGCATGATATATTACTATTTCAAAATGGCACGTATTTTACGTGATACTAAATTTATTTTTCTGCTACTAAAAAAAAGCGATACTAATTTTATTTTTATTTCTTTATTTTTATGCTATTAAAAAAAAATAATTGATACAAATTATAAGAAAATGTTATTAATTTTTATTGATGATAATAAAAAATACAAAAAAAGAAAATTAAGAAAAAAAAGAATAAAATTAATTGTTTTTAGATCTTTTGCTCACAGGTTTACTTTGATCACTGATTGGGTTTTTGCGAGGTCTACTTCTCGGATGTTTAGCTGGGCAATTTTCTACTAAATTCAACACACTTGGCTCTGATTCGAATACACCATGAATGATATTTAGCTGCTCATTTGTTTGTTCATTTGACGTCGTTGGCGCTACAACTTGCTCTTGTAAATTTTGATCATTCTCAGTTACAGGTTCTTGTTCATCTTCGAATTCAATAATGAACGAAAGTTCGTCTTCGGCCACTTCATTTTCTAAATGACTTTGAGTTTCGATCGGCTGGCGGTTAAGAGCATCTTTATTCTTCGCAGGCCTTCCTTTCTTTCTGTTTTCACCCAGTGACACATCTTTTGAGTATATTAACACATTTATATAGTTGTCCATTAATATTTATTTGATTAATTATTTGATACCAATTAAAAAAATATTAGTATCACATAAACAAAATAAGTATCATTTTAATTTTATTTTTAGTATCTTAAGTGTGAATTTTAGTATCATTTTTATTTTTTTTTTTAGTAGCAGAAAAATAAATTTAGTATTAGCATAAAATATAAGTCTTTCAAAATAGACAATATTGGTATAAAGAACACAATTTAAAATCGAATACCATACTTTTTTTTGTCATATGTCAAATAAATTTTTATTAAATGACCAATTGAATATTTCTTTTCTCTTTAAAAACAGGACTAAAAAAATCGGGGATAATTTCCAGTTAATATTAAACTTTATTTTAGTTATTTTCGGATATAATTTACTTTGGTAATAATTTGCTATGGGAATGAAAAAAACGGGAATAATTTCCAAAAGACCCAAAAGTGACTTTTGATATATTTTAAAAGCATAAATTTTTTTGGTGAAAAAAAAATTCAAAGTTAAAAAAAATAAATATCTCTCTAATAAAAGATATAAAAAAAGTAATAAAATTTTTTTTCTTCTAACTTATCATTATTTAAAAGGACCCAGACACAGAAAAAAGAAGGCAAAACTGAGCCCAAAATCGAGCACTCCTTGCAAGACAAAGAAGGAGACAACGACGTCGTCGTCGTCATCCAACTCGTCATTTTCGCTGGCCTCTCCATCACAGTCAAACCCGTTTTTAAGCGTGGTCAACGCTGCCAGACTAAAAGAGAATGAAGTGTGTGAAGTGGACAGTGATGAAGATTTGGACGACATTGACGACAACGACTCGAATGCCTCTCACTCGAAGCGACCCAGGACTGCCTTTACTAGTTCTCAGCTGCAGCGCTTGAAGCATGAATTTGAAAAGTGTAAATACTTGACTGGCGAGAAGAGACAGTATTTGGCCAACGAGCTTGGCCTCAACGAGTCACAGATCAAGATATGGTTCCAGAACAAAAGAGCCAAAATTAAAAAGTCAAGCGGGGTCAAAAACGGGCTTGCTCTTCAATTGATGGCACAGGGCCTCTACAATCATTCGAATAATAGTTCCAAAAACAATCAATTTGTTTCTAGCAAATAATTTTTATTTCTTGTGGCTTTTTTATTTTTTTTCCTTTTTATTTTATTTTTTTGTTGCATCATTATTTCTTTTTTTTTTATTTTTTTGTTGCATCATTATTTCTTTTTTTTTTATTTTCGTCATAGCCGATTTAAGTGTATAATTAAAATTTATTTTATGTATTTTTCTGTTATTATTTAAATAAATGTTGAATAAATTTAGAAGTTATTTATTTAGCTTTTTTTTTTTAAAAAAGATAAATGTGTGCCAGATTTTCCTTGATTCTAATCCTAAATTTCTTGGTATAAAATTAGGAACAATCAAAAGTAATCAATTCAAAATATTATCTTGAAAAATAATCTAGAATAATTAATAAATAGAGTTCTGAACATATCACTCATATCAGATCACTATTTGATTATTTTTTTAAAATACTTCAATCGGGTACCAAGAAGATAAATCCGAAATTGGGTGGTTTTGTGAATTTCAAAAACAAATTGAACAAAATTTCTTAATTTTTAATAAATTAAAATTTAAGCTAATGAAAAATATTAGAAAAAATCCTGCAACTTTGTTGCACTTTTTTTTCTTAAAATAAAATTCTGCAAACTCTTCGAAATTCAGAACATTGTGAATTTTAGTACAAAAAACAAAAACAAAATATAAAAAACGCTAGATCTTTAATCTAGACCGACTATAACATGTTTTGTAAATTGTAGCAACTGATACATCCTCTGTACCACATGGATTGACAATGAACCTATTTTACCATATTATTCTCTTGCATAAAAAATATACTTTTGTGTTCATTTGTGTACTTTTGTTATGAATCCTTTTTTCCCTAGCAAAAGAAGTGTCCTTTTGTGTCCTTTTGTGTACTTTTGTTATGAAAACTTTTTTCCATAACAAAAAAAGGTGTTTTTTTGTGTCCTTTTGAATACTTTTGTTATTGACCTTTTTAATTCCTGTATAATAACCAAAAATTTAAGAAAAATTTATCTGAGTTAAATAAATCTAATTTAAAATTAATTTTTTTAAATATCTTACGTTTTCTTGTTTTAAATTAAGTCAATTTCCAATTGAAAAAAGTACATAAAAGTACACAAAAGGACACAAAAAACATTTTTTTTTGCTAGGGAAAATAGGTTTCATAGCAAAAGTACACAAAAAGACACAAAAAGGACACAAAAGGACACTTTTTTTTCTAAGGAAAAAGGGTTTCATAAAAAAAGTACACAAAAGGACACTTTTTTTTCTAAGGAAAAAGGGTTTCATAACAAAAGGACAAAAAAGGACAAAAAAGGACACAAAAGGACACTTTTTTTTCTAAGGAAAAAGGGTTTCATAACAAAAGTACACAAAAGGACAAAAAAGGACAAAAAAGGACAAAAAAGGACACAAAAGGACACAAAAGGACACTTTTTTTCTAAGGAAAAAGGGTTTCATAACAAAAGTACACAAAAGGACAAAAAAGGACAAAAAAGGACAAAAAATGACACAAAAGTACACTTTTTATGTAAGAGAATAATATGATAAAATAAGTTCTTTTTCTATAGCTCCTGTACCACCACTTAAAGTTGAGTTGGATTTTTATTATAATATGATATCCCAAATTTACAGTTTTATGAGTTTTGCAGATTTATTCCAGTTTTGCAGAATCAGTTTATTGATGGTTAAAAGGATGTACCAGTTGCTACAATTTACAGAACATGTTTTGGTCCATCAGAACTTAAGCTATTGCACTTTTAATATTTTGTTGTTGATTTTTGTACCATAATTCACGATACAAATTTTTTTTTTTATTTTAGTAAATCAAATCAATAATCTATTTAGATCTTTTTGATTCTTTTTTTGTCTTTTTTTTAGATGAGTAAAATTATTCAAGGTTAAAAATGTACAACAAAGTATGTTTAAGTATTTTTTCTAATATTTTTTATTAACTTTGATTTTAATTTAACAAAAAATGAAGAATTTTTGCTCAATTTGTATTTGAAATTCACAATAAAAATTGTGTCCTGAAAATTATCAAATATTTTCCACTATAGACAAGTTTCAAAATAATCCACAAAAAACTAATAATCTATCTAATCGATGACATATCTAACAAGTTACTTTATTTTCTTTTTTAATAAATAACTTAAAACTACACAACAAAAAACTGCTAACAAGAAGATTGAAAAAATCTTTTTTTTTATACCGTAAACTCTTGACCATTACTCTTGGAACTATGTCAAAATTTAAGTTTATTCTATACGGAACTAATACCATCGAAACCATGCTATAAAATTTTTTCATTTTTTCTTAGAATAAACCTTGACGTCTGACTTTAAACTAAGAGTAAGCGCAAAAGTTTGATTTTTTCTTAGAATAATTTCGAATTTATTTTGTAATAAACTTGTAAAAATTGTAGAGTTAAATTCAAAATTAAAAAATCAAAAATTAAACTATATTCTAATTTTTGTATTTTTTCTAAGAGTAAAAGTTAAATTAGATTAGAAATTAAAAATTAAAATTTAATTTAAAATTAAAAAATTCTATTTAATAGCCAAAAAAAACTGAATAAAAAGATCTATTTTTTATTTTGCCTAATAATTTTAATATTATATTGTAACTTAGAGGTAACATTAAACTTTATATCAATCATTTAAAATCAAAATTTCGACTCTAAATTGTAAAATTAGTGTCTTTTTGTTGCTTTCAATTTTCTTGTTTAAGTCAAAGTTACTATAATTAAAAGTTCAGACTTTTGGCGGAAAAAATTCAAATCCGGACTTGGCTAGAGACTTTTTATTTTTTGAATCAAGAAAAGATTTGAAATCTTTTAATAATAATTTCTTGATTAAATAAATAAATCTTGATTAAATAAAAGAGAGAAATAATTAAAAAAAAAAAAACAAATTTAAATACTTTTAGAATCTTTCAAAAAAGTTTCTTCTTTTAATTAGTATTATTTGAATTGTTTCAGGCTTCATAGCCAAAATTATATAAATTATTATTTTTTTCTAAATAAAATGAATAAAAAAATTAAAAGTTCACTTAATAGAAACAAAATCGATCATTAAAAGATCATTTAAAATTCCTTAAAGATAATGTAATTCATTGTTAATTTGGTGAGAAACTAAAATAAATTAAATTTGATTAATTAATTCACTATTTTTGCTTTATAATCTAGACAATCTATGAAAAAGTTTCTCTAGCTGATCTATCTGATATACAGAATGAAATATTTCTTTTGTTTATTACCTTATTACGGTTTTAATAGAATTTTTCCTGACAAAAATAATAACTGTTCCAGAAAGCATATTATGTGTTTGTAACAAATCACACTAATAGAGTACAAGTTAATAAAGCCTTATAAGCTACTTCCGTGATGGTTTCGCTGACTCGATTTAGCTTTATCTCAGCAACTTAAGATTGAAAAAATATAGATCCTTATTAAAACAGCTTATTGAACCCAATTGAGACTCATCTCTCTTGATCAAACAAACATGAACTTTTTTTAATTTATTTTGCTTTAATTTTTTTCTTTTTAATTCTTATTATTGAACTATTCCTGAAAAGTTTAATTTTGAATATTTTAATAATTGTTATTGGGAAATTATATTTTAAATAGAAACAAAACATAAATAACATAATTTTAAACATTAAACAATTAATAATTTCCGATTGATCCATCACCTCGTTATCTTGGACATATATTTAATCCGAAAGTATCATAGATATTTTATCTAGCTTATTGATTTCGATTTAAATTATGATTTACATTATCCAAAAAAACAATTTTAAATATTATTAACAGTGAATGATTGAATAGTGATTTAAAGTGAATTGTATTTTCTTTATAAAATTTTAGTTGATCTTTAAATGATCGATTTTGTTTCGATTAAGTGAATTTTTTATTTCTTTATTCATTTTATGTAAAAAATTTCATTTTTTTTAAATTATAATTTTGACTATTAATCTTTGTTTTAGCAGCTATTTTTTAATCGCGTAATATAATCTATACCCATAAATTTATTAAAAATGACCATAAATATAATAAAGTTTCCATAAATTTATTAAAAATAGAATAAACTTAACAGTTATTTATCAAATTGAATAAAAAAGTAATAAAAAATAGAAAATTATCCTAAATTGATTAAAACAACCTTAATTTGAATAAAAAGAACATTAATTGGTTCATTAGAGTTAAGAAACTCATTATTAGATTTCAGCTCGATTGGTTTTGATTTACCAATACATAATAATAAAAAAAGAGGCCCTTCTTCTAAAACTGTAAAGAGCCTAGAAGTTCAAGCTTCTGACCTAATTAAAGCACCTGAAGGAAATGACATTTTCGATGATGACTTAACATCTCAAGATGATACTTCCAAGCGACCAAGATTTGATGACAGTGTTAGTAAATTATGTGATACTTGCGGCAAGCCTTTGAAAAAAAAATTGTATTATTATTGCGCAATATACAAATGTGAACAAAAAAAAATGAGTTTATTATTTTTCTAATGAATCTGATTTATCTTTAATGAATTTGAAATTTTTTTAATAAATTTGTTACTTATTTCTTTTATTTGATAATAATATAATAAATTTATTGTATTTTCTTTTATTTTATTATAATTTAATAAATTTATGGTAAACTTTAATAAATTTATGGTATTTTTAATAAATTTTATGGTTAGAAGTGTTAACGGCCTTTTTTAATAGACCAATATTTCATCATTTGACATAATTTAAATGAATGAAAGATGATTGAAAAATTCATAAAATGATGATCAATTTTATCATTTATACCTTTATTTTAAGTAGTTGATATGTTTATTCAGAATTAGATGTTAATTTTATTCAATTTTTAATATTTTTGTGGTATTAAATTTTAATAGGCCTAAATGATTTGATGTCGAACCTGTCATTAGAAAATATATTGTTTGTGCATAAAAAAAATCGATCAAAATTATCTTTAATTTTTGATTTATTTATTTATTTTTAAGATAGCTTCATTTAATACATATACGTCACAGCATCAAAAATTCAAAAATTTAATTGTTTCTTTATCAATTTAAGCAATTTAAGCATACAGCTTTCTCTTTTCAGCAAATATACATTTCTTTTTTTATAATTTAGAGTTTATTTTATCAAAAATAAAAATGGCTTAAAAAGCAAAAATAGCGAATAAAATTGTTTTATTCTTAATCTAGAAATTTTGTAAATAAGAATTAGAATAATTTTTAAATCCCTACAGTTTATTTTTTTTTTGTTGCTTACTATTATCATTTCTCAGAGTTTAAATGTCATAATATTTTATAAATTAATTAAACATTAATAAAAAAATTCAAGCTTCAGGAAGAGCTGAAATATAAAATGAACCTTATAAAAATGCAAAATTATATTAAATAAGTTGAAAATTATAAATAAAAAGCCGTTCTTTTTTATAAAAAAAAATTTAAATTACTCAGTCGTAAATTTTTTGAGCTCTTTGTTAAAATGTGTAACTTATCATTATAATGGAACATGATGGATAATTCAATTAAAAATTCACAGGTTTTAATTTTAATACTTTCAATTAAATTTTATTAATTATTAAAAAAAAAAATCTTAATTACATTTGAAAAATAAATTAGGAAAAAAAATGAAATATTATTATACAACTTTCAAAATAATTAAAAAAACTGATCTGGTCTTCAGTATTAAATAAGAAATTGAAACGCTTAAAAACTAGCTTAAAATTTATTTTCGATAGCAATTTAAAAACAAATAAAAATAAAAATTTTTCCACTATTTCTAAAATATTATTTTCACCTAATTAGTAAACAGCAAATGCTTAACATTAATCATTTAAGCATTACTAATGAACAGTTAATGAAGCATTGCAAATAAGATCAATCTTCTTTTTTTAAAATAGATTAAAACATTTGTTTTTTTTTAATCTAGAATATCTACTTACTTGATAAAAATCATATTTTGGTAATTTTTTAAATTATAAATAGAGCTCTAATATCATTGTAAACATCTTAGTCGTTAAGAATTTAGTGTATTTTTATTGTATTAATATCAAGTATTTGAATATTTTTTTTTATATTTTTTATATTAATGATCATTAAAAACATTCTATTGTAAGTAAATAGCTTACTTCTTTTTTATGATGTAAAAAAGTGTATGCCGACTTTTTTGTGCAACTTTCTTATCATATAAAAATAATTTAAGCTCAAAAAAATGCTTACTGAATAGAATTTTTAATTGCTTTTGATCTGAATTATTTATTTTAAAAATTTTAATTTTATCTAAATTTTTTCTAATTAAAATTTTAAACTTGAATAAAAAAAATAAAATTGAAAAATAATAAAATTATTTAAAAAAATTTGAAGCAAGTCATTTCAGAAACTTAAGATTTGAATGCTGAACAGTTTATTTTATTTATTTGTTTATCAGTCTCCAGATAATGGGCAGGCTAGTTTTAGAATAAAAGAGCATTTATATTCAATTAAATATTTTAAAAATAACGTAAATAGATGTTTTTATGCAAATTCTCTAGTTTAAGTGAAGTAACAGTACATTTTGGTTTTTATACTCATACATTTGAAAATATTAGTTTTTATATTTTTGTCTCAAATTTAATTGAATTAAATAAACGCAGATCAAATGAAACAAATCTAATATAAATTTCTTCCTTAAGCTTGATATACCTATACTGAACGAAAAAATTCCAAATATTGAAAAGATAAATAACTTTGATTTCTGAAATAAAATTGTTAAATTGTAAATTTAGTTAAGTTAGAAATTATAATATAAAGATTATAAATTATAATACACTATTATGATGTAAAATTTAATTTCAAAAAGTCTCTGATATTAAACAAAAAAAATTTTATTAATTCTTTTATTTTCTATTTTTTTCTTTTTTCTATAAGTTTATTCTATATTTATTTATTAAAATTCATAAAAATATAAATTAAATTAAGATGAAATTTTTACTAAATTAAATTATTATGATTCTCAATATTTTAACTATGAGCAAGGCTTCATATTATAGTATAATATAAATAAAAACTTGAAATAAAATTTTTATTCAACAAAAAATTATTTTTATTGTCTTTTTTTTATAAAAAAATTTTTACAAAAAGTGAATAAATTTTTTAAATATAAATATTAGATAAGGGATCAAAGTTTATTCCTTTTTTTTATTTTAATAAATTTTCCATTTTCTCTAATATTCTTTATTTTTTTGAAAAAGAATTTTTTAAATTTAACGAAAAATTATTTTGCCATAAAATTAAAGATAAGTGCCACAATTTGGAATATAAATAGTAAACTTTTCACAAAACCAATCCAAAGCATCGGATGCTTTGGATTTTTTTTTTTTTTATTTACTCCCTTTATCAAAAGAATCTATTGATTTTAATCTAGAACTGTATAAAAATGTAGCTGAATTGAATTATAAGTTTGATTTTAATTCAACAATTAACCAATTTAATAGTCAAAACATTTTATAAGGCCAAATCCTTTTAGAATTTTAGAATGTGATAAAAATATTGGCTTATGTTTAATTTCTAATGATATTTATGAAACATTAGCATTAGATTATTTGAATGATAAAAATTTTTACTTAAAAATGAATATTGATCCTAAATCAGAGACTATTAGTTATATGTATTCTTTTATAAGAGATTTGGCTTTAAGAAAAACATTTCTAAATCATTATTAAAGAAACTGATTGCGGATAAAGGAACTTTAGGTAATTTTAGAATTTTACCTAAGCTACATAAAGCTAAATTGTGAAGAATGCATATTCTTTTTTCAGCTTAACGAATTTAAGAAAATGAAAAACAAATAATTTTGAATAAAGTAAAAAAAAATTAATTCAAATAAATTGAAAAGTAAAATAAAAAAAAAGCATTTTTTGGAGGAATTCTCTTTTAGTATTAAAAAGTTAGCTGACTTTTTTCAGACTTGGATTTTTTTAAATAACAAGAGATTTTAATCAAAAAAGTGAAATTTTGTAAATTTAAAACTGAAATTCAAATTTTTCAAAAATGAATATACTCTAATCCTCCAACTTTTACTTTGATATTACTTAAATAAATCTAAGTTTATTTGAAAAATTTAAAATCAAACAAAAATGTCTGAAGTATTTGCTCAGCCCCATCAGCGCATGCAGCCAGCGCCAAACTCAGAAACCATATCAAAACTATTAGACGAAAACAATCAACTATTGACAGCAATTACAGAGCAATTCAACAAGGGCCGAATGCAGGAAACACTTGATCTACAAAAACAGCTTCATCGAAACTTGGTATACCTGGCTTGTTTGGCTTATCCCAACAAACCACTCAGCGATGTACAATCTTTGATTCCCGTAGGTTTACCAGTCTTTTTTTAAAATAAAAAGTAAAAAATAAAGCTTTTAGTCTCCGGAAACAGCCCGCAAACAACAACAAATGCAGCAACAGCATCAACAGCAGCAATCAATGCAACAAGGCCAGCAAGTTACTGGACAACAAATAATGCCTGGGCAGCAACAAATGCTAGCTCAGCAACAAGGACCGCCGATGGTAGCTCAGCAACAGATACAGCAGATACCCGGACAGCAACCGGTCCCACAAAATCCCCAGCAACAACCAATGTACAACCCATATCAAGCTCAAATGCCAAATCAGCAATGGAGTCAAAACTCGGCTCAACCTCAAATGCCGAGTCAACCTCAGCAGCCAAACATGATGAATCCGATGATGGTCCAGCAAACACAACAGCCTCCTGCATTTAATCCATATCAACAAAATCAAATGATGATGATGCCACAACAACAACAACAGCAGCAACAGCATCCGCAAATAGGCATGGTACCTCAACAACAAGCAAGTGGACAGCAGCAAATGGCGCCCCAAAATCAGCCTCAGCAAATGCCGCCCCAAAATCAGCCTCAGCAAATGATGATGCAGCAACAAGCTATGATGCAGCAAATGAGGGGCAATACTCCCATGTCCAACGGTTTACCACAACAGCCGGGTACTCCACAGCCCCAACAACAGCCTCCTCCGCCCCAATATCAACAAGCACCACAGCAACAATTTCAACAGCAGCAGCAGCAGCAACCACCCTCTCAAAATGCTACTCAGCAACAAAATCAACAATTTTGAAGCAACAAAATCTCATTTTTTTTGTTGGTTTGTAAATAGGTTTTTTTTAACTATGATAAAATAAAAATAGACTTTTTGTATAACTTTTTTTTAATATTTTAAAATTATCTGGTGGAGCAATAGCTCCTTCAGAAATAAAGCTTAATAGTTTGAGATTATACAGTATGGTGCAAAAATTTAGAAATTAATTATTTTATTTATTTAGAATTGTTTATTTATTGAATTTGACAAAAAACTGAGTGCAAAGGAAAAATAATAAAAACAGTAATTTGGAGAATTTTTTTCTCTACAATTTGATGTACAGTATGTTACAAAAGTTTAGAAATTGATTATTTTATTTATCTTAAATTGTTTATTTGTTAAATTTTACGAAAAATTGAGTGCAAAAGAAAAAAAAAAAAAAGCACTAATTTGTAGAATTTTTTTTTCTCTACATTTTGATATGTGACACTCGGCATAAAAAAAAGATCAACTTTTAAATATTTATAATAAAAAAACTTCCTCTAAAATATAAAAAATTAAAGTCGGTGCAAAAGTTTAGAAATTCGGGTAATCCAAAAGTTTTAGCAACCATTGCTACCTTTTTTCACACCTTTATGATTAATTCTTAAATTTATTTATTTATTTCATTTTGCGCCAATTCTGGCGATGTATTAAAATTAAAAATTAAAAGTGTAAAAAATAAAATGTAAGACAGAAAATAATGATACAAATTTGTAAATAAAAAATGAAATGAAGATTATTTTGTTAATTTAGTTTCAATTAAAAGAATAATTTATAATTTGTACATACTAGAGTTTTAATTTTTTTTTCATAATAAACATAAAAATATAAAATATTTAAATCTTTTAATTAATTATTCATTTAATCTTACAAATAAATTTGTAATTGTTTTTCCTCCGATTTTTTTAGAATGCCTTTATAAGTAGGTTAAGAAGGGTTTTTCCATTTTGATCATTACTGTTTATCATTGCAAAACATGTTTTGATTGAGTCACTTATACCATTCTTTGCCATTATTTTTTTTTCTTCCTCTGTTTCCTTGATTACTCTTTTTATTTTTTCGATATCTAGTTTTTCTTGAGTTTTTATAATTTCTTTCATCTCATTTAGAAATTTATTCTTGAACCTATTTTCGTCTCTTAATTCTTAAATAACTTCTAATTTTGAGTAAATTTTGCTCTTTAACTGTTTAATTTAAAAACTCTCCAACTCCTCACTTGGTCTCTAAATAACATTACCAAAAAATCTTTAATTTGGCAAAAAATGGTTAAAAAAATGTGTCTAGCCCACAAAAAATGGCAGATTGTGGGTCTGCTAAAAATTTGAGATAAAAAGCAAAACGAAATAGCCAAGTTGTTATGTGTCTCCAAAATGTGTCTCTTCAACTAAGAAACGATATGAAGAGACTAGTTCTGTCTCTGATCGAAGCCGTTCTGGTAGACCTCGGAAGCTAACTTTAAGCGATGGAAATTACATTTTTATAAAGATTAGAAAAGACCCTACATCTAGCTATCAAAAACTCGCCACTGATTTTAATTCTAAGACTCAAGGGGTTAGGATAAGCAAGTATATTATTATGAGATTTCTCCAAAAAAAAAGCCTTAGAGTCCCATACAGCGGTAAGAAAACTGCTTCTTAACATAAAAGATAGCTAATAAAGATAAAAGTGGTACTACCACTTTTATCTTTATTTATACTATCTCTGTTTATCATAAACAGAGACAGTTACTGTTAATTATAAATATAATAGTTAATAATAGTTACTTATCATAATTAATATACTGTTAATTATATTATGAGACTCTAAGGCTTTTTTTTTTTGGAGAAATCTCATAATAGTATACTTGCTTATCCTAACCCCTTGAGTCTTAAAATTAAAATCAGTGGCGAGTTTTTGATAGCTAGATTTAGGGTCTTTTCTTATCTCTCTAAAATTAAATAAAAAGTTCTAATAAAAAAATTTGACAAATTTAGTGTTTTAAAAATGCAAAGTCTGCTTATCATGTACTCGAATTAAAAATTACAATCATTAAATAAATCTAATGATTTTGATAATTTTAATTAAAAAATACTAAATATTACTAGACGTTTCATTTATAATAATGGTTAATTATCAAATAAACATCGAAATAATTGATCTTTAATTTATTTAACCATTAAAATTAAATAAGTCGGATTAAATAAGAAATTCAAATACATAACCTTCAATGCCATTCATTCAAAATTTTATTTTAAAACATCATATTATTTTGTGTCTTTAAAAAGTTAAATTAAAATTAATTAAAATATTTAAATCTATTAAGGTTTAATAAAGTAGGATATTTTAAAATTTTATTAATGATAATAAACTTGACATAGCATGTCCAGAAAAAAATTATTTTTTCTCTATTATTAAAAAAATATTTTACATTTTTTATTTTGATATTTTGATCTTAATCTAGAAATTCAATTTGCTACTTTTTTCAATTAAAAAATTTTTAGTTTTTTGTAGACTAAAGGAAATTTTTAAATAATTTTTCAATTTATTGTCAATGACAAAATTACGAGAAATTTCAAATATTTTTCAGATTCTTTAAAAACATGATTAATTTTTTTTTAATTATTTTTCTATATTTTATCCCTTTAAAAAAATTATTTGCAAATAATTAGGTTGTTCCTAAAACCCGTAACAAAAACCGAAAAAACCGCAACCAAAATTTTTCATATAAAATTTTTCTAAAATGTGGAACCGGAACCATATATTGAAAAGTCTGGTACCATTGTAAATAGTAATATAGAAATATTTCATTTTAAGTTTTCCAAATAAAATTGCTTTATCTCGAGGTCATCTTGTTGAACCAGAGCTGAAGAAAGCAACGAAAATACTAAACATACTACACTTAAGTTGGAGGTGCCTCAAGGCTCAGTTTTAGGTCCTTAACTTTTTCTGATTTTTATAAATGATTTTCCATATCTGCTTAAATAAATTTGATATAAAAATGTTCGCTGATGGCACCTCGATTAGTCATTCTGATAAGGACTTGGACAGTGTTTTGAAAAATGTTTCGGCCACCATTGAAAGTCTAAGTAATAGGTCAAAAACTTGTTGTATGATCTTCTCGAATAAAAAAACAAATATTCCTGAATTTATATATCTCTGTAGAAATGAAATAAAAGTTGTTAATGAAATAAGCCTTTTGGGTTTTAAAATTGATCAAAATCTCAACTTTTCAAAACTTGCTTGGAGTATCTCATTAGTTGTAAATGAAAAAATTATTCAGTATTAAGAGAATTTTCTATCTGTCAGCTTCTGTGAAAATAAATGTGAAGATACAGTTTTTTAAGACATTTAATTTGCCTTATTTTGATTACTGCTCCACTCTCTCGTGAGCTATTTTTCAAAAAATAAAATTTCAAAAGAGACAATTTTCTAGAAAAGTATGGTTTATATGCATTTCAGCATACAATATTGGAAAGAGTGTTGTCTTTTGCTTATTAAATTCTTTTTATTAATAGTTAATAATGATAATTAAAGATTAAAATTGAAGAAAAATGACTCAAGAAATTTGAAATATAATTTAAGGAATAGTGAAAATCTGATTGAACCAGCGTCAAAAACAACAAATGGTGAAGAAACATTTGGATTTTTTTATACAAGACAGATTAATTGCTTTGTGATCAAGAGATTAATTTTGAAGTTTACAACATTCAAGCATTCAATATTCAATAATATTAATTTAATTTTTACAGATTTTGTAAAAAAATTCAAAAAATTTAACAATGTTTTACTTCTTTAAAATGATTTGATAAAGGGTCCATCTAGTCCCCACCAATAAAAAATGTCACCCACAAATCAAAACTTTTCCCCACAAAGAAAAAAATTTTCAATACAAAAAAAACTTATTAGCAAAAATTTATTTAATATCTATTAAAAGCGGGAGTTAAAATAGTCAGGTTGATTGAGCAAAAAAAATTTGATAGCACTAATTAAAAAATCAAAATATAAATAACAATAAACTTTATTAAAATAGCAAAAAAAATAGCACCAAATTAAATTATCTTCGAAAATTAAGTTTTTACCTTGAAAAAAAAAAGTTGAAATAAAAAAAAATCTCTACCTTGAAAAAAAATTAAAAGGCTAATATTGAAGATAAGTTATCATAAAATTTATCAAAGGTATCCAATGCATAAGTTTTTAGAACACCAAAATTGAACATGCACTGAAAAAACGCTTTTTAAGACGGATATTAAGTCGGATAAAAAGTCACTTCTATTGGTTTTTTTAAGTCACTTTTTAAGACGTTATTTAAAAAAGTCGGTTAATAAGTCACTTTTTAAAAATCTTTTAAAGATGGATTCTGAGGGACTCTTTTTTCTTAGACAATATTTTAATTTAATCAAGGATTTAATTTTTAATATTGATTTTAATATTAAAAAGTTAATTTTTTTTACAAAAATTTATTTGAATAATAAAAATTGTTTTTAAAAATAGTATTTAGAATTAAAAGAAGAGAAATTTATTTACAAATTGGTGAAACAAATAAAGAATTAATTATTAAATTCAATTTTGGTCAAAAATAACTATTTACTTATCAAATTTAATAGAAAAAAATTCATCCAAACGACTAACTCTGGTACCTTGCAGTACTTTTGGACAAAGCGACGATTATTATTATATAATTATATAAAAAATATTTTATAATTTTATAAAAAAACAGATGACCTAAAAATTATGATAATAATCGTTCAGATTCTACACATCTTAAATAGATATTTAGTGAAGTTCAGTCAGAGCTGGTCAAAAGTCAAAGTCAAGTCTAGACTTAGACTTTAATTTTTTTTTAATAAAGTCAGGGTAAAAACTTTTTTTTATAGTAGGCCGCTATAATAGCCACATGGAATGGCAAAAAATCATATGATTGTGATCTTGACATGGATTGCCGTTCCAGATAGCTATTGTAGAGGCCTACTAAATAAAACCCATAAAAGCGCCGTTTAAAGAAAAAAATTTAAAAAAAAAAGTTTTTTTGGCGGCCAAGTTCAAGTCTAAATTATTAAACACAGTAACGACTTTAAAGTGTAAAAAAAATTTCAAAGTCAAAGTCGACTTTGACTTTTAACGATTCTGACTTTAAAGTTTGACTTTTGAACAACTCTGAGCTCAGTACAAAATAATAGAACAAAATGGTAAAAAATTAAATAACTTTTTTTCTAAAAGTTTAAAATTAGCTTGATGAATGCTACATGATGCAACACTTAAAGTTGCATATACTGACAAAGTCTGCCAATGATGTGCAAAATCTCTTCAAAAAGCACTTCGCATAACATATTGAAATCTAATTTCTGCTAATATTTGCAGAGTTTTACAGACCTAAATAGCCGATGCAACTTTGAAAGTTGCACAATCTCGCAATCACGATACTTATTTTAAAGGATATGGGGCAATACTTGTTGAAGATATGAAAAATGCCTCAGACAATTTTTTTTTTCAAATATTTTTATAAATATGAATGTGCTGATTTAGAATTTATGTAATTTTGTTCAATATGATTGAATTTTTCATGCTTTATAATCAATCAAAGTTTTGGCACATTTTAGCCGGGAATCTTTCTTTTTAGTTCTATAAAGGTGATATGGATACTTATTTTTCCCTGGTAAAAAGTTTCTTAAAACAAATTTCTTAAAGGAATCTGAAAATTAAATTTATATTTTGGTAACTTTTATAGTTTTATCAAAATAAACTAAATCAAACAAAATAAAAGGTCTTCTAGAGTCTCTGCAGTAAAATATCCCCAACTCAAAAATTTTCAAAGATACTTTTTTTACTTATTTTTTGTCTCTTAACAATATATTAAAAATGCTAAGACCGGAAACATTCGCTTCATTCCTTTAGATAGGATCAAAATTTAAAAAACGTAATTAATTTGTTTTTTAATTGTAAAAATTAAAAATTTGGATAAAATTTTATGAATAAATTTATTTTTTTTTATTTTTTTTTAAATATATTTTAATATTATCCATAAAATATTTTTTTTTGAAAATACTTAATAAGTTTTGTTAGATTTAAACCTCTTCATTTAAATATTTATCTTTCTTTTTTTTATTTATAATAAATCATCTAAGGTAAAAAAAACGTTATTTTTTTAAACTGGATAGTAAACCAAGCTTTATTTTTATCTTAGTCAACCCAGAAAAAGTTTTTATTTAAAACTAATTTTCACCCTTTTCTTCTCTTTTCTTAAAAAAATGACTATCTATAAATGTGCTGTATGCTCGATTCGATTTGATAAAAATTCAAAAGCCTCTGATATTGCTAATAGGAATAAAATTCGAATTTCTTGTCCTTGGTAAGTCCATTTAATGCAGAAGCGTTCTATTGATCACACCACTTCCAAATGGGTCTGGAGAATGTCATAGAAACCTTTCTAAAACCTGCAATGATAAACAAAAAATGAACTTTTAACGAATTAGCAAATCAAAATATAACCGAAGATATTGAAACTGTTCCCAGCAATTACAGCCAAGAAAACCTAACTCAAGAACCTCGAACATCAACAGAACTTCTATGTCTTCTTCTTCTAGACCTGGTTAAAATAAAAAGAAAACTGAGAAAAATTTTTCAAAAAAGTCAATCACAAGAACATAAGAAGGTTCTCAACGCCATAAACAACAAAATAAAAAACGCCTTAAAAAAGATCAAATCGGTAAAAATCAAAACGGAATTCAGTGAGTTATCACAATTCAATCAATCAAGTTCCAAACATTGGGCGCTACTAAACAAACTAGAAAATGGCAGTACACCAAATACCGATCAAATCACCTTATCCGTGAACAATGAATCGATTAGTGACAATCGTAAAGTCGCTGAAATTTTTGCCGAGAGCTTGGAAGAGATTTTCTCGGACAAAGATACTCCAATTTTCGAAAATCGACCAGTTCCAAGTAAAACACGTTTCTCGACTTTCGAATATATTTCAACAAAAGAAATTTATGATTCGATCAAAAGTTTAAAAAACAAAGCTTCTACCGGCTTCGATGAGATCTCAATTAAAGTTGTAAAAAACCTTCCATTCAACGTTCTGAAAGCGTTACACTCAATTTTTAACTACTCTATTAAACTCGGTTCTGTACCCGATAGTTGGAAGATATCCAAAATCATTATGTTATCGAAAAAGAAAAAACCACCCGACTTGGTTACCTCGTATCGCCCGATATCAATCCTTAGTTGCTTAGGCAAACTATTAGAGAAAATTGTAAACACTAAAATCCAAACTTGGACCGAAGAGAATAACATTCTTCCTGACTGTCAATGTGGCTTTAGAAAAAAGAAATCTACTCAAGACCAAATTTTGAGATTAACTCAATCGATATGTGACGGTTTTAACAAAGGTTTGCTAACTGGTGCTGTATTTTTCGATGTCAAACAAGCTTTCGATAAAACATCCCACTCAGGTATTATCAATAGGCTAAACGAAATAAACTTCAGCGAACTTCTAACAAAATGGATCTCAGACTTTCTTTCAAATCGATTTTTTCAGGTCAGTATCAACAATCATCTTTCAAGTACCAAACCAATCAAATGTGGTGTACCGCAAAGTAGCTCTATCTCCCCAACGCTCTTTATTTTATACTTCAGTAACGTCGTAAACAACTTACCGAAACACATCAAGGTAGCAATATTTGCAGACGATCTCTGTATTTGGATAACATGTAAATCCACAAGATTAATCGAAGAAAATCTTCAACCAGCTATCAATAAAATAATCGAATTCTGTAACACCTGGGGCTTCACCATAAACGTCTCAAAAACTTGCTACACCACCTTCACAACTGCTGGTCACCGCAAAAATTACCACATTAAGTACAAACTGAAGCTTACAATTTTAAATCAGGATATTCCAATCGATCCGTTTCCCACCTTTCTTGGAATCAAGCTTGATCCTAAGTTATCCTTCAAACCTCACCTCATAGAGCTTGAAAACAAACTAACTTCAAAAACCAACTTAATCCGTCGTATCAAAAATTTCAGATGGTCAAACTCTCTATCAATTAATATTATGCTGTACAAATCACTCATTCGCTCACTTTTTGATTATTGTTTCGTGATTCTAAATAATGGCACCGAGAAAATCAGTTCATCCCTCCAAAAAATCCAAAATAAAATCTTGCGAATCATCAAGTACTTCCCCTACAAAACCTCGATCCGTACAATCCACAAAGTTCTCAAACTCGAAACTATTGAAGAACGTGCAAACAATCTATTCCTCAAATTCCTAACCAACAAATCCAAACAATCATTAATCGCAAAAGAGATCGAAATATACATGTTATCAGAACGCCCAAACTTAAAAAGATTTATAACTCCATTTGATAAAATTATTGTCTAATTTAAAACTAATTTTTTGTAGACTATTTATTTACTTATATTTTTTTTTCACCAATTTCCTTTTTAATACTTTTGTAATCAATCAATTTTTATACTAGCATAGATTTTCATGAGGGCTTAAACGAAGGTCTAGAACCATTCGGACGTGCCCAGGGGTCCTCCCCTAAATTATTTTAAAAAAAAAAAAAAAAAAAAACAGAACTTCTATCGTTGGATTTTGCAGCCATTATTGATGAGAGATGCAAAATTCTTAAAGGAGTTTCAAAAGAAAATTTTTTGGATATTTATTATTTAATTTCAAAAGCTCAATTTCCAGGCAAAGTTTCGTTAATAAATGCTTTTGGATTTTATATGACAAAATTGAAATCTAGAAATCTTTTCTTTAAATTTATTTTGGACTGTGATAAGGGCAAATTAGAAAGAGAAGATTCAAAGATATTAAATAATGAATGTGATTCTACTGATGAATAATTAAGTGATTAAAAATAATTAAAATAATTAATCACAAAACCTTAAATAGATATATTTGCCAAATTAACGATTTGTTTCGTGTTTAAAATTTTTTAACTAAAAATAAAACATTAAATTATAGTTTATTTCATGCTAAAACTATTAAGAGGTGAATGATAATTTAAAAGTATGTTAAAAACTAATATTAATAACAATAATTTCGAACGATTTGAAAAGAACAATTTATATAATAATTTTCGTAATCTAAAAAGAAAGTGTTTTGTAAAAAACACAATTGTGTGTTTAAACTGTTTAAGATTAATAAAAGGAGAAACGGTCCAAGCCATTTGCGGCTCGTCAAAATAAAAAATATTCATTAAGCACAATATGAATTTTAGAAAAATAATGTTGAACTTTTGAATTCAAACGAATAAAAATAAAATTGCAAAACATCTGTTATAATTATGAAAATAAAAATTGTCCGTTAAAATTACAGGAGAGTTTTATTTTCTCCTTATTAGTCATTAAAAGGAGGAGCTTATTGTGTATTTAACTTTTATAAATAAAGTCTCTTTATTCTTTTGTTTAATTAAGTCGCTTTTTACTCGAAAAAATTTAGAAGTCGCTTTTTTTTTTAAAAAGTCACTTTTTTTATTGCAAAGACGCTTTTTTTTTCAGTGTATTGGTAAATTTTTTTACAATCAATTCTACATTCTTCTGTTCTCTGTTATTGGGCCTATCATAATGAGAAAATAATCTTTTATAATAATCTTCAGATTGATTAATGTTTGTCATTTCATTGATTAATTGTGACGTGTTCTTATGCTTAAGTTTTTTATAAATTACCAAAATTTCTCCTTGTCTTTTTTTCGGTAATTCTCAAGTTTTAGGCTTTTTTTCTTCTCATTGATAAACAATTCCATTTTATGATAAATGATAAATGACTGTGCTTAATTGATCATGTTAATTCTTTTGCTATCCGATTTTGCTTTTTTTTTTAAGCCACCAACTCTGTGTGGAAGGTTAAGTGTTCAACCTCTTAAGCTTCAAGTTTTTAAAAATAAAAAAAAATAAGACAAAACAAATTACATCATGTCTTTATTTTGATTAAAAAGGCGCATACATGCATAGAAATGAAGCTGGTTGCTAATTGATCTTAATTGAACAAGCATTAAAATTCATTTTTTCCACACTAATTTGTAAATAATTGAGCAAAAAAAAATAAAGAAAATTTTTGAGAATGTCTGGCTCAGAGCAACAAGTTGCGACCAATTCGTCTAGTGCGAAAAAAAATGACACTGTGCAAACAGTGACCAAAGACAAGCATTCAGTTAGCAAACGGCTGCAGCAAGAGCTAATGTCATTGATGATGTCGGGCGAGAAAGGCGTCTCTGCTTTTCCCGATGGCGACAACTTGTTCAAATGGATCGGCACCATTCAAGGCCCCATCGGAACTGTGTACGAAGGCTTGGAGTATCGGCTGATACTCGACTTTCCAAATGGATATCCCATAGTTGCTCCCAAGGTCAAATTCGAGTCGTCCTGCTTTCATCCGAACGTGGACGAGAACGGAAACATTTGTCTGGACATTCTCAGGGAAAAATGGTCGGCTACTTATGATGTGCTGTCAATTCTGCTCTCTGTTCAGAGCTTGCTCGGCGACCCCAATATTGCCAGCGCTCTGAACCACCAGGCTGCTGATTTGTGGAAAAATCAGTCGTTGTTCAAAAAGTACCTGCTGGACAAATACGACAAAGAAGTTAGGAATAAAAAATTCTAATCATTTCTCACCAAGTGTGTGTACATAAGAATCGAAAAATTCTATGTAATTTTGTTATCTTAGATGATATTAAATGTGACAATTTTTTTTTTAATTTTTAATTAAATTAAATTGATTTATAATAAAAATATGCTTTTTTTTTGATTTTTATTTTTTTGAAACTTCCAAAATTTTTGATAATCTTTTGTTTTAAAAAATTGATTGATTTATTAGTTGTGTTTCAATTTGATTTGAAACTCGTCTAGATTTTAACAATGATTATTTTCAAAGGAATGTCATTTTCCTCACCGCTAATTTTAATCAAATAAATTTATTTTAATATAAAAAATTAGAAAAATTTAGAAAAAAAATCAAAAATTAAAAAAAAGATTAAATTAGTAATTTTAGAAATTAAATATCTCGATCTTGATTTTTTAGCGTCAAATTATTTTCTTTTGATTTTTTATTAAAATATTATAACAAAAATGCAGCACCAGAACTCAAATTTTAGTTTAAAAAAATTGAAAAAATAAAAAATTTATATTTTAAAGTTCAGTGAATTCTAAACTTAAGTGCTATATGAATATCTAATTTTGACTTGAAATTCGTAAACTACGTCATATGAGACCCTTTGTTGAATATAGATCAATAAATTGAGATTTTTTTAAAATCCCAAGTCCAAGTGAGGACTTTTTTTTTTCAAAAGTTCATAAACTTTTCTTTTTTTTTTCAAGATGAATATCATGACTAGAAAATTCTTAGAGTATTTTAAAATAATAGAATGTGCTTATCTTGATGTCCCGAAAACCCATTTTTTTTCCAGTTTTACAAATTTATCAAATAAATTTTCCCGTTTTTAAATTTATGTAATTATTAGTAATTGTTCTAGGAAAATTATATTTACGTCTACTGTCAAAGCTTTTTTTTATTTTAAATAAATTTTTTAAGTCCGGACTTGGACTTTATTTTGGGACTTTTAAACTACCCCAAATAAAATAATAATAAAATTAAAAAAATAAAGTGTGTCAATTTTATTTTTTGAAAAAAGCCTAAAACAACGCTTTTTTTCACTTGAAACGTATGTAGTCCCTTGGATCACTTGAGAACAATTTTTTATAAAATTAATAACAAATCTGTAACTTCAAATATAGCTGTAATTTACTTTTTTGAATTTTGACTTTATTTATATAAATAAAGTCTCAAAAACACTTCAAACCGCCGTTAAGAATTTAACCAATATGCTTATCTAAAATTTATTATTTATTGGATTTGATGAAAAATTGAGTGTTTAAGAAAATAATTAAAACATTAATTTTTAGAGTTTTTTTTCTATATTTTACGTAAATTATCTTAAATTTACAAAACTTTTTCAGTTTTTTTACTCTTTTTAATTGAAATTTACCAATATATATCATAATTGAGTAAAAAAAGGTAAAAAAGTACAAATTAACAATTTTTTTTTCTTTAAAAATAAAAAACTAAAAAAAATTTCCAAAAAATATAGTAATTTTACGTAAAATAAAGTATAATACAGTTATCTTAATGTCACTGTATAACTCTCGGCATAAAAATATAATTAACTCTTAAATATTTACAATCAAAAAACTTCCTATAAAATAAAAAAAATAAAAGTCGGTTTAAGAGTTTAGAAATTTGGATAATCCAAAAAATTAAAAATTTATATCAATCTTTTTTCACACTATTATGATTAATTCTTACATATATCATACTACTTCGACTTAGTCGACTCCCAACACTAATTACCATTGACTAAGTTTCTTAGCGAAATCATAAAAGTTTAATATGAGTCATTTAGAATAGAGAAGCAACAATTTTTTAATTAATTAAATATTTTTATGTAAAGTAAAAATTACAGATGAAATATTGCGACTTGTAATAAAAAAAAACACCTATAAATTTTTGATCAAACTTTAGAAAAAGACCAAGTCAAAGGAAAAAAAGTCGTTTTATAAAATGATGTCGTTGGTTCTTCTAGTTCTAAAGAAGATTTTTTTCTTTAAATTTTTTTCTCAAATATTAATCTACTTAAATAATAATTTGACAATAAAATGATTGAAATGAGGCAAATTTGGTATTCTAAGAGCATAATAAGTTAATTCTTTTTATATTAATTTTGAAAAAAGTTGTTTGATAATTTATAACAACAGAGCTTATTTTACATATTTAAATAGTTCACAAAATTTACAAATAGTTTAGATTGGATAACTTTTCTCTTTACCTAGCACAAAAAATTTCGTCTTTTCCAATATAATTAAATTTTTTTTTTAAAAATCTAAAAAAAAATCCAATAAATCCAAAATTTTATTTACAACTATTTATCTCTTTTTTCTTTGATCTTACTCTTAAGAATATTAGCAGCTTATTTTTGCTATCTCATTTTATAAATGATGAAAATA
Organism: Brachionus asplanchnoidis; assembly: GCA_025491095.1. Classification (NCBI taxonomy): domain Eukaryota; kingdom Metazoa; phylum Rotifera; class Eurotatoria; order Ploima; family Brachionidae; genus Brachionus; species Brachionus asplanchnoidis. The sequence goes on from JAILYF010000019.1 coordinate 2,657,184, forward strand.
ATGAAAATGACGATTATTTTCTATTCATGAATTTTCAATAGGTAACATCACCTCATGTTCTTATCGAAAATAGAAGCATTTTTTTAGAGATATTTCGATATTTTTATGCTACTTATTAAATTATTTCAATAAAATATATCATAAAATTATAATCTCTATAAAAAAGGTAATTAATATTTTATAATCGTTTTTTATTATTTATTCAAGAATCATTTTTTTTTCAGGTAAAAACTTTGATCGAAAAAAGACGTAATTTAACAATTAACAAAAAAGACTTGTCAAAAAATTATTATTTTTTCATGTCAAAAAACGTTTAGAACATCAATCCATGACTTAATAAAGTATTACATAAAATTTGCTTATTAATCAAATAAAATTACATCATTTAGAAGTAAATTGTGTAATTAATTTTTTTTAAATCATTTTATAATATAAAAGACTTTAAATTTCCGTAGAAACGATCAATTTATGCTAATTTCGACTCAAAATTTAAAAAGTATATGTATAAATATTAGTTAAAATGAAAGTTTATATTATAATTTTATCTTTAAATAAAATAAATATAATTTTCAAGCTTGGCTACGTTCAAAAGGTAATTTATTGTTTTCAAATAAATTTTCGATTTTCAAAAGCTTGAAGATTATGTAGGAGTGGTTAAATTAAAAATGAGATAATTGTGAATCTACAGAAATGTCTTTTTTTCCTAAAAATTCTTAATTTAAAAATAGAATAATTTTTTTTTAAAAATAATTTTGTTAGTTTTTTTTCTACAGCGTGGTCATGTTTTTCCAAAGCCAGTTTTTGAAGAAAAAAAAAACACATATCCAATTTATTGACGTTCAAATATCAAGTTTTCAAAAATATCTACCAATTTAAAAAAAATTATGAACAAATATTATAATTTAAAAAATTGTATATAATACTTTTCTCTAGATTACGTTTTGACTTGTTTTTAGAGTAAAAAAAAATTAGAAAAAAAAAACAAAAAACTAGAAATATTTCGCAACATTGTTATTGCCATCGAAACAGCTCATTTTACAACAAAAAAAATTAAGGTAAATATCAATGATCATAAAAATGACTAATTTTTTACATTTTTATCTTTAAATTTTGCAAAACTTTTCCTTACTAATTTTATTTTTTTTTTAAAATGGGTTCTTCAAGCAGTGAATTGAAAAAAAGAAGCCGTGTATTGATAAGCCACAACTTTTTAAATAAAAAATCCCAAAAATTCTCCTCAACTTATTGCCTAAATTGTGACAACTTGCCAAAATTTTCCAAACCATTAGCAAACATGTCCCTTAAGCCAAAAACAAACCCCATCTACGAAGACTACATAATCACCAAAGAAGTGTTGGGCCTGGGCATCAGCGGCAAAGTGCTTTCCTGCACCCACAAGCAAACCAGGCAAAAATTTGCGCTGAAAACCTTGCGCGAGTCTACCAAGGCCAAGCGGGAAATAGACCTGCAGTGGCGCGCATGTCAAGGCTGTCCTTACATTGTCCAGATAATAGACGTGTACGAGAATATGATCAACAACCAAAAAGTTATCCTGGTAGTGATGGAATGCATGGAGGGTGGTGAACTTTTTTCCAAGATATCTGAGAGGAACCAGCCGTTCACTGAGCAAGAGGTGGCCAAGATGATGCATCAAATATGCTCGGCAGTAAAGCATTTGCACAGCATGAACATCGCTCACCGGGACCTGAAGCCCGAGAACCTTCTTCTGACCACAAATGATGAAAGAGCGGTCATCAAATTGACCGATTTCGGCTTTGCCAAAGAAGTGTCACTAGGCTTAATAACTCCCTGCTACACACCATATTACGTAGCGCCCGAGGTTCTTGGTCCTCAGCGCTACGACATCTCATGTGACATCTGGTCGCTTGGCGTCATCTTGTACATCCTGTGTTGTGGCTATCCGCCCTTTTACAGCACTCATGGACAGCCCATTTCTCCGGGCATGAAGCGCCGCATCAAGGCTGGCGAATACACTTTTCCCGATGCCGAGTGGTCCCGTGTGTCCAAAGAGGCAAAGGAACTGATCAAGGGCATGCTGGAAACAGTGCCGGAAAAACGCTCTACCATCAATGACATAATGAAGAGCAATTGGATTTCCAGGTACCACAATGTGCCAGCGACGCCGCTGCCATCGCTTGACATTCTAAAAGAGGACAAGGACCAGTGGGGCGAAGTGCAGCAAAATATGGGAAAAGCTCTGGACGAGATGAGAATTAAAGACTCAGTTGTCAAACTGGATCTGTCAAAAAATAAATTTCTAGAAAAAAGGATGAAAAATAAAAAGAGTAAACCGGAAGATTTGCAGCCTGTGCCCGAAGACTTTTCGCGTGAACAATCAATGATGTCGGTTCGGTCCATTTCTCCAACCGAGTGAACTTTTTTGCTTGAAATTTTTGTTTATTCTTATTATTTAAAAATGCTGTTTTGTATATAATTTTTTGTTTATCACATTACTTTTAATAGATTTGATACTTTTGAATAAAATGTCTATGAAAATTTTAAGAGAAATTTTTTTTTAATTTTTTTTATTTGAGTAAAATAATTAGCTATGGTTATTTGACAGGAGCGAACCCGAGAGGCATTGGTGCACCAGCGGCAGAGCTGGTCGCTGCGCTCGGTCCCAACAAAAGTTCTCTCTGCTGCTTGGCCTGTTGTTCTTCGATGCTAGCGCGTTGTTCTTCGCAGATAATTGGCAAAATGAGAATTGTGAACGTGGACGCGACCACCCACAGGCCCGATCTTGACCATTTGTACAAGCTTTTGCTGGCACTCACTGACGAATTGAACACAGAGCCGGAAAATGAGCGCACTGACTCTGGAAACATTTCGCTAAGACCCAGCAGTCGTTCACCAATGGTTTCATCTTCGATCTCCAAATTCTTATCAATTAATTTAAATTTAGAAATTTTATTTTTAAATTTTGTTTATAAATTTAATTTACATCAATGTTTTCTTCGATTTCCAAAGCCATTTTATTAATTATCAGAATTTAAAAAAATAAAATTTTTAGAATTTTTTAGCGAAAGAAAAGGTAAATTTGGATTTATAAAAAATGAGAATGTGCGTACCATACTAACATATGTAATCTTGCAAAAAAAGTTAAGATTTAGAATTTGAGTTTTTTTGCTTGCAAATTCAACCAAACTTTTTGATTCTTAATCATTAATTTTTGACTGCGATTTATTCTTTTTTTGAATCTAAATTTCTCATTGATTCACCAAAAATACAAAAATAAAAAGCTATTGAAGTCAAAAATTTATTATCTAGAAATTCATAATATTGAATTAGATGATCCTGAACAAGAATTATTTTGCCAGTGTAAAGACAATGAAGATAATGAAGCTCAGTAAGTGCTCAGATATTTTAATTAACTATAAAAAAAATTATTTTTTCTGGATTATTAAATTTATCAAAATGATTAATAAAATAGAATAAAATTAAAATTTTAAAGCCTGGACTTGGACTTTTGAATGAAAATCTAAAAAAAAAAGTCTGGACTTGAACTTGACTTGAGACTTGTGACTTTTAAACAACTCTGCTTAAATTCTTTAGAAAAAAAATGATTTTATTTAAATTACTTTTTTTATTAATTAATTAAATTTTATGGTTAATGTTTACAAAAAAATTTTTGTTTATTTTTTATTCTGAAAACATATATTTGTTTATTTTAATTATGTTTTGTTTGATTTAAAAAATTTATTTTTGGTTGAATAAATTTGTTCATTTTTTACTAAATTTGTTGGCAATTTACAAAATTAGTTATATTAAAATATTATAGGTCAATAAAAATTTAAACTGTTCGAAATTCAAATTTCTTAAATGAAATAAAAAAAAATAAGTTTAAAAAAAATAATTAATTAAAAAAAAAATAAAAAAAAATAAAAGGCTATCAAAACAAGGTTTTGACTATTGATATAAATACTTATTTTTTTTTAAAAAATCTCAAAATTATGCTAAATTTTTATCACAATTTGAAGGTATAGTAACCCGGTTTCATAAAAAAACCTCTTTATTTAAATTAAGTTTTTTTATAAATTTTTTAGATAAACGATTACTCATGATTCAAACAAACTATTGCAATTAAAAAGAAATTACTCTTCAATTAATTGTTTTTTATTTTTATAAAGTTCGCCCCCAAGGCTTTAAAAACAAAATAATTTAAATAATATGGCATAAATTCAAAAAAAAATTATCTCAAAATGAATAAATCTAGCACTTTGTACGATGAATCAATTTTCTCAATAAAATCAAAATTTAATAATTGGGTGTCTTGGGATACGGACTTAATGGAGGAGTTTTTTTGGCAAAATCAAGAAAAGACAAAAAATTATATGCAATCAAAGTAATTTAATTTTTTTGTTCAATTATCAATTTAAAATAGTTAATTGTTACAGCCATTGGAAAAAAATGAAAAATCATAAAATGAAATTAATTTACACTGGGAATGCTTGGGCTCTTGTACAAACATTGTCGATATTCATGCTCTGCATTCAACTAATAAAAATTTTTATCTAATACTAGAATAGTAATATTAATGAATTAATTTTTATATTTTTTTTAATAATAAATTAGTATGGAAGGAGGCTCTTTATGGGACAAAATAAAAAATGATGATAAAAATTTTAGTGAAAAAGACATTGTAAACATTATGAAACAAATTTGTGCAGCTGTTAACGTTCTCCATTCAAAAGGTATTGCTCACAGAGATATTAAATTAGAGAATATTCTTTGCTCGGGAGAGAGTTTAATTGTAAAATTAGCCGATTTTGGTTTTGCTAAACAAGAAAAATTGGGTTTAAAATCTTCGAAATTCACAGCTCCGTATGTTGCACCAGAAGTTTTGTGTGAACCAAGCTACAGCATTTCTTGTGATATATGGTCTCTGGGAGTATTAATGTTTATTTTATGCTGTGGATATTTGCCTTTCAGTAGTTCTACTGAATCAGATTTTAGCAAAGGAATGATGGAAAGAATAATGTCCAGAGATTTGGATTTGACCACCAAAGAATTGTCGGTTTTGACCGAAGAAGCCAAAGATTTAATTCTTTCAATGCTTGAAGTTGATCCGGTAAGGAGATTGAATATAACTCAAGTATTGGATCACAAGTGGTTTACCAAAGCAGCTTCAGAAACACTGCTAAATTCAATAAAATATTTAGAAAATGTTGATTTGACCGATTTTAAAATGGAAGTTGAAAATAAATTTGAAAAAATGAGAAATTATGATTCAAAAAATTCTATTAAGTATTTACTGAATCAGATTTTAACAAATGAATGATGGAAAGAATAATGTCCAGAGATTTGGATTTGATTGTTAATTTAGTCGATAATTGATTAAACTTGTGGGAAAAAATGTTAAATTTTGAGATAAAATGTTTAAAAAATTTAATATTTCGATTGTGATTTTTAAATTTTGTTTATGATTTTCAATTTTCAAGTACTTTTTTATCAATTTTGTTATTTTCTTTATTTAATTTTCTTTACTCAGGTTGAATTTCACCGTTTAAATTTCCTTGAGAAATAAAAAATTTTTATTTCAAACTATATTTTTTAATTTAAAAGAAAAAAAATATTTAAAAATAATCAAAAAAATTAAATATTTTTTTTCCAATGAAGATTGTTTACTTAATCCATTTTGTCCAATAACAGGGTTGTTTCTTTGGAAATTTAATTCTAATCTCAAAATATGCTCCTCATCTATTAAGCGTTGTTGGCGATGTCTTTCCCTTTCTAAATTAATTTCAGTAACATCGGTCTTTAGCTGATTCACATCATTTTCGATTGCATTGACTTTATCTTCGATTGTATTGACTTTATCTTCGATTGCATTGACTTTATCTTCGATTGCATTGACTTTATCTTCGATTGTATTGACTTTATCCTCGATTGCATTGACTTGATTTTGAATCAGATTTAATTGATTTTTTAATGGCTGTATTTCAGCCCTAATAATATTTGTAAATAATTCTATTAAATTTTGATGTTCTTCATTCATTTTTGAGAATTCTAAATTGAAAAGATTTCACTTTTTATATTAAACTAGTTTTTATTATAATGATTTAGTTCAGTCATAATTTAAAAAATAATAACAACAAGACTTTATTTTTGTCTTAGAATCAAATATATTTTATAAAAAAAAATAGTGAATATGAATTGGTATTAGATGTAAAAAATCTAATATAAAAAAATCTGAAATAATTATTTCAGATTTCATTAAATTTCGAATACAATAATTTCTGATATTATATCTACTTTTTGATATTAATTTACTTAATTATATTATTTTTATAAATAACATGTTAAAAATTCTATTTAATATTATTGATTAAAACCAAGAGATCAGATCAGATCGAGCCCAAATCTCCTTATTAAATAAATCCGATGTAAACATAAGGTTAGCTACTATTAAGGAAAAAAATAAATAAGAATGGTTAGTGAAGAAATAAGACTGGATAACGATGATACATTAGACGATACATCAGACCAAGATGACTTTCAAGAACCAGTAACAATTTAATCACGAGGAACTGGAAAAATCTATCTACATCACAAAAATTATGAAAGTAATGAAATATTTAAAGAACAGCTAGAACAAAATTCAATCAGCTCAACAAATTGGAACTCAAATGGCTCAAAGATATTAAAAAACGATAGAAAATTGGAATATTTTTGTCGATACAAAAAAAATGGATGTAAAGTAGCAATGTATGCATTGACAGCTGATGAGAATCTATTTCGAGTATTTATTTCAGATAATGAACATACTTGCCATCAAGACAATGAAGAAGAAACAAAAATTCCAGAAGAAACACAAAAACACATCAAACAATTAGATTCACTTGAAACAAAACCAGAAGCAATATTACATCAATTAACAGTTTTAGCTATTCCGCCAATTAAAAAAAGCGACTTGACAAATTTTCTTCAAAAAATTCGTACAGAAAAGAAAGAAGTTGCTATGCCTACACTACAAGATCTTAAAAACTGGTGTGATAATCGATTAGAATTACCAGAAAGTGAAGATCATGTATTTGTTGGTAAATACGAAATTCAAGCATTGCCTGTACAAACGTTCAAAATATTTCTGACAACAAAAAGATTACTAAGCTTTGCGTTCATCAACAGTCATATTTTATCTGATGTGACTTACAAATTATTATATGGTGGATTTCCAGTATTGACCGGTGGAACAATTAACAAATCAAGAAAACTACATCCATTTGGTTTAGCACTATGCAAAAAAGAACAAGAAGATGATTTTGCTTTTTATTTCAAAGCTCTAAAAGAAAATTGCAAGAAACACTTGGATTTTACAATTAACGTAATTGCTCGATTTTAGTGACATGTCACTCTATTTATAGTGACATGTCACTATTTATCGAACACTGGTTTTCATTTTGACCTTTTTCGACTATAGTGACATGTCGCATTAGTCGAAAAAGGCCTAAAAATGACGATTTTTACAAAATTTAGTGTCTAAGTTAGTGACATGTCACTATAGTCAAAAAAAAGGCTTAAAATGATTTTTTAAGTAATTTAGCTATTTTTTATTAGTATTTGTCTGGATAACGAGAAAGTGTTTAACAATTAAGAAATTTTTTATTTTACCTATTTAACAAATTTTACGCAAAAATATAAAATCAGAAATTGACCTAAAAAATTAAAAAAAAAAGCTATTGTCTAAAAATTCTAAAATATTTTAATGTTATTTACAGTTTGGAAACTAAAATGAATAATTTTGTTTAAAACTCTTTGGCAAACAATTTCCACAAATCCAGTTATTGCATTTTTCATATGAAAAGCAGGCATCGTTTTCGGAACTAGATTTAAAAAAAAATTCGACCTGGAAATTTCTACATGTTAATTTGGGCAAAAAAATTTTTTAATTCATTTAAATTATGTTCAGGATGATCAGAGTTTTTCATAAACAGGATACACCCAATTAAAAAAAAAATTCCCAAGATAATCCTTGAAAAAATATAAGTAAAAAGCTTAATTGATTAATTGATTTAAGTTTCTCATGTAATGGCGTGTTTAGTTACCAATTAAAACAATCAATCCTTTTTTATAACATCAATCAACTAACATAAAATTTAAGGATAAAACTAGAAGTTAAATTTTTATATGTGTCGTAATGTCTAATTGCGGCTCTTTTGAATTCCATTGAATATTCACGACATATTCGGTTATCCTGCTCATTTTTCGATTATAACATTTTATTTACTTATTGTTGTGAAAATTAATACTTTGAAATATATTAAGTTTAGGAATAATGTTTGGGATAATAAAACAAGTACGTCGAGATAAAGAATTTAATTTAATTTTAACTACAGGGTTCTAATTAAAACGTAACGCTAAAAAAGCCGCGTCCAAACAACGACCATCCGTCCAAGCCTGTTTGCGGCTCCGAATCGTCCGTCCCAACCGGCTAATACGGCCGACTTAGTCGACCCATCCGACCGACCCGTTTGACCAACCCGTCCGACCCACCCGCCCAAACCGGCTTACACGGCTGACCTAGTCGACCCATCCGATCTAACCGATTTCAAAATGTTAAACTCATTTTGGATAATTAGCTCCCATTAAAAAATCCTCAAATGAAAAAAATTAGGTCTTTTTTTTAATTTTTTATAAAAAATAAATAAATTTTTTTCTAAAACGAACGCCTAGATCGGACAGTTCTGTCAGACGGCATGACCGGTTAGGTTGGACGGCAAGGCACGTTTTTATTAGAACCGCTGTAAATAAAGTTTAATTTTAACTTATTTTATTTTTTAATTCTAACTAAATAAAGTTCAATATTAATATTTTTCTGAATCAGCAGATAAAAATCCATATGAATAAAAATTTTATAATATATATATAGAAAAAAAATTTTTGGTATATATAATCCACCCTTTTAACAATATTTTTGTGGCCGTTTTTGTATATTACAAGAATGGATTATTATCCAAATATATTAATTTATGTTGTTATATTTATTTAAAGAAAAACAAATCTGTCAAAACTAAACTTTTTACTCATAATTTACAATTTTTAAACGAGATTTTAAAATTTATTCGACTAAAGTGACATGTCACTAACTTAGACACTAAATTTTGTAAAAATCGTCATTTTTAGGCCTTTTTCGACTAATGCGACATGTCACTATAGTCGAAAAAGGTCAAAATGAAAACCAGTGTTCGATAAATAGTGACATGTCACTATAGTTGGGTATTCGGCTTTAGTGACATGTCACTAAAATCGAGCAATTACGTTAATCAAAATATTTTAGTAGCCGATAATGCTATTTCAATTGAAAATGGATTTAGATAAATATTCAATTTAGAGAAAAGAGTTAATTGCTGGGCTAATATCGAAAATTAGACTCTTATATGAAAGGTATCGATATAAAATATAAAAACTTAGTAAAAACTGATATAAAAAAAATACAGAGTCTAGTTGAGCCCAGTTTATTTAATTTATCTATTAAATAGTTCATAAAAAAATGGAAAAATTTTGGTAACAAACATATAAACGAATTTTTATCTTATTTTAACAATCAATGGTGCAAATCAAATAACGGTTGGTTAGAAAAATATTCTTTTGGAATACCAAGTACAACAAATGCTCTTGAATCGTTTAATGATAAAATAAAACAAGATTTAAACAATAAGAGATTTGGTATAATTGAATTTTTAAACGAATGTGAGTCCAACCTAATACATAGATGGTCAACTCGTAGATCGACAACTTTGAGCCTAATTAGAGATGGTGAATCAGTTATAACCGAAAATATCAACATCAAGACTTTTGACAACGAGCCATTTATTTCAAACAATGATTATACCGAGGCTTATAAATGGAATCGTTTAAATTAAGCAATAATCGTATACAATGATCAACTTTTTATGCCAGATGGTAAAAAAAAACACTAACCAAAGATGACTGTTAACAATATCTGGAAGAGTTGCAGCAAAAGGAATGGCAATCGTTCGATATTATGATTTCATTTTTAGATAGCATACACATTGTTAATTTAAATAAAGAAAATTGGAATTTAGCATGTGCTCCTGCACATATTGGCTTAAATATCTTCATTGTTCTCACGTTATATCATGTGCCTATCGATCTAAATTATGCAGCTTTGACTCTATTGGAATGGATTTACCAATTGAACGCGATAAAAAAAGAGGTCCACAATCAGAAAAAGCTAATGCATACAATAAACAACAAGGAGAAAATTCTAACGATGATGAGCTTGTTCTCCAAGTTACAAAAAAACAAAAAGCCAAAAGTCAATCATCAGAAAGTGTGGATCAACAAAATTGTCCAAAATGCAACATACCAATGCTTAAAAGAAGATATTGGTATTGCAAAAACAAATGTTAGAAATAATAAATTATCTTCCTTTTTGAGTATTTTTTTATTAAAGAAAATTATTTCTAATTAATTTTGTGTTTTTTTATTAAAATTATATATTTCTTATTAGTTTTATCTATGTTTTATTAGATTAGATATTTTTAATTATAAAAGAATAAAAAATAAATAAAAGATAATTGGTTTAAAAAAAAAGATGTTGTTTTTATTAAATTAGATGTTGTTTTTATTAAAAAAGAGTGGGCCATTATTAACGTCCATTTAAATTTTGAATTTTTCTTAATATTTTATTTATTAATCAGGTATGCTTTCATTATCAATCGTTAAAAAAAAATTAACGATCCTTTTTTATTTGGAAAATTTTTTAATTTAACAATTGAATTAGTAAAAACAAAAAAATAAAATTTTATTTTTTACAAAAATAAAAATTTGAAATTACTGATATAGCTGAAAGTTACTTTGTTGCAGCTTGTGAATACGATCCACGCAGTACAACTACTAAGACTACTATTTTATTGAAAATGAAAAATAAATTTACTATCTTAAATTCAGAGTTAAGTCCCAAAAAAAGTCCAAGTGATTTTTATTTTTTTTCAAAATCCAAAGCCAGGCTTTTTATTTATTTTTTTTTCAAAGTCCAAGTCCATACTTTTTTTTTTAAATTCGCTAGATCAGGCTTCATATCAAAAAAATTTATTTACTTTTAAATTGTCTAATGCAATAGATTTGCCATATATCAGAATTTTGTTGATGCTGTTGAAGTCAAATATTTATTATCAAGAAATTATATTATTGAATTAGATGATCCTGAACAAGAATTATTTAGCCAGTGTAAAGACAATGAAGATAATGAAGCTCAGTAAGTGCTCAGATATTTTAACTTACTTAAAAAAAAATATTTTATCTAGATTATTAAATTTATCAAAATGATTAATAAAATAGAATAAATTTAAAATTTTAAAGCCTGGACTTGGACTTTTGAATGAAAATCTAAAAAAAAAGTCTGGACTTGAACTTGAGACTTGTGACTTTTAAACAACTCTTCTTAAATTCTTTAGAAAAAAAATGATTTTATTTTAATTACTTTTTTTATTAATTAATTAAATTTTAAAGTTAATGTTTACAAAAAAATTTTTGTTTATTTTTTATTCTGAAAACATATATTTGTTTATATTAATTATGTTTTGTTTGATTTAATAAACTTAATACATTATTAAAGAATTAACAAACTGCTCAAAATTGATATTTAATATTGTATATCGATTCATTGAATATCTTGGAGACACAAAAAAAAAAAGATAAAGAAAAATAGAAAAATTTTTAAATTTTATAAGCACATGTAAGCCAAAAGTCAGGAAAGGAAAAGCACAAGTGAACCAAAATAAAAAGCACGCAGTTTTTTCAAATGGACTCAAATTTTTTTCTTGAAACAAACTGGCCAACGTTTGGGCAAGGTGTCGTATCTGGGCACTCGAAAACTTTTCATGAATGGTGTGGTAATATTTCGAAATTCGTCCTGGAGCTTTCAAATCATGTGAAACTTCTAGAAGAAAGAGAAAAGGAGAAAGACATTGAAATAAATAAACTGAAATCTGAATTGTCAGCATCAAATTAAACAGCAAACTCATCCAACAACAGTAGCAAGTGGAATCAAACGGTAAAACAAGGAATAAAAATGCTAAAAAACCAGCGGATCAGATAGCTGTAGAAAATGCAACCATTAGCGAAATGAATAAAAGAAATAGAAGAGAAAAAAATGTGATTATTTATGATGTGCCAGAATCAAAGAAAGCGATTTTAGCAGACAAGAAAGCAGAAGATGAAACAAAAATCAATGAAATTCTATCCATTATTTAAAAAAGTGATATCAAGCCAGCGTATTCGAGGCGTTTGAAAGACCAAAGTAAAACAGGACCAATTCTAGTAGAACTCAAAGAAGAAGCAAACAGAAATCCACTACTACAAGCAGCGAAAATTTTGAGAGATTCAAATATTTTCAAATCTGTTAATCCTAGTCCAGATTTGACTGAAACCGAAAGAGCTTTAGACTATGAATTGAGAAAACAAAGAAATTAAGAAAATAATGGTCTTTCACAAGACTCGCCCTTTCGATATGGCATCCGTGGAAATCAGATAGTCAAATTCAAGAAGCAATAATCGTTCATCAGAAGCGCCATCACGTGTAGATAGTCTCGAATCTTTAAAATGTATGTATTTAAATGCTACTTCTTTGGACAATAAACTAGATGATTTAAGTGTTGTTATTGAAACATATAGCCCACAAATTGTAGCAGTAAGTGAGACTTGGTTCAAGAGCATCTCAATTACGAACGCTAAAGGATACAATTTGTACAGAAAGGACAGAAGTGATGGACGCAGAGGCGTTGGTGTATGTCTCTACATTGATGAAAAAATCGATTCATTTGAATTAAATGATGTAGGTTTTAATTTAAGTAAAATAGAACAAATTTGGGCAGTAGTTAATTTTAACTGTGAAAAATATTTAGTTGGCTGTCTCTATAGGCCAAACGATTTTGTTGATATGAACGATTTCGATTTAGTCTTCAAACAAGCTAAAGACTATGTGGACGAGAGAGGTCATAAGGATCTTCTAATAATGGGTGACTTTAGCTTTCCATCAATCATCTGGTCAAATGGCTGTGTGTCAGAAATCTTAAACGAAAATGGACTCGAACATAAATTCAGAGAGACACTAAGCGATACTTTTCTATATCAGCATGTAAATATCCCAACTTTTCAAATGTCAAACGAAAAAGCTGTCAACACTTTGGATTTGATTTTCACGACTCAGCCTGGCAGTGTGTATGCAATCGATACAAAATTTGTTCTTGGCAACATTAATAAAGGACATCTGGTTATCTTTTTCAATTTTGTTCTCAAAAACAAGGTTAGTAAGGAATCATATACCTGTAAAAATTTATTTATAATAAATCTGACTATGGAAAAATTTCTCATTTTCTATCAAATATTGATTGGGCGCACTATTGATTGGGTGCCTATTTGAGAATTTAAATATTCAGGAAATGTACAATGAGTTAATTTTCTATGTCAGCAAAGCTAGTAATCGATTCATTCCAGTGACGGATGGCTCTAAAAAGAAAAGTATCTCAAAACCTTGGATAAAAAATGAACTCAAGGTCTTAAATAGAGATAAAAAGAATCTTAGATATAGGAACTGTGCATCTAACTGGAGGATATGAATCTATATAGTGATTACAAGCGTATCTGTAAATTAGTATCATCAGAAATAAAAAGAGCCAGACTAACTTATGAGCAGAATTTAGTTGAAAACGCTAAGAAGAATCCAAAAATATTGTACAAATACCTAAATGATCAACAAGTAATCAAAGAATCTATCAAAGCATTAAAAAAGTCAAACAATGAATTAACGCAAGAACCGAAAGAGATATCAAATCTTCTTAATAAATGTTTTCAAGATGTTTTTGTTATTGAACAAGATGGTGAGCTTCCTCTTTTTGAAGTTAAATTTAATGAAAACTGGTCAGAATAAATTGACATTGAGCCAAATGACATTAGTTATGAAATGGTTTTCAAAAAATTACAAGATCTGAATCAAAATAAATCATATGGTGTAGACAAGCTTCATCCGTTATTGCTAAAAAACTGTACAGAAGCCTTTACTATTCCTTTAACTTTGATTTTCAGAGAATCATTATCGAATAGTCAGCTTCCAATTCAATTCAGATCAGCAAATATTACTCCATTGTATAAAAAAGGTGATAAATCAACGGCAAGCAATTATCGTCCTGTGTCTTAAACTTCAATTCCTTGCAAAATTATGGAAGGCATAATAAGAACCAAAATGGAAGACTATCTTTATAAGAATAAAATTATATCTAAAGAACAGCATGGATTTGTTATGAAAAAGTCATGTACATCTAATCTTCTGGAAACGCTAGATTTCATCTCAATGAGTCTAGACAAAAGTATTCCTGTTGATGTGATTCTGCTAGATTTTGCAAAAGCATTTGATACTGTTCCGCACAGACGACTAATAGCTAAATTGAAAGCGTATGGCTTTGATGGTCTGACACTAAAATGGATTGAAGCTTTCTTGAAAAATAGAAGACAACGAGTTATTCAAGGTGAAATTTTGTCGGATTGGGATGAGATTTTTAGCGGTGTACCACAAGGGTCAGTGATTGGTCCACTATTGTTCGCTTTGTATATCAATGATCTACCTAAAGGAAAAGAGAATGTTGTGAAATTGTATGCAGATGATACTAAAATTTTCTCGCAAACGGTATTAGAAATAAGCGCCGCGAAACTACAATCAGATTTAGATTTAATTTTCAAGTGGACTCGAGATTGGCTACTTCTCTTCAACACATCAAAATGTGTGGTTATGCATTATGGTCATAAAAACAAAGAATTTCCTTGTTTTATTAATGGTAAGCAGTTAGCAACGTCAGAAACCGAAAGAGATCTTGGAGTTATTTTCAATACAAATCTTAAATGGAAAAATCAAGTGATAGAGGCTACAAACAAAGCAAATAAAATGTTAGGTCGCATCAGGAAGTCATTCGCTCGTTTTGATTGTAAGTTATTAAGATCTTTGTATTTAACTTGTATTCGTCCTCTTTTGGAATTTGCGGTGCCTGTATGGTCTCCAATTCTTAAGTCTGACTGTGAGAATGTTGAAAGGATTCAACGCAGAGCTACGAAATTTGTTTCGTCAATTAGAAACAAACCGTTTGAAAGCAGATTGAAGGCTTTGAACATTCTAAATCTGGTGGAAAGAAGAAAAAGAGGTGATCTAATTCAATTATTCAAGTTCATGCATGGAATAGAATCGGTTGAAAAATGCAACAATTTTAATGTCACAAAAAACCAAGGAAGAGGTCACTGCCTCAAATATCACAAAGAAATATCGAAGTTCCAACATAGAGATAATTTTTTTTCAACAGAACCGCTTACATATGGAACTCGATGCCAAATGAATTAGCTGAAGCCCAAAATGTTAACAGCTTTAAAGCAGGCATTAGTTGCTGGATGAGCAGCAATCAATCACATCAGCTGTCTTAGTGTGCCTTTTCAGCACACTCGCTGGCTAGCCAGCTACAGTCAAAACTACTACTACTACTAATAAAATCAAAAAAAGACAAAAATTATATGCAATCAAAGTAATTTAATTTTTTAGTTCAATTATCAATTTAAAATAGTTAATTGTTACAGCCATTGGAAAAAAATGAAAAATCAAAAAATGAAATTAATTTACACTGGGAATGCTTGGGCTCTTGTACAAACATTGTCGATATTCATGCTCTGCATTCAACTAATAAAAATTTTTATCTAATACTAGAATAGTAATATTAATGAATTAATTTTTATATTCTTTTTAATATTAAATTAGTATGGAAGGAGGCTCTTTATGGGACAAAATAAAAAATGATGATAAAAATTTTAGTGAAAAAGACATTGTAAACATTATGAAACAAATTTGTGCAGCTGTTAACGTTCTCCATTCAAAAGGTATTGCTCACAGAGATATTAAATTAGAGAATATTCTTTGCTCGGGACAGAATTTAATTGTAAAATTAGCCGATTTTGGTTTTGCTAAACAAGAAAAATTGGGTTTAAAATCTTCGAAATTCACAGCTCCGTATGTTGCACCAGAAGTTTTGTGTGAACCAAGCTACAGCATTTCTTGTGATATATGGTCTCTGGGAGTATTAATGTTTATTTTATGCTGTGGATATTTGCCTTTCAGTAGTTCTACTGAATCAGATTTTAGCAAAGGAATGATGGAAAAGATAATGTCCAGAGATTTGGATTTGACCACCAAAGAATGGTCGGTTTTGACCGAAGAAGCCAAAGATTTAATTCTTTCAATGCTTGAAGTTGATCCGGCTAGAAGATTGAATATAACTCAAGTATTGGATCACAAGTGGTTTACCAAAGAAGCTTCAGAAACACCGCTAAATTCAATAAAATATTTAGAAAATGTTGATTTGACCGATTTTAAAATGGAAGTTGAAAATAAATTTGAAAAAATGAGAAATTATGATTCAAAAAATTCTATTAAGTATTTACTGAATCAGATTTTAACAAATGAATGATGGAAAGAATAATGTCCAGAGATTTGGATTTGATTGTTAATTTAGTCGATAATTGATTAAACTTGTGGGAAAAAATGTTAAATTTTGAGATAAAATGTTTAAAAAATTTAATATTTCGATTGTGATTTTTAAATTTTGTTTATGATTTTCAATTTTCAAGTACTTTTTTATCAATTTTGTTATTTTCTTTATTTAATTTTCTTTACTCAGGTTGAATTTCACCGTTTAAATTTCCTTGAGAAATAAAAAATTTTTATTTCAAACTATATTTTTTAATTTAAAAGAAAAAAAATATTTAAAAATAATCAAAAAAATTAAATATTTTTTTTCCAATGAAGATTGTTTACTTAATCCATTTTGTCCAATAACAGGGTTGTTTCTTTGGAAATTTAATTCTAATCTCAAAATATGCTCCTCATCTATTAAGCTTTGTTGGCGATGTCTTTCCCTTTCTAAATTAATTTCAGTAACATCGGTCTTTAGCTGATTCACATCATTTTCGATTGCATTGACTTTATCTTCGATTGTATTGACTTTATCCTCGATTGCATTGACTTGATTTTGAATCAGATTTAATTGATTTTTTAATGGCTGTATTTCAGCCCTAATAATATTTGTAAATAATTCTATTAAATTTTGATGTTCTTCATTCATTTTTGAGAATTCTAAATTGAAAAGATTTCACTTTTTATATTAAACTAGTTTTTATTATAATGATTTAGTTCAGTCATAATTTAAAAAATAATAACAACAAGACTTTATTTTTGTCTTAGAATCAAATATATTTTATAAAAAAAAATAGTGAATATGAATTGGTATTAGATGTAAAAAATCTAATATAAAAAAATCTGAAATAATTATTTCAGATTTCATTAAATTTCGAATACAATAATTTCTGATATTATATCTACTTTTTGATATTAATTTACTTAATTATATTATTTTTATAAATAACATGTTAAAAATTCTATTTAATATTATTGATTAAAACCAAGAGATCAGATCAGATCGAGCCCAATTCTCCTTATTAAAATATCTTTATAAAAATAAAAAAAGGCAAATTTTATTCTATTCCAAATATTGGTCTTTTTTGCTATTTGCTTACGTCATTTGACTAAAGATAAATTTATTTACCAAAAAATCTTTAAGTCTGATGCTAAATTTTTGATTAAATGTTTAAAAAATTGAAAAATAAAAGCTTAATTGATGTATATACAAAAGACCCTTTTTTTTAGCACATATCAATTTAAATTTAAATTTTTGATCATTAGATTATTATATGTTTTTATCTTCGATCTCGAAATTCTAATCAATTAATTTAAATTTTGAATTTTTTTAAAAATTTTATTTATTAATCAGGTATGCTTTCGTTATCAATCGTTAAAAAAAAATTAACGATCCTTTTTTTTTGCAAAATTTTTTAATTTAACAATTGAATTTGTAAAAATAAAAAATAAAATTTTATTTTTGAAAAATCCAAAACTGTTTTTTTTTGTTAACGTTATTAACTTATTTTTTCATTTCTTTTTTGACTAATTATTAAAACATAAGAATTTTATTAAATAATTTTTTGGATAAATTCAAAATTTTAATACCATTAACACCGTTAACTACCGCCAATTAACGTCAACGATTTTATTTTTACATTATTTGAATTTTATTCAATAAAAAAATACAAATTAATTTAAATTGTCTTTAAAAAAATATTCTTGTTTCAAAAACATTATTCTTTAATAAAAATTAAAAATATTTTAAATTATTTTGTCATATTTTTTTTGCTATCTTATTACAATTCTTTAAAAGTATGCTAAAATTTTATTTAAACCCAATTACAAAAATAAAAATTTGAAATTACTGCTATAGCTGAAAATTACTTTGTTGCAGCTTGTGGATACGATCCACGCAGTACTACTACTAAGATTACTATTTTATTGAAAATAAAAAAAAAATTTACTATCTTAAATTCAGAGTTAAGTCCCAAAAAAAAGTCCAAGTCATTTTTATTTTTTTTCAAAATCCAAAGCCAGGCTTTTTATTTATTTTTTTTTTCAAAGTCCAAGTCCATACTTTTTTTTTAAAATTCGCTAGATCAGGATTCATATCAAAAAAAATTATAAACTCTTGAAATGTCTAATGCAATAGATTTGCCATATATCAGAATTTTGTTGCAATTTTAGCATATATTTCTTTTTAAGTATTCAAAATTTTAAAGCCTGGACTTGGACTTTTGAATGAAAATCTAAAAAAAAAAGTCTGGACTTGAACTTGACTTGAGACTTGTGACTTTTAAACAACTCTGCTTAAATTCTTTAGAAAAAAAATGATTTTATTTAAATTACTTTTTTTATTAATTAATTAAATTTTATGGTTAATGTTTACAAAAAAATTTCTGTTTATTTTTTATTCTGAAAACATATATTTTGTTTATTTTAATTATGTTTTGTTTGATTTAAAAAATTAATTTTTGGTTGAAAAAATTTGTTGGCAATTTACAAAATTAGTTATATTAAAATATTATAAGTCAATAAAAATTTAAACTGTTCGAAATTCAAATTTCTTAAATAAAATAAAAAAAAACAAGTTTAAAAAAAAAATAAAAAAAATAAAAGGCTATCAAAACAAGGTTTTGACTATTGACATAAATACTTATTTTTTTTTAAAAAATCTCAAAATTATGCTAAATTTTTATCACAATTTAAAGGTATAGTAACCCGGTTTTATAAAAAAACCTCTTTATTTAAATTAAGTTTTTTTATCAATTTTTTAGATAAACGATTACTCATGATTCTAACAAAAAATTCAAATACAAAGAAATTACTCTTCAATTAATAGTTTTTTATTTTTATAAAGTTCGCCCCCAAGGCTTTAGAAACAAAATAATTTAAATAATATGGCATAAATTCAAAAAAAAATTATCTCAAAATGAATAAATCTAGCACTTTGTACGATGAATCAATTTTCTCAATAAAATCAAAATTTAAAAAATTGGGTGTCTTGGGATACGGACTTAATGGAAGAGTTTTTTTGGCAAAATCAAGAAAAGACAAAAAATTATATGCAATCAAAGTAATTTAATATTTTAGTTCAATTATCAATTTAAAGTAGTTAATTGTTACAGCCATTGGAAAAAAATGAAAAATCAAAAAATGAAATTAATTTACACTGGGAATGCTTGGGCTCTTGTACAAACATTGTCGATATTCATGCTCTGCATTCAACTAATAAAAATTTTTATCTAATACTAGAATAGTAATATTAATGAATTAATTTTTATATTCTTTTTAATATTAAATTAGTATGGAAGGAGGCTCTTTATGGGACAAAATAAAAAATGATGATAAAAATTTTAGTGAAAAAGACATTGTAAACATTATGAAACAAATTTGTGCAGCTGTTAACGTTCTCCATTCAAAAGGTATTGCTCACAGAGATATTAAATTAGAGAATATTCTTTGCTCGGGACAGAATTTAATTGTAAAATTAGCCGATTTTGGTTTTGCTAAACAAGAAAAATTGGGTTTAAAATCTTCGAAATTCACAGCTCCGTATGTTGCACCAGAAGTTTTGTGTGAACCAAGCTACAGCATTTCTTGTGATATATGGTCTCTGGGAGTATTAATGTTTATTTTATGCTGTGGATATTTGCCTTTCAGTAGTTCTACTGAATCAGATTTTAGCAAAGGAATGATGGAAAAGATAATGTCCAGAGATTTGGATTTGACCACCAAAGAATGGTCGGTTTTGACCGAAGAAGCCAAAGATTTAATTCTTTCAATGCTTGAAGTTGATCCGGCTAGAAGATTGAATATAACTCAAGTATTGGATCACAAGTGGTTTACCAAAGAAGCTTCAGAAACACCGCTAAATTCAATAAAATATTTAGAAAATGTTGATTTGACCGATTTTAAAATGGAAGTTGAAAATAAATTTGAAAAAATGAGAAATTATGATTCAAAAAATTCTTTTAAGCTTAATTTAAAAGAAAATGGTCTTTACAAGAAAAGAATGAGTAATTTAACTACAATTAGGGAGCAAAATGAAGACCAATCAAGCTTGTATGACAATTTGATTCAAACTTGGATTTAAGTCACCAAGTCCAACTATATACAAAGTTTTCGAATGATGAAATAAAAATTCGGATTTCATCGATATTCTTATCCTCTGAGAAAATATTTAACTAAAAAGATATTTGGAATTATTTCTTATTTTAAATAAATGATCACTTCATTTTTTTAGAACCTTAATTTCTGATCTATAATGATGAAAGGATTAAAAAATGAAAAATTTCAAGATTTTTTTTTCAAGTTTCAAGATTAATCAACATGCTTGTAATCCTGCTCATAAAAGACCGGCTAACTCTTTATTTATTTAAGTTTAATGCTTTAAAAAAAAATAAAATATAAACATTACTTATAAAAATAAAAAAATTTAACATCATAATGCTTAAATTAAATTTTTTTTTTAAATCTTCAAAAACTAATTAATCTCATGATTAATTAATTAGCTATTAATTAATTTCGAGTAAAAATATCCAATAGCTATTTATCCTTTAATTTTTTTTGTCAATGCTTCGATTAGATTCCCACTTTTCCTTAAATCATAAATCAAATCAAGTCGAAATCATATTCAACTTGACTAATTTTTTTCTGTTATCTGAAGTTCAGCACAAAAGAACAGAACAAAGTGTAAGAAAATTTAATAAATTTTTTTCTAAAAGTTAAAAATTAATTCTGTGAATGCAGAATGGTGCAACATTTAAAGCTGCATTAACTATAAGAGTTTGCTAAATCTCTTCAAAATGCACTCTGCTCGATTTTATTGAAATTTAATTTCTGCTAAACTCTGCAATTTTAGAAGACCTACTTTTTATTATTTTGTACTGAATTTCACAAAACCGTGGTATCTACATAATTCACTTAATATTAATTTGTCTTTTAAGAATATTTTTTGACTCAAATATTTTTATTATTATTGATTTTAATCCCACAATGACCATTAATTAAAATTATTATGATGATAAATTTTAAAGACAAAAAAGATAATTGTATTTTTAATTTTATTATTTAATTAAAAAAGATAAAACTTAATATTCGCAAATATACCTAAGATCTTCATCTTCATCTACGTCATTTTTAAAACATTCACTTTGAGGATCATAATTAAGCATTTCTTCACCGTCTTCATAAAAATTGGGACACAATTCTGAGTTTATCAACTCATCTGAATCTAAATAAGTGTACCTCTCATCACTTTTTTTTTTTCCATTAATCCAATATTTATTATCAGAATTTGCGTTATTAATTATAAAATATAATATATCAAAATTCTTAATTTTAGCCAGCTAAATATTGAAAAATTAAAATTCTAAAAATAAAAAAAATTCCCTATTACAGTGCAATCATCTTTTACATCTTCGCCCTCTTTTCGGTCAGTACTGAAATGATAGCATAATCCTTCAGTATCCAAAAAAATATCCCCATCATCACATTTTTTACAAATTTTGGAAGCAGGAAGCCATCCTCCAGGTTCTTCGCAACTGCATACTTGATTAATACACTTTGTCTTTTCGATGTTTGTTCGACACTCAAAGTCATCAGTGCATCCTTCAAGATACGCTTTGGCTACAACACATTGAGGAGATGCCAAACTAGAGTCCCAGTACATCTCTTGTGCATTACTTCTTGGACAATCACAAAAGTCCCTAACTGAATTTGTTGGACAATCGCATGACGCAGTACGATTGGTCATAGCAAACAAGACCTTCTGAGAGATTGCAGTCTGAATCAGAATCACATTCACCTTTGGTGTAAGTTAATTCACAGGAATTTTGAATGCTTGACCAAGTGTAAGAAGTCATGCATTTACACATGTTTGTGCTTAGATCACATTTAAGATGTAAATCACTTCGACAATGATGATTATCTTCACACAGCCCAATTTCAGAACTTATTTTTTCAATGCAGTTTTCATATAATGTGCTAAAGAAATAATCTCCTGAGAATTTGCATCCATCACTTGAGTCACAATACATTGGAATTTTGCACATGTCATCATACGTACAACTAATCAACTCTCCAACTCGATCTACACAATTAACTCCATTAAAATATTTTGTATCCGAACCAAGACCTTTATTTTTTGTTAAATTTAAATTTTAAAATATTGGTTGTTTTTACAAATAATTCCCTCTAAATCAAGACACTGATCATCTTAAGATTATGGTAGACTGTATCTCTTTTTGGCAACGCATTCTTTCACACTATCAGCCCAAAAATATCCATTTTTTTAAATAAATATTTCAAATATTTCATTTTTTTGGTTTTGAAAAATTCAGTACAAAATGATAAAAAATTTAATAACTTTTTTTCTTAATGTTCAAAATTAGCTCAGTGAATGAAACATGGTTTTGTGCAAAATTGTGATCCATAATAAGAAAATAATAAGTTAAAATTTGTTCAATTTATTTTATTGCTTTAATTAAGTTAAATTTTTTTTTAATAAGAAATTTTGAATAAAAAAACATTTAGATTATTAATATTCACAAATATATCTAAAATCTTCGCTACACTCTAAATTACTTTTGTAGCATCCATCCTCAAAATAAATGCAGTCTTTATTTGAAAGAGGGCACAGAGTTGAATCAACATTTTGGCTTGATGATGGTTGCCAATTATAGTCATTTGCGGCACCATGTCCTTGCCCATTGTTTGTCCTTCCACCGCTCAGCCAATATTTTTCATCTCCAGCCAAATAAGATATTGAAGTAATGAAATCTAGCTCTGCTTTTGTCTCAATTGCGGCAAGCTTACTTCCTGTGCGAACCTTGAAAAATCATAAACTTGATAATAATAATTAAAATAATTAATAATCAAAAATAAATCTTAAATTTTAAAATTTGAATTAATTTCTATACAGATTAAACAATTTTTGACCATTTGAAAGATCTTTCGAATATTTTAAGCTTCTCAAAAAATATCTTTTACAAAAATTTAGAAGATAGTGTCTAGATTTTTAAATTAAAATAATTTGTTACGGTATTTCACCGACTCTCCATAGTTTTATATTCATTTTAAACAGTTGATTAATATTTATGGATAACATAAATATTTAAAAACAATGATTTATGATACGCTATCAAAAAACAGTTTTTAACGGTTATTGTAACCGTCAATTAATAATAATATAATAAACATTTATATTATATCATAAAATGATGAAGCTTTATTTTCTAGTTTTTATTTTTATTCATTCTTAATTTAGTATTTAGAACTGCACTATAAATTGTAGTGACTTATTCTTTATTTTTAGTTTTTTATATTCACTCTTATTTTATTCAATAAATATTTTAAAACGAATTCATTATCTTTTAGTACGCTTAAATATATTACAAAAGACGCTTTTCTAAATGACTTTAAGTGTAACAAATTCATCAAGAAAATAATTGAGAACTTGAAACTTGAAAATTTCTAACAAAATCAGTCTATGCTACTTGGGCTTTTAAGTTATTTAAAAACTCTGATAAATGAGCAAAAAAACAATTTTTAAATTAAATTCTCACATTATTGCAGTTGCTTAAAGCGTCGTCTCTACTTTTTGTATCTGATTCATTAGAAAAAAAGTAGCATTTATCATCAAAGTAGTAGTCACCATCTTCACATTTCTTACATTTGTTCCAACTGGCAAAACCACCAACTTGTTCACAATCACATGTTCCACCAATACATTTAGTAAGTTCTATCATAGTTTTGCATTGGTAGTCATCAGAGCAAAAGCTACCGAAAGCAAGAGCATCAACACATTTAGACGTGGATGCATTCCAATACATTTCTTTAGTCAAATCTCTGTAACAATCACAATTATTTATTGTAGAAGTACTTGGACAATTACAGTTTGTGTTTGTGGCACAAATCAACTCTTCATTTGAATTGCAATCTGATGATTCACTGCAGGTTCCAAACGAATAGGTCAATTTACATACTTGAGAAGTCGATGACCATGAATATCCTGTTGGACACTGACATGTGCCAGCATCACATAAAAGTAGTTTGTCTTCTCGACAATGGTGATTCGATGAGCAAACACCTTCTGGAAAATGCTGTTCTTCGCAATTAGAAGTTGTTGCATTGAAAAAATAATAAGTGTCACACGTGCAGTTAGATGATGAACAAAACATTGGCAAAAGACACATGTCATCATATGTGCAAGTTGAAAACTCTCCAACTCGATCATGGCATTGGCTACCATCATAGTATTGTAAATCAGTACAAATGCCTTAATAGAATAATAAGTAAATGAATTACTTGGATGAAAATAATTTACAATGATTGTTTTTACAGACAGTCTGTTGAGAGTCAAGGCACTGATCATCTGAAGAACACGGTAGACTGAACCTTTTTTTGGCAACACATTCTTTCACACTATCATCCCAGAAATACCTATTTTTTTTGAATAAAATTTTTTAAAAAATTTTATTTTTATAACTCATGAAAAAAAAAATGAAAAAAATATTACAAAGTGTTATCAATGCACAGACAGACTCCCAATGAACTACATTCCAAATTAATTCTAATCTTACATTGATCTCCACTACATGTTTGTCCATAAGTCAGTCTGTCAACACATTTACTTAATTCAGAATTCCAATATTTAGTTGGAGCACAGGAACAAACAGACCCGAAGCAAATCATGTCTTGACTCGGATCACAGTTGTCTCTTGAAACACACTTTTCTCCATATTTGGACAAATCAACACATTTATTTGTGTAATACTTGGGCGATTCACATTGACAAACTTTATTGATACACTTTAGATTATGTTCTTTTGAACAAGATCTGTCTGCACAAGACTGTCCATAGATTGCATTTGGTTTAACACTGCCCATGGTTAGCAAAGCCCCAGTGAAGAAAGCAATCAAGAAAATCAAGACTGGAATGGAAAAATACACAATCCATCTCGGTACTTCAACTAAACCATTTTCATGTAGTTCCAGGTTTCGAACAGCTTCAGATTTTTCAACCTTGTACTCAAACTGGAAAAAGTGACCATCTGAAAAACCATTTAGAATGTAGGAACTACGGTCAGCTAAAATATCTCGAACAAACTTTTCTGTTTCTTTATATTCCATTTTGGATGAAAAAAATTAAAACATTTTTTTAAAGCTTTGGATTTTTAAATAAGATTAAACTTTTATTTACAGAAGCCATATTATTCTTTATGGTATTGGTAAACATCATGACTTATGTATTTTTAATTAATTTTCTAATTTTATTGGGTTTCTTTCAAGATTTTTTCAATTAGCTTTGACTCTCTCCAAAAAATTTTAAATTAGAAAATAAATCTATTTTCAATAATATAAGAAAAAATTTAGCTAAGTTTTTAGCTATTTTTATAAATTTTTATCTTTTTAAACTTCAGTTGAATAACAAAATAAAATTCAGAACACAAAAATTGATAAAATTAATTATTGAAAAAATTACTTCATATTATCTCATATAATACAGTGCTGATTTGATACAAGTGTTTTTAGTAATTTTAGGTAAATTTTCGGAAATTTATGTAAAATTACTAAAAACACTTGATCAAATCTGAGTATTAGTAAGTTTAGTTTTAGTTTATTTACAAGGTTAATCAACAGGCTAGTGTCCTTATATATTCAATAGACTGATTAACTTTTCATTTATCATAAATGAAAAGTTAATGAATGAAATTTCAATTAAAATAAAAATTCATTAAAATAAAATATTTTAAAATTCTTTATATCATTAAATAAAAAGATTATAAAAACAAAAAGTTTAATTAATTGATTTGCAAAAGTTTTTATAAACCAAGCTAAATTTATCAAAAATTTTAATTGAAAACTAAATAAATGAAAACTTTATGAAATTTAAAAAAGAAAATCTTTTTAGCACCCCTAGTTTTTCTTTTAAAGAATTCAAGTATGAAGACCTTGAATCTTTATTCGCAAATATATCTCCTTGTTGCTCTGCTGGGCATTAGGTGTCAAAAAGAAAGTTTTCAAAAATTCTCCACCAAACCTTTTATTTGAGCTTTTAAAACTTCCTTAATTGCTGCCTTAATACCAGCAAGATTCCTAATGAATGGAAATTTGTAAAAGTAACTCTTTTGTACAAAAATAAAGGCCCAAAGTATAATATCAAAAATTATAGAGGAATTTCAGTGTTACTCCCTGTAGCTAAAAACTTTGAAAAGCTTATTTGCATCAAATAAGTGATCATTTTGACTCAAATAAAATATTTTTTCCTGGTCAGCATGGTTTCAGAAAGAATTTTCTTGTCAAACGACTCTTCATGAAATTATCTTTGATCTTAATTTTATCAAAGATAAAAAGCTTATAAGTCTTAAACTTTTTATAGACTTCCGGAAAGCCTTGACCTTGTAGACTCCAATCTTCTTCTTATAAAACTTTTTCATTATGGTTTTGATTACTTAGATTCTCTATCGTGTTCCGAGTCGTTTCTGCGACATGTGGTCTAGCGTTGTCATATAAAAGAATCACTTCTCGCTCTCCTTTGGCTCTGTGTGGTCGTTTTGCTTCCAAAGCGTGGCTCAAGCGAATCAATTCTTCGATTGCTTGGATTGCAGTAGCTCATAATAGATGATACCCTTCTGATCCCACCAAACACAAAGCATGAACTTTTTTCCATGAATTTCGCTTTTCTGAGTAAATAATGGCGCTTAATCAAAATCGACCCATTGTTTTTTGTTGACCAGGTTATAGAAGTAGATCCACTTTTCATCTCCGGTTAAAATTTTCCAAAAAAACTCAAAAATAAGTGATCACCTCGGGTCTTCCTCATGCAGCTCTTCCAAACGCGCCATGAGCTTCGACGATTCTCCCAACATACATCATCATCATCATTCTTTCAAATGATGTATAACATTGCAAAAAAAAGTTTAATCTTGCATGAAATTTTTTCATTTAAAAATCGACGAAAAAACTTATAAAACAACCTAATATTTTAATTATTTGTTATACTTGTTCGTTCTCAATCAACTGATTTTCGAGGCCGTCTAGCCAGTAAATCTAGTATTATTAAAGTTAAAACTTTAGCTGGGTGAGGGTGAGGATCTAGCTTAATAAGCCAACAGATAGGACAAAGGGGGCTATACACTTATATATAAAGAGGTGAGAGTTCAAGTCATCGATTTGCTTTTAAAAGCCCAGATAATCTCAAAACACTCCCCAAGGGATTCCCAAGATAATGTGCGAGTTTCTTGTTGGTTAGGAGACCCGGCTATAGGCTAAATGCATGAATTCTCTTAATGAAAATATTTAATCAATCGCTTAAAATTTTATTTTAATAAATCATGAGATTCTAATTTATATGATTTTCTAATGTATTTTAATTTATAAACTTTAAATGTTATTTATCAAATTATTTAGTTTCTCTGTTTAGCTAATAAAAAATAAGAACATTCAATTTTAGGCAAATATTTTATTTCAAAAATTAAATATTTTCAAAATTTTTATTTTAATTTATCAGGTGAAAACTTTTAGCTTTGATTGATTGTATAAATAATTTTCTTGAATGAAATAATTAATCTACCATTTTTTAATCAAAATTGGTTTTGATTGAAATTCGATTAAAATAAATTTTTTTTATTCTGTTGTTTTTTTTTTAAGTTAGAAGTGAAAAAATATGAAAAAAGATTTTATTGTTCCAAAAATTCAAATAAAAACCCTAAAAGTTATTTAATTAACAAATTCATTTTGGCTTTTTTTTTTAAGAAATTATTTTATTAAACAGAAACCTTTCTGGTCATTATACTTTTTTATTGCTTGATAAAATGATAAAATTTTTAATTTAAATGGCGTCTTAGGAAATATTTTTATTAATTTTTTGGTTTTGAAAAAAATTTAATATTTTAAAATAAATGATACCGTAAACTCTTGACCATTACTCTTGGAACTATGTCAAAATTTGAGTTTATTCTATACGGAACTAATATCATCGAAACCATGTTATAAAATTTTTTTATTTTTTCTTAGAATAAATCTTGACGTCTGACTTTAAACTAAGAGTAAGTGCAAAATTTTGATTTTATTCTTAGAATAATTTCGAATTTATTTTGTAATAAACTTAAAAAATTGTAGAGTTAAATTCGAAATTAAAAATTTAACTTTATTCTAATTTTTGTATTAATTCTAAGAGTAAAAGTTAAATTGGATTAAAAATTAAAAATTAAATTTAAAACTAAAAAATTCGATTCAATAACCAAAAAAAAACTGTACAATAACATTTATTTTTTATTTATCTTAATAATTTTACCATTTTCGTCACGAGGTAGCCTTTTCCTACCACGTTTCTTTGGTGTTAATTGATTTGAATAAGTTTACGGTAATTTTTTTTCAATTATTTTGATTCTCATCATTATATAAAAATTATATTATTTGTTGAAGAATCAAATATTCTAATTCTCTTTATTTAAAACTTTTCAAATTAAGCTCGTCATGTTTCAGATGAACTGGTCTCACAACAGTTTTAAGACATATATGCTAAAAAGATAAGAATTTATTATGTTTTCTGATGCGATTTAATTATAACACTATTTCAATTAATTTTTTTTCTGGTAAGTTTTACAATGAATACCAAGGTTTCATTAGAAACCAAATTAATTTTTTTTTCTTCTTAATGAAATTAAGGCAGACTTTAAATAAGATTTTGGAATAATGTTTAAAGTTTATTTATTTTGAATTTAATTAAAAAAACTCAAATCGTTTGACGTATTTAAATCTAAATATTATCTTAAGCTTATTCAAAATCAGTCAATTTATCCAAAAAACTTTTATTTAATGATTTGATTTTAGAAAAATATACTAATAAAATAAAGAATTTTTTTGTTTAAATTTTTTCTTTTGTTTTGATATTTTTGGTTTGTGTCTCTTTTTAAATTCAATGATGTTTTTATCTTTCATCCTTGAAAAAAATCTTACCTTAGATTTTTAGTTATATTTTAAAAGCCAAAATAACTTAAATTTAGTTTTTTTTCTTTTGGGAACGTCATAAATATATTTTAAAATAAAAGAGGATTAATTAATGAGAAAATTCTTAAAATTAATTTTTAAATTTAAATTAACTATAATTTAAAAGATTTTTACACTTGAGTTTTTAAATTCAATTGATTCAATTCGATTTTATTTTGGAGTTATTTAAAGGTCCAAGTTTAATTCAATTTCACTAAAATGAAAGTCAAAGTCTGGACTTAAATAAAATTTGAAGTAAAAATGATCTTTTTTAAAATTTCGACTCTTAAATTTAAAAAAAATAAATTAAACTAAAAAAAAACTAAAAAACAATAATTATTTTAGACTTTATAAAAAATTAAGAAATTATAAAAAAATAGCTTAGGAAATAGCTACCAGAAAACTGCGCTTGGCTACAAAATTTGATTATCGGCTGCGTATTTTGTGGTGAAAATACAAGGTGATTTTTTATGTCAAGTCAAATCTTTGACTTCACCAACAAATGACTTTAATTTTTGACTTACGCACAAATCTGGTATAAACCATCCAAACCAACTTATTAGGATAAATTTTGTAAAAAATAGATATAAATAAATAAAATTACCAGATTTTTTTTCATAAAAGCTACAGAGGAAAAAAACAAACATTATAAAAGTTGATAAGATCTGAAAAACATAAAAAATTTTTAATTTGTCATAATATATTCAACAGAATATTAAAATTTCTATTGGATAGTTTTCATTTTAATGATAAAATTAGACTCATAATAAAAAGTTAGTTGATTGATTGATAATTCAAAAGGATCTATACCTGCAATCCTAAATCTTCTATTGTTTTTAATCCTTTGTTCGAAGGAAAGAAGAGTCTCAAAAATTTTCGTTGGTAGTTGTTATGGAATACTTCAAATTTTTTAAGAATACTATCAGTCATTCTCCAACATTCAGATCCATCACTAAGGAATTCAAATTTTTTAGTTTTAAGCAGACTTGTTTTTAAGTCACAGTTTTAAGTCTAAGTCACAAAAATTTAAGTCATAGTTATGACTTGACTTTAATTTTTTTTTTTAAGTCAAAGTTAGTGTTGGATGCGACCAAGACAAACCGGTCCATTACACGGACGGTTTTTTGCGGACACTTGGCCGGCCAGCTTGGCGGCCTAATTTTTAGACCGCCAAAATAAACGGCCAAAAATATACGGGCGGCAAAAAAAACGGGAATAAAATAAAAAATTAATATAATTTAAGATATATTTATTTTTAAAAAAGTTGTTTTTTAATTAAAAAAAAAAAAAATTTTACCGTAAACCCTTGCGCATAGGCGCAGCAGTTTATACCTAGCCCTTCCACTAACGCAATGCGGCTAATCCCAGTCATTTCATGTTAAAAAAAATTAAAACTGAATAAAAAAGATTTTTCGCGCCTAAGACAGGTCCGGTAATTACCATGCGGTAAACCCAAGAATTTGTCGTTTTAACGCACCATAAACTGATTCATAACCGCGAAAAAAAAATTGACATTGTGAAATATCATACAAAACTTCCAATACAAAAATAAAAAAATTTTATAACTTTTGTTCTAAGTGTCAAAAACCTGTTCTGTAAATGAAACAAAGTGAAACAACAGTTGTTTCACCTTCTGCGGAAGTCTGCAAAATCTGTGCCAATTCAGCAAAATTGCACTCAATTTAAAAGCCTTAAAAATAAAACTGAATTAATTTGCACAGATTTTGCAGACTTCCGCAGAAGGTGAAACAACAGTTGTTTCACTTTGTTTCATTTACAGAACAAGTTTTTGACACTTAAAACAAAAGTTATAAAAATTTTTTATTTTTGTATTGGAAGTTTTGTATGAAGTTTCACAATGCCAAAAAAATTAAAATAAGCATTTAAATGCCTTTATAGGGAGATTTTAATTTATTAAAGTTTCGAAACAACCGCATGCGGTAAAATTAAGTTTTTAAGGAAAAAAAAAACATTTTTTAAATGGATTAAATCATTTCTTAACTGTAGAACATTTAAAGTAAATATAAATGATCACATTAGTGATGAATTCAAAATATCTGCTGGCGTTCCTCAAGGATCAGTTATTAGTCCTTTATTATTTAGTATATTTATTAATGATATTCCTAAAAGAAATAAATCTAATAAAGAATATTCACTTCTCTTTGCAGACGATCTTGTCACTTTTTTCATTTATAAAAAAAATGGAAATATAGAAAGTAAGACGAATAAGTACTTAGTTGAATTAGAAAAGTGGCTTTTCAAGTGGAAAATGAAGATTTCGGTTGAAAAGTCTTGCTCAATGATTTTTACTAAGAATAATAAAGAAAGTTCTGTGTTTAATTTAAGGATTTATGGGAATAGAATCGAAAACTTAAAAGAAATAAAGTTCCTAGGTATTAGATTTGATTCTAAATTAACCTTTTCTTCAATGATAGAAGAAATTAAAGAACGTTGCAATTCAAGGCTAAATTTAATAAAAATCTTGTCAAATAAAAAATGGGGCCTTGACTTAAACACTTTAGGAAACCTTTATAAGTCTTTGATTGGATCTATTCTAGATTATACTTTTCCTTGTCTTAACTCTCTTTCAGAAACTAATATCAAAAGGTTAGAAGTAATCCAAAATTCAGCAGTTCGTTCTATACTAAAACTAAGATATGATACTCCCTCCAACATATTACATAATGAGGCATATAATAAACTTAAACTACTAACAGTCTCAAATCGACTTTTTGAGTTGAGTGAGAGATATGTTAGGGCAGGACTGAGCCATTCTGTTCCATTAACTGTTAGACTGGTGGAAGAATATAACAGAGGTTTCGAATCAAGATACATCGAGTACCCAACTCCATTGTGTAATTGCTACCTTACTATTTCTTCTTTTTTTCCTGAATCATCAAATAATTAAAATATGTATTCTGTTACTCTCTATCAAAATTTATCTAATTTTAATTTTAATATTTATCTACTTTTTAAGATATATCATTTTAACTTTATTTTTTTCTTACTTTTTATTTTTATTTTATTTTATTTAACTTTATTTTAATTTTTTTTTTTTTTTTTTTTTTTAATCTGAAGGAGCTCTAGCTCGGTACAGATATACAAATAAAAAAAAAAAAAATCTAAGTTTTATCAAAGTATTGAAATGTCTGATAGTGAGTATCGAGTAGTTGATGACTATGTAACTTCTGAATCAGAATCTGAAGACGAGGTTCAAGAATCCAATAAAAAGAAAAGAACCAGGAAGAACTGGTTCTATGAGAGAACATTCGACGATCAAGAAGTATCCATCTCTCTGATGGACCAAGCACAAACAATGGACTAGAATCTATTAATTCTACAATAAAAAAGAATCATTCGTTTAGAAAACGCTTACCTTTACACCGAAACGAAGAGATCCATTGTCAGTCAATTGCAAAAATTTTTCACTTCAACCAACAATTGATACTCAACTCTTTACCAAGACATATGACTGGATTAAACATAAGAAAAAATCAATTGCAAGAGATGAAGACAATATGATCATAAATTACACCAACTCGACGATGGCTAATGTAGAAGTTAATAATCAAAATATCAAGACTTACCGATCGGCAGTTGAACATTTAAATTTCAAATCTTTTGACGAATTCTATGGAATTTTGTTTAAAACTTGGGAAACAAGAATCAGCTCGGATAGTAACTCTGATAACTGGATGCAAACAGCTAGTTGTTCCTGTCCTTCCTTCTTTAAAGATCATATTTGTAAGCATCTTGTTGGCTTTGCTGCAAATATGAAACTTGTCAAAATACCAATCGAAGCTAAGCAAGTAGTTATTGGACAAAAACCTAGAAGAGGTAGACCGTGTAAGTCTAAAAAGGCGCTTGAGTACCAATCAGAAGCAGATAAAGAAGAGAGAGTTATCAGCTCAATCAAAGTTCTAAAGCGAAAGATAACAGAAATAGAGGAAGAAACTCCACAAGAAACAGTTATACCAACAAAAAAGAGCAAAAAAAACAATTGATAAGGAAGCTGAAAAAGTAGTGCAAGCATCAACCAGCAGTGATATAAGTAAGAAAGTAGAAGCTCCACTAAAGAGAAGTAGAGGTAGACCAAGAAAAAACTTATAAGATATTATTTTATTTGAAATTTTTTGAAATTTTTTATAATTCTTTTTTTTTAAATTCAATTTAATAAATAAAAATAAGAGATACTTTAAGTAAAATTAGTTTCTGTTTTATTTAATTTAGGAGACAGATTAATAAATATAAGTTAAGGATATTTAGTAAAATAAGAGATAGAAAAATATTAGTGATCGATTAAGTAATTTTAGAGATCGATTAAATACCTCCCAAAAAAATTTATTTAAAAAAATAAAAAAATAAATAAATAGAAATTAGTTGTATGTAGTTGGTATTTATAGTCGTGGTAATTTTTAGCCGATAGTACTTTTTGAATGTTGGAAGTTGTTGGTTATTGGTTGTTCGTAAACGTCCAATCACCAACTCCCAACAACCCCCAACCTCAACTACCAACAACTTCCAACGTTCAAAAAGTACCAACGGCCAAAAATTACCAACGACTATAAATACCAACTACATACAACTAATTTCTATTTATTTTTATTTTTTAAATAAATTTTATTTAAAAATTAAAAATTTTTATTTAAAAATTTAAAAAAAATTCATTTAAAAAAAAAAAAAAAAAAAAACTTGACTTGACTTAAGACTTGTGACTTAAAAACAACTCTGGTTTTAAGATTATAGGACCTACCATGGCTGGGTTATAAGACACTTCCGGGTATTGGTCAAAAAAATAAGGGTCAAGGACGATTGTGGACACAAAAAATTGAACTTGTCGAAACAAAATCCAGTATCTAATAAAATAGCCATTTTTCTGTAAAAATTTAAAAAAAAATTGTAAGTAGTATCTACCAAGCCTAAGATATCAAATTTATCGAATATACTCTAAAAGGCAAAAAATTCTTTTAAGAATTTTTTATTCTTGAAAGTAAAAATTTACTATGAGAAATTTTGACCGAGAGCCTAAGAATAAATTTATATTTCTTATGTAAGAATGTAGAGATTTTAATTATTTACAAAACGGTATGTCATAAGTATCAATTCTTTGAAATTGAAGAATTCTCCAAAAAAAAGATATTTTTAGTTTTTCATCAATGAGCTTTAAAAAAAAGAGCTAGGAGACAATTTATTTTATTGCAATAATGCTTATGATATTCTCTATCATGTAATTAGTGGTCGGATGGTCAAGGTCTTATTATTATCTTGAAAACATATGGTCCGTTAACAGCAACTCAGGATTTTACTCGTTATTACTAGTTTTACAAGTCAAAAACAAGGTCTTATGGTTCAACTGATACTTTTGCAAAAAAGTTCATCAAATTCTCTACAAAATGGTCGGTGGTCGGAAGTTTTTGGATAATACCTAATACCATCTGGCCGCGGTCCGTGTTTTAGTAAAAAACATGTGGTCCGTGTTTTAGCATAAGCCGTTTAAGCTCGGTACAGTAGGTAATAAGGAATCTATCGCCAGTTTATTTTATTTCCATTTTTTTTATCGCCAGGAATCTATCGCCAAAAAATTCTATCGCCATAAATAAATTAAGAAACTATCGCCAAAAAATTCTATCACCAAAAATAAATTAAGAAACTATCGCCAGTTTTTTTAATGCCAATTTTGAAATAGGAATTTAAAGCAAAAAAAAATCCCAGTTTAAAAAAATAAGAACTAATTGAAAAAAATTTTATTTATCATTTCTTTATTATTTAAAAAAAAACGTAATTATTGATAAAATTAGGTTAACAAAAATGGATTAAAAAAAATTTTAGTAATTAGGTAAAAAAAAGTACAAAAAACTTAAAAAAAACTAATAGTCTTGAAAATCTCTATAACGATTCAAAAACTCTAAATGTTTATTTAAATCTTCTTCTTCGCGTATTTTCTCAATTAACCGTTTTACCAAATATACTGGTAATAAAACTAACTTTATTATTCATGTTTAAAGAAAATTACGTTTTTATGAATATTTCAATAATTTTTAAAAATATATATCACATTTTCAATTGATTCAAAGTGCCGAAACTGAGTTAAGTAACCTAGATAATTTTTTTTGTATAACAATATTCCGTTTCCGTTAAACGGTTATGTTTGCAAGATAGTTGAGTCAAGTTTGTTTTTTTCGAAGATAATTATAAATTAATCAAAAGTAATTGTTCAATTTTTTTTCGGCAATCGGTTCTTATTTAAGAAAATGGCATTAGATCCTTATTTTTATTTTTGGCAATTGATTCTTATTTAAAAAAATGGCATTAGATCCTTATTTTTATTTTTGGCGATTGATTCTTATTTAAAAAAATGGCATTAGATTTTTATTTTTATTTTTGGCGATTGATTCTTATTTAAGAAAATGGCAATAAAATAATTGGCATTACATTTTTGGCGATAGAAAAAACTGGCGATAGATTACTATAAATCGTACAGTAAACAAATAAATAAATAAATAAGCTCAGACTAATCTTATAGAAGAGAAGAATAAATACCAGAAGAGACAATCAAAAAAAAAGTTTTAAACCATGGGAATATAATAATAAAAAAAATAATAATATGTCCCTTTCTATCCTAGTGGATAATGGGGAGCCGCTCATCTCCTTTTCCTGTACCTTTTTGAGCTACGGCTCCGACCTGACACAGAGGTAGCTGCATCGAGTTGGTCATCTACACCGCTATTATTACCCAGTCGAAACCGGTACCCCTATTTTTTATGATGAAAGGGGTTTAAACATTCGTCCCGTACTGCAGAGATATTTTGAAGATTTTTTCACCCTCAGCGGGTTTCGAACCCTCGATAACCATGGGAATATGCTGGTGGTAAAATATGTCAGAGATTAAGTAATAAATTAACAAACAAAACTTTGATTTTTCTTTTTAAACTTTATTTTATTTAAAAAAAAATAAATAAAATACTGGATGGTTAAATTGGTCATTGAGATTTGGTCCATGTTTAAATCTTCATGGTTTTACACTTGATTAATTACTTGCTGCATAATCAGAGAGAAGTCCCAAATGCATTTTGAGTGAAAAATAATAATTCTCTTTAAAAAAAAAATCATCGAGTTTTTGTAAAAATTCTCAACAAAAGAAGTTTATTTAACTGCAACTAGATGAATTATTAAAAAAAAATAATTAGAAAAATAAATTTACAAAAAATAAATTAAGTTTTAATAATTCTAGAAAATAATGATATTTTTTTAAAAAAAATAAGATTCTTAATTTTTTGTGCATAGTTTCAGTTATTTTGAGTATTTGTTAGATCATTTTTTAAATTAGATGTGTAATAGAAAGCAACTAGTGATTGTGTAGTCGGTGATAAAGGCATAGATAGCGATCGTTGTATCGGAATAGATATAATCGGATTGAGCTCAATTTCTTCGATTAAATTTTCCAAAATTTTTGTTTTTTTATTTTGACTTAACTTTTTTAGTCTCCTTTTTAACAAAGGATTTTCAGCTGATTCAATATTTTTTATGTTCAATACTTTATCATCATTGATTCTCATCTCGCCCAATGCTTGACCCATACTCAAATCGATTTCCTTCAAATTTATTGATTTGTCATTTAAAATTTTGATCGATCTTAATTTGGTCCTTGGCAAATTGAGACTATTCAGCATCCATCTGCTGTGCATTACTTGGTCTATATTGAGTCGCTTTTCTGGCACTGTTTCTAGCATACCTGAAATTAGCTCTTTGGCTTCGTCGGACACCTGAAGCCAGTCCGAATCAGGAAAATTAAATTGACCTTTTTTTATTCTTTTTTTCATTCCGGGAGAGATCGGATCACCATTGTAACTGTAGAATGGAGGGTAACCACAACAAAGAATATACATTATTACTCCCAGAGACCAAATGTCACATGATATGTCATATTTTTCGAAAAGCAAAATTTCTGGTGGCACATAGTAAGGCGTGTAGCTAAATCAAATTTTTTAAATTTTTTATTTGAAAATAAAATTATTTTAAATATTAAAAAATTTAATTTCTTTCAAATTAAACTTGCTAGACCTCATAAAAAATGTGGTCATTTAAAAATTTTAATTGCTTTCGTTTATTTAATTTTAATGAAAATATTTTGAAAATTCCTTGAAAATTTATTTTAAATACCAGAAATTGTATGATCAGGTAAAAAAATCAAATGCGATATAATTTGGGTTGATTGAAGATTGCAACTAAAATTTAGAAAAATTTGAGTGAGTGAAAAAGAGTAACTTAAATTTTTTAGTAAAATTAAAAAAAATTAAATCTAAGTTAGGCTCAGACCTGTTTTTAAGCCACAGTTTTAAGTCTAAGTCACAAAAATTTAAGTCTAAGTTATGACTTGACTGAAATTTTTTTTCTTTTTTGAGTCAAAGTCATGACTTAAAATTTTTTTTTTTTCAAGTCAATAAATATATTTAATTATCTTAAATTTTTATTTCTTTATGATCTTTTAACCTCTTTTTTTTCAGCGTGGCAGTCCAAAAAAAAATGCCAAGCTGAACTGCTAAATGACCGCCCGTCACAATGTTGACCGTATCTTTGACTGCCCGCTTTTTTTTACCGATTTTTTAAACTGTCCAAAATTTTGACCGTCAAGCTGACCGGCTTTACTAAGACTTTTTCTAAAATTAAAAATTTTAAGTCATTGACTTGACTTAAAAAAAAAAAAAAAAATTTTAAGTCAAGTCAATGACTAAAAAAAAAGAAAAAATTTAAGTCAAGTCAATGACTTGACTTGACTTAAGACTTGTGACTTAAAAACAACTCTGGTTTGGTTGTATTTTTAATTAATTTTTGATAATTAGATATAAGATTTTCTAAAATATTTAAAATATTGATACAAAAAGGTGATTTTAATCTTAGGATAAAAAAAATAAAAGTGAAAAAGTTTATTTAATTTTTTTTAAATACACAACATTTGTAAGTTAAACGTATGACAAAAAAATTTTGAATGCAATTTAAAAAAAATATGATCTCAATTTTTAATGAGCACTTTTAAATCGTTTATTTCTATTTATAAATAAAAAAACTATTTATTTTTTTATATCCTGTTTAATTTTTTATTTTTAGAAAAAATAAATGTAATTTTATTCTCTTTAATTTTCATCTAAAAAATTTTTTAAAAATTAAATATATTTTGATTTTAATATTTTTAAATATTTATTTAAAAATTAAATATAATATCAAAATAATTTATTTTGCTAAATTCTTTCATTATAATTTCATGTACTTTTCTAATATTCATCAAAAAAAATGTAAATTATAAAAAATCTTTGTTAACACAAATTTAAATTGTTTGTATTATTTCCGAATTTTTTTTACATAATGACGTTATAAAATTACAAAATTCACCTTTAAATGTTTTAATTAGAAAATTTCACAATTTTCATGACACCACTATATTTCTAAATTTTTTAAAAATCTTAAACGAACCCAATAAAGTATTCTATCACAATTTCCTTTTGAACTAAATTCATGATAATTATAAGTTAAATTACAAGAATTTGCATTATAATTACGAAATTCTTGAATAATCAAAAAAATAATTTAATCTAAAAAAATTCTTATTTACTTTGGAGTATTGAGCCCCTTGCAGGCTTCTTTGGCAAAGCCGAAATCACTTAATTTTATGATCGCATTTTCATCTTTAGATGTGAGAAGCAGATTTTCAGGCTTCAAATCTTCACAAAAAAAATATCTATTAATAATTTATACTTTGGCAATTAATTAACATACCTCTGTGAGCAATACCCATCTTGTGCAAATGACTAACTGCCGTACAAACTTGCTTCATAATTTTGGCAACCTCTAAACACCAAGCTCATAAAACAATAAAATTATAATTTTCAAAGCTTACCTTGTTCGGTGAATTTTTTCTTTTTCTTTAGTCTGTCAAATAGCTCACCCCCTTCCATGCTAAAATTAAATTTTTAAAATCAAATTAAGAAAAAACAAAATGGTTCGTACTATTCCAAAACCACCAGCAAATACTTCTTGCCATTTATTCTGTTCTCGTACACGTCCACAATTTTAACTATGTGGTGACACGTTTGTGCAGATCGCCACTGTAGGTCGATCTCACGTCTCGCTTGCTTACTATCTTCAAGCTTCTTCAGGGCGTATTTGGCTTTGTCATTGCGATTTATGACTAAATAAACTTTGCCATTCATGCCCTCACCAATACCCTTGGATATGATGTAATCATTTTCTATGTTAGTTGTTTTAGTTGACAAAATTCTGTTCGGTTTTCTTAAGCTTTGGTTTCTGTTCATGCTAAGGCTACGCTTGCTCTTACAGCTCAAAAGTGCTTGATTACCCATAATTTAATTTTTTGACGTGTTTTTATTTAATAATCCTGTATTTATATATTAAACAGCGTTGTAATAATTACGTAATGTTGTTTATATGTATTTATATGTGCGTGGGCTATGATCTTTTTTGTCTTAACTTTTTTTAATTTTTGTAATTTTCAAATGGAATGAAATACTTTTGAGTAATAATAATGAGCCATTTTTATTAGTCAAACAGGTGAAAGTATACCAATTAATTATGAAACAAAAAATTTCTTTTCCAAATTTGGTCTGTTTCCGTCAAATTTGGGCAAACAAACAGAAATAATAATAAAAATAGTAATTAAAATGTTTAAATCCCGGGGCTTTTAAATGATTGATTGATTAAATTGAGCAAGGAAAAGTGTATTTTAGATTCGCGTAGCTCCAAGGCCTAGTATCAAAACGAGGCGTCTAAGTTTGTGATCTCAACTTTTTAATCTTTTTATAAATAGAATTTAATAAAACATTTAATAAAGTTTTTAGACAAAGCGGCTTAAGAAAATCTTCAATTCATTTCTTCAGTATTTGACAAATTTGAAAATTTCAAAGCCTTGAGCAAAATTTAATTGTCAATTTATTGGTATCAAAGTATGCTTAACAAGGTACCAAGAAAATAAATAAAACCAAGATCCGCTTTTTTTCCTTTTTTCACTATTTATTTGATTACTTTATATTCTTAACACTGCGATCGAAAGACTTTTAACATTTTTATGTACTATCTTTATTTGACAAACAGGTTCCAAGTCTTGAATTAAAATTTTTAAAAAATATAAAAATTAAAATCGTTTAAACAGTTTAGATGTGAAAGTAATTTTTTAAAAGTATGAAATTAAATTGAGTATATTTTAATTTTCAAGTTAAGGAGTATTATAAAATTCAATCAAAAAATCAGAATAAAATGAAAAGACTTAATAACTCTTAATACCTTTTTTGTTTATAAATCTAAAACTTTCTCTTTAAAACATAAGATTGTCACCGAATTTGAATTTTTGCTAATAGAAATCATGATTGAAAATCACCATTGTGCATTGTGGAACAAATAAATTTAAAAATATCAATAATCAATGTTTATTTTCTAGAACTTTAATTTAGTTTTTGTAAATTCTATCGGGTACTTCAAATCTTCAAAATCTAATTTTTAATCCTATGAAAAGCAGGTTTTAAAGTTTTATTATGTGCACAAGCTACAATCGACTTTCTATTTAAAATGAGCAAATTAGGATGCATTGAAAAATAAATTCTTTTCATTTAAAACAAAATTCAAAACTTTAATTAAATTCTGCCTTAAATCTAAAACCCATTTTTTGTAACTGCATTGAAGTTTAGAAATAAAAATCGAATTTAATGAATCAGATTTTGAATAAAGAGTTCTGAGTCTAAAATTTATTTTTTCCATTTTATTTTTTTAGATTAAAAAATAAAAACTAAATGTTTAGACTTAAAAGGTTGTTTTTAAATAAAAATTTTTCAACTTTTCTTTTTCAGATAACCTTTTATTTAATTTTCAGCTTTATCAGCATGATGAAAACTAATTTCTCATAATTTTTTCTCTGTAATTTATTCTTTAAAAATTTTTTATTTAAATTCTGTAATTCAGTGTGGTTCAAATTTACCAAAAATTTTTTCAAAAGATGCGTCATCTAAAAAATCTGAACATTTCAACAAAAGTTATAGAATTTTTAGAAATTATTCTGCTCCTAATTTAAAAAAAAATGGTGCATATATTTTGTATAAGTATTTGCAGAAGCCCAATTAAAATCAATTTTATGAATGCTTTCGACTTCACTTTAAATGCCAATTTTGGTGGTTAACATTTATATTCATTATTACAGTCTCTTTTTTTAAGTTTAATTATTAATACTATACAAAAAATTAAGATAATTAAGTACCGTAAACTCTTGTTTACTACCCCGGAGTACAAGTATGGTTTTAGCTATTGCCCCACCACCATAATATATACTAGAAGCCCTGGGTTTTTCAAAAAATGTTTCATTATAAACCCGGGATTTTAATTTAAAAAACTTTGAAATACTTTTATGAAGTTTAGCTGAATTTCATCATAGCCCCAGTGTGTATTATAAAAAAATTTTTAATAGTCTCATGGGATTGAAATTTTCAAAATAATACACACCCATGAGCTTAAAATTTTTAAAAAATTGCACACCAATCATTATTCATTATTTCATCATTCTTATATTATTTTTACATATTAAGACTTTAAAACAGATCATTTGTAAAAAGTGTGAACTCACCAAAAATTAGAATAAAAAGAACTTCTTTATATTTTTTTTTATTTTTCTCTTACAAATATAATTTCCATAAAATTTCTTGAACTTAAACTAATATGAAAAGCCAACAGCTTCAAGCTTTGCTAAAAAGAAAAAGAGGTAGGCCATCAAAAGAAGAAGCAGCAGCATGGCAAGAGATGCTTAATGCAACACAAACTCAGATCGTTACTATTGCTCAACATTCTTCATCATCATCAAGTAGTAGTTCGTCATTATCAGCATCATCAACTAGTGGTTCATCATCAACAGCATCTTCACCTAGAGGACGATGATGATAATGTTGATGATGATGATGATGATTATGAAGATGAAGATGAGTCGGAAATGGAAATAAATTAAACATTTTTTTCGTTTAATTTTTCAATTTGTAAGCTCACCAAAAATTAATCAATTATTTTAGTACTTTTTTCTATATTTTCTATTTTATTTTTTCTGTGTAGAATCGAATTTTTTTTCAAAAACTATGATTTTTTCATTATAAGCCCATTTAAAAAATAAGTATTTTATATTATAAGCCCATTTAAATTAAAATATAATTTTTTTTTTACCCCGGGTTTCTAATTTTTTCAATCTTAAAATACCTATACTAGAAATTTACTTTTTAAATTTTATTTTTGATTTTTTAAATTTAGTGTTTATGCATAGCTTTTTATAATATAAAGCACATTATAGAAAACAATTTTGAACTAACTGAAGTATATTTTCCAATATTACTAAAATTTTATAATACTTAAATTAAAATTTAAAATAAATTTGAAAATTTACAAAATGTTTAGCTGAAAAGTAATAATATTTTCTATAATATTTATAAATTTGCTAAACTTTCTTTTTACATTGCTTTTAGAAACGTTTGTTAAAAAGATAAGAAAGATTAATTTTTCTTTTTATTGTATGTTTTTTTTTCTAAATAAATTTTTTTCAATATTTCATTAAGAAATTCACTTTTATTTTTTTAATTATACTAATTCCGAATTACTCTCTCATCTCTTATTCTCATAGAAACTAAAAAATAAATTATCTCTTATACATTGTAAGCTTCTGTTTTTAAGAATCTAGCTACCATCTTCACAAGCCTGTTAATGTATCTATTTCTCTTTCCTGTTCAATATTAATACTTGTAAATGATTATGATAGTTTAATTATTTTTTTAAGCCCAATTCAGAAGACAAAAAACAACTATTTGACATAAATTTTTTCTTTTAAAAGATTTTTAATAATGTTAAATTAAAAAAAAAATAAATCAAAACAGATATAAATATAATAAAAACGAAAAATACTTATTTTTATTGGCCATCTATGAAAGTTATTCATTTTCAAAATAAAAGAATAGCGTTTAATTTTTCGATTTCTATTTCACTTTTCCTTGTTATCTTAAAATTTAATCAATAAACAAATCTTTAAAATTTTTAAATTAAAACCCTCTGAAAAAATGCAAACCTTATGCCAAAAATTCACAGAATTATTTAAAGAAACAAGTGTTAGGTAACAAGTGGGCTTTATTCACTCAAAAACGCTCTGGGATCAAATTTAAAAAAATATTTTTCAAATAAAATGAAAAAAAAAGATAAATGCACAATATTTTAAAATTGGTTACTTATCTCAAACCAAAATATGCTAAAAGTTTTTTCAGACGTTTTCATATTTAAATGCATTAAAAAGTTTCATAATTTTATTTCTTATTTTCCTGATGTTAACGATAAAAATATTGGAAAAAAATTAAATTTTCCAATTAAAAAATGTAATACCATAAAGAAGATTGGTTAAACTTTTTGTTTTCTTAATGCCTCTAAAAAACTGATTTCAATTAAATATTTCGTTTAATAATAGACTTCCTACCAAAAATTTACCATATTTAAAATGTATGTTGTGTTTCAAAAAATCTTATATTTTTTTATAGAAAGCTTATGAGATTTTTAATTTAACAAAAAAAAGACTAAGCTTATCTTATTTTCAAGTACTTATTTTAAAATTAATTAATCTGAGATTTTAAACCATTCAAAAGAGTATATTTAATTGATGATTAAATAATTTTCATATGAAGTATTAATGATATTTGCCAAACAATATTAGATATTTAATCGAAAAGAAATTCAAATTCTTTGATTATCTAGGATTTAAATATTTTTTAATTTTAGCACGTTTTTTGTTCTAATTAATTATGTCAGCAGAAAAAGTAAACT
Organism: Brachionus asplanchnoidis; assembly: GCA_025491095.1. Taxonomy (NCBI): domain Eukaryota; kingdom Metazoa; phylum Rotifera; class Eurotatoria; order Ploima; family Brachionidae; genus Brachionus; species Brachionus asplanchnoidis. Next base: position 2,701,486 of record JAILYF010000019.1, read on the forward strand.
TGAGTATAAATAAAAGAACAATCATATAGAGAATATTTCAATGCTTCATGAATTGATATTTTTAGTGGGAGAACTCAACTTGAACAAAAGTAAAAAAAAAGTAATTTTAAATTCTTTTTTTTAATTAAGCTAAATGACTCTACTTAATGAAAACTCTGATTATGATCGTTATTATTTTTCTATTCTCATTATTTTATTAATTATTTTTATTATATTGCCTATCAGATTTTAATTTTAATTATATTGAATTTTTTAAAGTATAAAATGAATCAGAGTTGTTTAAAAGTCACAGGTCTCAAGTCAAGTCCAAGTCCGGACTTTTTTTTTTAATTTTCATTCAAAAGTCCAAGTCCAGGCTTTAAAATTTTGAACACTGAAGAAGAAATATATGCTAAAATTGCAAGAAAATTCTGTGAATGGCAAATTATTGCATTAGACAACCCAAAAGTGTATAAATTTTTTGATATTAAGTCTGATCTACCAAATTAAAAAAAAGTCCGGACTTGGACTTTTTTTTGGGATTTTAAAACAACTCTGAAAAGAATTAAAAAATTTATTAAATCTTTAGCTAAATCTAGAAAATTTTCACATTATTAAGAAATTAGGTAAAAGGCTAAAAAAAATTGAACTAAAGAATACTCTTCCAGTCATTCAGATCAAATCAATTTTAATTTGTCAAAAGTCAAAAAAATTGGACAAGTAAAAATTTTGCTCAAGTTTCAATTTTCAAAATTTTCAAATGAAATAAATAAAAAGATGTTTTTGAGAGATTTAAATTTTGCATCTTTTAATAATAAAATAAATTTTAATTAACATTTATTATAATTTCTTTAATTTTCTTTAAATTGAAAAAAGAACATTTTAAAAAGAAAATTTTTTATGAAAAAGATTTTTTTGATATTGAAAATCTTAATTGAGAGCATTTAATCAAAAACGACAACAGATTTTATAGAGAAAAAACTTAAAGGATAAAAAATACTAATTGTGATCTGCAATAGTCTTATGAAGATATATTGAACTAAAAAATTGAATCTTGATCAAGCGAGAAAGACAAGTTTGTGTCCCAAAAGCAAAAAGAGATTGACTTTCTAAAACTGTCTAATCTAGGTTTCCCGACCAAGTTTGATCCATTTTGACTTGAAATTTGTGTTTTTTATTAGTTATTAAAGCTAAAGCCCCTTTAGAATTTAGTATAAAGCAAAAATAAAATTAAATTAAAAAAATTTGATTAAAAAGATTAATAAAAAAGATAAAATATAATAAATAACTAGATAAGTTTAAAAGTAAAATAAAAGGAAAATAGAAAAATGAAAAAATTATGTTAAGGAAGGTGCTTATCTCATTTTTTAAAAAATGTTGATAATTAGTAATTTTTTTTCACACTTTTGTTTTTTTTTTAAATAATAGGAACGATATGATTGTTTAGTTTCAACTTTATTTCGAGTTTGTTTCCTATAATATTTCACATTTATCTTTTAACTTTTAATATCACACATTTTTAATAATTAATAAAGTGAATCGAATATTATAAACTAATTTGTTAAGAAAACGAAATATTTTGTAAAAGCCTACAAAATACACCGACAAAAAAAGATAAAGATTATTTTTTTATTTTAAATAAGTATCTTACTTCCTATCTTTTTCACTTCACGTAAACCCATGAGGTAAAGTTAGACATATTTAAAAAAAAATCACGGAAATCTAAAATACTTTGATTAAATATTTTGGCAATAAAAATAATAAATGTTTGAACACATTTCAATTTTATAATCCAAAAAATATTGAAAATTCTTTTTTTTAGCTTTTAAATAATTTATTTAATTATTTGTTTATCTATACCGAGCTAATACTCCTTCAAAATTAAAATATATGAAAAATAAAATAAAGTTAAAAAAATTAAAAATAAATAAAATGAAAAAAAAAGAAAAATAATTCATTTAGATTTAAATTAATATTCCATCATATAAAAACTCGATCTAGTGAACCATAGTTCAGAATTCGAATATGGCGCATATTCGAACAATAATCAACTTTTCTCATAATAGTAACAAAATAATACTGAAGGCTTCAGTATTATTTTTAGGAAAAAATCCAGAAAATGGCAGCTTTTATAATAGAAATAATTTTTTAAGACTGAAATGATTTTTTAAGCCTAAGATTGAAAAATTCATTTTTTTTTACCATTTATTAGTTCAGCAATCTATTTATTATATTTGTCATACCAAAATTAGAATTATTAAAATAATGGTACACTTGGAAAGAAAAAATTGCAAAAATTAAAATCAATATTGATTTTAAGTATTTAATCGAAAATTTTCAAAATATTTTTGTTTTTTCTAATTTGAAAAACTCATTCCTGAGAATTATAGTCAAACTTATTTTGACGATGTGATTTACTTTTTTGTAAAAAATTATCCACTTTGAAGTAAAATAAGGAAAAAAAGTAAATAATATTAATAGTCATTTTTTATTGATTATTCAATTTTATGATTATTGAAAAAATATCAAGACAAATTTTTTAAAGACTAGGCAAAATTATTCAAAAGAATTTACCACCAAAAAAAATAAAGTAACCAAATGTACCACCAAAGCATGATCAACCCGGGATATTTGAAGGGCAAAAATTTTTGCAAATTATTACTAAGATACAACTTAGATTCTTGAAACTGCGGGTCTAAATTTATAATAAGCGAAATAGAACGCGGCTTCAAATATTGTTTAAAAGATAATATGATTCTGAAATTATAAATTATTGATAATGGTTATATTTTTGATAAAGTTATTGAAATTCTAATATAATTTTTATAATAATTTAAAAATTAAAAAATCTAATTTTATTTTCAGAAAAGAAGATTTATAATCAAAAATCTTTAAAATAAAATTTAATTAATCAAGAAATAAATAAAATCTAGCTAGTTTAATTTAAATTTGCTTTATTTAACTCTATACAAAATTAACATTAGCTTTTAATAATCTACAAATTTTATTTTGATTCAATCCAAATAAAATAATCAAAATCAAAATCAAAATTATACCTAATTTATTTAAAAAATACTCAGCATTAATAAATTAGAAACGTTTTTTAATAGAATAGACAAAAAATTTCCATTAAGTAATTTTAATAAAGATATTGAATTTTTCTTATCAGAATATCCGAATTTGATAGGAATCCCATCCTTAGGACTTATTCATTCTATGATAGTCAAAAAACTAATTTCCATCTTCGACTAGTCAAAAATTGATTTCTGTTCATTAATCTTAATTTATTGAAAAAAAAAACAAGAAAGCAGTTTATAATTTGAATTTAAAAATTGAATTTTTTAATTTTTTAATTTTGAATTTTTTAATTTAATTTTTAATTTTTTTTTTTTTAAATTTAATAATAAATTTGATTTAAAATTATTAAAAATTTACTACTTAAATATTTTATGTCAAAATAGCTTTTAAAAAAAATTCATTTTTAAAAATAATTCTTCTGACTGCATCTTCTAAAAAATGGCTTAAAAGTGTAAAAATACATACCTCAATACTTAAGTTCTTTATATTTATCATATAAATTAAGAATAATAATTATTGCGCATTTAAAAAGAACATTAGTAGTAGTAGTAGTAGTAGTTGGATGACTGCGAGTTGCCGGATGACCCCAGCAAGAGAACCTAAGTCCTTTGAGCAGCCTGTTCTTTGGTCGTTAATCCTCTTCTTGAAAGAGTTGACACTTGGTGCATCAATGACTGAATCGGGTAGCTTGTTCCACATTCGTGCTATCCTGTTGCGGAAAGCGTTACGTCTTATTAGACAGTCCTTCACTAGCTCTGGTCTGATGTGCCCTCGATGCCCGCTTCTGGGCGGTCCAACTTGTAGAGAGGAGTGCCATTCGACAGTGTCAAGTCCTTTCTGAATTTTGAACATTTCTATCAAATCACCCCTCACTCTCCTCTCCTCCAGAATTGTTAACTTCAGTTTTAGGCACCTGTCTTCGTATGTCATGTCGCGGAGTTGACTTGGGACTTTAGTGGCTAGGCGCTGAACTTTTTCCAGTGTGTTTATCTCGCCGAGGAAGTGTGGTCTCCATGCTTGGATTGCATACTCGAGATGCGGTCTGACGTACGTAGTGTACATTTGTTTCCATATATACGCATCCCTCGAGACCAGCGTCTTGCGAAGCACCCCGAGCATGGAGTTGGCTTTTGCCGCGGATTTATCCACCTTAATCTTTGTGCCCAAAGTGTCACTCACATGGACTCTCAGGTCTTTTTCCGTTTTAGTAACCTCAAGCTCGTGTGGTTTACCGGTCGACTTATCTAGGATGTGGTATTTATTCCCCGGGTTATGCTTACCGATATGCATGACCTTACATTTGCCGAGGTTCAGTTTCATCAGCCATTTGTCGCACCATGCTGCTAAGGCTTCCAGGTCGCGTTGTAGCTGCTCACTACAGCTGCTCGTGAGTAAGCGCGCGATGATCTTGCAGTCATCTGCATACAGCTTACATGGAAAGCTTATATGATCTGGGAGGTCGTTTATGAAGACCACGAAGAGCGTTGGACCTATGACTGAGCCCTGAGGGACCGAGCTCGTGACTGGTGCCCAGTCCGTACTCGCCGAGGACAACTCTTTGCCTCCTGCCCGAGAGGAACGCCCTGATCCATCTGAGTACGGTTCCTTCTACCCCGTGAGCCGAAAGCTTGAGCAACAGTCTTTGATGTGGAACCTTGTCAAAAGCCTTCTCAAAATCGGTGTAGATGACATCTACTGGGCACTTGTCTGCGATTGCTCTTGTCGTCAAATCGGCTGATTCTAAGAGGTTCGTCACGCAGGCCTTTCTAGGGACGAAACCGTGTTGCTTCTTACTTATAAGGTGGTTGGATACTAAATGCCCAACCAAACTGTCCCTTACCATGCTTTCCATGATCTTACATGGTACAGAGGTTAGAGAAACTGGTCTGTAATTACCCGGATCCTTGGGTGCAACATGTAACGCAAAGATATATATTTTTTAGCAGTAAAAATTAAAATTTAAATAAATTTATATTTTGAAAATTTTAAGATTTCAAGGGGCTGTGAAGTTCATTTCAATTCGATCTTTTTAATTCAGAAAAATTTGAATAACTTTTTTACTATAAGTAATAATTTAGTTCTGTAAAATGCTTAATGTTTAAGCAACTTTGCTTAATCCGAAAATATGTGTCTCCAAAAACTCTGCAAAGTAAGTGCACAATTGATTTGAATACTTTTTAATGGGGTGCAAAATGCATAAAATTGCAGAGTATTTTGCAGACTTATTTTACTGAATTAAGCAAATTTGCTTATAATTAAGCATTTTATAGAACTAAATTATCTCTTTTAGTAAAAAAGTTATTCAAGTTTTTTTGAATTGAAAAGATCGAATTGAAACGAACTTCACAACCCCAGATTTCAATTAATTAATTATAAGTAAAGGAGATTCAGAAAAGTAAGTCAAAAGAAAGGCATATCTCCTATTCGAACGTTTCTTGAGACTAACTCAAAAAAGCATAATTTTATTAATAAAATTTAAAAAAAAATAGTTTTAAAAATTTTTTTGTGAAGCTTTTTAATATTTTTTTTATCAATTCAACTTAATATGTTTCTTCCAAATCTAGTTAAAGAAATATTAACTAGTCTTTCCTGCTACATTGTTCTCCAAAAGCTATACTCCAAAGGAAGTTTTTCAACAGTGATGCTTAGATCCCTTCTAAATATATAGTTGCAAATAATTGAGTAGTTAATTTTTTATTTTTTTTCTAATGGTATCTTTCCGTTTAAATACATTATGGAAAAAACATACTTGATTTAGATGATGATTATCTTTTAGCTAAATTTTGGCAAAAATCGTTATTAATATCGATTCATAATTATAAACGCTTTATTAGATTTTTTAATTTAGAAAATGTTTAGAGAGAAAAAAAAATTTTCTCAAAATATTCTAGTAAATTAAAATATGGTGAAATAGATGAAAGAATTGTTGTTATTTACAGATTACAGAAGCTTCTGTAAATAACTTCTAATTTAAAGTTCAGTGTTGTTATTTTTTCAAGAAATTTGTTCAAATTAACTTAAATTAAAAAAATCAGCGAGGATGAAAAATTAAATAAATTTTCTATCTTAATTTAAATTCACGAACATTAATACTCCAAAGCCAAACGGGTTTTTTTTTTTCGACCCTTATTGCTACTTATTTTTTTTTAATTTAATAAATTTTATCAATTTTGAATTTAAATCAAATCTAAAATCAAAACAATATTAAAATTTATTAATTCTTTTACTATATTGTTTACTATGTATTTCAATGCAAAAAAAATTAAAAAAAAATGTAGCAAAATGGGTCGAAAAATCTATCCGCCCTTTGGCTGTAAACTAATGTAATATATATTAATCAAAATTTTTAACTTAATAGAAAAAATTATTTAAAAAAAATTTTAACAAGCTTTATGTTATTTTTTACAATTGCCTCAATTGGTTTCAAAATAATTGATTTTATTTAAAATGGGTACTTTTGGCGTCAATTTTATTTGCCTTTTTTCCATTTTTTTAAACACATTAAATTTTTTCTACCGAAATAGCCAAAAAAAGTGATAAAAAAAATAAATTTCGTAGTCTTACATTTAGATATTCTTTCTATTTTTTTCGAATTACTGCCCATTTAAATTTCAATTATCAAAAATTTTATATTATCTAATGTATTCATGAATTATTTTAAAAATTTGCAGATAAAAATATTTCAGCGAATTTTTTACAGAAATTCAATCAAGGTTTAAGCATGTTTGTACTGTTCTAATTTAAAGTTTAAAAAAATATTGAATAAGTCAAATTGATGCTTCCATATTCAAAGTCCTTTTTTCAAATGTTGCTCAATTTCAAAGCCATACAATATTTTTTTTGATGGGACTTAAGTCATATGCAGTTAAGCGCTATTTTAGGTGAAGAAAATGCGGAAATATGATTATTTTCATATTTTTTTGATAACAAAAATTTAATTTGATTAAATAAAAGTAAAAATAAAAATAAAAATTTAAGTCTTAAAATCGCTCAAAAGTAAAATGAAGAAGATGTTAAAAGAAAAAAATAGAACTAAAAAAATAAAATTGAAAATTTTTCAAGTTCTATTTTGAAAATAAATAAATTTGCTTATCATCATATTTTTTCGATTTATAAAGCATTTGATCTATCCTCCTAAATTTTAATCGATTTCTAGATCTCTTTTGCTATCTGAATTTTAGATAATATGCTAAATAAAAATATGAAAATACACTCCATTTTTTTATTTGGTTAAATAAAAATTAAAAAATGATGTAAAATAACTTAAACTTAAAATATTTCCTGGAAGCTTTGTTTAAAAATAAAAATTGATTTATTGAAAAAAATTTTAATTTACATGCTAATCGTTTCCGAGATTAAAAAGTGTATCTTTTGCAAAAATATCCTAAAATTTTTTTTAAAAAAATTAATTAATCCAAAAATTAATCACGTGTTCTGTTTTTATTTTTTTTTAAAACGATAAAAATAAATAAATTCAAAAACAAGCTCAAAATTAAATCTAAAATTGCAATTGAAATTAATTTTGCATAAATTTCTATATTTTTTCCCTACCAAATAGCAAAACTAAATTTAAAATTATAATAAAATCATTAAAAAATAGATAATTTTGATTTTTATTAACAAAAAAAATAAACTTAATCATATGCTTTAAATTTAAAGTATTTCTAGATTCCTAACATGTCTAAGAATACAAGCTTGAGCGGATTTCGCAAAATAGATATTGACATATACAACCCAGAAAACTATAATGAAGACGATGTCCAAAATATCCAAGACGACTTTATGCCCAATGAATCAGAAATAGTCTCGCTGATCAATTCCAAGCGGAGTAATGAGGCACTCAGTCTGGTCCTTAAAAATCCACCTTTAAACTCCAAAAACCAACAAGTAAAAGATGCAGTGTTCAATTTAGTAATGAGAGTGTTGAGAAGTTTCCCAAATTCGCTGGAGATCGACAACGCTGTCAAAAGCCTCAGCGACGAAGCACTTGATGTTCTGATGAAATACATTTACCGCGGATTTGAAAAAGAGCCCAGAGACAGTGCACAATTATTGACATGGCATGAGAAAGTAAATTTTTTTCAGACAAAAAAACAAAATTTATTTTATTTGTTGTTCTAGGTCTATGCCATAGGCGGAAATGGATGCATTGTAAGAGTATTAACAGACAGGAAGCGAGTTTAGAATTCAATTTTAAAAAAAAAGTTGAATCAAAATTCATCATTCCATTATATTTATTTAAATTTTAAATCAATAATTTTCGAATTTATTAGTTCTAATTGAGCAAACAACAATAAAAATTTTGATTAATTTTTTTTTATTCTATTAAATAAATAGTTTTATGCTTTTTTATATTTTCTTTTTTTCTTCAAATCATCTAAGTAAATGGAGAGAGAAAATATTATTTGAAAGACTAAAAAGATATCAGTGACGCAGCGTTTAGATTGGAATAATTTGATCGGAAATGAATTAAATGATTACTCTAGGAGGAAATAAAGTGAAAAGAGACATATGAAGAAATGAATGCATACAAAGATTGTCATTAAAATATTAAAATTTCAGAAAAATAAATAAATTTGATGCAAGACCGGATAAATGATTATTATTATTATTTTTTTTTTGCTAGTTTGCCTGAGTATCATCATAATTTTGTTAATGCTGCGAATGAGAAGAATTGCTGACATAATTGAAGGTATAGGGAATAATTTCTTCTTTTTCTGTGCCGATAACTAGTAATTATGCGGACTCCACGAAATTTATTTTTCAACTTTCGTCTCTATTCCAGCCAAGTAAAAATTTTCTATTTTTCCACAATGACTCATTTATTTATGTCTCATGCTCATTAATTTTTATGAAAATTATTAATTGCATTTTTTTAATACAAAAAAAGCCAATTTCAATAGATTAGCAGTTTTTCTAGAAGATTTTCCGCACTTTCATTCATAAAACAAATTTCTAGACCATCTAGGTTGACACTATTTAATGAATTACTAAATAATTAAATGGAATATTAATTTATTAGGCAAGCATTGGGAAAAAAGAGAGAGAGAGGAAAGAGAAACAAATGTCAAAAATTTTCAATCAGATTTATGTCAAATAAGCGGGCACGTAAGCGCCTAGAGTAAAGAGCCTTTGTATCAAGATCAAATTATAATAATTCTACATGTCTCATAGCATAAAACAATTTATAAAACTGCTTTTAGAGTGTTGTAAATCGATTAGAAAAAAAAGCATAATTTTTTATATTTTAAGTTATTTTTATTTTCAAGCCTTTTTTTTCAAATTAAAATAATTTTTTTTTTAGATTAAAATTTAGAACCATGTCTGATCCGGTAAGTTATAGATCCTTGTTCTTCAGTCGAATAGAGAAATGTATCGCTTTTGTAAAATGTTTGTTCCGAGTAAACAAAAATAGTGCTTATTTATTCTAATTGACTAACACTTATAAAAAAAATAAATTTATTTTATAAAATTTTTTTTCTCAAAAAAAGAGATCAAAGCATACTTCGTTGACCGAAGAGCAAATTGAGGTGTACCGCGAGGCTTTTTTGATGTATGACAAGAATGGAGACAGCAAGATAACTTTGGACGAGTTTGGCGATGTGATCAAGAGTCTGGGCCTTAACCCGTCCAAGGATCAGCTGGCCACTTTGATGAAGGAAATTGACTTGGACGGCAGCGGAACTGTCGACTTTAACGAGTTTGCCATTTGGATGTCTATCAAAATGTCCCCGGACAAATACAGTGACAAGAGCCTTGATTTGGAGAACACGTTCAAGATATTTGATGAAAATGGCGACCACTTCATCACTGCCGACGAGCTCAAGAACGTGATGAAAAAGCTCGGACAAACTCTGAGCGACGAGGAGATCAATTTGATGATCACTGAGGCAGACACTGACGGAGATAAGCAAGTAAACTACAAGGAATTTGTGCAATTAATGAGAAAACTTGATTTATAGTCTTTTCTAAACGATAATCAATCCAAAATAGCATTTTTATAAAATTTTTTTTATAAAAGTTTTTTTTTGTATGTAATCTAATTATTGTTATTTCCAGTTAAGAAAAATAATTAAAAAAAAATTTTTTTTTTTTCAATATTCCATTATTTAGATAGTGTTCAATAAATTTTTTAAAATATTTTTTTTTTCAATTTTAAAATTTAGTTCTAAATGAGTTAAGAGATAATTTAAACCGATTGAAAATTGATTGATTGTTTTTTTTATTGAGTAAATGTCAAATAAAGGATAAATTATTTAATAGAAATTTCATTTTCACATACATTAATTTGAAGAATTAACAATCATTGAAAAAAGTCAAAATAGTTCGAATGAAGGGGTTGAAAAATTTTAGTATTATTTTAATCAATCATATTGTGTTCAACAAATTTGTTTTTGATGCTTAATTAAAGATCTAGATCTTCCAGATTATTTTGTTTTGATATTAAATAAAAAATTATTATATTAAATATTTGAAGCATAATTCAAATACAATTAATTCAAAATTTTTAATGGAAAATTAGTGCAAAAAATTTTACTTTTAAATTTGTGTAAATTGAGTTCCTGTTAGATCTAAAGAATTTATAAAGTTTAAATTTTAGACAATAGTCTGTAAAGAATAAGAAAAAGCACAAAATTAACTTTTTTCGCTGAAAATTTTCTTTTTAATTGCCACTGAATATTTTGATAAAATTAAAATGAATTAAAAAATGATCCTCACAGAGAAACATTGGCATTGCTCATTAAGTAAGATTTTCTGTATAAGTTGATTAAAATTTTTGGCTTTCAAATAATCCTTTTAAACTCAAAAGTTTGATTCATCATCAAAAACTAGATTTTAGTATCCTCTTATAAAATCTTCCTGATATTGGTTTGGTGACGATTAAATTTCCTAGGCATTTAAAGTGAACGGCCTGATTAATATTTGAAATAGGCTCCCTGTTTAGTCACTGTCACTGTATATTCATTTCCTTTCTTTATTTCGTTTTAATCCAGAAAATTAAAGAATTTTTACTAAGAAAAAATTAAATTTACATAATAAAAAAATTTACGAAAGTTAAAATTAAATAAATAGATTCAAAATTAACACAAAAATTATTAAATTTCTTTAATTATATATAAATTTTGTTTTTAATTCTTTAATGTTAAAGTTTCTCAAATTTTTAAGCAAAAAATTATCAAATTAGTTTCTTTATTAAAATAGCTAGAATTTTGTTATTTTTAGATCCTGCAAAAGCTTGATTTGAGAAAAAATGCGTCGATTTTAATTTTCATTAATAAATAAATTAATTAAATTAAAATAAATAAAATTAATCCCCTAAAAATTAATTTCCCCGTGTCATAATTATTTTTTTTTTAAATTAGCTTTTTTATTTAAAACTTTAATAAATTATTTTTATTGTTTATAATAATTTAAATTAAAAAAAATGGAAAGATTTTGTCCACTCGCATACCAGATCAAACATATCTTCTGGACAATGTTTAATTCTTTTCCATTTAGCAGTCATTTGGGTATTGAAAAAAAAATCATATTTATTTTAAAAAAATTTAATGAATTAAAAATCAGAAATCATTAAAGAATTAAATTCATCCTTTCTTAACTGTATTGTTCAGTAATTGCAGTCGAAATATTTTTTTTATTTTTTCATTTAAACCTCACAATTAAAATGAGATAACTTAAATAAAATTTTTTGATCATTTAAAATTTAATAGGATTTATTATCAATGATCTAAAAACAAGTGACAAAACTTTCAATATAAGAGTTTTCCTGAGTTGAGGCATATCAATCTTTAGTTTCACACTAATGATGCATGCTATTTCACATTAAAAAATTGTGATAACGAAAATAATTAATTGTTTTGAGATTAAATTATGAAAAAAATCGATCAGCAGCAAAAATTTATTTTAATATTAATTATTAATTATTTTTAATAGTTTGAGAAATCCAGTCAACAAATGCACTTGTTCTAGTATACACGCCGCCATCTCCGCATCCATATCCCCAACTTGTGATACCAACTAGAAAGTATGCTACATGATCATGGTCGTGGTCATGGTCGTGGTCATGGTCGTGGTCATGGTCGTGGTCATGGTCGTGGTCATGGTCGTGGTCATGGTCGTGGTCATGTCCTTCATAGCTAACTACTAGAGGACCACCAGAATCACCTTGACAAGTATCCAAGTTCAAGTTGTAATCACCAGCACAAATATTAGTTGTCGTTTCAACACTATTGTATTTATCTTTGCATTTGGTATCATTAAGAATAGGTAATTGAACTTCCATTAAGTATCGTGACAATGCACCTCCTGAATTGACACTTCCCCATCCAGTAGCTGTTCCATCTTGATTTGTTAAATTAAAAGATGAATCCGGTACACAAACTGGCATAATGTAGTTACTAAAAATCAGTCTTTGACTAAGTTTGATCAAAGCTATATCATTTTTATAGCCAAAATTGGAATAAGCTGGATGAGCGTATATTTTTGAAATAGATCTAACATCAGTGAATTTGTCATGAACATTCAAATCATGGAGTCCAGCAGTTATTTTATAATTAGTTGGATTTAGGTTTGAACTTACACAATGTGCAGCAGTAACTACCCAAAGCGAATTGATGATTGAGCCTCCGCATATAAATCTACCATTGTAGTTCAATGCTATCTGCCATGGCCAATCTCCCTTCTTGGACTCTTGACCACCGACTATTTTATGAGGAAAATATTCATGTTCCAATGGTCGTTCGCCACAGTGCAGCCAGTTTATTTCGGTGACATCGTCGGTTTCAAGTTCATCTATGTGCCCATTTGTACTAATCAAAAGGACTGAAAAAAATAAGACAATTGAAATCATTATTTAAGTTTTTAATTTTTTTTTTATTTAAAATCAACTTAAATGTCAAGCTTAAATATGCCTTTCTAAATGTGAATTCACGTTTTTTGGTCATGTTAAGTTTCACATCAAATAGAAAATTCTTAAATAAATAAAAGTAAAATTTATCTGACTTGATAAAATTGAAAAAATTGTAACCTTCACTTTATGAAAAAGAATTTCAAGGTTTTCAAAATTTCTAAAATTTCTTAAATTATTTTTTAAATAACAAATTTTAGTCATTAAGTCTTGAATTGCTAATAAGTATCTAATTAATTTTTTTTATTTTTACAAAATAAACCTCGGACATTCATTAAAAAAAACATTATTAATGGCGGTTAATGTTTTGGTACACACTATTTTAATAAAAAACTGGTCTAAGGAATACGGGCTTATGTCAAACGGGTCCGGGGCGAAGCTCTGGTTTAGGGTTTCAGGTAAGCAGAAAGTTAGGGTCTTTTTATAAACTTTGACTTAAATTTAATTTAGGAGTTTATTTTCATTAAAATAGTGGTGATTTTATTAAAATTATCGGTGAGGAAAATTATGGGCCATTAATTATTTTTGATTTAAAAATAATATATTTAAAAAATTATTAAATTATTTAAATGATCTAAATAATTTAATAATTATTTATGAGGTCAGCTTCTTTAAAAAACAATATTTTTCTGAAATATTTAATCTTAAATAAAACAGTCGATTCCAAAATTGTTTTCGTTAAGTTAAAGATTAAATAATTATTTAATTTGTAAGCAAAGAATTATTTTGAGAGAGAATAAGCATTAGCTGTTTGTCAAAAATTTTAGCTAGAAATCAAAGTTTTAAGTTGATCAAATTACCACAATCATTCATTTTTCCTCAAAAATGGTGATATCATTTTTTCTTTTCTTATATAAATTCAATTTTCTGCTTGAAAAATCAATTCTCAGCATATCGATTTAAAGATTGAATTCAAAATTTTAATAAATGTAAAAGAATAAATGAAATATGAAATTTATTTAGATATGGTTGACCATCTTGTTTTTCATCAAAAATCTTTAGGTTTTGAACATTTTGAAATAATAAAAGATTAAATTTGTCTAAATTTTTTTTAACAGGATTTTTTCAGATAAAAAAGAATGTATTTTTTGAGGAAAATACATAAAATAAAAATTTAGAATTACCATGATAAAAAAATATAAAATAACATAAAATGCGAGAAAGAAAAAATGTGAATTCACATTTTAAAAAATTTGATAATTTCTTATCTTTTCTTGATGCATTTTTCATATCGAAAAAAAAAATGCGTAAAAAAAAATAACCGATTTTTTAAATCTTTATATTTGTTCAAATACGTATGTCAATTTCTTTTAAGATAATTTTCTTTTTTGCTTGTTTTTTAAAATAATGTTCGATGTGAATCAAAAAATTATTATAAAATGTGAATTCACATTTAAAAAAGAAAATTTAAGACTTTTAACTTTAAACTTTTAAAATTTTAAATGAAGCGATTATAATTATATACTCAAACATATTTTAAACTCTGCTCTGATTTGCGATTAAAATATAATATTAATATATTTTCAAATATTTTGATTTTCAATTTTTAAGTTCAATCTGATGTAATTTTTATTTATCTTGGAAAAGGTTGTTTTTTTTAATCAAAATTTATTTTATAAGTTAATTGAATTTATGGAATCTTAAAGGCAGCTTTTTGACTCCGTTTATACTTGTTAAAATAATAAATTTGAAGCAAATAATGATAAAATTAAGTTTATTTTTTGTGTCTTAATTTTTTTATGTAAAATAAATGCTTTCACCTAGAAGAATTAAATTTTAAATGAGATAAACTAAAATAATATTTAAATAACATAATAATGTTTGCCTCTTAAATTAAAAAGTTCAAAAGTTTTTTGAAGAAAAAATTTTCTTAAGATTTATTTGCCTTTGAATTAGAAATAATATTTAAGTATTTTCTTCTTGAAGAATTTGAGCATTTTACTAACCTTTTCTTTATTTTAAATACTTTATTTTTTATTTTCTTAAAATTAACTAGATTTTAGAAAAATGGAAATTTTATTTTAAAATATTCCGTGGAAATTCTACTACAATCAAAATTTGATTTTTTTTAATTAAAATTAAATTATAAAGGAAAAAAAAACAACAAAAAAAATAAAATTAAATTTTTTTATCAAAATCATCTAAAGAAAATTATTTTGCATTAAATTTTTGAAAAGTCATTATTCTTTCTTGAATAAACTTCTCAAATATTTTTGAATTAAGAAGCTAGAAATTATCAATCAGTGTTTCATAGTCAAATTTTATTTTTATTACCTAAAAATCAAGCTTTATTTATAAAAAAGAAATTGATTCTGCAATCTGGGTGCTTTAGGTGTTTTATTATATTTTTTACAAGTTTTACTATTCAAATTGAATTATATTTACTGTTAATAAAAATTAAGTAACATTATTAGTGGGTTCATCGTTGTCAAGATTGTGAGATGAAAATTTAGGAATTCAACAAGTGTCAGTTTGGAACCACTTATTTTTTTAATTTTATAAACGATCAATCTGATTAATAAAAGAAAAAGTACAAGCATAGAATATTTAATCGATAGAATAAATGACAATCTTTTACTTGAAAAAGATATAGATTGTACTTCAAGTTTGATTTAAAAATTGAAAATGCTCTGTTATTTATTTTGGTTAAGAAAAAGTTGTAAAAGTTTGAGTAAACTTGTGCAACTTTAAAAAACATATCATCTTATAAATAAATTTAAAAGAATTTTATAGCATTCAAATATAAAAAATTAACTGCCATAGTTTTTACTATCGAAATCAGAATGGTCTGAATATTTTCTGCTCCAAAAATTTAAAAAAATTCTTTTAATCACTCTAGGGAACAAAAAATTAATAACTATAATTACTGCTTTATCTATTAAAAGGATAATTTAATTATTTTTTTTACTTAATATAACAATGCATAATTTTGTCTAAAACTCTAAATACAAATTCAATTGATTTTAAACGGTATTATTTAGCATCTTAAAGTGTTTATTTTTTTTTAATTCGAAAAAATTTTTTTTTGCAGAAATCTTATAATATTAAGCATACATTTTTTTAAGAAATTGTTCCAAATTTGACAAACGATTCTAAAAAAGATTCTGTTTGTTAAAAAGTCAAAAAGATTTACAGCTTGAAATTTTTTTTTGAAAAAAAAGTCATTTGACTTGATTTAAAATTATTGATTTGAATCAGAGTTGTTTTTAAGTCACAAGTCTTAAGTCAAGTCAAGTCAATGACTTGACTTAAATTTTTTTTTTTTTTAAGTCAAGTCAATGACTTAAAATTTTTAAAATAAAAATTTAAGATAATTAACTATATTTAATGACTTGAAAAAAAAAAAATTTTAAGTCATGACTTTGACTTAAAAAAAAAAAAAAATTTAAGTCATTAACTTGACTTAAAAAAAAAAAAAATTTAAGTCATTGACTTGACTTAAAAAAAAAAAAAAAAAATTTAAGTCCTGACTTTGACTTAAAAAAAAAAAATTTAAGTCAAGTCATAACTTAGACTTAAAACTGTGACTTAAAAACAAGTCTGATTTGTATAATAGAAGCGGGTAAAAATTTTACTCTTAGAATAAAAGTATTAAAACTTAAATCTTACATCAAGTCAAATCGTTGATAAAATATTTAGAAAAAAATATTAAAAATTAATTCTGTTCAAATTTGAAAAGAACATAAAAAGACTACATTTTGGGGTGCGGATAATTTCGACAAGATAATTTCGACAAAGAAAATTTGGACATAATTAATTCGACAGGTAGATACAAAAATTGGACAGGTATAATTTCGACGTGATATTAATTAGACATAAAATATTCGACATAAATAAATGAAAAAAATTTTATTCGTTAATCAATTTCTAATATATTGTTTTCTTATTGGTTATATAGTTTTGTAATAAAAAAATTGTTTGTTTTACATGAATTCTATTAAAAAAAATAAATATTTGCAAAATTTAATGACTTCTTCTGTGTTATAGTCAAAAATTGCTTGATTAATTATTAAATTTGATTAAATTTGATAAATTTTCCATGACTAATTAATCTAATTGAAAGAATAAAAAAAATAGCATAAAAAAAGAATTCAAGTCGAAATTAATTTTGTCGAAATATAACACGTCGAATTATTATTATGTCTAATTTAGTCATGTCGAATTTTTGCATGTCGAATTAATTTATGTCCAAAATTTACTTGTCGAAATTATCTTGTCGAAATTATGCAGACCCTACATTTTGACTTAGCCAAATCTTGTTTATACAAAACATCTGGAAAAATTTAAATTTTAAAGTAATTGATTTTTTTAAAAGTAAAATAATCATTTAAAGGCAAATGGAAGTTTGAGATCAAATTTTAAGATCAAAACGATCATTTAAAATTTAAAAACTTAATTAATCTAATGATTTTGATAATTTTTAAGAAATAAATACTAAACATTACTAGACATGTTATGTCTAATAATGGTTCATTATCAAATTAACATCAAAATGCTTGATATCTTAAAACATTCGATTTTTTTGTCTTTAAAAGTAAGTTTTCATTAATAAAAATTAAAAAATTTAAATCTTTTAAAGTTCAATTAAAAAGGACATTTTAAAAATGACATTTTAAAATTTTAAATATGAAAATAAACTTGACATGACATTTCAAGTAATTGCTCTGGAAAGAAATTATTTTTCTCTACTATTAAAAATTATTGATATTATTGATCTTGATCTCAAGCTTCAATTTGCCCATTTAAATTATTTTATTAATTTATTTCTATTTCATAATTCCGAATGTACTTTAACTACTTTAATTCAATATTGCTTCAAAAGATATCCTTTATACCTCAATGAAACAATTCATAAAATTCCACATTATCAATCATAATATCAATGAAATTTTTTTAGTGAGGCTTAAATTAAATAAATAATAAAAGAAAAGAAAAATTTGTTGTTTTAAAATTTATTTTAAGATTAAGACTAAAAATCGAATAAAGTTTTTAAATGATGATGTGGAATCTTAAAATTTAAGACATATTTGCATTTAATTAATTCAGTAAAAATTTGTCTTTTTCTAAAGAATAAACGATATTTAAAGACCCGCCGATTGTGAACAAAATTTTTGCCAAATAATCAATTAAGCAAATAAATATAATTCGACTTTCAATGCTAGATTCATCATTTTTAAGCGAGTTTTTCACTCCATTTAACTTATTAACAACTATTAGAAGTAAAATTAAAAAAACAAACGTGATCCAAAACCAACAAGAAAAAAAAATAGACTCAAACATAGAGGAAAAATAAAAAATTTATTTTCAGCTGAATCACTTTTTTTAGATATATTTTCATTCTTTTGATTTTGCTGCTTGTCTCCCGCGTTGTCTTGGCGAAGTTTTTGGTGAATTGCTCTGAGTTTCCACATGATGTTTGGGTATCCAGTCCATGTCGACTTCATTTGAGGATGTGGTTTGAGCGGCATAGCTTTTGGGCTTGCTGGATCGACCCTTTTTGGTGACCGAAGAAAGCATCTGTTTGCCCAAAAGACCCAAGAGAGCCAAAATAGCGGCAAGAAAAACATATAGAAAAAATGTTTCTCCATCGAAGCCCTCATCGGGTTCGGTAATGCTCACTGTTTCATTAAAGATGGTGTTCACAAATTCTCTGCCTTCGCCATTTTTGTATCTAAGGTTGACGGTCAGACCGAATTGGCGCGCTGAAAATGTCTCACTTGGAGTGAACATGTATTCAAAGGTAGCCTCACGGTCACCGTCGACAACCTTGTTGTATCGGAAGGCGGAAAAGTTTTGAATGTGATAGGAAAAGTCTTGTGGATATCTGAATGAAGCGTCAATGCCTTCTACCAAGAATGCGCTTGTTGCATTGTTGTGAAATCCGACCAAAAGCTTGACCAAGCGTCCTGCTGGCAAATCTGTTCCTTCAGCTGGTTCCACAAACAAAAAGTTTGTTTTAACATCAGGAGATGACAACTCCAAATCTTCAGCAGTTTCTTCTTCACTCTTTTTAAAAAAAAATCAAAATTTTATTCAGAAATTGTGTGAATTTGTTTACTTCTGCTACGCTAGGGTTTTCGGCTTCTTCATTGATTACAGCATCTTCTTCTACATCATCTTCAACAGCGTCTTCAGCCCTTACAATCACAGGCGCAAGTAGGAGCGTGAATGAAAATGAGGCAATCAAGAGAAAAGTCAAACTAAAAATTTTCATTTCTAAATTTTTTTTTTCAAAAATCTTTTTATTATGATTATTTGGAAAAATGGTTTTTTTTTAAAGCTAATAAAAGTTGTATTCGTGGTATTATTTCGACTATAAATGAACATTTGTCAAGTTTTTTGACATTGACTCTAAAGCAAAATTTTGATAAAATTTAAATAAAGCTACACGTATTTGCTTATATTTTTGAAAACTGTGTATTTTAAAATTTTTTATACATACTTATAGATAGAGGGTTGATTCTGTAGTTGTCTTGAAGATTAACAAGCAAAATTTTGTTTAGATTAACATTGAACTTTTTAGTTTAGTACATTTTTAAATTTAATTTAATAATTTTAAAAATTTTAATGTGTCAGAGGTTGACAATTTAGGCAGTGTGAATTTTGGTACAAAATACAAAACAAAACATTAAAAATGCCAAAGCATAAGCTCTGAAAGACCAAAACATGTTCTGTAAATTGTTGCAACTGATACATCCTCTGTACCACCACTTAAAGTTGATTTGAATTTTTAGTATAATATAATATCCCAAATTCACAATTTTCTGAATTTTGCAGATTTATTGCAGAGTTTTGCAAAATCAGTATATTGGTGGTACAAAGGATGTATCAGCTGCTACAATTTAAAGAACATGCTTTGGTCTTTCAGAACTTATGCTTTGCCATTTTTAATATTTTTTTTTTGTATTTTGTACCAAAATTCACAATGCCGACAATTTATTAAATAATTATTTTTGAAAAAAGACAAACGGTTTCTTAATGTTTCAGAAATTCCGTAAGGGTATTTCTGCTTTTTTTATGCACAAAATGAGATTCTAGATAAGGATTCTAAGGAAATTCCTGTTTTATAGGCTTATTAAACAATTAAGTATTATTTTTTAGTAACTAATGTAAAGCCATATTTCAAAGGCATGACTAGACTTGAACTTAAAAAAATAAAAAATTTAAAAATCAGTACAAGAGGATTTTAAAAAAGTGGAAGAATATGATAAATTTGAATTTCCTCAGTTAAAAATCGCCTTAGACCATATTTTTCTCTTAAAATTAAAAAAAAAGCAATTGAAATAAAAAAGTATCTTGTTCTCCAAGGTTTTTATCCGATATAAATTTTTTTTCTAATCAAAGGCTTTGATTAGAAAAAAAATTTATAATGATAGGAAACTTTTTATCCGGACATTAAAATGAAAATAGTTTAGTGCTAAAAACATTTAAACAAATTTTAGGAAAAATTAAGCAAATTATTATTTATTAGTTTTAATTTCATAAAAAAAATTGTTCAAATTGTGTACATTTGAATCATTTTTTTTAATAAGATTTTTAAAAGCTAATTTTTTATAGCCCTTGCTGAATTCAAATATATCATGAAAATGTCAAAAATTCAAAAATTATATGGTTCAAATGATGAAAGCAATTTGAATAAAAAAGTAGTATTGAGTTAAGAATTTCCTCAACTATGGTATCACGATCAGACAAAATCAATATTGACATGATTTAGTAATAGTAAAAGATCATTTTCATCAATCATTTTATCTTGGTTTGGCTAAAGGACGCATCAATCAAAAATTATTTTCTTTGATTAATTAATTAATTTAATAATTATTATTTTGATAATTTTTCATTAATAAAATCGATTATAAAAAAATTCACCTGATTATTTATGATTTTAAAAAAAATGTAAACAAATTTTAATAAAATTAATTAAATTTTTTTTATTAAAATTGAGATAATTTTCAAAAGTTTTAATGATAGCACTGAACTATAATTATCTAAGAATCTGATTTACAAGGTTCCAATGCTTTTTTTAAATGTTAGAATATGATCAAAATATTGAAAATATTCAAGATTTACGTAAACAAAATTTTAATTGGTTTCAAATTTTATCTTCATTAATTTAAAATAATTTATAAAGGGAATATTTTTTTTGATCTACATAAAAAATATTTATGATAACCGAAAATAATGTTTTTATATCTTAAAAAATTTCATTGTACTATTAAATAAATAAAATGATTTGTTAAAGAAATAAAATTTTTATTATTTATTGAAATTAATATAGAAAAAAAATTCAAAATTAATATCTGAAAAAATTAATTATTTTTTATTTTTCGAACCTTTTGGTCTACCTGGTCTTTTTTTAACAATTGGCTGAGTGACTGAAGACTATTGTGCGTTACCAGAAGTAGATGGTTCTTCTAGAATTGTTGATGAAGTTTTGTCTATTTAATTACAAGCAATTCTCTTAGTTGGTGGTTCTTGGATTATATCAACTTCATCTTCACTCGATTCATCATCTATTACTTTTTCACCATTCTGATTTTATTCTAGTTTTTGTCTGCGGTTCTAATATTTGATCATGTGTGTGCTGATTACAATTTTTAAAAAGCGTTAACTTAACGTTGTGACTGTTGTAAAGTAAACATATTTCCGCTTGACATTGTGGCCTACGTCTTTTGTCAAGATTTCATCGGTAAACATCTTTACATCTTTTATCTGTATCATTATCTCTTAAATATGACCAGATTTTTTGTTGTTGAATCCAATCTAAAGCCAAT
This sequence comes from Brachionus asplanchnoidis, assembly GCA_025491095.1. Classification (NCBI taxonomy): domain Eukaryota; kingdom Metazoa; phylum Rotifera; class Eurotatoria; order Ploima; family Brachionidae; genus Brachionus; species Brachionus asplanchnoidis. The sequence continues at coordinate 2,723,221 of JAILYF010000019.1, forward strand.
TGCCTATTGTCAAAATCCATTATATTAATTACATTGGCAAAGAGAAGAGTAAGAGGTAATTTAAGTGAGCAATAATTATAATTTTTATTAGGCACTCTGGCATCATCCATTTTCCAAAGTTTCTAAACATAAAAGTATGAGAAGCCATTGCAATGGTATTGAGAAGCAAATGGTAGTATTGCAGCAAATTTCCGAAAGAGGCTTCTGCACAAACCAATTTTAAAATAAATAAGACAATATAGTAACAAATAAAATGTTTTAGTTATTTTTCTACAACCTACAACTTATATCTTATTCTGAGTTGTTTAAAATTTACAAGTCTCAAGTCAAGTCCGAGTCCGGACTATAATTTTTTTTTTATTTTTTTTTTTAAGTTAAGCCAAAACTTTGACTCTGACTTTTTACCATTTTGACTTAACTCTTTGACCAACTCTGCTACTTACACTAACATAAAAATCCGAACTTTTTTTAGAATCAGACTTGTTTTTAAGTAACAAGTTTAATTCAAAGTAATAACTTTAATTTATTATTTAAGTCAAAATTAATATTTTAGTTTTGATTTTTTTCGTTACAAGTGGTTATTATGGAGGACAAATTATTCTTTTTAAACCAAATTAACTGAAACTATCACCAAAAATTAAGAAAAAAGTACAAAATTTACAAATTACCCTAACAAAATATTATTTTTTTTATAATTACTAAAGTGATTTAAAAACACTATATTCATTCAAATTTACTGAATTTATAAAATTAAAAATGTTACAAATTGACGTTTCGAATATTCATTCTCGTAAAAAAGTTATTAATAATAATTTTTATTAATAATTAGCAAAAAAAATTAAGAGGGCTAAACATTGGCATAAAAATTGGTCTCTTTCATGATGAAAGCGACTAATTTTTTTTTATAACTTTGGGATTTATAAAATACAATTTTGCTTATGTATCTAAATATAAATTATGAAACTTAATTTGTGTTTTTGTTTTCATCAAGTAAAATTCATGATAGTTTTAGTAAATTTGATGATTTAAAGTTAACTAGCCATTATGGAGGCCAAGTAAGTGTTAAATTTTTTTTTTAAATATTTTAAAGTCCGGACTTGGACAACTCTGATATTTTTATTATTATTGTTGTATCTTTTTCAAACTTTGACTTGTGAGAAAAAATTTGAGTTTAAGTTGAACTTTTGATAGAAGATGACTTTTTAGAAATTTTAAACAAGCTTTTTTTAGAGGCTAACTGCAAAAAAAATATTATAAGTAATTAGTTGGTTAGAGTCAGATCTCAAGCGATAAGAGTTTACAGAGATGTGCGTAAAAGTGTTATCTTAAATTTAAATAAAAAAATTCTATTTAAAGAAATTCAGAGTCATTCTAAACACAACTAAATAAAGTTGAATCATATTTAATTTTAAATTTATTTAAAGAGTTAAAAAAAAAATTTAAAACTCTTCAACATTCAACTGAACCAACTGGCAAATCGATAAATTTGACACAACAACAAAATTTTGAAACAAAAAAAAAATAAACTTTCAACAAAAAGAACTATTTATTTTTTATTTTTTATTATTTAAACAAAAAAAAAAACTCAACTAAATTTAATCAAATTTTCTTTTCTTTCCATGAGCCGAAGACTTTGGTATAGTTGACTCATCGGCGTCCATGGCCTCATTAGCCTCATCCCTGGGCGCTTCTCTTTTCATCGAATATTTTTCAAACTTTGCCTTTTGTTTACCAGTACCACTTATTTTTTTTATCTATTTAATAAAAAATAAATTAATTCCCCATTTCTTCCCAATTAAACCATCTCAACTTACAATTCCTTGTTCGAGCTGCTGCAATCGCTTTTCCAGAACAGCGCGCTGTTCAATTCCCATACTACAATTGTTGTCTTCGCCAAGAGCGTCAACCCTAATGGCCAAAGCGGCCTTGGCAGCCAACATTCTGGACACCTTGCCCTTGTACTTGGCACCGGACTGACCGACCAAGCTAGCATGGTAGATCAGACCGTACTTCGGAGTGTCATGCTTTGTCTTCATGGCTCTGAACAGCGCTTTCTCAGCTCCCAGAATCTGCACAGTGGAAGAAGGGTGCTTGGCCAGGTTGAGTAGAGATCCGGCATGAGCGATCAGTCTGGCGCCGACCAGCTCGCCGACCAAAGCGGTCAAATTTGGTGCCACTGCCATCATTCTATTCTTCAAATACTCATACAGTTGGTTTCTGTAGTCAGAAATTTCAAGGACTTGGTCGCACAGGTTTGTTATATTGGACAAGTCCTCCTCGGATATCTCAGTGCCCATGGACACCTCGGCAGCCTCTTTGACCTTTGACTCGACATCCTCGGGCAGGATGTCGTTCAGCTCTGTTTTGATGGCGTTTGTTTTGTAGCCAACTTTTTTTATGGTCTTGCAGTAGGCTATGTTGTCTTGGATTATTTTGGACAGTTCGGGAAAGTGCCAGCCGTACCACTCTTTGCATCTCATGATGTAGTTGTTTAGCTCTTTGTCCAGGTCGTCCAGAAGCGAGATGGCCTGGACAATCATTGTGTCGACCTTGTCTGGCGAGAATTTGAGCTTGTAGCGGGAAAGACTGTGCGCCAGGCCGATTCTCATGGCGGCGATTTCCTTCTCGGGCACCTTGATCAAGCTTTCCATCTGACCGCGGATTAGCCGCATCAAATCTTGGACACTGTTGTTGCTGACGCAGTTGATGTTGAATTTGTCTTTGATGGAACTTCCCAGTTTGGCGTCCGCGACCAACATAGTTTCTTGTTCGTCGTCGGCGATTTTTTTGAGCAGTTTTTTAAGGGGTTTGGGAATTTTGCCTTCCATTGAGCCCGTAATGGCGGCCAAAGCGATTGTGGTGTCGTCGAATTTTTGAAAGTGCTGCAGCTGAAGCAGTTTGTTGGCTTTTTCGGGTGTTTGAAAATCCAAGTAGAGGTTGTCGGTTTCTTGGAGTTTTTTTTCGTTCAGCAGCTTGAAAACCGCGTAGCCGGCAGCTGTTTCAAACAAAACTAGCATTCTATAGAAAAATTTTTAAATTTTTTTTTATTTTATTTTTTTTTTTATTCAAACTCGTGGATCTTTGTTTTTATTTTGAAATTTTTTAAAATGAACAAAATTATTATTTCTTGTTAAAGGTTTTTGCTAGTCGCTTGTGTATGCAAAAGTGAATGCAAAATAAGTTTGAATAAAGGATAAATTTTTTATTTTGAACATGCGTTTTTTTTTTAATTTTTTTAGACAATTGCAAAACTTAGCTTAAATATTTTTAGTTAAATGATGAATAAATTTTTTATTTTTTGTAAAAAAAAATTACTGGGGTGAAGTTTTGACATTAATTAAATTAAATGAGTTAATTAAAAAATAACTCATGTTTTTTTTTAACTCAATTTTTTAATTTTATTCTTGGTTTCAAAAAAAAAAAGGTGATTTTCACATTGGTGTTTTTAGAAAAAGAATAATTGTTCAATTAAAGCTTTTATTAAAAAGAAAAGGATTTAAGCAAAATTTACAAAAAAACTAGCTAATTAATTAATCGAATATTTTTGATTTAAACTCATTAAGCATGTCATTTCTAACATTGTCGAGTTGAGCCAAACTATTTTTTGAAACAAAACTTTTTTTCTAAAATCTTGGATAAGTCAATATTTAAAAACGGAATAATATAAGTATTCATTTTTGGCAATGTGTAATTTTATCAACAATGGGTTTAGGGTTTAAATATATTTTTAAGTTATTTAATTAATTTTTTTCAAGTTTTTTAGCTAAGTTTGGGTTTCATTTAGGATCTTTTGTTTGGAATTATAGAAGTTTTAAAGAGAATAAGTCATTTTTTAATTAATTAATTAATTAACGCTTTTTATTTTTATGGTCATATTTTCTCTTTTCATCAAAATATTGAAGCAGAAAAAAATAAGCAAAAAATGAGTTAACGAAATAACTAATTCATTTGATTAATTAACTCATGTCAAAACTTCAGCCTGGTAAAAAAATTGTATTCTATTTTACCCATTTTAAACTAGTTTGATCAAAATTTAGTTAGAAAGAAAATTTTTTTCAAAAAAATCTCAAATTCATGGTTTTATGAAAGAATGAAATTTTTTTATATTCAAATATTCCAGTTATTATTTATTTTTTTTTTTTATGAATTTTATTAAAATTTAAAAATGATGTTGAATATTAGATATTTTATCCATATTCATTTAATTTTTTCTCAAAAAATTGCTTATTTTTTCTGTCAGTTTTAGTTTTTTTAAAACAAATCATAAAATATTTTTTTACTTTACTTCTTGAAAAAAATGTTTTTTCTCTAAATTTTTGGATCCTAGATTTTAAATATTTTGGTTAATTTTGCAAAAATATTTCTATTTCAAAAATAAAAAAATTAAATTTAAGAAAATTTTATTTCTTAAAATTTAAAAATGTTTTTTGACAGTGATATTTGAATAATTATCCATTTAATTTTTAATTTGAAATTATTTTGATATATCTATAATCTAGATAATATTTTTTTTTAAATTTAATCACAAAAAAATGAAATTAAATTAAATTTTTGTACTTTTGAAATTAAATATAAAATGTTTTTTGGAATTTTTTTTTTGGTAAAGGAAGCAACTTACTTAAACATATTTATTTGAATCTTTTAGAGGCCATAAAATTACATCATCAAACCTCATTATTCCCAAAAAGGAGGTAACCTTAAACAATAATTTTTTTTGATTCAAAGCCTGGTAATCAGTAAAAACTTATCTAATGGGATAAAAAATTTTGCAATCAACAAAAAATATTAAATAAATCTTTGAAAAATTAAAAAATAATTATTTAAAATAAATTTTTAAAGACATCAAAAGAAAATTATTTTTAGAATTTTTTATTTTTTATAAAATTTTCCATTTATCTTCAAAAGCAGTGCAAAATTTTGAGCATGTAATAGCAGCTGACAGAGGATAGTTTGATATAGACAACATTTTATCTGTAAAATTGACATCTACAGACCCTTTTGCCATTGCACCGATAACTACAACAACTGGCTGTTCATCTGGGTGATCTGTAGCAAACTCACTCACATTAACTACTTTTTCCGCATGGAAAGACATTGTGTACTTAGGACATCCGACTGGGAGATGATCAGTAATCGGGTTTTTTATGACTTTGATCAATTTTTGGGATGTATCGGCAGCGCGGATGCTTAATTTATGCAATAATTGAACCATAAGACCAGAAAATCTGTCAAAGGTACGAGGTATACGAGTCTGTGGATTTATTTCAATTAACACATTTTTCTGTGAGTGAACATATACTTGTAATAAGTTGGCTCTGTTCAATGGACTGTCAAAGAGCATTAGCAAACATTGGTGCAAAATGTCAGGTCTACACTGTGATGGGTCTTTTTTATGCTTTATAATATATTGTTTATGGCGGTCACAGTTGAGTAATTCATAAATTTTTCCAACTTTTACCGTTTCCAAACAAGCGTTTTCTAAAACAACAATCAAACGCTTTGTTTCCTTTTTGGCAAAAGGATTTTTGGTAATTTTTGTTTTTAAATCATTTTCTAGTTGAAGAGTCGATGTGATATCATCATGTTCGTCGTATTCAGACTCTGAATGGCTTGATGAATTTTCCTCAGTTTTAAGTCTTTTGACACAATTTTCGTTCTCTTCTGAGTTTTTTGAATTTTTCATTTTTTATTTTTATAAAAAAATTTATTCTAATTTTTAGTTTCTATAAAAATAATTTGCATTTAAACGCATGGTTTTATCTATCAAAATTAGTTTAACAATTGAGCAAAATTTTTAATTGTTTATTATTTATTAGGTAGTCTCACTGTTCCAAATAAATATCGCATATTAATCTTATCTTTAAATAAATAAATATCTATTCATCATAATGAAAAACTTTTAAAAACTGGTATTTTGTTCTTTATATATAAACCTGAATTTTCAAATAAAAAAAATAATTTTAAGTTAATATTGTAAGCATTTTCATATTTGAATCTATAGTGATAAAGAACGTGACTTTCCTAATGATTGTCGTTTGTTTAATGTAATGTATAAAAAATGGAAAACAGAACGTGTTTATTTAAAGTCAAAATTCTAAAATAAAATGATATTTTTAGCTTTATTTAATTGGTGTAAAATTTTAAATGGGCAATGAATAATAAGGGGTTGTGAAGTTCGTTCCAATTCGATCTTTTCAATTCAGAAAAAATTGAATAACTTTTTAACTAAAAGAGAAAATTTAGTTCTATAAAATTCTTAATTATAGGCAAATTTGCTTATTGCAGTAAAATAGTTCTGCAAAAATCTCTGCAATTTTCTGCATTTTGCACGCCATTTATAAGTATTCAAATCAACTGTGCAAGTACATTGCAAAGTTTTTTCAGACATATATTTTCGGATTAAGCAAATTTTATTAAACATTAAGCATTTTACAGAACTAAATTATTCCTTAAAGTAAAAAAGTTATTCAAATTTTTCTGATTGAAACGATCGAATTGAAATGAACTTCACAACCCCGAATAATAATGGAATTAATTACAATAAATTAACTATTAGAATATTAAAAATTGAAAACTTTTTTAAGAATCTATTCTGAATATTTTATTGTCATAAATGTAAATTTTTTAATAGCTGTAGCTAAAAAATTGTTAAGTTATATTGTTAGCAGCTAAATTAACTGGTTAGTTAACTTTACCCGTAGCCAACTTTACACTTCTCAGTTATTATTCCCTAGTTACTGTTTATATTTTATTAATTACTTTAATTGGTGGCTTAGAGATATAATTTTTTAGTATGTCTATACAAGAAGATTTTTTTTGGTGTAGTTCTTCGGAGCTTTGGAGTTATAATAAAGAGCTTTAAACACAAACCTTTGTTTTCACTTTTTTCGGTTGTCCCTAAAAGGCGGAATGCGGAATGCGGAAACGGAATTCCGCAAAAATTTTTCTAAAAAATTCCGCAAAATTACCTACTTTTAGTAGATTTTTAAATTCCAGCGGAATTTGTCTTGCGGAATAAAAAAAATTAAATTTATTAATACATTTTTTATTAATATTACTATCTTATACATGTATAATAAAATGTTAATAATAAAAGTCAAACATGTTTAATTTAGTCGATTATAATAAATAATTTAATAAAGTTTAATTATTAATACATTTAAAGCCATATTTCTCACAAATCCAAGACTTACTTTTGCCAGATCTATGGTATCGACTTACTTTACCACAATCAAAGTGATACCAAAATTTGCAATTTTCACACTCGATAGAATGTTCGTAGCAAATAATCGAGCAAATAGGACAAATACAATGCTTATTTTTCTCCTCAATTAAAGTTTTAATAGTTTTCCATGTTGTTTTATTGAAAAAAGTCTCTAACTTCCCAAAATCTACATTAAGAAATTTGTCACTAAGCACACTAAAATCATTAACCACCATATTTTTTTTTATTAATACAGTCTTAGCAAGAATACCAGCAATATCACCATGAAAGTTTTCTATTAATATTTCTTTTAACAGTAATTCACAGTTATTATCAATTGCTGAACTTGTACTAGTTTTAGGCTCCACTGAATTTACCAAATGGCCTTTTTTTTTCTACCAGTAACTCCAGAATTTTTGGCCTTTGTTAAATCTGTGAGATTGGGTATTTTATATGCTATTTCAATTCCATTTATTGATTGTACAGCCAATATGTGACAACAAGAATTCTTCTCTAAGCATGTACATGTTGCTTTTGGGAGTAGTTTTACTTGGTAGCAGTTGTTTTTTTCGTCAGTGACAAAGTAAATTTTTAAGGCAGTGTCAAGCTTAACTTTGCCATTATTTACAAACCATAATGCCCTACTTATTTTAGAGTTATAACGATTTCTAAGCTCGAATGGTGAATTTTCTATATCAGAATCATCATCGTCAGATGTATTAGATGTAATGGCGTTAAGCGTTGAAGATGTTTTTGTTGACTGGGTTAATGTCTTTTGCGATACAACATCATTTTCAACATGAACATTTAGAACATTATCATTTAAAGTAGATAAGATCTCACAAAAAGAAGACTGCGGATCATCGTTTGCTTCAATTAAACTGTTTGATAAACTTGGTAATTTACTTGACGCAATAGTTTCAAGATCACTTTCAATCGAACTATCTTCACTGTTACTAATAGTTGTAAATTTTACACCACATGACTGTAAAAGCTCATTTTTATCAGCTATCAAAGATTTTACAATTTCTGATGGTTCCATTGTTTCTCTGGTGTTGATGAACCGAGTGTCTAAAAAACATTTTTCTTTAAATTCCGGTCTCAATCGGTAATTACCACGATTACCAAAGTCAAACTTGATCTCATTACAATAATAAACTGATAACTGGTTTAAACTAAGAATTACCACGTCTAAAGGCAATTCTACTCTATCACAAATTAACTTTAATAAGTTATTAAGCCCCTCAATTTGGTTTGTAGTAATCCCAGTGAAATGATTAAAAAATCTTTTAGCAATAGTTATTGTGTACTAGAATTGGATGTATATATGACAGCACGGATACATAAAAGCCAGTCATATTAAATGTAGTATCGAATTGAAAACATGTTCTGTTTTCAGAATCAAAAGCATTCATTGTTTTTTTTGTCTCCTGTAACAAATCATCATCAATGCATATTATTCTTATGTCAGGAGCTGTTAAAATCAAATTTGGAAAGCCTAACGAGATATGCATCAAATGACAATTTGCAATTTAGTCATATGTAAATCTTTTAAGTTTATTCACAGCCTTAAAATATTTTTATAAAATTCAAATTAAAATAAATTAGACAAATAAGAAAAATTTAGTAAATATACATAGCGTAAGTTTTGGCATTGCTTTAAGTCTCTTGGTCCTTTTTTTTTTGAAGACTCTTTGTAAACTAAATGTGGTGCTTTTTTGGTTACTCTCTCTTTTATTTGACTTAAAACGGATGGCAATGTTCTTTGATAACTTTCGACATTGTTTTTATCTTTGGTATTGCCATGTGGTCCTGATTCGTATTCTATCAAGACATTTTCATTTGGTTTGTTTTTGTCCAAGTAGTGTATAATTATCGGTGTTTCTTGATCCTGATAATAATATACATCTTTTATCACGTTTTTATTGATGGACATATCTGGCATTTTAAGATGATGATAGCTTTTATAAATTAATGGACCATCACTTGAGGTTGGTACAAGGGCTTTTTTGGCACCTTGATTTCGCCATTTAAATCCATCTCTTGACCAGTCATTGTATTTTTCAGGACTGTTAGTCCAATATAACAATACATCGCCTTACAAATTAACTTATAATAATCTTAAATATATTTATTATTTACGCTTAAATATACCTGATTTAGGAAATTTTATCTCATGAGTATGTTTTTTTTGCTCAGGTTGAAAATCAGTGAATATTTGTTGAACATAATCATAACATAATCGATTATGTTCAGTGGAAAACACGATCATTTTTGGTTATTTAGGTTAAGTATTCTCAAATCTCTAGTTATTTTTAATTCTAATTTTAATATAACTTGTTATGTAATATTGTGAGATTCAGGCAAACAAAGTTTAACTTTTATTTAAATTACAACAATTATAGAACATTTTCAAATTTCAAATTACTTTATTAACATTTTAACAAATTATTTTTAAATTTTTTTTATTCCGCAAGACAAATTCCCCTGGAATTTAAAAATCTACTAAAAAGCGGAATTTCCGCTTTTTAGTAGGTAATTTTGCGGAATTTTTTAGAAAAATTTTAGCGGAATTTGGCCTGCGGAATTCCGTTTTCCGCATTCCGCATTCCGCCTTTTAGGGACAACCCTTTTTTAATGAATTCTGATAGGCAAGTAAGCCTACAACAATGTTTATGTTATAGTTTTTTTGAAAATATATTAAATATTAAATGAAATTCCAATATATGAATAGGAGAAAGATCGTGTACCGGAAGATGTCAGTTAACACAAAGTAAATATGCTACTAAATAAAAATATTAATAAATTCAGATAATTAAATAAATAATTTGTATAGTAAGTTTGAGTATTATTTTTCTTAAACGTTATCATGTTTTTTTATTTATTTGAAATTTTTAGAAATAATTGTGAAATTTAATTTAAATTTTAGCTAAACTTGAGTATTGTTAAATTTTAATGTTCGCATTTTTAACAATATCAAAATAATCAAAAAAAATATTTTTCCATTAGCACTTATAAAATAACGATATTCAAAAAAAAGATTTTAATTTTGAATAAAATAAATTACATTAATATTAATGATATTCAATTCAATTATTGTAATCATTAATATTTATTTTTTTTAATATAAATTAAGTTAAAAAATAGCCTTAAAATATTTTTAAAATAAATAAGAATAAATTTCAATTGTTAATTTTTTAATTGTTAAAAATAACTTGAAGCATTTTGGAAACAACCCGGTTGGCTTAATTAACAAAATACGAAATTTTCTAATTTAAATTTTAATTTAATTGAAATAACATCCGAAACTCAAAATTCAAAATGTCTAGCAAGCTTTCTGTTTGTCTGTACACAGTAATAATTGATTTTACCGTCATGATTTTGCTATTATTAGGTAAAGACTACTTAGAAAAAGTGTTTTATTATATTTTATTAAAGGATTTATTATGACTATTTTTTACCTACAAATAAATGTTGCTAAGAAATTTCCTGACTCATGCTTAATTAATACTTCGTCCACTTCCACTACTTTTCTAAATCCTAAACCAACAACAAAAACAACAACTAAAACAATCACAGATTTTACAGAAATCACAGCTTCTACAGAAATGACAACTTATAAAGCAATCACAGCTATTACAGAAATCAAGACTACTAAAGAAACCACGCCAACAAATGTAGCTGAACAATGTAAGCTTTAATTGTAATAAACTAATTGACATCTTTTATTTTGTCTGTGTGAAACAGCATGTAACGCCAATTCAGACTGCCTAGGTTCGTCAATTAATGGGACTTCTACATCAAATGTTTTTCAGACGACACAATGTAGTTCAGGTGTTTGCGAGTAAAATATTACTTTTTTTCTTATGGCAAAAGTTCAAAATTTCTTAAAAAGATGTGCTCCTCCATATTTGGAAATTGAAATAGGTCCTCCATATAGATGTATTTTCCCAAATGGAGTGTCAAATACATGCATTGATGATATAGAATGCTCTGGAAGATGTCAAGTGAACCAAAACAAATGTATTGCTCAATAGTTTAAAAGTTGATAAAGCATTTTATGGGATCAAGAACTTTAATAATTTTTAGAAATAATTTGAATTGAGAATTTAATAAAAAAAGATTATCCCATTTGAGTAAAAAAATTTTTTTTTTCTTGATAATCTAATATATCGGATATATCTAGTTCAAACTTTTCCGACATTGGTTCAACAATTGTCAATTTTTTCTACTAATTTTTTTAAAATATTTTTACTTTAAAGAGAAGAAAGCTAATAACAGGTAAATAAACTAATTGAACCTATGGTAAAATCGAATAATGGAGGAAATTTTAACAAGATTGATTCAGTGGTTATCAAAATCCCGACTTGGACTTGACTTAATACTTGAAACTTTAAAGCAACTCTGGTAATATAGTGAGATGGTCTAACTGGGTAACCTATCTTTAAAATAATTTAAATATAAGCAATATGAGATAAGAAAATTCGAAGTCTGATCACCCAATTTGACCCAAGATTTTGACTCGCCTAAAAAGTCCAATCGGTTAACCCGGTGAGGGGCATATAGGTTTATAGGGTTAACCTAATGCCTCATTTTTTAGTAGGATTGCTACGCATATTAGCCGGGTGAGTCGGATTTTCACCAGATTGCCCTGAAAAATAACCCGATTGCCCGAAAATTTAAGTTTTTTTATAAAGATTGCTCTTTTTATATTCAAAACGAATAAAAAAATAAACTTAATCAATAAATTTTTTTATAATCGATATGGATTTAACTACATTACAATCAGAGTTGTTTAAAAGTCACAAGTCACGACTTTTTTTTTTTTTCAAAAAACCGACCAAAGACTTTAAAATTTTTTTTTTTTAAAAAAAGGTCCAAGTTAAGACTTTTTTTTAAATTTTCATTCAAAAGTCCAAGTCCAGGTTTTAAAATTTTGAATACTGAAGAAGAAATTTATGCTAAAATTGCAAGAAAATTCTGTGAATGGCAAATTTATTGCATTAGAAAAAGGATATACATTTTTTGATATTAAGCCTGATCTAGCAAACTAAAAAAAAGTCTTGACTTGGACTTTTTTTTTGGACTTTTAAACAACTCTGATTACAATTATATTTTACTAATTTATATAAATAACTTTTGAATAAACAAAACTGAGATTTAAATTTTTAATTGATTATTCTAATTAAAAAAAAAGACAAAAACGTTCAGAAAACCCGAGAACAAGAATATTTCTTATAATATTCACAAAATTCACAAAATTCCAGAATTCAAAATTTCAATGACGTTATATCCCAAATTAGTCCTCAAGACCTTAAAACTCTAGTGTTAAAGGCAATTTGGTAAGTCTAATAAACGATCTTAAATCTTGAACTATCTTGAACTACCAATAAGTCAGACAACCTGTCAATGTCTTCTCAAATGATCAGAATGAGACTGAAGCTTTTTTCCAAACCAAAAATCAAATCAAAAGATATCCTGAATTTAATCCACATGAAAAAGAATCAAAGAAACCATTACTTGTTTCCGAAGATAAAAATGACAATACATTTGAGTCCGTATTAAACAATTCTACTACTGAATGTTCAAATCAATTAGATCAATCATTGAACGTAGTCACTCAGCAAACTTCCAGTCATAACAGCTTTGAAGAAAATTTAGAATGAACAAGAAGACAAATAAATAAATGGCATAAAATTATTATCTGTGTTTATTTTATGCAAAAAAAACTAAAATACTGAATTTGGAACAAAAGTTTTTATTCCTTACTTTATTTTAGAAATATATAGTGCTAATTATCTAAATAGAACAAAAAATGAAAATAAAAACAAAATATATTTTTATTTTTTTAGATATAAGGCTACATTGGTTTATATAAAAATAAAATCAAAAGCGTTAATTTGATAAACAAAACAAGAAAGATAAAAAAAAATTTTAAAGTGGCAATTTTTTTGAACATTATAGGATTAATTAATAAATAATTTAGGTTCTTTATGATTGTATAAGAGTTTCATTTCAATCAATTATGTATTAATAAATTTAAATAGTGATCAATTTAAATGTGATTGACATTAATTACAAAAAAATACTAAAATATTTTTATTTTGTTCCTAATTCAGTATTTTAGTTTTTAAATTGCATATTATTGTTATTTAAAAATATTAAACGCGCAAATCAATTTTAAATACAAAATCTCATTTTAAAGCAAGGTTAGTAATTACACATTGGAATTGTTCTCATCTTCCAAGCAAGATCAACCTCTTAGGAAATTTTTTGGCTCAATTTTCCGCAGATATTGTATGGCTTAATGAAATAAAACTTGATTCGAGTGAATCAGACTTTTTCTTAGATTTTAATAATTATAAATCAATAAGTAAACCACGCAATAGCAAACTTTTTGAATTGAGCGAAAGATATGCAGCGGGATGACTGAGTCATTCTGTTCCATTGGTTATCAAGCTGGTTGATGAATATAAAGCGGGTTTTGAATCAAGTAATGTTGAATATCCAACTCCATTGTGTAATTTCTACCTTACCATTACTTCTTTTTTTCCTGAATTGTTCAATACTTAAACATTATGCACATGTCACCTCTTACAATTTATCAATTTTAACTTTTTTTTTACTAAATTTTTAACTTATTTTTTCTTGATTTTTATTTTATTTGTCTTGATTTTTATTTAATTTTTTTCTCTTATTTTTTTTTTATCTGAAGGAGCTCCAGCTCGGCACATTTTTATTTATTTGTATATCGGTACCGAGCTAATCTCCTTCAGATAAAAAAAAATAAAAATTAAAATAAAGTTAAATAAGATAAAATAAAAATAAAAAATAAGTAAAAAATAAAGTAAAAATAATAAAAGTTAAAAAGTATGTAAAATTATTAAAATTAAAATTAGATTAATTTTGATAGAGAGTAACAGAGTACATATTTTTAAATATTTGATGATTCAGGAAAAAAGAAGAAATATAAGGTAGCAATTACACAATGGAGTTGGGTACTCGATATATCTTGATTCGACACCTTTGTTATATTCTTCCACCAGTCTAACAGTTAGTGGAACAGAATGGCTCAGTCCTGCCATAACATATCTCTCACTCAACTCAAAAAGTCGATTTGAGACTGTAAGTAGTTTAAGTTTATTATATGCCTCATGATGTAACACGTTGGAGGGAGTATCATATCTGAGTTTTAGTATAGAACGAACTGCTGAATTTTGGATTGCTTCTAACTTCTTGATATAAGTTTCTGAAAGAGAGTTAAGACAAGGAAAAGAATAATCTAGAATAGATCCAATCAAAGACTTATAAAGGTTTCCTAAAGTGTTTAAGTCAGGGCCCAATTTTCCTCGACAGGATTTTTATTAAGCTTAGCCTTGAATTGCAACGTTATTTAATTCTTCTATCTATGAAGAAAAGGTTAATTTAAAATCAAATTTAGTACCTAGGAACCTATTTCTTTTAAGCTTTCAATTCTATTTCCATATATCTTTAAATTAAACACAGAACTTTCTTTGTTGTTTTTTAGTAAAAATCATTGAGCAAGACTTTTCAACCGAAATCTTCATTTTCCACTCGAAAAGCCACTTTTCTAATTCAACTAAGTGCTCATTCATCTTACTTTCTATATTTCCATTTTTTTTATAAATAAAAAAAGTGACAAGATCGTCTGCAAAGAGAAGTGAATATTCTTTATTAGATTTATTTATTTTAGGAATATCATTAATAGATATACTAAATAATAAAGGACTAATAACTGATCCTTGAGGAACGCCAGCAGATATTTTGAATTCATCACTAATGTGATCATTTATATTTACTTTAAAAGTTCTACAGTTAAGAAATGATTTAATCCAATAAATTAAGTAGGCAGGTATATTTATCTTTATAAACTTCTAAATTATACCTTCATGCCAAACTTTGTCGAAAGCTTTAGAAATGTCAAAAAATAAGCAGCATACTTTTTTCTTTCTATTAAAGGATTCGACAACTTTTTGGATAAGGAAAACAAAATTATCTGCGGTTCTTCGATGTTTCCTAAAACCAGATTGTTCCTGAATTAGCAATGAATTTTTTCAAAGAAATCATATAACCTTGAAAAAATAATACGTTCAAGCAGTTAACCCAGACAGCTTGTAATGCTTATTGGTCAATAATTAGATGGATCTTGTGTAGGAGAAGATTTCTAAGGTATCATTGTGATATTGGCACTTTTCCAAGCTTTAGGAACTGTACCTTCTCGGAGACTAAGGTTAAAAAGATCAATTATATATTTTAATAAATTTAAAGGTAGGTTTTTTAACATTAAATTGTGGATAAGGTCAAGACCGCAAGCTACTTCTCCCTTTAACCTTTTTAATGCCATAATCATTTCATTTAGGCTAATAGGTTCGTTGAATATTGGCTGACTATTATTCTTAAAGTATTTTAAATTAAAATGAGTTATTTCTGTATCTTTTTCATCGTTTTCTAGGTCAGAATTAAGACTGAATGTTGAAGATAATATTTTTCCAAATTATTTCACTTTTTCCTCATCTGTTTTGAAATCTAGGTTGTTAAGTGTTAGAGTCGATCCTTTAAAATCCGAGTCGTTAAATTTGATCCTTTTTTTGATATAAACTTATTTATTTTTTTCCAGAATGGCCTGCTTGATAGGGGGTTTTTGCCCATCTTTTTAATAAAATCAATCCAATTTTGATTCCAAAATTTTTTCAGGCTAATCTTGATTTCCAATGTTAAATGATTATATCTTTGTTTCGTCATTTGACAGCGAGTTTTTTGAAAATATCTTCTTATTTTCCTACGTTCTTTTATCAAATCTACAATATAAGGAGAAAGACTGCTCTTGAAAACTTTTTGAGACTGAAAAGGTATACTTTTTTGTGCAGCTGACTATATTTTTTGGGTAATTATTTCGTTTTGTTCGTCAATAGTCCCTGCAGAAGCCACAAAGAAATGTCTTTGGACATTTAAAACTTCACGAAATAAATGCCAATTTGCTTTTTTATAATTAAACTTTTTTGATAGGGATTTCACAGTTATAAAGTAATCGAAAGCTATAGAAGTTTCGATTTGAAAATGATTACTGAGAACTTGAAACTCATTTATTTTATTTGTTACTATGGAAGAAACCAAAAATAAATCAACAATTTCAAAATATTCTCTATTAAAGATATTAAACGTAGGGGTTTTATCATTAATTACAGAAAAATCTAATTCATTAATTATCTTTTCCAGAAGAATTCCATTTTGATTTTCTCCTAGACAGCCTAGTTGTTTTGTTCGAGCGTTAATGTATAGCTACTCCTCCTCCATATTTATTACTTGGCTAAGTAATTGAATTGTAATTTTTAAAACCAAAATAAATATTTGATTCACTCAAATCAATTTTTATTTCATTGAGAAATACTATATCAGGACTTTTCTGAGCCAAAAAAGTTTCTAACAGTTTAACCTTACTAGGGAGATGAGCACAATTCCAATGTATAATTACTAACCTTTTTTTAAAAATTGTTTTTTTTTTGCAATTAGAAATATTCATTCTGAATTTTCTTCAAACTTGTAATGACTAGCTGGTTGTTGAGTAACTGCGTATGTTTTCATTGAGGATTTGCTTTCTGGGTTTGTACTTTGTTTTGCATGGTGTTCCGTCGAAATTGTCATTTCCGACTCAAAAGTATCGTCGTCTTCATCTGCTGACTCTAAGTATTGGTTTTTTGGGTCGTTTTCTTCTTGTTCTGTTTCGGATTGTCTTTTAATTTGGTTACTAGTTTGAACATACTGAACATACTTTTTTCGATCTTTTTGAACATTTTGAACAGATGTTGGGACATGAGGTTGTACTGGAATTTGTAGAGTATTTAAGTGGTCCTCTAGAACTGAAGTTTTTTTTTAAATTTTAGCACTTGAGAGAAGAAATGCTATTGAATCTTGGTCATTTGATACATTTGGTTGATATTCTGGGGTTTTTGGCATTACATCCACATTTTCATCAGTGTTTGTATGAATTATTTCTTGTTCTATAAAGAGCTCACTGTAGTCAATTTTTTGTCTTTCTATCGACTTCAATTTCTCAGATTTGGTACATTTATGTGTCAAATGACTTTTTTGGTGACATTTTTCGCATAAGGATTCCTTAACTTGACATTTTGCTTCATTATGATTTTCATCGTCACAAAAATAGCATTTAGGCTTTTGACCAACTATAGAGACTACACATCTTAACCCATAAATATTAACGGGTCCAGAAAGGTTTTTGATTATATTTTCTGTCTGTTTTGGGTAAGATATTTTCACCCTTTTAACTCCGTTTTTTAGAGGCCTATCTTTATAATTTTCTTCAGAAATGTACTCGATTCTTAGTCCATCAATTCGAAAGGCATCAAAATTTTTGAGTAATTCATATTTGAAATTTATATTACGCTTTTTTTCAATTTTTTTCCAAAAAAATTAAGCTTTTTTAATAAATTTAAATGTTTATTAATAATGCACAGATAGAACAAAATAAATAAATAACATCTTTAATTAAAATTGATGAAGCTGTTAAAAAATGCTTTAATCAACTGAGTTGGAAAATTCTGAATCTTCTACAACATCAGTTGTCAGACGTCCAACACAAGCCGACGAAAATGATACTGATAACGATATTGAAGAATCTTTAGTTAAAGCAAGACGTGAATCAAAAATTTATGATCAAAATAAAACATATTATTCCTTAAAAGAATGTCTAGAATTATACTGTATTTTTTGTCTTCTATATTTTTTTCTTTGTTTTAATATACCTCCCAAATTATTTTCTTATTATTAAAACATTATTACTTTAAAACAATAAAAACAAAATATTCTATATTTGACGTAATACATTTTATTTTTAATGTAATAATATTGCAAAAGTTAATCCCATTTATTTAAGAAAAAATTTAAGCATCGCACTTTTGAATTGAATTAATATTTTTATTAAATGACGAAAAAAAACACCATTGTAATTCGTGGCAATTATAAGGGCTCTTGTCGGTTATCAAATGAGGGCGCTGCAGTACTTTGCAGTGTCCGAAAAACTAAGTGATTCTTATCTTGATTTGGTCAAAGCTGACTAAGTTCATTTTGCTAGAGAATGCAAATTAAAATAATAAAAAACTATTTATTCAAAACTAGTCAATACAACTATTTAGACAGTTTTAAGAATTCAAGGCATTTAATAAAACAAGAAAATAAAACAAATTCATATTATCCATTACCTCATTCTCAATCAGATCACAAAACGGAAAAAATAAAAACAAATTAACAAAAGATGAACAGAAAATATTTAAAACAAGAGTTTAAACAATACACTCTCAAAAAAGTGTTCAACATCAATTGTTACAGAAGTCGAAGGACAGTTAAAAGAAATTTTACCGTATTTCATCAAATATAAAAAAGTTCGGTCATCAAAGGATTTCTTCTATTCGAAAATTTTTCACTCCCAAAATGTGACTCAATTAAAAGGAAAATTAATAGCTATTTTTTTCTTCTATTAAAAACAAGAAAAATGCATGTTTTACATGAGAGATGATTCATAAATTTTCTTTTAAATAAGACACGTATTCTCTAGAAAAATAACTCAAATAAAGGAAAATTTTGACTGAAATACAAGCGAGTTTCTTCTATTTGTGGTTACTTCTATTTGAGGAAATACGTTAATTGTCTTAGGCTCTCATCCTTCATTCATTAATGAAAAATATGCAAAATAAATTATTCAATAAATTTCAACCGTACTAAAATTATTAAAAGAAAAAACTGCAAATGGATTACAATTAGAAGTTTCAGGACAAACTTCAATTAATCTAAAAATTGGAAATTCAAAAATTCTGGTAACGTTTATCATTAGTAAAAAACTAACACATGATCTTATAGTTGAAGTAGACATATTGAAACCGAACAACAATATTGTAGATTACAAAAACGACAAATTAATTTGTGAGAAATCAGAAATCAGACTAAGAACAAGAAAATTTCTCAAATTGAAAAAAAAAAACAATTGAAAAAAATTTTTTTATATAGTAGTTTATTTAAAATAAAATAAAGGAAGAAAAAAATTTATTTTTTTTTTTCTAAATTAAGATCAATCAAAGCTAACAAGTGTTAAATATGGTTATGTAAAAATAAAAGCCTAGTCAAAAAATAAAATATAAATAAAAACTAAATCAAACGAACAATCGAAAAAAAAATAAAATAAAAGTTCATCTTCTAAAAGTCAAAGCTATATTGATTGTTTGAATTTTGCAAATCAGCAAAATTAATCGACTCCCACACAGTCGATAGCAAATCCTCGGCATACACTCTGAAGAAAAACTCTTCGCGAGTCAACTCTTGAGTTATATAAAGATCGTCAATGTACGGCTTGGCATTGGTGAGACTAATCCACGGCGTGCTCGCACTCGGACTCAATTCGTGCACACGACTCGGCCTAAACTTATCGCTGTACAACGGATCAGACCGTCCGTACTCATTCTCAGCCGACACTCTAATCTCATAGTCGCGTCCCTCCACCAAATTAATAATCTTCAACGACCTCACATCGGCGTCCACACGGGCCACTTTGATCCAAATGCTTTCTCTCACGTCCTTTTTCTCGACAAAATAGCTGAGCAGAGGTGAGCGGGTGTTGCGAGGCGCGTGCCACGACGCATCAATTGTCTCACGCGTAATATTACTAATAGTGACCGGACCAATAGGCGGTGAAGGTCGAGCGAACAAATTCTTGGCCACTACAGGCTCGACGAGCTCGGCAAACGGTCCCTGGCCGACCAAATTCTCAGCGGCCACTCTCACCGAATACAGGCCGTCCACATTCAAATGTTTAATCGTATAATCCAGTGTGTACTTGTCGACAATGTCCTGCGTAAGCCACTCAGCACGTATGTCATAGCCGTCCTCTTTAAACTCGTTGTCACGCACAATCTCGGCCCGTTCGATTATGTAGCCGGTTATGGGCGAGCCGCCAGTGCAGCTGGGCGACATCCACGCCACGCTTATTTGTGCGTCGTCCACTGACGTCACGTGCAGGCCGACCGGCTCAGACGGCGCTCGCAACGGTCGCTTGAGTCTGACCCGTTCGCTCTCGCCGCTCTCGCCCATGCCTATTTGATTATACGCGCTTATTTTAAATCTATACTCGACATCTTGCTCCAGACCGTCGAGAACTGTGTAAGTTAATTTTTTTGATTTGATCACGTGACCACACTCAATCCAGTGTGTGTTGCCACTCGCCAATTTGAATATTTTGTAGCCGATTATTGGCTTTGAGCCGGCTCGTTTGGACGATATCCACGACAAGGTCACCGAATGTTCAGTCACTTGATCAATGGTGATCGAGAGTGGTTTGGACGGCAACTCGTCGCTCAAGTCCAACAGCACGCTCAGCTCGGCTGGTTCGGACTCGCCGGCTGAGTTAACTGCATAAACACGAAATGTATAGTTTGTGTTCGCTGACAAATTATCTATGGTAAACGAGTCAGTGTTGCTAGTGCCCACTTTGGTCCATTGGTTGTTGGTGAACGTCTGAATGACATAAGTGTCCGCTGAATGTGACTTTATCCAGCCGAGTGTGACTGAGTCAATTGTTTTTTGTTTAACTCTCAAAAATGAGACTGGTTGAGGCTTGTTCATTTTTTGACTTATTAAAATAGGTGCGGTCAATTCGAGTGGTTGTGATCGGCCGGCATCGTTTTCGGCGCTTATTCGAAATGAATAGTAGTTATCTTGGACAAAGTAGTCGACACACTTGAAGTTGGTGTCGCTGGTAAAGCCCACTTTGAACCATTCGTTTTGGAATTTTTTTTCGACTAAATAACGTTTTATTTTTGAGCCACCGTTTGATTTTGGCTCGTGCCATGTCAACGTAATGCACGTGTTGTCGTCGGTGATTGTGTAATTTAATGGTGCACTGGGACTGTCCGGTACTTGGACCCTTTTGGCCACTGTTGTATCCATGGTTTCCAACGATGGCTCAGACTCGCCAGCTCCATTCACCGCTCTCACTCTAAATTTGTAGCCAATCGCTTCTTTTAAATTGTGCACAGTGCACGTGTGTTCATCCGCTTGACAAGTGGCCACTGGTGACCATTTTTTTGTCTCACTCTCACACTGTTCAACAATGTATTCTTTAATCGAATCATTGCCAGTGTACAATGGCGCTTTCCATTCAATCACTGCCCAATTGTTCTTTTTTTTCACCACATGCACATCAAGTGGTCTGCTAGCCACTTCGGTCTCTTTTCTCACCATCACCACATCCTCTAGCTCCACTGGCTCCGATCTGCCCTTCACATTCTCAGCAAACACTCTAAAGTGATAAGTGCCCGCGCTCAACTCCTCCACTTCACATTCATACACCGCTTGGTCTCGCTGGTGTCTCATCCGACTCACTTTGATCCATGTAACACGTTGACGCTCTCTTTTCTCAATCAAATAGCTGCGTATGTCAATGCCGCCATTGTTTTCAGGCTCGGTGAACATCAACGTTACTTTATTGTTGGACATTGAGTGAGTTAGATGGCGGACTGGACCAGGCGGGCCATGTGCGCTCTTAACACAAATTGGAGTGTCGCTCTCGAGCGCTTGAGAGCTCAAATTGGCCTCGTTCTGGGCTTTAACCCGCACATAATAGTGTGTGTTCTCGGCCAAATTGGATAAGCGATAGCGGTGAGTGTGAGCGTTGACTGAGGCCACTTGGTTCCAATTAGCCTTGTTTGCATCTCTCACCTCGATTAAATAGTTGGTGATGGCACAGCCGCCGTCTGTTCGGCTCTCGTTCCATTCTACGCTTAGCTGGTCGTCGCTGGGCCAGAACTGAAGGGGTCCGGTGGGGCTGGACGGTGCCTGGACTCGTTTGCGCGGTCCCACCGCCTTTGCCAACACTCTCGGCTCACTCTCGCCCATCTCATTCACAGCCACTATTCTAAACAAGTACTCGTGGTTCTCCTTCAAATTTTGCACACAATACGACGTGTCTATGAACGCAATGTCTTTTTTGACCAGTGACCAATTGTTTCGTTTAGTGTCACATTGTTCAATTGAGTAAGATTTGACAGGTAGACCGTTGTCACTGAGCGGCGCTTCCCACTGCAATGTAACTCGGTCCACATCGACGCCAATGCATTCAAAATTGGCGGGCGGTTGTGGCGGACCGACGGTACGCTTTGGCTGGAACGCGTCCGAGTCCAACGGTTCGCTTAGGCCCTCGCTGTTCTCGGCAAATATCTGCACTACATACTGGCATCCTTCGATTAAATCTTTGACTGTTGTTGAGTGTGTGTCGGCGCCGACACGTCCGCACTTGACCCACACGGGCCGCTGCACATCTCTGCGTTTGATCAAGTAGCCGGTGATGGCGCTGCCGCCGTTCTGGGCCGGCTGTTGCCACGAGACCTTGGCCGAATTGTGTGTCACGTTGCTGATGAGAATGGGAGGCTGGGGCGCGCTCGGCACTGTGTACGCGCTCTTTGCTCTGATTGGCTCGTTTGTTTGTAGACATGGACTTTGTCCGATTGTGTTCTCGGCCACTATTCTAAAATGGTAGTCGCTGTTCTCGCTCAAATTGGTGGCTGTGTGAGCGAATGTGTGCGAGTCGACGTGGCCCGAACGAATCCAGTTGGCCGTGTTTACTTCTCGGTGGAAGATTGTGTAGCGGGTGATGCATGAGCCGCCGTTTGATTTGGGCGGACCCCATTGAATTGTGATCGAGTTTTTGTGTACGGTCAATGGGGTGATCGGTCCGCTGGGAGTTGATGGTGGTGTGAGTTGTTTTTTGGGAATTACTGGCCGATTTAGTTCAAGTGGTAGTGATTGGCCGATTGAGTTGCGAGCGCTTATTCTGAAGTAGTACTCTTGACCCTCGGCTAAATGCTGCACTGTGTAGGATTTGTGAGTGGCCGCTAGATCGACCACTTGTTGCCACTCGGTCGATTTGGAGTCGCCTATGCGCATTTCGATCACATAGCTGATCAGCTCTTCGCCTCCCGTCCAAGCTGGCGGTTTCCATTCAAGTGTGCAGTTGTCCGATTGGATGTCCGTGACTAGCAGAGGCACTGGCACGTCCGGTATGCCGTTCGGACGCCTTATGACCACTGGTGTGATCGACTCTAGTGGCTCGCTGGGACCAATCGAGTTTTTGGCGATTACTCTAAAGTAGTATGAGTTGCTCTCGACTAGATTTTTTATTTGCAAAGTGTGCTCGGATGATTCAACTATTTCCACTTGGTACCATGTGGAGCGTTTGGCTTCGCGAGCTTCGACTATGTACGATGTGATGCGACTGCCGCCGTCGTCGCTTGGTGCTGACCAGCTTATTTGACAACCGTTTGCTTGCATGTCTGAAATGACCAATGGTCCAGTTGGTTGACTTGGCGTGCCTAAAATTTTATGAAAATTTTTAATAAATTTTTTTTTGTTAGCTGATTAATATTTAATTTTTTTTTTTAAAAACAAAAAATTTAAATTTTTTTTTTGATTATTTTATTTGATTGTGACTAGAGGTGTTTTAGTGACAAGTGTTTTAGTGTGAGATTATTATTATGTGACCAGTGACTTTATGTCGGTTTGGTGACCAGGTATTTTTTCTGACTGGTCACATATTCACTGGTCACCTAATATGTGATCAGGCCAAATTATTTATTTGGTAAAAATGTTAATAAATAATTTTAACCTAAATAAGCATTTGGTCACGAAAATTTTGTAATTGGTCACATAAATTTCTTTTAAGTTAAATAAAATTTAATTGTAAATATAATAAAATAATTGCAATTGCAACTATACTTGGTGGAAGAGTAAAATAGGCTTAAAAATTATTAAAGCGATGAAGAAAGTTATCCACATACGGAAACAATTACAATACAAGAGAGTGATTTTTTGGCAAATGACACCGATTCATATCATGAGAAAAATTGTGAATCAGATTTTGAAGAGGTTAGTGCAGCCATTTGCAAGCTTAGTTTAAATCCAACAAAAAAAAAATTAGAAAAGTTTTCAAAAATTGCATCAGAAGCTCCAATTGCTTCTGAAGCGACACAGTCTGATGTAATAAAATTTCTAGGAAATATAAAAACCCAATAGCTTGGCCGGAGTGCGGGGAATTAATGAAAAATGAACGTGGTGCAAAGCAACACATCACAAAAATGCATAAATAATTTTTTTTATTGAATTTTTATAATTTTAAATTAATTTATAAATTGGTCACGTAAATAATAAAATTTTAAAAAAAATCATTATTTTAATAATAATATTGCCTGGTCCCATATTAGGTGACCAGTGAACATGTGACCAGTCAGAAAAAATACCTGGGCACCAAACCGACATAAAGCCACTGGTCACATAACAGGCAAGACCCGAAATTTCTTGATGAAGAAAAGTTTTTGATTGAACTTGAAATTTAGTATCCTTTTTAAGATGCGAGTAAATTTTGATTATTACCTTCGAATACAAAACTAGAAAAAAATTAAACGATTTTGTTTTAGAATCTATTCTGGATGAAATTTTTCAAAATGTATTTTTGCAATGTCGAGTTTACTTATCTTTTCCTATTTCTAATGCAAATTCTGAAAGATCGTTTTCTAAATTAAAACGAATTGAAAGTTATTTGAGAAATTCTATGGGCCAGCAAAGACTAAATGACGTTTCTTTATTAAATTTTGAACAAGAAGAAGCTGAAAAGGTTATATATTTAAAATTAGTCCAAGTTGTTAATAAAAAACTTTTTTTTTGTCACACACTATTTGTCAAAGAGGGAATACGAAGTTGTATTAATGGTAAATAAATTCTTACCATAGGCTGGCTTAGCATTCAGTGGTTGTTCCATTTCCAACGGTTCACTTTGTCCAATTGCATTTTCAGCATAAACTCTAAAATAATAATAGCTGTTCTTGACCAAATTGTCCATTGTAAAGTTGAATGTTGTCGGTCGAACAGTGCCAGCCTTGAACCAAGTCAAACTCTTTGATATAGACGGCTGCAATATTTTAGCGTATTCGATTGTAAACGACAATAAATCAGAGCCACCGTCCCACTTGGGCGCTCTCCAATTAAGAGTAACACTCTTGGCCTCTTGTTCCAAATCAATATCAATAGGTCCTCGCGGCTTGTCTGGCACATCGACCACTTGCAGCTCAAATTTAGCTTCGTCTTTGCCAAACTCATTGCTTGCCTTGATCACATACTCGCCACTGTCACTTCGATCACACTGTTTCACAGTCAAATAATGCTGTGTATCAGTCGGATTGTCCACATGGGCCTTGTCGCCTTTGCCAACTTTAAAGTTGTCCTTGGACCAGAGCACATCGGGCTTGGGACATCCAGTAACTTGGCACATAAGCCTAAAATTAGAGCCCACCGACACAACAGATGTTTTTTTGAACTTTTTCTCATAGTCAATTCGAGGCGGCGAATAAACACTGTACTTACAAGACTTTGAATCTGAGCCGGCCACATTCTCGGCTTGGACAGTGTACACACCGGCGTCATCCTCACTCAAATTGTTAATAAACAACACAGCTGTCCCCTGAGCAAAACTAATTGAATATTTGCTCGAGTCCAAGTTGAGAGTGCGAGAGCCTTTTTTCCATGTGACATTTGGCTGGGGACAAGCAGTCACGTGAGCTTCTATTTTGCCCTGAGTGCCCATCAAATTGGCTTGATCGGCCACTGGCTGTATTTGGGGCGGTACCGCTTCAATCCAATCCTTTGCCTTAAATTTGTGCGTCGGATCACTTGGCAAACTTTGACCAATTTTATTCTCAGCCGTTATTCTAAATTCATACTCCTCATTTTCGACAAGACCGCGCACTTCATACTCACACTCACTTATAAAATCATCTGTAAATCGAACAAATTTATACTCTCCTCTTTGTCTCATTTCGACATGGTATCTAATGATGGGCTGGCCGCCGTTTCGCTTAGGCGGTTGCCATGACAACAAACAACTATCTTTAGAAATGTTGTTCACATTGACCAAAATTGGCGGATCGGGTCTATCAAAAGGATTTTTGGCCTCTATGGTCTCACTATTTTGACTAAACGGCCCAGTGCCTTCCTCATTCACAGCACACACTCTAAACGTATACTCAGAGCCCTCGCTCAAATCGTTCAATCGAACGAACCGTTCTTTGATCAGCTCTTTGTTCACACGGACCCATTTGACGCCGCTTTTCCTCTCCAAATAGTATCCTTTGACGGGACAGCCTGAGTGTTTGCGCGGTGCGTCCCACGACACCATGCAGCTTGTCTGAGTGATGTCAGCTAGTTGCGGGATGCCTGGCGCGCCTGGTAGATCAAATTTTCCCTTTGCCACCACCGGCTCGCTTATACAGCACGGCTCCGAGCATCCAATTTTGTTTTCGGCTAACACACGGAACATGTAGCTTTGACCGCGCTCCAGTCTGTCCACATAGCACTCGGTCAGACTTGTCGAGTCCACTCGAGTGTACGTGTCTCGTTTGGGGTCTAATTTTTCCACATGATAATTTAGAATTGGCGAGTTGCCGTCGTGTTCCGGCGGCGACCACTTTAGCTTACAGTTGTACGAGTTGATCTCAAAAGCGGTTAAATTTTGAGGCGGCATCGGCACGTCCACTACACGCACTACAAATGTAGCTTCGCTTTTGCCCACTTCGTTCTCGGCAACTATTTTGTACTCGCCTTGTTCATCTCGCTTAATTTTGTTCATCTGAAGCGATGCCAGGCTTTCGCCGTACTCGACAAAAGCTCGTGTCTCATCCAATTGCTCGTTGTTTCGGTACCATTTTATATCAGGCCGTGGAAAGCCGCCTACTCGCACACTAATGTTCAAATTTTGCTCTATGGCAATGACATCCAGCCGTTTGTCAAATCTTGCATCGTATTCAATTGATGGTTTTTTGAGCACGGTCAATTTGGCGTCTGTGACAAGCTCGCCAAGTGCATTACTAACCTATTAAAAATAAATAAATTATTATTATTATTATTATTATTATTATTATTATTATTATTATTATTATTATTATTATTATTATTATTATTATTATTATTATTATTATTATTATTATTATTATTATTATTATTATTATTATTATTTATTCATAAAATTACGTCAGACTTGGCGATGTTAAAAATCGCGTATAATATTTTTAAATAACAATAATATGCAATTTAAAAACTAAAATACTGAATTAGGAACAATATAAAAACATTTTAGTTTTTTTTTGTAATTAATGTCAATAACATTTAAATTGATCACTATTTTAATTTATTAATACATAATTGATTGAAATGAAACTATTAAACAATCAAAAAAAAACAAAATTATTTATTAATTAATCCTATAATGTAATAATAAAAAACGCGGTAGACCAGCCAGATCAAAAAACACAAAAAAATTAATATTTTTTTGTCCTTAAAAATATATTTTGTTTTTTTATTTTTATTTTTTTGTTCTATTTAAATAATTAGAACTTTATATTTCTAAAAAAAAGTAATAAATAAAAAAATTTGTTCCAAATTCAGTATTTTAGTTTTTTTTTTGCATAAAATAAACACAGGTAATAATTATATGCCGTTAAAAATAAAATAAAATTAAATACAAGGAGTTTTGTACTGTTAGTCTCCTATTTTTAATTTACAATTATGTTTAAGAAATTAAAATAAATTTTTACATAAATACCACAGAAGTTTGATTTTAGATTAAATATTCAAATATTGAGATACACAAAAAAAAAGATGAAATCTTTTTAAAAGTCGTATGTAAATATTTTTTTTTCTTTTTTTTTCCCTTTTTTTTTTTTTTTCTTTTTAAATTTTGTTCATCCCCTTGAGTTAAGGTTGAGCAATTATATCCAAGTAACAACAACCAAGAATACATCATATCCAACAGTAACCAACAATACGTCAAACTTTATTGAGTTTCATTAGACTCTACCGTTTCAGGTCTAGTTTTAGGTAAGTAAGCTTTAAGTATTAATTTAAACTGTTCTTTTCTTTCTTCTTTATCCCCCATAAATAAATAAACAAGAAAATGAAGGAAAAATAATATAGAGCTTTCTTAATTCCGTTTTTATATTTTTAGAAGAAACATAATTATTAGTAACCGCCTCATTTTTATGCAATTTATTTTTCTATTTTTAGACTAATTTTTATACAAATTAATTCATAAGGTTTGTTTTTCTTTTTTTTATAGTCAGTTTTAAACTTAACAAAAAGAAGGGAAGAAAAAGATTGCCACACTCATGAAGGAAAAAAAAAGAAAAAAAGCAAACTTAATTTGCCGAAAGGGAAGCGATCGATCTCCAAGCGGCCTACCGACGAAAGCTGGTTATTTTTAAATTTTAAATAAAATAAATAAATTACTAACCACTACTTTGTATACGCCGGCATCTTTTAGTTGACAATTGTGAAGAGAAAATTGTAGCTTGTTGTTGTCGTATATGGACACAAAGTCATCTTTGGCGCCGAGTAGAGACTCGTTAGCGTACCATTTAATGTCTGGGTAAGGTTTAGCTTTTAATTTGGCCTCGAAATTAGCTGTTTGGCCGACCATTACTTTGACATCGGTTAAATTTTCGATTAGAGTGGGCTTGTCGCCGATTATTTTGTCTTTGGCTTTGATTAGCGGTGTTGAATTGGATGGATCACTGTCACCGGCCAGATTTGTGGCGATCACACGAAATTCATATTCGTGATTTTCTCTCACATCTGTGATGGTAGTGCTCAGGGTTTTGGCAACTTTTTGGACTTGGTACCACTTGAGTGTCTTTGGATTGCGGCGTTCAATTGTGTAGCCGGTTATTGGTGAGCCGCCGTCAGTGGTGGGCTCCGACCATGTCAGTTCAATGCTTGATTTGGTGACCTGGCCAGTTTTTAGGCTCAATGGTGGGCTCGGTCTGTCGAAAGGGTTTTTGGCCGTGAACGGTCGGCAGGGTAGTGATGGTTGACTTTGGCCGGCTTTGTTTTCAGCAATTACTCTGAATTCGTATTCGCATCCTTCTATTAGATCGTTTTCTTTTAGGTGCAAGTGTTGCACTGGCTCTCGGTTGACTCGAGTCCATCTTGGGTTTGATGTTAGTCGACGTTCGACTATGTAGCCGGTTATTGGTGAGCCACCGTCTGATTGCGGTGCGTCGAATTTGATTAGGCAGCTTGTTGGTGTTATGTCTGTGCTGGTGCAATTTTGTGGCGCGTCTGGTACTTTGAATTGATATTCGGCTTCGATCGGGTCTTTTATTTCGGTTGGATCGCTACGGCCGAATTTGTTCTCGGCCGATACTCTGAATGAGTAGCGAGTTCCTTTGAGAAAAAGAGATTTTTATTCAATTCAAAAAAAAAATAATTGTTTATTTATTTATTTAAAATTGTTGATTAATAAACATAATTTAATATTTAATTTATTGAGTGATTATTTTTTAAAACCAATTTCTAAAATTGATAACCTGACCAAAGTGTATTTTTTTGTATTTCAGATTTTTAATTTTTTTTTGTAAATTTTTGTTTTTTTTTATAATTAAAGTTTATTAAATTGAAAGATAAAATTTTATTCATTTTTTATAGTGCCTCGAACCATAAACTGTAGTCGATCAAATTAATTTCGAGTTTAATGACCTCTTTAAGATTCTATCAATCTTAATTATTTTTGTTTTTAATTTAAGCTGGTAAAGTTCTTTGTAGTTCTTGGGAAAAAATTTATAAATAAAGCAGAGTTGTTCCTCAAGTCGCTATTTTTCAAGTCTTTAAATAAAAAGCGTCATTAAATTTAATTATTTAATAATATTCATATAAATAATAAAATTAAAAAAGAAAATAGCTTAATCCATTATATTTTCAGAGAAAACTAAAACTAATTGTAGTCTTTTTTTCTTACTTCTTCTTCCTCTTCTTCAATTTTTCCTTTTTATTTGTCATTTTATTTGTTGATGTCTTGAATAATTTATCAACTAGAACTTATTAAAATTCATTTTACCACTTATTCGGTAATTTATAAATGTATCTTTATTTTTTTTAAGAATCTTGTCACGTACTTGATTCAATATATAATATATAATATAAAAAACTCTGTTTTATTATTATAAATCATCTTATCATTAATAAAGAATTAGTTTTAAAATCTTTCTATTTTCCCATATAAAATTACACATTTAATTTTTTTAAATTATTCTTTTAACTAGATTAAAAGAAATGAGTTTAGGAAGAAGAAAGAATAATAAAATTTGAAAATTGTACATTTACAAATAATTAAACAATTAATAAAATAATTTTTAACATATTTTAAAATTTTATAAAAACATATATCTAAATTCTTGTGAAAATTAAAAAAAATAAGAAAAAAATCTATAATCATATTAAAATGAATAAAATCAGATTTTATTTAAAATAATATCACTAAGTACCTTTTAGGCTAATAATTTTTTAAAACACAGTACAAACTAATTAAATTGATGGTGTAAAAAATCAACCGAATTGATTTGTAATGTAAGTATACTTTTTGAATAAATTTTCAAATTTTTTTTAAAAAAAATAATAAAAAAATTTATATAAAGAAAAAAAAAGTTCTTCTTTTTTTCGTCTAATGCTTTAAATAATTACCAAACTTTGGATTAGAATACCGTAATGATTTTAGGAAAACCTGTGAAATTAATTCTAGTGTAAAAGCAAATCTTACCTCTAGTTAAATTGATAGCTTTATAACTCAAACTATCTGGAAGAACAGTATCCAACTCAACCCATGTCTTGCGATCAAAGTCTCTCATTTCAATTACATATCCAGTCAACGGTGACCCTCCATTGTCTTTGGGAGCTTTCCACGAAATCTTCATATCTTCGGCACTAATGTCCGTAACAATCGGGTCAATTGGCGAATCAGGCTTATCCAACACATTGACTCTAACATTACAAGTCTCACGACCATAGTCGTTCTCAAGAGTCAAAGTGTACACACCGGAATCGCTTCGACTAGTTTTATGAACAGTCAACATCACTTGATCATTCTTTGAGTTATCACACTTGACTTTGCTCGATTCCTTCAGCGACTCTTCATTAATCATCCAACTATATTTAGGCTTTGGATTAGCGCTGTATTTGACCTGTATGTCCAATGGTTGTCCACGCTTGATCGTGATCGTGTCCTTGTACTTGGCACTCAGAAACATCTTTGGGCCTGCTTTGACACTCAATGAAGCCATGCATTTCTTTTCAACTGGTGTTTGCAACACAACACTAAACTCGGCTTCATCTTTACCATCCACATCTCTAACATACAAAAAGTGCTTGGTACCCTCTCGACCAAAATCATACTTGGCATCATCTGGATATATTTCTTGACCATTTCGGTACCATTTAGCGTTAACAAACGCCTTGTTCAACTGGCACTCAAATTTAACTTTTCCTCCTATTTCATCACACACTTGATCCTGTAATTTCCTAACAAACACAACCGGTTCTTCCTCAACACCAACATTACATGTGGTCACAACTGATCCATTCACTTGACACCTAAGCTCACCAGAATCCTCAGCCGACACTGAACTAACAATCAATTTCAATTCAGTACCATTTTGTTCGAGTTTGTATCGCTCAGAATTCAAATCAATCTCTTTTCCATTTATGAACCATTTTAAGTCCAACTCTTGATTAGGTCTTGTCTCGTATTTAAGCTTAGACAATTTGCATGTGAACTGAGCTGGCTCGTTCTCTTTAACACCAGTATCAGCCAGTCTCTCAACAAATTTGATGTCGTCCTCATCAACAGTCATTTTAGCACCACATTTCTTATCACCAACTTGGCATGTAATTTCATTGCTGTTGTCACTCAGAGCTGGTTGTTTCACAGTCAGCGAAAGTCGATTTTTATCTTGACTAATAGCATATTTTCCATTGTCTAAATCTGCCTTGGTCACTTCTTTTCCATTAACAAACCATTTAATGAGCTTATCATTTCGATTAACTGTGCATTCAAAGGTACAACTTTGTCCTTCTTTGACCTGTTGGTCCTCCAGCGGCTTCTTAAACTGCACTGGTATTTCATTGACAGTCAATTTGGCTTGGGCTCGAGTACCACCAACACTCACAACATAAACACCAGCGTCCTCTGGCATTGCATTGTTAATTCTGAGCACCAATCTTTTGTTAAGCCGTGACATTTGAATACGCGAGTCTTTTTCTAGTTTTGTCTCATTGCCGTCATGGTCCAACCGGTACCATTCGACGGGATACTGCTGGCCTGTTTTGATCGAAGCAAGTTTGTTCACTTCGCAGTCAAATTGAGCCAGTTCTCGCTCAGTCACTTCACAGTCCTTTAGTTTACTTGTGAATGTAACATCACTGTCATCGATTTCTACCATAGCTGTTATTTTGTCCAAATGAACTGTGGCCGAGTATTCAGCGATGTCTTCTATGATCAACTCGCGAATTAACAAACTGTGAACGCAAGCGTCTCTTTTGATTGTGTATTTGAGACTGTCGCGTATTTCTCTGCCATTCTTGAACCATTTAACTTGTACATCAAATCCAGTCTTTTTCCACTGAGCTTTGTTAGTTTCACACTCTAAAGTAATGCTCTGGTCTTCGACACCTTTTTCATCACTAAATTTCCTAATAAATTTAGCCGGTTGTTCTTCAACAGTTAACTGTGCACTTGAACGAGATCCATTTACTTCAATTGCGTAAATTCCTTCGTCTTCAAGAGCAGCTTGTTTGATCACCAATTTGCACAGTTTATTTTCAGTAAGCATGGAATATTTTCTCAAATCGTCCACATCGATTCTAACACCCTTAAATGTCCATCTAATTTCGTCCATGGCCGATATTTTTTTGCTCATTTCGACCTCTAAGACAACTTGTTGGTCACCTTCCACACATGTTTTGTCCTCAAGACTAGAGCTTAGTTTAATGGGAGCTTCTTTGACAAACAATTCAGCAGAAGACTCGGCATCATTTTCATATTTTATTGTGTACTTGCCCCTATCATCCAAAGTAGCATTATCTATAGTAAGTCTGTAGACTTTTCCCTCTTGACTAAATTGAATTCTCTTATTTTCTTTCAGCGGTTTGCCGTCCTTGAGCCACGTGACCTTGAGCCTAGGCTTACTTAGACTGCACACAAATGTTGCGTTTTGTTTTTCCATTACTTCTTGATCCTCTAATAGTTTAAGGACTTCGACGGGCTTTTCCAACACAGTTACTTTGCAGTTGGTAGTTGATTTTTTAACTGTGCAGCTATAAGAGCCTAGATCGTCGAGTCTGGCCTCAAAAATGCTCAATTGATGCACGTTATTTGTAGATTTCTTGCTAAATCTATCCAAACCAAGGGAATACTTCACTTCAATGTTGTCCTTCATCCAAACAGGTTCGCCTGAGCGACTGAACTCACATTCTAAAGTTGTTTCTTGTTTCTCGTACACAGTCACATCTGTCAATGGTCGGACAAGTTCGGCTGGTAGTTCTTCAACTTCTAAATTGGCCGAACATTTTCGGCCTCTCAATTGAATTGTGTATTCGTTTATGTCTTCCAGCTGGCAGTCCAATACTTCCAATGAATACCTAAAGCCTTCATTAATAAACTTGTATTTGGTCTCATCGGGCTCAATTTCAACGCCTCCTTTAAACCATTTAACTTGAGCGTTTTCTTTGTTCAATTCACATGTAAAACGAGCTGTTTCTTTTTCTTTCACTGAAACACTCTCAAGTTTTTGCTTGAACTCAACCGGAATTTCTAAATAAAATATTTTTATTAATTTGATTAAGATGTTTTTTTTTGAAGACAAATATGAGGAAATATAATTTTTTAATTCAAAAATTTTAAAATAAATTTTAAAATAAATTTTAAAATAAACATTTTTGAGGAAATTTTTCAATTTGATTGATTATATTAGCTAGTTCGAAAACTTCAATTGAAATGATTAATCATCTATCTATGGATATAAATCGTGGTCTAGTTGATTCGGTAAAATTTGCTGTCTCCCTAATCAAATTTAATATTGAATTAATTTTGACTACTCAAACTTTTATAATTTTTATAAAATATTTCTTAAAATAAATTTTTTATACAATACATAATCTTTTTTTTAATATTTTATTTTCTACTTTCTATTTGTTTGAATTATTATTCTGCCCATGAGGCTATAAATTAATTAGAATAAATAAATAAAATAAATCAACTTAAATGGTGCATCTAATCAAATTAACTTTTTTATAAATTAATTAATTAGTTCTTTACTAAAAGAAGTATTTTTCATATCAAAAAATATTTTTTGTTAATTCCGGCATCTTGAAATTGATGATCAATTCAAAATATCATTTCAATTCAAAAAGTTTTTCTTTAGATATTAAAAATCTTTGATTTAATTTAAATAATTTTAATGTAACATGCTTTACATGCAATGTAGATTTAGAAAATATAAAAAAATTGTAAGACATTTTCTCAATCCATTGATAAAATCGATTTTCAATTTAATTAACTGATTTATTGTAAAGTTTTGTTTACATTTTAAAACTTATTTTGAATTTATTTTTTAATTTAATTGTGAATGCTAAACACAAATACTTTTGAAATAAAAAATCTCAAATAAACTTTACAAAAAATCAGTTAATACATTTAAATATTAAAAACGATAATCAATGGACTGAGAAAATTTTTTTTCAATTTTTTTTTATTTTCTAAATCTACATTGCATGTAAAGCATATTGCACTAAAATTATTTAATTTAAATCATAGATTAAGTTTAATATCTAAGGATAAACTTTTTGAATTGAAATGATATTTTGAATTGATCACCAACTTCAAGATGCCTTAATTTCCATGTTTTGATCTTTATTCTTTATAAAATACTGTTAGAATTTTATTGTTTTAATTTTACGAGAAAATATTCAAGATAACAGAATATTATTCTAGTAGCTATGGAATTAAAATCCTGAATATTTAAATTAGTTAAAAGAGTCTATATGATCAAAAGTAATGGCTAATAATTAATTAGTTGGATTTTGGACACTTTGTTTTTTTTTTAGTGATGAGTAATTTTTAGTTTGTTTTTAAATACAGAAAGTATATTTTCTGTATTTAAAAACTTATCTTGAAATTATTACTATAAAATTTTTAAATATTTTTTTTTTGCAAAAAGAGATTAAATGTTTTTTTCTAAAGCAAAAATGCATTGTTGGAATAAAGCAAAATTTTACCTTCAATATATAAATGAGCAATTGTTGACAGACCGCTTATTTTAGCCGAATATTTGGCTGCATCGTTTGGATCACATTTTTTGATGATCAATTGATGAACCTTTCCATCTGCTTTTACAATTACATTTTTACCATCAGGCTCAATTTGTTCGCCATTCTTGAACCATTTTACTTTTTCACCATCTTTATTCAACTCACACTCAAAGACAGCAGTCTGATTTTCTCTAAGCTCAAGTTCAGTTAATGGCTTGACAAATTCGAGCGGTGCTTCTTCGACAGACAAATTAGCTGAAGAACTTAAGTCCGCATTTTGAATTTTAACTGTATACTTAGCCTCGTCTTCAAACTTAGCTTTTTTAATAATCAATGCGTACTTCTGACCCATTGCTTTTAATTCAAAGTCATTCGAATCCAGTTTTATCTCTTCATCATTTTTGAACCATACTAGCCGATTCTCTATATCTGGCTTGTTCAATTCTATTTCAAATTTAACTGTTTGATTTTCTACACAATTCTTGTCCTTCAAATTGCTGATAATTTCAATAGGTTTCTCTTCTACATTTAATTTACAGCCTGTTTCTAAATCTTTAATCTTAAAAGTGTACACGCCACTGTCCCTGTCAGGATTAGAGTCATTTACTCTCAAATAATAAATGTTATTATTCGAATATATCCTGTGGTTTATGTCCGATTTGAGCTTAACACCGTCTTTGTACCATTCTACTTCTTCATTTGGTCGATTGAGCTCAACTTGTAGCAGTCCATCAGAGCCTTCTTTGGCAATAGTGTCCTCTAGTCCCTTGACTATTTCCAATGGACCCTCTTTGACCACAATCCTAGCTGATGTAGATGCTAGTTCATCATCTTCATTGCGTCCTCGTATTGCTACACAAGAAATACTCTGCTTATCCGACAAACTGGCATTTTTAACTATCAATCTTTGAACTTTACCTTCACACTGAATTGAGACTCGGTCACCATCTATTTCTATCGTCTTGCCATATCTCTTCCAAACACATTTAACTTCCTTGCTAACTTCACACTCTAAAGTCAATGTTTCTTTTTCAACACATTCGTAAACCTCTTTCAAAGGACGAACAAAAGTAACTGGCTCTTCTTTGACTTTAAGACTACCATTTGATTTAACACCTTTTACTCTGACATCATAGCTGCCTGTATCGTCCAAATTAGCATTTTTGATCACCAAATACTGATTTAATCCATCGGATACAATTTGTATTCTGTCAGCATCAGGCGTGATTTTAATTCCATCTTTGAACCATTGAACATCTTCGGGCTTTACTTCTTTATTCAATTTGCACTCGAATTTTACCTCATCTTTTTCTGTGCAGCGAAGACTTGTCAAACCTTTGTCAAGTCTAAGCGGAATTTCTTTTACTTTCAAGCAACATTCACACGAGTCAATTTGTTCACCTTTTTCATTCAATAAGACACATTTTACTACTCCATCATCCTCTAGGCCAGCATCGCCGATATCTAATTTAAATCTGTTGTTATCATTGCTCAAATTAAATCTTCCATCATTCTCAATTTCTTTTCCATTCAGATACCATTTAACCGAATGATTTGGCTTAGTTAAAACAACATCAAATGAAACACTATCATGCTCAATTGGATTTTGATCTTTTAATCCTTTGCCAAATTTACAAGGTAACTCTTTGACAAGTAGTTTAACAGTAGCAGTATAATTTCTAGCCTTGATAACATATTCACCCGCATCTTGTAAACTGCATTCCCTAATTATTAAACTGTGCTTAAACTCTCTGTCATTTTCTTGATTATATTTGATAGAATCGGTCAATTTTTTTCCCTTCAACTCCCAACATACATCTTTTCTGCCCAGCACTTTGCTTAAAATAGCATCTAGCTTTGCATCTTCATTCTCGAACACTTCTAAAGGCTCTACTTTGATGTCTATGGCAATTTCCACTACAGTCAATTTGGCGCTGGTAGAACGATCGCCTGGCAAAGCGCAGGTGACAGTTCCCGCATCACTTAATTGACAACTTTTTATTTTCAAAATTCGCTTATTTTCATCAGATAAAAGTTTAACATTTTCATCGGCAACACATCGCTCTCCATTAATGTTCCATTTAACTTTAACATCAAATTTGCTAACCTCGCACACAAATTCAACACTTTCTTCTTCATTAACAGTTTTATCCTCAAGTTGAATTAAAAATTCAGCTTGGGCCTCCTCGACACCCAGCAATGCTTTTGTGCGCAAATTGTGATTGGGTAAATTCATGGTAAAAATGCCTTGGTTTTTCATTTGACATTTTGGTATAGTAAGTGTGTATTTTGTGTGCGATTCGGACACTATATAAGACCGAATGTCAAATACTTTTTCGATTGGTTGATCATTGAACAACCATCCAACTGGTACATTTGGTTTGTTCAATTCACATTCGAATACAACTTGAGTATTCTCCAAGCAATCTTGATCCTGCAATTTTTTCACAATTCTAACAGGCTCTTCTGTTATTTAAAATAAAATTAATAAATATTTAAAAAAAAAAAAATTTTTTTTCTTAAATTACCATTAACAGTAGCCCTAGCCTCGGAAACAGCATCACCGGAGACAAATTTGTAAACACCAGCATCAGATAAATCACTGTTTTTAATTGTCAACTCATGTTTACCATTCAGCGATTCCATGATAATATTATCATTAGGCTCGATTGGTTTTCCATCTTTAAACCATTGACCTGGCGCGTTTTTATCCGATACCTGAACAGATAGTTTAAGAGGCTCTTTTTCAGTAACAACTTGATCTTTAAGGGGTTTTAAAACTTCATTAAAATCTTCGACTGTCAAATTAGCAGTTATTTCTTGATCCTCAACCACAGCAGTATATTTATCTTCATCTTCTGGGTAACAATCATTAACTATTAGTCGACAGACTAACCGTGATTGTTCAACAGTGTACTTATCTCCTAATGCAATTGGTTTTCCATTTTTCATCCACTTCACTCGTGGCCTACTAGCTGGAATCTTAAGCTCAAACACAGCTTGTTCATGCTTCTTAACATGGCAGTCTTTTAGTTTAAAATCAAATTTTGGCTCTGGCTCCTGTTCCTTATTCTTTTTTAGAATATCTTCGATTGTTTCTTCGGCTTCTAGCACTTCTTCGCTCACCGTCACATCTTCCACTATTTCTTCTTGATCTCCATCAGGCGCCAATTCAACTTTGGCCGATGAATTTATATCAAAATCGTCTGGCTCAACCAAATATATTTCGTATTTAGCCTGGTCATCTTTGTCAAAATTTTTAATTTTTAACTTGTATCTATCACCATCAATGGTAAATTCAAATTTATCTTTTTCAGCTTCAAGATCAATTTCTTGTCCATTTTTTTTCCATCTAAATTTGAGCTCAACTGGAGCAAGATTATTAGTTATTTGACATTCTAGGATCGCATCTGAGTTTCTAGGTACTTTCAGATTTTTCAAGCCTTGAGCAAATATAATGGGACACTCTGTTACATATAAAAGTCCAGACGTTTCAAGATCACCCCATTTACAGGTAACTTTGGACTCAGTTTCTTCCATTAGACAATCTCGTATAGCCAGCCTCCTAAACTCGCCTATCGAAAGCACTTGAAATTTTTTCTTCTTTGAATAGTTTTCTATGGGCTGATCTTTAAAGAACCATTTAACTTGGGCTTCAAAATTTGAGACAGCACACTCAAAAACACCCAATTTGTGCTCTGGCACGCTCAAATCAACCAATTCTTTGGTAAAGCAATCTTTAACATTGACAGCTTGGGATTTTTTGAGCGGTTTCTTCTTAGGCTCATCGGGCTTAACAGTTTCATCATCAGACTTTTCACGTTTGCCCGGCTCATATTTTTCCAGATCAGTTTTTTCACGCGGACCAAATTCTTTAGTCTCAAATGGAG
The DNA here is from genome assembly GCA_025491095.1 of Brachionus asplanchnoidis. Taxonomy (NCBI): domain Eukaryota; kingdom Metazoa; phylum Rotifera; class Eurotatoria; order Ploima; family Brachionidae; genus Brachionus; species Brachionus asplanchnoidis. The sequence goes on from JAILYF010000019.1 coordinate 2,762,515, forward strand.
ATCGTTCTTCTTCAACAGGCTTTTCCTTTATGGTCGCCTCTTCAGGCTTTTGATCAAATTCAACATGTCTCAATTTGAACATAAGTCCATCTGGATCATCATCTTTGTATCCAGGACCTCCTTTTTTCAGTTGTCCCCAATCGGGTCCGTCTACATCCGAGGCTCGTTTTCTAGTATCTCGATTTTTGAGCATTTTTTTCGGATCAACCACCTCTTCAGGATTTTGTGTAATTATCAGTGTGACTGGCGCAGTGTCCGAGCCAAATATATTTGTTGCCGTAACTTGGTATGTGCCGGCATCTTTTGTCTTGCACTTCAAAATTTCCATAAAATAGCAGTCCAATAGATCATCATAATAGACCTTGACATCCGAGCTGGCAGTGATTTCATTTCTACCTTTGAACCAAGTAATCTCAGGCTCTGGATCACCTTCGACAACACATGCAAAAGTTGCCACTTCATTTGCTAATGCATAAACTTTTTCTGGCTTTTCAACCAATTTAGGTGGATGGCCTTTGACAAGAACATTTCCAATTGAGACAGCTTCGCCGCCTGGATTATACACTCTGGCCTTGTAGACCCCAGAATCTGATTTTTTGTTACAATTAGCAACCACTAGAGTCAATAGTCCAGTGTTCATATCTCTTTCTAGTTTATATTTGTTGGAGTCTAAGACAATTTTTTCCTCGTCTTTAAACCATTCGATGTGAGGAAATGGAATGCCTGACACCTTGACCTCAATGCGTCCATCTAAGTCTTCTGGTAGTCTAGTGTCACTCAATTCTTTGAGGAACTGTGGAGGTGATAGTGGTAAAGTTTCTAATTTTGCCACACAAGATGCCTTGCCAGCCGAATTGCTTGCTGAACATGTCCAATTTCCAACATCTTTTTTGCGCACAACACTAAATTTAATTGTGTAAACATTTTCTTGGTCATTATAATCAAGGGTATAGAATTCTTTTTCAGCTTGGAAATCAATGTCATCTCCATTGCGGCTTAGCTTAATTTCTGGTCTGGGTATACCAATTAGCTGGAATGACCATTCAGCATCGCATGACTCAACTGCTTGTAATTTTTCTAATTTTTTCAAAAACTGTGGCGCCATTTCAATAACTAGCTGAGCTGAACATTCAGTCTCGCCAATTTCATTCACAGCTTTGCACGCATAAACACCAGTGTCGTCTTTGCGCGAATTTTTGATTGTCAACTGATATACACCTCCTTTGGCATCATGATGCTGAATTCGATCATCGTTGTCAAGCTCTTGTCCATTTTTGTACCAGATAACTTTAGGCTTGGGCACTCCATGTATCTCTGCTTCGAGTTTGGTCACCTTTTTTTCAACCACTTGTGTGTCAACTATTTTACGAATAAATTTCGGAGCACCTAAAATGAATAAATGAATAATTTTGTAAAAATTTTAATTTTCAGTGCCGATTTGACAAGTAGATTTTTGGTAACGTAAAAATTGGTAAAAATGAAAATGCCAAAGAAAATTTAAATTTTTTATTATTTTCTAATAAATTTTGAAAAAAGTAGTTTCTATTTATTTGATTATATTTTACCCAAAGTTAATTTTTTTTACATAAATTTACGTCAAAATTAGTAAAAAAAAAGTTACAAAAAGTAACTTTTGGTAAAATTTGATTTAATAAATAGAAACTACTTTTTTCAAAATTTATTAGAAAATAATAAAAAATTTAAATTTTCTTTGGCATTTTCATTTTTACGTAAAATTACGTAAAAATACGTAAATTCACTTTTTGTTACAAAGTAATTTTATGTAAATTTTCGTAAAATTACCAGAAATCCACTTATCAAATCGGCACTGTAAACAAAATTTTTTTTTGTTAAAAAAAAAATTCTTACTTTGCACGACAAGATCAGTCTTGCAGTTTATTTTACCAACACGATTCGAAGCCAAAAGACTTATTGAGCCTGAATCAGTTTGTTTTGCCGAATCGATTACTAGAATATATTTTGTATCATATTCTTTGAATATTTTAAGCTCATCTGAACTGACCAAATCTTCTCCACGTCTAGTCCAAATAGCGTCTGGCACTGGACTACCACCTATTTCACATATTAACTTAATTGGTTCATTTTCTTTTACTGTTACATTATTTGGCAAAGATTTGATAAAAAATGGAACCACATCAACATTAACTTCACATGTACACTCTGTTTCACCGATATCATTTTTGGCCTTCAGAGTATAAATACCAGCATCTGCTGGACTTATAGATTTAAACGATAGTGTGTTTATAACCTTATTTTTGCATTCTATTGAAATGTGGTCTGTTTTTTGCAATAGATTACCATCTTTGTACCATTCAACTGTAGGTATTGGTATACCATTTACTTCACATTCTAATTTTGCTGCTTTTTTCTCAACTATCTTAATATCCAAAGGTTGACGGACAAAAACTGGCTCGCCCCTAACCTCAAGCAATGTTTCGCTACTCTCTGTACCAAACTTGTTGCTAGCTTCACATTTATAATTACCAGCATCATTTGCCAAAATGTTATCAATCAAAAGCTTGTACTCTTTTACATTTGGATTTGATTCCATTGATTTTGTTTCCACTTTTAATTTGTCTTTGATTATTAATTCTTTATTGTCTTTAATCCATTTTATTTTTGGAGCCGGTTTGGACAAAACTTGTACCACCAATTCGGCTGCTTTGTTCAAATAGCCGAATGTTTTCTCTTCTAAAGATAGTGAAAATTTGGGCGATATAAGAATTGCCACTGTTGATTTTGCTTCAGATGTTCCAAAATCATTTTTAAATTGAACTGAATAATTTCCTGAATCAACACTTTCAAGACAATTGTCAATTTTTAAAATATGCTTGTTGTCTTTGTTTATTATTTGAATTCTATCATTGGCTTCGATAGGAGTGTTTTCTTTAAACCATTGAGCAGTTGGTCTAGGTGTACCAGAAACTTCACAGCCAAGCTCCACGGTTGTTCCCTCAGCTACTTCTAAATTTTTCAAATTTTTGACAATACTTGGACCAACTGTTACGGACAGATTCGCCTCTCTAGATTCACATTGGCCAGCTTTATTCTTCAAAACTACTTTATAATGACCATCATCACTTGTTTTTACGTCCGATATTGTCAAATAAAATGTTTTTTCTTCTACTTTGGTAATAAATCTCTTATCTGGCTTAAGTTTCGATCCATTTTTCATCCATTCAACAGTCGGATTTGGAAAACCATCACAGACAACCATAAACGTGCACTCACTACCTTGGCTCACGCTAATATCCTCTAGATCTTTGACAACACTTGGCTTAAAATTAATGACCACATTGCACGATGTTTCCACAGAACCAGCATTGTTCCATAATTTCAAAACATATTTACCTTTTGATTTAAAAAATTTTAAAATTAACAATAATCAGGACTGAAATATTATGAAATCAGAAGACTAGTACAACAAGATATCAAGAGTAAAAAAATTAATATTTTATTATTATTTAGAATTAAACTTATTAAACTAATTGAAAAAAAAAATTCTTGAAAAAACACTGTTATTTATTATTCAAGCATATTTCCTATTGTTAAAATAATTAAAGATTAAAATTTAATTTTGATTAAAAGTATTAATTATGATATTTAAGTTTGACTCAAAATTAATTTATTAATTTGGTACTATTAAAATTAGTTATTTGATTTTTTTTAATTTAAGAATTTAAATTTTGTTTATTTCTACTTGAATATCTCTTGGTTTATTTTTTTTTGTTAACCTTTTAAGTCTTAAACTTTAAAATTTATAACCATACTTAACAATTTCTAAATACATTTTTATTAAATAATGTTAAGACCCAAGTCTTGACATGTCTCTACTTATTATTTAATTTTGAATTAACTTCGGCTGAAGCACATGTTCTAGCTACTATATAAACCACTACCTCTTTTGTTATAACTTTGGATTCCATTAAATAAACCAGAGTTGTTTTTAAGTCACAAGTCTTAAGTCAAGTCAAGTCAATGACTTAAATTTTTTTTTTTTTTTCTAGACCGACAAGTAATTTTGATTTATTATTTTTAATTAAAAACTAATCGAGATTTTTGTGTCAAAATTTGCCTATATTATTTTTTTTAATAAAGAAATGATTTTTTTTATCAATAAAGTAATAAAATATGGAATGTGCCAATTCATTGATTAAAATTATTGATTTTGCAACAATTATTCTGGATGAATTTAAGAATGAATTATTTTCATAGAATTACTAAATTAATTTAAAAATATGAATTTATTCTAAAAATAATGTTTGATGCAACTTATTAAAATTTAAATTAAATTAAATTTTAAAAAATTAATTTATTATTTAACTTTTTCAAAATTTTTGTTCATCTTTTGTTACTTTATGGACATTGTAATAAACAACGAATTATTGAGATCTAAATTAGAGACCAGATTACAGAACTCAAATTTTTCATCAAAATTCATACCACATTTTAATTTTTTTTAATTTTTATTATTAAGTCATGACTTTGACTTAAATTTTTGTGACTTAGACTTAAAACTGTGACTTAAAAACAAGTCTGAAATAAACTATTAACTAAATTAAATTGTTTTGTTTATTTCTTGGCTTAAATTCCTATAGTCCAAAACCAAGACTTAACAATAATAGTAAAAATAATTTAATAAGTTGACTATTAAAAATCAAAACTTTCAGATATATATTTGATAAAGAAATTAATTCAATAGAAATTTAATTATTAATGATTAAACTTTTTATTTGAATTTAATTTATTTATTTTTTCAATTGAAAAATAAATTTAAAATTGAATTAGATTTCATCACTAAATGCTTGAAAATCAATATCTAATTTTTAAAAATCAAATCTGAGTTAACTTTTCTATCAAAACTAGCTATTTAAAATTTTTAATAATGTTCAAAATTTTTCATCTTTATAATAAAAAAAATAGAAATTTAATGAAAAATAAGAGTCAACAGGGTTATTAGCTAGAAAAAAAAGAATAAATACCTTGTTGTTCTTTCTTGATCGCATTCAACAACAATGTGTAACCGTCTGTTGACGGTGATTCTAATTCTTGTTCACTATTTGTTTCGCTATTGAAGAAGTACCATTTAAATTCAGGCGTGGGTTTACCACTGGCTGTAACATCCAATCGAGCATCATTATCTTCATTAAACTCAATTGTTTGTTTTAAATCTTTGATTATTCTAGGCATCGAAAGAACATTCAGATTACAAGCCGATTGAGCAGTTGCTACTTTATTGGCAACTTTAACTGTATAAAGACCACAATCAGTTGCTTGTGCATCTAGAATAGTCAAATCAACAGCATAATGTCCAGTTTGGGCATCTATTTGTGGTTTACTAATCAAAATTCGCTTCGATGCATTCAGTGTATTTCCGTCTTTTTGCCAAGAAATGGTCGATTTAGGAATTGATTCCTCAAATTGAAATCCAATTTTAAGTTCGTTTTTCTCGACTATTTCCTTAGTTTCGGGCAAATGTTGGCTAATTACAGGAGCTTTGGTAACAGTTAGCGCTGCAGTAGTGCTCACTTCACCAGCACAATTCTTCACTTTGCATTTATAACTACCCGAATCAGACAAACTGATATCTTTGACTACCAATTTGGCTTGATAAATATCAGGACCTTCTTCATTCAAGATTTCTTCAGAAAGAACATAATGTGATTGATCTTCAATAATTGGCTTTTCAGCAAAAAGCCAAGTTAAATCAGCTTTGGGCTTTGATCTATAATTAAACACTAGTTCATGGACCAAATTGTCTTGTAGAACTAGTTCGGTGTTGACTAATGGTTTAATGATTGATGGTATACTATTTATATCAAGATAAATTTTATCTTTTATTTGACCTATTGAATTTTCTGCCAGGATATAGTAAGCACCTTTTTCTTTCAAAGAACAATCTTTGATGGTCATGGCATTCATTTCTTGTTTAGTCTCAAATTTAAATTTATCAGTTGTTTTTAGTTCTTGGTCATTCTGGAACCATTTAATGATAGGTTTTGGATTACCACTCACTTGACACTCGATTTTAATTTGAGTTTTCTCATTAACTGATAATTTTTTAATCGATCCTTCATCACTTTCCACTTCACTCTGTACCACTGATATTGTAGATGTTGCCAAAGATAGTGGTTTGACAAATTTAGGCTTGCTTAGCACATTTATCACACACTGAGTGCTTACTTCACCGATTGGATTTTTTGCTTTTAAAACATAAGTGCCACTATCTGCCGAGCAAATTTCATCCATCTTTAAACTATAATTGTTCTCATTTGATTCTACTTTAATGTGTCCACTATCAATTTGATCTTGGATTGAAACTTTGTTCTTGATCCAAGTGATTGAAGGAGTCGGATTGCCCACTATTACACTCTGTAAATCGAGCTTCTCTCCTTCGATTATTTCAATCGACGGATTAAGAGGCTGCACAATTTCCGGTGCAACTTAAAATTAAATAAATTTAAATTTTTTATCAATTTTTTATCTAGTTGTTTCTAAAAATTATCAAAGCAATCATGATTTGATTATTACAGAATATATAGAAAGTATTCTAGTCAAAATTATATCTAACAATTTTCTAATTAAAGATTTTTAAATTTTCTTTTATTTTTTATTTAATTTTCTTTTATTTTTTATTTAATTTTCTTTTATTTTTTTTAATTTCTATTTTGTTTTAAATCTAGACGATTTAGAAATATAAGTTTTAATTTTATGGTTTTGTTAAGTTCAGTACTAGAACAAAATGATAGAGAATTGAATAAGCTTTTTTCTAAAAGGGCAATATAAAATTTCATAAAAAAAATCCAATAAAAAATAAAAAAAATATAACTATTGTTCTTGATGTCAAAAACTTGTTCTGTGAATGAAACAATGTGAAACAACTTTTGTTCCACCTATTTCAGAAGTCTTCAAAATCTGTGAAAATTAATTGCGTTTTATTTTTATTACTTTTAAATACAGTGCAGTTTTTAAGAATTTGAAAACATTATGCGGGCTTCCACAGTAGGTTAAAAAAAAGTTGTTTCACCTAAAGAACAAATTGTTGATATTTTTAAAAAAAGCTATAAAAAAATTTTTTCCTTATTAATGGAAATTTTGTATTAAATTTCACAATTCCTCCTTAAAGTTTAAAACTAGTTCGGTAATTGTGGCATGGTGCAACATTCAAAGTTGCACGAAATGTCAAAATCTGCTAATGAGGTGCAACATCTCTGCAGAATGCACTACACTCGAATTTTTTGAAATCTAATTTCTGATAAAATTTAGCAGACCTTGATATTTGATGCAACTTTGGATGTGGCACCATGCCACAGCCACCGAACTAATTTTAAACGTAAATCAATTTTTTTTCATTTTTTCTGCCCAATTTTTTTGCATAAAAACTTAAATTAAATCTACAATATTAAGATAATAATATATTATATATTCTTAAATCTCTTTTGAATGTAAAATTCTCTATATTCATAAATAAAATTAATTTAATTTATTTTTTCTTTAATTATTAAAAAGCAAATAAATTTAAAGTACCTTGTATGCTGATTGAGAAAGATTCCTCAGCTGCTCCGCAGTTGTTGGATACTTTGACAGTATAAACTCCAGCATCTTCTTTTACACAATTTTTAATATTCAAAGAATAAACTGTTTTTGCTTTGCAATCTATTTTGACCCGATCATTTTGAACTATTTTTGAACCATCTTTGAACCAAACACAATCCGGAATAGGTATACCACTTATTTCACATTCCACTTTAATCGGTTTGTTCAAAACAACACTAGTGTCTGCAGGTTTGCGTATAAAGCATGCTGAGCCCTTCACTGTTAATTGAGCTTGACTTTTAGCTTCGCCAACTTTATTGACCACTTCCACTTTGTATAAACCACTATCATCAGCAATTGCATTGGCAAACGCTAATTTGTATTTGTAAATTTTGCGGAAATTTCTCTCCTCAAGTTCCTTTAACAATTGGACTCGTTTATCTAACCTAATTTCTTTATCATTTTTAAAGACTTTAATCTTAGGCTCCGGGTTGCAGTCAACTTCAAAAGGCAATTCAAAAGCTTTATTCAAATCAGGTTCAGAGTCGACTAAGTCGAGCAAAAACTTTGGCTTGGCAAAAACTTCCAATACAGCTTCACTTTCACAAAACCCAAGCTCATTTTCACATCTAAACTTATACTTATCTCCATTGTTAATCATTTGAATGCTGTCAATTAAAACAGTGTTGCTGAATCCATCTTTCAAAATAACAACACCTTCGGATTCGTCCAACTCTTCATCATTTTTGAACCATTTAAACTCAGGCTCTGGATAAACACCAGCAGATATTGAGCTTATTAATTCTAATTTAGAATTTTCAGTTATTTCTATTTTATTTTTTAAACTCTTGACCAATTTTGGAGCTGATTTAATCTTGAGTGTAACATTTAAACTACTCTGGCCAGCTGAATTTTTACCTGATATCTTATAAACACCAGCATCGCCTACTTTCACATCATCAATTGTCAACTTATAAACTTTATTATCACTCTTGGCTAGAATAACACGTTTTTCTGTTGCCTTAAACTTGGTCTCATCCTTGAAGTATTCCACAATCGGATCTGGTTTGCCAGTTATTTCAAACAAGGCTTCTATTAGCTTGCCCTCTTCTTCAATGATCACATCAGAGTCAAACAAAGCCTTGATAACAGGCAAGACATCAATGTCCAAGTTGCATATAGAACTTTGAACAGAGCCAACTGAATTTTTGGCTGTCAGCTTGTAAGCACCAGCCATATCGGCTCTTAAACTACTAATACACAATTTAAATAGATCTCCTTCATTTACAATCTCATAATTTGAATTATTTTCGATTTCTTTGTCCATAAAATACCATTTTACCTCAGCTAAAGGATTTGAACGAACCACACACTCAAAGTTAAAGCTATTTCCTTCAGTTCTTTTTTCTTTAGGCTTGAGATCTTTGGCTAAAGTTGGAGCAAAGTTAACATTGACCAGACCGCTTGATTTAGCGTCACCAAGTTTATTAACTGCTGTTACTTCATACAGACCAGCATCGTCTTTGTTAACTGCAGCTATTTTGAGAGTAAACTTTTTCTTGTTTTGCTTTTTCAAATTTTCATCTTTGACCTCAACAATTTGGACGCGTTTGGACGCGGTTATTTTGCTGCCATCTTTAGACCAAGTGAGAGTGGCATCGGGATTTGAGTGCACTATCACTTCAAATAGTAAATCATTGGTTTCATTCAGTTCTAAATCATTGAGGCCTTTTTCGAACTGTGGTGGGCGATGAATAATTAGATTAAACTTTGCATTAGCTTCGCCTGACGGGTTCTTGGCCTTTATTTCAAATGATTGACAAGTGCTATCTGTTACAGATTTAATCTCTAGAGAATTTTCGATTTCAGTCTCAGACAAAATATTCGATTTTAGATCAATATTTTGGTCTGACACTACTGGTTTTTGGTCTTTTAATTCCAAAAATTGAACTTCTGGCAAAGGCAGACCTCGTGTGACACATTTGAATGTAACATTTTGTCCCAGATCAACTTGATTGTTAAGTTCTGGTGCTTGAGTTATTTTGGGTGGTATGGCCACATTTAATTTGGTGTTTGATTCAACTTGACCAACTTTGTTTTTAGCAGTGCACACAAATTCAGCTGCATCTGTGACCAATGTGTCTTTGATGACCAATGAGTGATTGTTTTGCTGACTTTCGAGCTTGTATCTGTCCGAAGAGGAAATTGGCTCATTTGACTTTGACCATGTTATTTCGGCTTTAGGATTCGCGCTTACTTCAACAGTCAATTTGGTTGTATCATGTTCTTTTACATTGTATTCATTGTTTAGTTCTTTGCTAATCTTTGGAGCAAATATAACATTTATCTTGGTATTAGCTGTTACTTCGCCAATACTGTTTTTAATCTTTGCAGAGTAAAGACCTGCATCTTCTAACTGAGCATTCTGAATCACAAGTTGGTAGTTATTTTCATTTGATTTGTCACTTTTGGTCAAAAATTTAACTCGGTCCGATTCGCCTAGTGCAGATTTGTCTTTGGTTAGAGTCACGTTGGGAACCGGAATACCAGTGGTGCTAAATTCAAGCGTACACTGATCATTCTCTATCACTTCAATATTAGATTCTAAATTTTTGATGAACACAGGCCCGGTATGAACCGATAAGTTGAAATCTTCTGACACTTCACCATATTCATTCTTGGCTTTGAGAGTGTATGTGCCAAAATCGGTCAGATTGGCATTATCAATTGTAATTGAATGTATTGTCTTGAGTCTGGTGTCTAGTTTAACTCTTGAACTAGCTTGTAAAGGTTCGCCATTCTTAAACCATTGGACTTCTGGAAGTGGTAGACCAGTGCATTCGAACTCGGTCTTAAATTGCTTCTTTTCGCCAACTGAAAGATCTGAATTCGGTCTTTTGACAAACTTGGGCACACCGGAAACTGTCAATTGAGCTTGGCATTCATCCGATCCACATTTGTTGCTAGCCACTATTTTGTATAAGCCTTGGTCTGTAGCTTCCACTTTTTTAAATTTTATTTCATGCAAATAGTCCTCATCTGTCTTGGAAATAGAAAATTTATCATTTGGCTTGATTTCTTTATTATCTTTGAAAATCTTAATGTCAGCTTTTGGATGTGATCTTAGCTCAAAAGTCCACTTTAGCTCTTCGTTCAAATTTGAAGTAATATCTTCAAGTTTTTTGATAAATTTGACAGGGATTAAAGTGGTCACTTTGCACTGTGACTCAACTGAGCCCAATTCATTGGTGATCTGGCATTTGTATTCGCCATTGAGAGACGGCTGCATCTCAGAGATAATGAGTTTATAGTGGTAATCCTTGGATTCGATGGTGAAATTTTCGTTGGCCAGTATTTGACTGCCGTTCCAGTACCAATTGACTTCACCAGGTGGATAGCAAGTGTTTGTTTGAACAGTCAACTCAGAGCTTTGGCCCTCAGTTATTTCGGTGTCTTTTAATTTTTTGGTCAGAGTTGGTGGACCTAAAAGAATAAATAAAATTTACAAGATATTTTCTTTTTGGTTTAAAAATAAAAATTACATTTGACTAAAAGATTACAACAAGCTGAGACTTTGCCAAATGCATTAGATACCTCAGCCTTTATTTCACCAGCATCGTCAATAGCCAAATTTTCAATCACCAAACAATGGGACTGTTGGTCAGTCGAGAGTTTATACTTTAAATCATCGCTCTTCACTAATTTATTGTTCTTGTACCAAATAGTTTTAACTGGATGCATTTGATTTTCAACAATTAAATCAAATGTAGCCAGAGCACCAACCTCAGAGATAAAGTCAGATGGATTTTTAAGAATAATTGGAAGATCTTATAAAGCAAAAAAATATTTATTTCATATTAATTTGTTAAATAAAAAAAAAAAAACTTACATTGAACAATTAGTTGAGCCTTATTTGTATTTACACTACCTGCGTCATTGAAAAGCTGAGCAAAAAATGTGCCTGCATTGTCTGGTTTAGCTGACTTAATAATCAAAGAGACTGTATCCTCAATCTCGACAACTTCATAAATGTCTGATATATGAGGAAGAATTTCTTCGTCATCTTTGAACCACTTAATGGAAGGTTTAGGCTTTCCACCGGATATTTTTATTGTGAATTTAGCTTCTTGGTTTTCGGACACAGTAAGATTTTCGAGTTTACCAGAGTATTTTGGAAGCTCTAAATAAAATAATTTTGAAAATTGTAAAGATAAAATAAGTCAAAATATGGGAATATTACCTAGAACATCAATGTTAAATGAATGTTCGACTTCACCAACATTATTAGACGCTTTAATAGTAACCGTACCTGAATGAGATGGTTGAACTTTAGGAATAACTAAAGAGTAAGTCGATGTTTTTTGGTCGACTTCAAATTTCACGTTATCTTTGTTGGTAAGTTCTTTATCATTCAAAAACCATGAAATTTTTGCCTTTGGAATCGAGTCTACTTTGCATTCAAATCTACTGGAAGAATCCTGAACAACGACAACATTAGATGGTTTGCTGGTAAATTCAGGCATTTCTAAAAAAATATTTGTGAATTTAAAATTGAATAAATCTAAAATTTAAATTATTTTAATCTCTTTTAATTAAATAACTTCTATTTAGATTGTATAATTTAATTAAAATAATTACTATTAATTGTAAGTAGGGATTTATTTGAGATGGCTTCTCCAAATTCATTTTTAACTTTGGCAAAATAATTTCCGCTGTTTTCTTTTGAATTACAAGATTTTATAACTAGTGTATTTTCATAGTCATTTTCTTTAATTTCTATAACATCATTTGGAATAACTTCATTATCGTCTTTAAACCATTTGACAGCTGGTTTTGGAATTCCACAGTACTTAACTGTGTATGAAACTTCATCGCCTTCATTTACAGTTGAATTATTTAATTTATTTATAATTTTAGGAGCTTCAAGTTTTTCAAGCAAACACGATTTTTCAGCAGATCCAAATTCATTGATTGCCTTTACTGTAATTCTTCCGATATTGAGTGAGCTAACTTTTGGTATTAAAAGAGAATATTGATTTTTAGCAATATTCTTTTCAATTTTGACACCATCTTTTTGACTCAGTTCTTTTTCATTGAGGAACCAAATAATATCCGCAACTGGATTTGATCTGACGCTGCATTCAAATTTGGCTTCTTTGTCAACTAATACTTTTTGATCTGAAGGTTCTTTGATAAACTGAGGACAGCATGATACATTAAGAACTGATTTATTTGATACAACTTCTCCCAAATTATTAACTATTTTAACTGTGAATGAAGAACCATTATCTTCGAAATTACAGCCTTTAATTATTAAAGCTGATGAATATTCAGTATTCTCAATAGCATAAGTTTCATTTGGAATAATTTCAATATCATTTTTGTACCAGGTTATTTTTTCGGCAGGTGGATTAGATTTAAAGTTGCATTTAATAATGGCATCTTCACCATCGAAGACAGAAACATTATCGATTTTTGAAGTAAATTTGGGAAAATCTAGAGAAAATATTAGTTAAAATTAGAATCAAAAATAGAAAAATACCATGAATATTTAAAAGAATTTCATGCTGATTGGAACCAAGTGGATTTTCAGCAAGAATAACAATTGTTCCGTTATGAATAGTTGGGTTTAGTTTAGATATAGCAAAAGAAAATGAATTTGTTTTGGATTCTTTAACGACCTGAATACCATCCTTTAAGCTCAATTGCTTGTCATTTAAGATGCTTGAAAATATAAAAATTACTAAAAATTAAGTTAAAAGATATAAAAAGAAAAAAATTACCAATTAATTTTAGGCGACGGAATTCCAAATATTTTACACGAAAATCTAAAAGATTCATCTTTGATTAAATTTTCAGGAACATCAGTAGGAGATAAAAATATTGGTTTAACTAAATTAATTTAAATTATAAAAAATTATAAAATTTTTATGATAATCTATCTATTAAAGAAATCTTACATTGAACAATTAGTTGAGCCTTATTTGTATTTACACTACCTGCGTCATTGAAAAGCTGAGCAAAAAATGTGCCTGCATTGTCTGGTTTAGCTGACTTAATAATCAAAGAGACTGTATCCTCAATCTCGACAACTTCATAAATGTCTGATATATGAGGAAGAATTTCTTCGTCATCTTTGAACCACTTAATGGAAGGTTTAGGCTTTCCACCGGATATTTTTATTGTGAATTTAGCTTCTTGGTTTTCGGACACAGTAAGATTTTCGAGTTTACCAGAGTATTTTGGAAGCTCTAAATAAAATAATTTTGAATATTGTGAAGATAAAAATAAGTCAAAATATGGGAATATTACCTAGAACATCAATGTTAAATGAATGTTCGACTTCACCAACATTATTAGACGCTTTAATAGTAACCGTACCTGAATGAGATGTTTGAACTTTAGGAATAACTAAAGAGTAAGTCGATGTTTTTTGGTCAACTTCAAATTTCACGTTATCTTTGTTTGTAAGTTCTTTTTCATTCAAAAACCATTTAATAACCATTTTGATTGGAGAAATAATAAGAACATTAATTTGCGATAAAGAATCTCTAATAAAAAAAAAATTTTTAGGGACATTTATGAAAACAGGAGGTCCAGCCATTGGTTCCTCTTCTTTCGGCTTTGTTTCAGGTTTTTGTTTTTCAACTTTCTTCGGCTTCTCTTCTGGTTTTGGTGCTTCTTCAGCCTTTGAAACTTTATCGGCCTTTGGGTCCTCTTCTTTCGGCTTTGTTTCAGGTTTTTGCTCTTCAACTTTCTTTGGCTTTTCTTCTGGTTTTGGTGCTTCTTCAGCCTTTGAAACTTTATCAGCCTTTGGTTCCTCTTCTTTCGGCTCTGTTTCAGGTTTTTGTTTTTCAGTTTTCTTTGGCTTTTCTTCTGATTTTGGTGCTTTTTCAGCCTTTGGAACTTTATAGGCCTTTGGTTCCTCTTCTTTCGGCTTTGTTTCAGGTTTTTGTTTGTCAACTTTCTTTTGCTTCTCTTCTGGTTTTGGTTCTTCTTCAGCCTTTGGAACTTTATCGGCCTTTGGTTCCTCTTCTTTCGGCTTTGTTTGAGGTTTTTGTTTGTCGACTTTCTTTGGCTTCTCTTCTGGTTTTGGTGCTTCTTCAGCCTTTGGAACTTTATCGGCCTTTGGTTCCTCTTCTTTCGGCTTTGTTTCAGGTTTTTGCTCTTCAACTTTCTTTGGCTTTTCTTCTGGTTTTGGTGCTTCTTCAGCCTTTGAAACTTTATCGGCCTTTGGTTCCTCTTCTTTCGGCTTTGTTTGAGGTTTTTGTTTGTCGACTTTCTTTGGCTTCTCTTCTGGTTTTGGTGCTTCTTCAGCCTTTTGAACTTTATCAGCCTTTGGTTCCTTTTCTTTCGGCTTTGTTTCAGGTTTTTGTTTTTCAACTTTCTTTGGCTTCTCTTCTGGTTTTGGTGCTTCTTCAGCCTTTGGAACTTTATCGGCCTTTGGTTCCTCTTCTTTCGGCTTTGTTTCAGGTTTTTGTTTGTCAACTTTCTTTGGCTTCTCTTCTGGTTTTGGTTCTTCTTCAGCCTTTGGAACTTTATCGGCATTTGGTTCCTCTTCTTTCGGCTTTGTTTCAGGTTTTTGTTTTTCAACTTTTTTCGGCTTTTCTTCTGGTTTTGGTGCTTCTTCAGCATTTGGTTCTTCTTTTCCCGGCTTTGTTTCAGGTTTTTTTTTTACAACTTTATTTGGCTTTTCTTCTGGTTTTGGTTCTTCTTCAGCCTTTGGAACTTTATCGGCCTTTGGTTCCTCTTCTTTCGGCTTTGTTTCAGGCTTTTGCTTTTCAACTTTCATTGGCTTCTCTTCTGGTTTTGGTGCTTCTTCAGCCTTTTGAACTTTATCAGCCTTTGGTTCCTCTTCTTTCGGCTTTGTTTCAGGTTTTTGTTTTTCAACTTTCTTTGGTTTCTCTTCTGGTTTTGGTGCTTCTTCAGCCTTTTGAACTTTATCAGCCTTTGGTTCCTCTTCTTTCGGCTTTGATTCAGGTTTTTGTTTTTCAACTTTTTTCGGCTTCTCTTCTAGTTTTGTTGCTTCTTCAGCCTTTGGAACTTTATCGGCCTTTGGGTCCTCTTCTTTCGGCTTTGTTTCAGGCTTTTTATCTTCAACTTTCTTTGGCTTCTCTTCTGGTTTTGGTGCTTCTTCAGCCTTTGGAACTGTATCAGCCTTTGGTTCCTTTTCTTTCGGCTTTGATTCAGGTTTTTGTTTGTCAACTTTTTTTGGCTTTTCTTCAGGTTTTGGTGCTTTTTCAGACTTTAGAACTGTATCAGCCTTTGGTTCTTCTTCTTTCGGCTTTGTTTCAGGTTTTTGTTTTTCAACTTTCTTTGGCTTTTCTTCAGGTTTTGGTGCTTTTTCAGACTTTAGAACTGTATCAGCCTTTGGTTCTTCTTCTTTCGGCTTTGTTTCAGGTTTTTGTTTTTCAACTTTCTTTGACTTTTCTTCAGGTTTTGGTGCTTCTTCAGCCTTTGGAACTTTATCGGCCTTTGGTTCTTCTTCTTTCGGCTTTGTTTCAGGTTTTTGTTTTTCAACTTTCTTTGGCTTTTCTTCTGGTTTTGGTGCTTCTTCAGCCTTTGGAACTTTATCGGCCTTTGGTTCCTCTTCTTTCGGCTTTGTTTCAGGTTTTTGCTTTTCAACTTTCTTTGGCTTCTCTTCTGGTTTTGGTGCTTCTTCAGCCTTTTGAACTTTATCAGCCTTTGGTTCCTCTTCTTTCGGCTTTGTTTCAGGTTCTTGTTTTTCAACTTTCTTTGGCTTCTCTTCTGGTTTTGGTGCTTCTTCAGCCTTTTGAACTTTATCAGCCTTTGGTTCCTCTTTTTTCAGCTTTGTTTCAGATTTTTGTTTGTCAACATTTTTTGGCTTCTCTTCTGGTTTTGGTTCTTCTTCAGCCTTTGGAACTTTATCGGCCTTTGGTTCCTCTTCTTTCGGCTTTGTTTCAGGTTTTTGTTTGTCAATTTTCTTTGGCTTCTCTTCTGGTTTTGGTGCTTCTTCAGCCTTTGGAACTTTATCAGCCTTTGGTTCCTCTTCTTTCGGCTTTGTTTCAGGTTTTTGTTTTTCAACTTTCTTTGGCTTCTCTTCTGGTTTTGGTGCTTCTTCAGCCTTTGGAACTTTATCGGCCTTTGGTTCCTCTTTTTTCAGCTTTGTTTTAGATTTTTGTTTGTCAACATTTTTTGGCTTTTCTTCTGGTTTTGGTGCTTCTTCAGCCTTTAGGACTGTATCAGCCTTTGGTTCTTCTTCTTTCCGCATTGTTTCAGGTTTTTGCTTTTCAACTTTCTTTGGCTTTTCTTCAGGTTTAGCTGCCTCTTCAGACTTTAGAACTGTATCAGCCTTTGGTTCTACTTCTTTCGGCTTTGTTTCAGGTTTTTGTTTTTCAAATTTCTTTGGCTTTTCTACTGGTTTTAGTGCTTCTTCAGCCTTTGGAACTTTATCAGCCTTTGGTTCCTCTTCTTTCGGCTTTGTTTCAGGTTCTTGTTTTTCAACTATCTTGGGTTTCTCTTCTGGTTTTGGTGATTCTTCAGCCTTTGGAACTTTATGAGCCTTTGGTTCTTCTTCTTTCGGCTTTGTTTCAGGTTTTTGTTTTTCAACTTTCTTGGGCTTTTCTTCTGGTTTTGGTGCTTCTTCAGCATTTGGTTCTTCTTTTTCCGGCTTTGTTTCAGGTTTTTTTTTTACAACTTTATTTGGCTTTTCTTCTGGTTTTGGTTCTTCTTCAGCCTTTGGAACTTTATCGGCCTTTGGTTCCTCTTCTTTCGGCTTTTTTTCAGGTTTTTGCTTTTCAACTTTCATTGGCTTCTCTTCTGGTTTTTGTGCTTCTTCAGCCTTTTGAACTTTATCAGCCTTTGGTTCCTCTTCTTTCGGCTTTGTTTCAGGTTTTTGTTTTTCAACTTTCTTTGGCTTCTCTTCTGGTTTTGGTGCTTCTTCAGCCTTTGGAACTTTATCGGCCTTTGGTTCCTCTTCTTTCGGCTTTGATTCAAGTTTATGTTTTTCAACTTTCTTTTGCTTCTCTTTTTGTTTTTGTGCTTCTTCAGCCTTTGGAACTTTATCAGCCTTTGGTTCCTCTTCTTTCGGCTTTGATTCAGGTTTTTGTTTTTCAACTTTTTTCGGCTTCTCTTCTAGTTTTGTTGCTTCTTCAGCCTTTGGAACTTTATCGGCCTTTGGTTCTTCTTCTTTCGGCTTTGTTTCAGGTTTTTGTTTTTCAACTTTCTTTGGCTTTTCTTCAGGTTTTGGTGCTTTTTCAGACTTTAGAACTGTATCAGCCTTTGGTTCTTCTTCTTTCGGCTTTGTTTCAGGTTTTTGTTTTTCACATTTCTTTGACTTTTCTTCAGGTTTTGGTGCTTCTTCAGCCTTTGGAACTTTATCGGCCTTTGGTTCCTCTTCTTTCGGCTTTGTTTCAGGTTCTTGTTTTTCAACTTTCTTTGGCTTTTCTTCTGGTTTTGGTGCTTCTTCAGCCTTTGAAACTTTATCAGCCTTTGGTTCCTCTTCTTTCGGCTTTGTTTCAGGTTTTTGTTTTTCAGTTTTCTTTGGCTTTTCTTCTGGTTTTGGTGCTTCTTCAGCCTTTGAAACTTTATCAGCCTTTGGTTCCTCTTTTTTCGGCTTTGTTTCATGTTTTTGCTCTTCAACTTTCTTTGGCTTCTCTTTTTGTTTTGTTGCTTCTTCAGCCTTTGGAACTTTATCGGCCTTTGGTTCTTCTTCTTTCGGCTTCGTTTTAGGTTTTTGTTTGTCAACTTTGTCTGGCTTCTCTTCTGGTTTTGGTGCTTCTTCAGCCTTTGGAACTTTATCGGCCTTTGGGTCCTCTTCTTTCGGCTTTGTTTCAGGTTTTTGTTCTTCAACTTTCTTTGGCTTCTCTTCTGGTTTTGGTGCTTCTTCAGCCTTTGGAACTTTATCAGCCTTTTGTTCCTCTTCTTTCGGCTTTGTTTCAGGTTTTTGTTTGTCAACTTTCTTTGGCTTCTCTTCTGGTTTTGGTGCTTCTTCAGCCTTTGGAACTTTATCAGCCTTTGGTTCCTCTTCTTTCGGCTTTGATTCAGGTTTTTGTTTGTCAACTTTCTTTGGCTTTTCTTCTGGTTTTGGTGCTTCTTCAGCCTTTAGGACTGTATCAGCCTTTGGTTCTTCTTCTTTCCGCATTGTTTCAGGTTTTTGCTTTTCAACTTTCTTTGGCTTTTCTTCAGGTTTAGCTGCCTCTTCAGACTTTGGAACTTTATCAGCCTTTGGTTCTTCTTCTTTCGGCTTTGTTTCAGGTTTTTGTTTTTCACTTTTCTTTGGCTTCTCTTCCGGTTTTGGTGCTACTTCAGCCTTTGGAACTTTAACAGCCTTTGGTTCTTCTTCTTTCGGCTTTGTTTCAGGTTTTTGTTTTTCAACTTTCTTTGGCTTTTCTTCAGGTTTTGGTGCCTCTTCAGACTTTAGAACTGTATCAGCCTTTGGTTCTTCTTCTTTCGGCTTTGTTTCAGGTTCTTGTTTTTCAACTTTCTTGGGCTTTTCTACTGGATTTGGTGCTTCTTCAGCCTTTATGACTGTATCAGCCTTTGGTTCCTCTTCTTTCGGCTTTGTTTCAGGTTTTTGTTTTTCAACTTTCTTTGGCTTTTCTACTGGTTTTGGTGCTTCTTCAGCCTTTGGAACTTTATCAGCCTTTGGTTCCTCTTCTTTCGGCTTTGTTTCAGGTTCTTGTTTTTCAACATTCTTTGGCTTTTCTTCAGGTTTTGGTGCCTCTTCAGCCTTTAGGACTGCATCAGCCTTTGGTTCTTCTTCTTTCGGCTTTGTTTCAGGTTTTTGTTTTTCAACTTTTTTTGGCTTTTCTTCAGGTTTTGGTGCTTCTTCAGCCTTTGGAACTTTATCAGCCTTTGGTTCTTCTTCTTTCGTCTTTGTTTCAGGTTTTTGTTTTTCAACTTTCTTTGGCTTTTCTTCAGGTTTTGGTGCTTCTTCAGCCTTTGGAACTTTATCAGCCTTTGGTTCCTCTTCTTTCGGCTTTGTTTCAGGTTCTTGTTTTTCAACTTTTTTTGGCTTTTCTTCTGGTTTTGGTGCTTCTTCAGCCTTTAGGACTGCATCAGCCTTTGGTTCTTCTTCTTTCGGCTTTGTTTCAGGTTTTTGTTTTTCAACTTTTTTTGGCTTTTCTTCAGGTTTTGGTGCTTCTTCAGCCTTTGGAACTTTATCAGCCTTTGGTTCTTCTTCTTTCGTCTTTGTTTCAGGTTTTTGTTTTTCAACTTTCTTTGGCTTTTCTTCAGGTTTTGGTGCTTCTTCAGCCTTTGGAACTTTATCAGCCTTTGGTTCCTCTTCTTTCGGCTTTGTTTCAGGTTCTTGTTTTTCAACTTTTTTTGGCTTTTCTTCTGGTTTTGGTGCTTCTTCAGCCTTTAGGACTGCATCAGCCTTTGGTTCTTCTTCTTTCGGCTTTGTTTCAGGTTTTTGTTTTTCAACTTTTTTTGGCTTTTCTTCAGGTTTTGGTGCTTCTTCAGCCTTTGGAACTTTATCAGCCTTTGGTTCTTCTTCTTTCGTCTTTGTTTCAGGTTTTTGTTTTTCAACTTTCTTTGGCTTTTCTTCAGGTTTTGGTGCTTCTTCAGCCTTTGGAACTTTATCAGCCTTTGGTTCCTCTTCTTTCGGCTTTGTTTCAGGTTCTTGTTTTTCAACTTTTTTTGGCTTTTCTTCTGGTTTTGGTGCTTCTTCAGCCTTTGGAACTTTATCAGCCTTTGGTTCTTCTTCTTTCGGCTTTGTTTCAGGTTTTTGTTTTTCACTTTTCTTTGGCTTCTCTTCTGGTTTTGGTGCTACTTCAGCCTTTGGAACTTTATCGGCCTTTGATTCCTCTTCTTTCGGCTTTGATTCAGGTTTTTGTTTGTCAACTTTCTTTGACTTTTCTTCTGGTTTTGGTGCTTCTTCA
The DNA here is from genome assembly GCA_025491095.1 of Brachionus asplanchnoidis. Taxonomy (NCBI): domain Eukaryota; kingdom Metazoa; phylum Rotifera; class Eurotatoria; order Ploima; family Brachionidae; genus Brachionus; species Brachionus asplanchnoidis. The sequence goes on from JAILYF010000019.1 coordinate 2,782,917, forward strand.
GCCTTTGGAACTTTATCAGCCTTTGGTTCTTCTTCTTTCGGCTTTGTTTCAGGTTTTTGTTTTTCACTTTTCTTTGGCTTCTCTTCTGGTTTTGGTGCTACTTCAGCCTTTGGAACTTTAACGGCCTTTGGTTCCTCTTCTTTCGGCTTTGTTTCAGGTTTTTGTTTTTCAACTTTCTTTGGCTTTTCTACTGGTTTTGGTGCTTCTTCAGCCTTTGGAACTTTATCAGCCTTTGGTTCCTCTTCTTTCGGCTTTGTTTCAGGTTCTTGTTTTTTAACTATCTTGGGCTCCTCTTCTGGTTTTGGTGCTTCTTCAGCCTTTGGAACTTTATCAGCCTTTGGTTCTTCTTCTTTCGGCTTTGTTTCAGGTTTTTGTTTTTCAACTTTTTTTGGCTTTTCTTCAGGTTTTGGTGCTTTTTCCGACTTTAGAACTGTATCAGCCTTTGGTTCTTCTTCTTTCGGCTTTGTTTCAGGTTTTTGTTTTTCAACTTTTTTTGGCTTTTCTTCAGGTTTTGGTGCTTCTTCAGCCTTTGGAACTTTATCAGCCTTTGGTTCTTCTTCTTTCGTCTTTGTTTCAGGTTTTTGTTTTTCAACTTTCTTTGGCTTTTCTTCAGGTTTTGGTGCTTCTTCAGCCTTTGGAACTTTATCAGCCTTTGGTTCCTCTTCTTTCGGCTTTGTTTCAGGTTCTTGTTTTTCAACTTTTTTTGGCTTTTCTTCTGGTTTTGGTGCTTCTTCAGCCTTTGGAACTTTATCAGCCTTTGGTTCTTCTTCTTTCGGCTTTGTTTCAGGTTTTTGTTTTTCACTTTTCTTTGGCTTCTCTTCTGGTTTTGGTGCTACTTCAGCCTTTGGAACTTTATCGGCCTTTGATTCCTCTTCTTTCGGCTTTGATTCAGGTTTTTGTTTGTCAACTTTCTTTGACTTTTCTTCTGGTTTTGGTGCTTCTTCAGCCTTTGGAACTTTATCAGCCTTTGGTTCTTCTTCTTTCGGCTTTGTTTCAGGTTTTTGTTTTTCACTTTTCTTTGGCTTCTCTTCTGGTTTTGGTGCTACTTCAGCCTTTGGAACTTTAACGGCCTTTGGTTCCTCTTCTTTCGGCTTTGTTTCAGGTTTTTGTTTTTCAACTTTCTTTGGCTTTTCTACTGGTTTTGGTGCTTCTTCAGCCTTTGGAACTTTATCAGCCTTTGGTTCCTCTTCTTTCGGCTTTGTTTCAGGTTCTTGTTTTTTAACTATCTTGGGCTCCTCTTCTGGTTTTGGTGCTTCTTCAGCCTTTGGAACTTTATCAGCCTTTGGTTCTTCTTCTTTCGACTTTGTTTCAGGTTTTTGATTTTCAACTTTTTTGGGCATTTCTTCAGGTTTTGGTGCCTCTTCAGACTTTAGAACTGTATCAGCCTTTAGTTCTTCTTCTTTCGGCTTTGTTTCAGGTTTTTGTTTTTCAACTTTCTTTGGCTTTTCTTCAGGTTTTGGTGCTTCTTCAGCCTTTGGAACTTTATCAGCCTTTGGTTCCTCTTCTTTCGGCTTTGTTTCAGGTTCTTGTTTTTCAACTTTCTTGGGCTTTTCTTCAGGTTTTGGTGCTTCTTCAGCCTTTAGGACTGTATCAGCCTTTGGTTCTTCTTCTTTCGGCTTTGTTTCAGGTTTTTGTTTTTCAACTTTTTTTGGCTTTTCTTCAGGTTTTGGTGCTTTTTCCGACTTTAGAACTGTATCAGCCTTTGGTTCTTCTTCTTTCGGCTTTGTTTCAGGTTTTTGTTTTTCAACTTTCTTGGGCTTTTCTACTGGTTTTGGTGCTTCTTCAGCCTTTGGAACTTTATCAGCCTTTGGTTCCTCTTCTTTCGGCTTTGTTTCAGGTTCTTGTTTTTCAACTTTCTTTGTCTTTTCTTCAGGTTTTGGTGCCTCTTCAGACTTTAGAACAGTATCAGCCTTTGGTTCTTCTTCTTTCGGCTTTGTTTCAGGTTTTTGTTTTTCAACTTTCTTTGGCTTTTCTTCAGGTTTAGGTGCCTCTTCAGACTTTAGAACTGTATCAGCCTTTGGTTCTTCTTCTTTAGGCTTTGTTTCAGGTTTTTGTTTTTCAACTTTCTTTGGCTTTTCTTCTGGTTTTGGTGCTTCTTCCGCCTTTATGACTGTATCAGCCTTTGGTTCTTCTTCTTTCGGCTTAGTTTCAGGTTTTTGATTTTCAACTTTCTTTGGCTTTTCTTCTGGTTTTGGTGCTTCTTCAGCCTTTAGAACTGTATCAGCTTTTGGTTCTTCTTCTTTCGGCTTTGTTTCAGGTTTTTGTAATTTAACTTTTTTTGTCTCATCATCTTGGGGAAAATCATAAACTGCATAATTTTGTTTAAAACTGTCCAAGTTAATTTCTTTGATTTGCTTTAAAAAAATCGTTTCAATTAGATTTATTAAAAATATTAAATTAAATAAGTGTTTTTACAGATTCTAAAGGGAATGGTATTGAATGGATGGGAGGGTTGGTATTAACGAATGAATTAGTAAAATTAGAATAAATTTCGTTTTGTGTAAAATTTTGAGTTTGGTCTTGTAAAGTTGGAAACGACTGAATAATTTGCATTTTGAAATAACTATTTTCGGGAATAATAATCGGTAGTTTTTGATCTTCAATTTGTTTTTGCTCAACGTTTTCCTTTAATCTATCCTCGATTAACTGTATTTCCTGTGTTTCATTCTTTGAAGTTCTATCATCTTGAAGATGTGGTAATAAATTAACAAATTGATCGATTGTCTCGTTTCCATCAATAGTTAATACTGTTTTAACCGTCTTAGATGACCGTTGAAATTCGTTCGGTTCGATTTCTTCTTTTAGTGTATCATCTAAAGGCTGATTAATGGTAGTTTCTAATTTCGAAATATTAACTTCATTTAAGTTTTGAACCAACTGAATCGTAGTTTCGGCTTTTTCATTTAAATCCATTTTGTCCGTAGTTATAACAGTACTGATTGCCTGTTCACTTTGTTCAGTCTCAACATTTTCGTTTACTTCATCATTCATTAATTGGATTTCATTTGTTTCATTCTTTGAAGTTCTATCATCTTGATGATCTGGTAATAATTTAACAAATTGACCGATTGTCTCGTTTCCATCAATAGTTAAAACTGTTTTAACCGTCTCAGATGACCGTTGAAACTCGTTCGGTTCGATTTTTTCTTTTACTGTATCATCTAAAGGTTGATTTATATTAGTTTCTAATTTCGAAATAATAACTTCATTAAAGGTTGGAACCAACTGAATCGTAGTTTCGGCTTTTTCATTTAAATCAATTTTGTCCGTAGTTATAAAAGTACTGATTGCCTGTTCACTTTGTTTAGGCTCAACCTTTTCTTTTACTTCATCATTCATTAATTGGATTTCATTTGTTTCATTCTTTGAAGTTCTATCATCTTGATGATCTGGTAATAATTTAACAAATTGACCGATTGTCTCGTTTCCATCAATAGTTAAAACTGTTTTAACCGTCTCAGATGACCGTTGAAACTCGTTCGGTTCGATTTTTTCTTTTACTGTATCATCTAAAGGTTGATTTATATTAGTTTCTAATTTCGAAATAATAACTTCATTAAAGGTTGGAACCAACTGAATCGTAGTTTCGGCTTTTTCATTTAAATCAATTTTGTCCGTAGTTATAAAAGTACTGATTGCCTGTTCACTTTGTTTAGGCTCAACCTTTTCTTTTACTTCATCATCAATTAATTGGATTTCATTTGTCTCATTCTTTGAAGTTCTATCATCTTGAAGATGTGGTAATAAATTAACAAATTGATCGATTGTCTCGTTTCCATCAATGGTTAAAACTTTTTTAACCGTCTTAGATGACCGTTGAAATTCGTTCGGTTCGATTTTTTCTTTTACTGTATCATCTAAAGGTTGATTCGTAGAAGTTTCATATTTCGAAATATTAACTTCATTAAAGTTTGGAACCAACTGAATCGAAGCTAATGCTTTTTCATTTAAATCAATTTTGTCCGTAGTTATAACAGTACTGATTGCCTGTTCACTTTGTTTAGGCTCCATCTTTTCTTTTACTTCATCATTCATTAATTGGATTTCATTTTTCTCATTCTTTGAAGTTCTACCATCTTGAAGATGTGGTAATAAATTAACAAATTGATCAATTGTCTCGTTATCATCAATAGTTAATACTGTTTTAATCGTCTTAGATGAATGTAGAAATTCGGTCGGTTTGATTTCTTCTTTTACTGTATTATCTAAAGGTTGATTCATAGAAGTTTCATATTTCGAAATATTAACTTCATTTAAGTTTTGAAATAACTGAATCGTAGTTTCGGCTTTTTCATTTAAATCAATTTTGTCCGTAGTTATAAAAGTACTGATTGCCTGTTCACTTTGTTTAGGCTCAACCTTTTCTTTTACTTCATCATCAATTAATTGGATTTCATTTGTCTCATTCTTTGAAGTTCTATCATCTTGAAGATCTGGTAATAAATTAACAAATTGATCGATTGTCTCGTTTCCATCAATGGTTAAAACTGTTTTAACCGTCTTAGATGACCGTTGAAACTCGTTCGGTTCGATCTTTTCTTTTACTGTATCATCTAAAGGTTGATTTATATTAGTTTCTAATTTCGAAATAATAACTTCATTAAAGGTTGGAACCAACTGAATCGTAGTTTCGGCTTTTTCATTTAAATCAATTTTATCCGTTGATAGTTCGATAATGATTGCCTGTTCACTTTGTTCAGGCTCAACCATTTCTTTTACTTCATCATTCATTAATTGGATTTCATTTGTCTCATTCTTTGAAGTTCTACCATCTTGAAGATGTGGTAATAAATTAACAAATTGATCGATTGTCTCGTTTCCATCAATGGTTAAAACTTTTTTAACCGTCTTAGATAACCGTTGAAATTCGTTCGGTTCGATTTTTTCTTTTACTGTATCATCTAAAGGTTGATTCGTAGAAGTTTCATATTTCGAAATATTAACTTCATTAAAGTTTGGAACCAACTGAATCGAAGTTAATGCTTTTTCATTTAAATCAATTTTGTCCGTAGTTATAACAGTACTGATTGCCTGTTCACTTTGTTTAGGCTCCATCTTTTCTTTTACTTCATCATTCATTAATTGGATTTCATTTTTCTCATTCTTTGAAGTTCTACCATCTTGAAGATGTGGTAATAAATTAACAAATTGATCAATTGTCTCGTTATCATCAATAGTTAATACTGTTTTAATCGTCTTAGATGAATGTAGAAATTCGGTCGGTTTGATTTCTTCTTTTACTGTATTATCTAAAGGTTGATTCATAGAAGTTTCATATTTCGAAATATTAACTTCATTTAAGTTTTGAAATAACTGAATCGTAGTTTCGGCTTTTTCATTTAAATCCATTTTGTCCGTAGTTATAACAGTACTGATTGCCTGTTCACTTTGTTTAGGCTCAACCTTTTCTTTTACTTCATCATCCATTAATCGAATTTCATGTGTTTCATTCTTTGAAGTTCTATCATCTTGAAGATGTGGTAATAAATTAACAAATTGATCGATTGTCTCGTTTCCATCAATAGTTAATACTGTTTTAACCGTCTTAGATGACCGTTGAAATTCGTTCGGTTCGATTTCTTCTTTTAGTGTATCATCTAAAGGCTGATTAATGGTAGTTTCTAATTTCGAAATATTAACTTCATTTAAGTTTTGAACCAACTGAATCGTAGTTTCGGCTTTTTCATTTAAATCCATTTTGTCCGTAGTTATAACAGTACTGATTGCCTGTTCACTTTGTTTAGGCTCAACCTTTTCTTTTACTTCATCATCCATTAATCGAATTTCATGTGTTTCATTCTTTGAAGTTCTATCATCTTGAAGATCTGGTAATAAATTAACAAATTGATCGATTGTCTCGTTTCCATCAATAGTTAATACTGTTTTAACCGTCTTGGATGACCGTTGAAATTCGTTCGGTTCGATTTCTTCTTTTAGTGTATCATCTAAAGGCTGATTAATGGAAGTTTCTAATTTCGAAAGATTAACTTCATTTAAGTTTTGAACTAACTGAATCGTAGTTTCGGCTTTTTCATTTAAATCCATTTTGTCCGTAGTTATAACAGTACTGATTGCCTGTTCACTTTGTTTAGGCTCAACCTTTTCTTTTACTTCATCATCCATTAATCGAATTTCATGTGTTTCATTCTTTGAAGTTCTATCATCTTGAAGATCTGGTAATAAATTAACAAATTGATCGATTGTCTCGTTTCCATCAATAGTTAATACTGTTTTAACCGTCTTGGATGACCGTTGAAATTCGTTCGGTTCGATTTCTTCTTTTAGTGTATCATCTAAAGGCTGATTAATGGAAGTTTCTAATTTCGAAAGATTAACTTCATTAAAGGTTGGAACCAACTGAATCGTAGTTTCGGCTTTTTCATTTAAATCAATTTTATCCGTTGATAGTTCGATAATGATTGCCTGTTCACTTTGTTCAGGCTCAACCATTTCTTTTACTTCATCATTCATTAATTGGATTTCATTTGTCTCATTCTTTGATGATTTACCATCTTGAAGATGTGGTAATAAATTAACAAATTGATAAATTGTCTCGTTATCATCAATAGTTAATACTGTTTTAATCGTCTTAGATGAATGTAGAAATTCGGTCGGTTTGATTTCTTCTTTTACTGTATTATCTAAAGGTTGATTCATAGAAGTTTCATATTTCGAAATATTAACTTCATTTAAGTTTTGAACCAACTTAATCGTAGTTTCGGCTTTTTCATTTAAATCCATTTTGTCCGTAGTTATAACAGTACTGATTGCCTGTTCACTTTGTTTAGGCTCAACCATTTCTTTTACTTCATCATCCATTAATTGAATTTCATGTGTTTCATTCTTTGAAATTCTATCATCTTGAAGATCTGGTAATAAATTAACAAATTGATCGATTGTCTCGTTTTCATCAATAGTTAATTCTGTTTTAATCGTCTTAGATGACTGTAGAAATTCGGTCGGTTTGATTTCTTCTTTTACCGTATTATCTAAAGGTTGATTCATAGAAGTTTCATATTTCGAAATACTGCTTTCATTAAAGGTTGGAACAAACTGAATCGTAGTTTCGGCTTGGTCATTTAAATCCATTTTGTCCGTAGTTATAACTGTACTGATTGCCTGTTCACTTTGTTTAGGCTCAACCTTTTCTTTTACTTCATCATCCATTAATCGAATTTCATGTGTTTCATTCTTTGAAGTTCTATCATCTTGAAGATCTGGTAATAAATTAACAAATTGATCGATTGTCTCGTTTCCATCAATAGTTAATACTGTTTTAACCGTCTTGGATGACCGTTGAAATTCGTTCGGTTCGTTTTCTTCTTTTAGTGTATCATCTAAAGGCTGATTAATGGTAGTTTCATATTTTGAAATACTGCTTTCATTAAAGGTTGGAACAAACTGAATCGTAGTTTCGGCTTTTTCATTTAAATCCATTTTGTCCGTAGTTATAACAGTACTGATTGCCTGTTCACTTTGTTTAGGCTCAACCTTTTCTTTTACTTCATCATCCATTAATCGAATTTCATGTGTTTCATTCTTTGAAGTTCTATCATCTTGAAGATCTGGTAATAAATTAACAAATTGATCGATTGTCTCGTTTCCATCAATAGTTAATACTGTTTTAACCGTCTTAGATGACCGTTGAAATTCGTTCGGTTCGATTTCTTCTTTTAGTGTATCATCTAAAGGCTGATTAATGGAAGTTTCTAATTTCGAAATACTGCTTTCATTAAAGGTTGGAACAAACTGAATCGTAGTTTCGGCTTTTTCATTTAAATCCATTTTGTCCGTAGTTATAAAAGTACTGATTGCCTGTTCACTTTGTTTAGGCTCAACCTTTTCTTTTACTTCATCATTCATTAATTGGATTTCATTTCTTTCATTCTTTGAAGTTCTATCATCTTGAAGATCTGGTAATAATTTAACAAATTGACCGATTGTCTCGTTTCCATCAATAGTTAATTCTGTTTTAATCGTCTTAGATGACTGTAGAAATTCGGTCGGTTTGATTTCTTCTTTTACCGTATTATCTAAAGGTTGATTCATAGAAGTTTCATATTTCGAAATACTGCTTTCATTAAAGGTTGGAACAAACTGAATCGTAGTTTCGGCTTGGTCATTTAAATCCATTTTGTCCGTAGTTATAACAGTACTGATTGCCTGTTCACTTTGTTTAGGCTCAACCTTTTCTTTTACTTCATCATCCATTAATCGAATTTCATGTGTTTCATTCTTTGAAGTTCTATCATCTTGAAGATGTGGTAATAAATTAACAAATTGATCGATTTTCTCGTTTTCATCATTAGTTAATTCTGTTTTAATCGTCTTAGTTGACTGTAGAAATTCGGTCGGTTTGATTTCTTCTTTTACTGTATCATCTAAAGGCTGATTAAAGGTAGTTTCATATTTTGAAATACTGCTTTCATTAAAGGTTGGAACAAACTGAATCGTAGTTTCGGCTTTTTCATTTAAATCCATTTTGTCCGTAGTTATAACAGTACTGATTGCCTGTTCACTTTGTTTAGGCTCAACCTTTTCTTTTACTTCATCATCCATTAATCGAATTTCATGTGTTTCATTCTTTGAAGTTCTATCATCTTGAAGATCTGGTAATAAATTAACAAATTGATCGGTTGTCTCGTTTCCATCAATAGTTAATACTGTTTTAACCGTCTTAGATGACCGTTGAAATTCGTTCGGTTCGATTTCTTCTTTTAGTGTATCATCTAAAGGCTGATTAATGGAAGTTTCTAATTTCGAAAGATTAACTTCATTTAAGTTTTGAACTAACTGAATCGTAGTTTCGGCTTTTTCATTTAAATCCATTTTGTCCGTAGTTATAACAGTACTGATTGCCTGTTCACTTTGTTTATGCTCAACATTTTCGTTTACTTCATCATTCATTAATTGGATTTCATTTCTTTCATTCTTTGAAGTTCTATCATCTTGAAGATCTGGTAATAATTTAACAAATTGACCGATTGTCTCGTTTCCATCAATAGTTAAAACTGTTTTAACCGTCTTAGATGACTGTAGAAATTCGGTCGGTTTGATTTCTTCTTTTAGTGTATCATCTAAAGGATGATTAATGGTAGTTTCATATTTTGAAATACTGCAGTCATTAAAGGTTGGAACAAACTGAATAGTAGTTTCGGCTTGGTCATTTAAATCAATTTTGTCCGTAGTTATAACAGTACTGATTGCCTGTTCACTTTGTTTAGGCTCAACCTTTTCTTTTACTTCATCATCCATTAATCGAATTTCATGTGTTTCATTCTTTGAAGTTCTATCATCTTGAAGATCTGGTAATAAATTAACAAATTGATCGATTGTCTCGTTTCCATCAATAGTTAATACTGTTTTAACCGTCTTAGATGACCGTTGAAATTCAGTCGGTTTGATTTCTTCTTTTAGTGTATCATCTAAAGGCTGATTAATGGTAGTTTCTAATTTCGAAATATTAACTTCATTTAAGTTTTGAACCAACTGAATCGTAGTTTCGGCTTTTTCATTTAAATCAATTTTATCCGTTGATAGTTCGATACTGATTGCCTGTTCACTTTGTTCAGGCTCAACATTTTCTTTTACTTCATCATTCATTAATTGGATTTCATTTGTTTCATTCTTTGAAGTTCTACCATCTTGAAGATGTGGTAATAAATTAACAAATTGATCGATTTTCTCGTTTTCATCATTAGTTAATTCTGTTTTAATCGTCTTAGTTGACTGTAGAAATTCGGTCGGTTTGATTTCTTCTTTTACTGTATCATCTAAAGGTTGATTCATAGAAGTTTCATATTTTGAAATACTGCTTTCATTAAAGGTTGGAACAAACTGAATCGTAGTTTCGGCTTGGTCATTTAAATCAATTTTGTCCCTAGTTATAACAGGACTGATTGCCTGTTCACTTTGTTCAGGCTCACTTTCTTCTATTTCTTCATCTTCTATTAATTGGATTTCATTTGTCTCATTCTTTGAAGTTCTACCATCTTGAAGATCTGGTAATAAATTAACAAATTGATCGGTTGTCTCGTTTCCGTCAATCGTCAATTCTGTTTTAACAGTCTTAGATGACTGTTGTAGTTCGGTCGGCACGATTTCTTCCGTACTTGTATAATCTAATGGTTGATATATAGTAGTTTCAATTTTTGTAATATCTAGTTGTTGTGTCGTTGGAATCAGCTTAATTGTTTCTTTGGGTATTTTATTGACATGATCTTTTTCTTGGGTTTTAGTTGTAGGTATTGGATCTTGATTTTTTTCTGACTCAACGTTATTTTTATTAGTTTTTGTTTCTGATGTTTTTATTCTTTCATTTGGGTCAGGATTTTTCGGGTCTTGAATATTTACATTAATACTTACACCTTAAAATATAAATTGCTATTTAATCATTTAAAAACAAATTTTTTCCATTTTCATCTGATAAATTTACAAAAATATAATACTTTATACACTTTTTTAAAGTAAACAAAAATTGATTTTGATTTTAAATAAATTTACAGTGAAAATGGATTATTTAAAATAAATTTACTTTTATTAACTTGAATTCGATCAAAATCTAGAGAAAAATTTCGATTAGAGAAAGAAAGATTACTTTTATCAATGGCTTGAGGACAATTAATTTCAATGTCTGGATTAAATTGAACATGCTTAATTAAACAAGAAAATAAAATTATATTAAATTTTGATAAAATATAAAAAACCTTTTTCTGTTTTTGTTTTTCAATTAGACTTTTTGATTGTAATGTGGGCATTTCAATGTGTGAATCAAATAATTTATAATATTCGGTTTGATTTTGTCCCCCTAAATCTTGAATGACTTCGTTTACCTTTGATTCATTTTCAAAGAAATCAAGAACTTTATCTACATTATCGCTTGTTATATCTTCAATTTTCTGATTTATTGTGTCTCGAGTCTTTTGTGAATTTAAACTAGCATTCTGTTGTATCATTAAATCCAATTTTCTATTCATTTCGTTTTCTTTTGATTCATCTTCAAAAGTGATATAACTTGTCTTTGTCGTATCTAGAAAATTATCTGCATCATCTCTTGTAATTTCTTCAATTTTCTGATTAAATGTGTCTCGAGTCTGTTGTGAATCTAAACTAGCATTCCGTTGAAATATTACATCCAATTTTCTATTCATTTCGTTTTCTTTTGATTCATCTTCAAAAGTGATATAACTTGTCTTTGTCGTATCTAGAAAATTATCTGCATCATCTCTTGTAATTTCTTCAATTTTCTGATTAAATGTGTCTCGAGTCTGTTGTGAATCTAAACTAGCATTCCGTTGAAATATTACATCCAATTTTCTATTCATTTCGTTTTCTTTTGATTCATCTTCAAAAGTGATATAACTTGTCTTTGTCGTATCTAGAAAATTATCTGCATCATCTCTTGTAATTTCTTCAATTTTCTGATTAAATGTGTCTCGAGTCTGTTGTGAATCTAAACTAGCATTCCGTTGAAATATTACATCCAATTTTCTATTCATTTCGTTTTCTTTTGATTCATCTTCAAAAGTGATATAACTTGTCTTTGTCGTATCTAGAAAATTATCTGCATCATCTCTTGTAATTTCTTCAATTTTCTGATTAAATGTGTCTCGAGTCTGTTGTGAATCTAAACTAGCATTCCGTTGAAATATTACATCCAATTTTCTATTCATTTCGTTTTCTTTTGATTCATCTTCAAAAGTGATATAACTTGTCTTTGTCGTATCTAGAAAATTATCTGCATCATCTCTTGTAATTTCTTCAATTTTCTGATTAAATGTGTCTCGAGTCTGTTGTGAATCTAAACTAGCATTCCGTTGAAATATCATATCCAATTTTATTTTTTCATCGTTTTCTTTAGTTTTTTTTATTTGGTTTATTTTTTTTCCTTCAGTTGAATACTCTTGTCTTAAAATATTTATATTTTGTAGTTTCGGCGATATAATATCTATGCTCATTTTCCTTTTTAGAATTTCTTTTTTTGCATTTTCAATTTCAATTTTTACATTTGCTTTTTCTGTTTGTTTTTCTTTTTGATTTTGATTTATTTGAAAAATTTTCGTGACCGAACATCTTCTTGCGGAGCTCTGTGTCATTTTATTTTCATTTTTCATTTCGGCACTTGTACTTCTTTTAACAATATTGATAACTTTTTCTTTTCGCAATAGTCCACTGTCTACACTCATTTTTCTTTTCACTGGCAAAATTTTTGTTACCGAATATCTTGTTTCTTTCATTTCATTTTCATACCTTCTTTTCTCTGAATTTCTTCTGTCTTGAACTTGTATTATTTTTGTTACTGACGCTCTCTTTTCACTCTTTTCTATTTCTTTTTTATTTTTATTTATTTATTTATTTATTATATATTGTTCTTAGTAAATTCTTACTTTTTTCCACTAATAACTTCGCGCTTGTAATAGAATATCCATATTTATTTTCTATTCTTAGTTCATAATGTCCATTATCTTCAAAGCCAGCTCTAAAAATGAATAAAGATGTTTTATTTTCCTCATTTTTAATTGTATATTTCGATTGACTATCGATTTGAGATCCATTGTGATACCAGTTAATTCTCAGTATTTGAGTTTGTGAATAGAACTCGCACGAAAATACCACTCTCTCATCCAGATCCACTGATTGGTTAGCTAAGCAGCTTGTAAACCTCGGCCTCAGGTCATGTTCAATTTCGTTTGACGACATTAAACTTGACAGGTGCTGGGTTCCACTTTTTGCCAATTGATTTGATTCAACTGACTCTGTATCAATTGAAAAAGTTTGCGCACATCTTGGAGCAGTTGCATAGCTTTCAAAGCTTTCAGACGATCTACTATCATTGATTTCAAAGTTTTCTTTAATTAAAAAAAAATAAATTTAAATCAAAATAAAAATATTAAAAAAAAAGAATTAAATTTTTTAGTTACAGAGCCGATTTGACAAGTGGATTTCTTGTCAAATAAATTACGTAAATTACATAAAATTACTTTGTAACAAAAAGTGAATTTACGTAAATTTACTTAATTTTACGTAAAAATTGGTAAAAATGAAAATGCAAAAAAAAAGCTCGATTTTTTGCATTTTTTATTAATTTCTAATAAATTTTGAAAAAAGTAGTTTCTATTTATTAAATCAAATTTTACCAAATATTACTTTTTTTTACTTTTTTTTACTAATTTTACGTAAATTTATGTAAAAAAAGGTAAAATATGGTAAAAAAAAGTAACTTTTGGTAAAATATAATCAAATAAATAGCAACTCCTTTTTTCAAAATTTATTAGAAATTCAAATTTTTTTGGCAATTTCATTTTTACGTAAAATTACATAAAAATTGATAAAAATGAAAATGCAAAAAAAAAACTCGATTTTTTGAATTTTTTATTAATTTCTAATAAATTTTGAAAAATTTAGTTTCTATTTATTAAATCAAATTTTACCAAATATTCCTTTTTTTTCTTTTTTTTCTTTTTTACTAATTTTACGTAAATTTATGTAAAAAAAGGTAAAATATAGTAAAAAAAAGTAATTTTTGTTAAGATATAATCAAATAAATAGCAACTCCTTTTTTCAAAATTTATTAGAAATTAATAAAAAATTAAATTTTTTTGGCATTTTCATTTTTACCAATTTTTACGTAAAATTACGTAAATTACGTAAATTCACTTTATGTTACAAAGTAATTTTACGTAATTTACGTAATTTTCGTAAAATTACCACAAATTCACTTGTCAAAACGGCACTGTATCTTTCTTAATCTAAGTATTCATTTACCTTCCAAAATCAAATATGCAGTGCATGAGGCATCACCGGCCTCATTTTTAACATAGCAAGTGTACTTTCCTAAGTCATCTGGAGTACAGTTTAGTATTTTGAGAGAAATTATATAATCGATAAGCCCGGTGAGGAAAGTTTCCGAACAGTCTTGTTTCATTGTTATTTGAATGCGACTATTTGGTTTTATTCTTTCTTTTTCAAGGTACCAAATAGTCTCAAAGGGGTAAGAGCCATTGACAGTTCCCTTAAAATAAGCAGTCTGTCCCTCTTTTAACTTAAAGTCTTCTATTTCATAGGAAAATGTGGGAGGCACTATTTCCTTGATGGTGGGCGTTTGCCTGTTCATAAACATGCCCTGGTCAGAATATCTATGGCTCGAACTTCGCCGAGTGTCTAATGAAACCAGCTGGTTGTGGCTATCTGAATAAGCGTGAAATGACCGGCTAGGTGGCAGACTAAAGGGACTGTAAGATGTCAGAGTGCTTAGAGTGTGGTTGTTATCTGTGGAAAAAAATGGATCATGTGACCTTCCCCTAGAGTATCTCACATTGGATGTTTGGCAAGTGCGGGTCAACCTGGTGCCATCTTCTCCTACAATCGACTCTGTTTTATAATCCGAGAAGGCTTTGAGACCATCGCCCAAAGTCTCCTTGGTTTCTCTAACTTGTCTTCCTACCGCCTCTTTGGCGCCTATCCTTGCACACTGTCCAACTAGTTGTCTGACAGTTCTGGTAGTTTTAGTATCAAGACCGTGTTCGGTTGAGTTTTCCTCCGAGTTTTCGACATGAATTAACTCGGCTGGTTGACTAGCTTGAATAATGCTCTGGTCAAAACTGTCGCCCAAGCTAGCCAACGAGCGCACACTTAAATTTGGCCTTTTGGCTTCCATTAGGCTATCATCGTCAAGCGTTTGTGAGAGAATATTTTCTAAACAAAATTCAGCATTCAGATAATCAAGCTTATTTAAACAAAAACAGCAAAAAAGAAAAAAAAAAATTGCATGCTAAATAGGAAAAGATAAATTTATATAAGGTATTGAACTCAAACTCAGAAGAATAATTTGAACGAATTTAAATATTCAGGGAATTAAATAGATATTCAGAGAGAACTAATTTGGTTAATTCAGCTCCTAACTATTCTTAATCTGTTAGAGAACCATAATTTATTATTCTCTCAAGTTTGAATAGATAATTCGGTTTGAAATATTACACCAATACCGAAAAAACAAAAGTTGGAAAATATTTCTCCATAGCGTTACAAGTATTAATCAAATATCAATCAATGCTTTTAGCTCATTGCTTCAATTATGAAAGATTGCGCACATGGCTCCCTATTCCAATTCATCGCTCAGCAACAAATCCAGTCAAGTCAATCAAACTTGGTAAGCCAATTCGATTTGTAATGTTAAGCGCTTTTGAATAAATCTGCTATCAAATAAATCTAGTGGGTTGTTTAAACAAATTTATAATTAAACTCTACATTGTTATCTACTAATTAGAGTTCATTCTAAATACTGAACAATTTGAGAGATTCTTTATCTCTCAATTTTGATTTTACCACGAACAAAAGCTGATATTTGTTTCAGCCAATTTAGATTTGCTAAGACCAAAGTCTTGGCGTTGTGTAATTCAATACAATTGAGCATAAATATTTCCTTTTTTTTTGAAAATTAAAATTTAAAATCTCCAATAAAAATTAATTATAAAAAATTAAATATTTTATTTTGGAGAAAAATGCAAGCTAATTATTTTTAGGAATTTATTTTTTCTTTTTGGAAAAAAAATAAAAAATTTTTGATTACTCTTAGTCGAATTTCGCAAAACCTTAAGTCTTCACATCATTATACACATTCACTCAAGTTCTAAATAAATTAAATATTAACTGTAATATAATTTTTATTGCTTAATAACTTATATTCTAATAATCCCACACACACACACACGAAAGAACTTATGCTAGAAAACATTTTTTTTTATTCCACAAATTCAATTTTATTAAATTTGTTGACTCTTTTCTATTTATTTTTAGTCTTTTTTTACCTCTGAAACTGAAATTTTATTCAAATAAATAAAAAATAAAATAATGTTACAATTTTTAAAAAATCCTCTGTTTTAAAATTAATTTTTTATATAATTGTTTATGTCAAGCTTTAGTTCTAGATTAAAAAATTTCTTAAAAAAATAAAATTTATTTACAGATAAAGAAAAAAGAAAACTGATCAAAACCATCTTTTTCTCTAAGTTTTATAGCCCAAGGAAAGTTGAAAACAGAATACAAGGACAAATTGGAAAGAAAATGATCCAAATGTGAGCCACAATGTGATCTCTTTAGAATTTTTTAGATTTGCACAAACGGGTGATCATGAAATTCTGGCATTTGGAAATAATCTAGTTGATTCTTTTGTTTTTTGGCAAATGGAAATAATTAAAATAAATTAACCAATATATTAGATTTTATGTGAAGTTTTGGATGATGGTAGTTAACTAATAATTTTGATATTAATTTGCTCACTTTATCAGCATGTTCATTTTGAAAGCTTCTATTTTACTTAAATCATTATCTAAAACTTGAGAAACAGCACGGGAGCACTAAAAAATATTAAGAACTTTACTCAAAAAGAGAGTAAGTCAATTAACATAGAGATTTTAATTAGAAAAAAAAAAGATGAAATGGAATCAAATTTTTGACCATTTAATTTTCCAGATTAGTTTTGATCCATATATTACAAAGACTCAAATATAGAAAAAGATATATAAAGATAGATTAATTTTTTATTATTTACTTTCTAATAACTTTATAAATACACAAATATTCAAGTAAATATAATTAAAATTTTTCAGATAAAATATAGTTGAATACAATTATAATAAAACAACTGTAATTAGATTTAAAATTTAAAAATAATATAATCTAAAAATGAATTAAGAAACTAAATTTTAAAAAAATTATTTGAAAACATTAAAAGAAAAATATTTTGCTTTTTAAAAATTTAATTTTACTAAATATTCGTTTTATTTAATTGTTGAAATATTGGATAAGTCTAATTACCAAGAATTTGAATTAGTTGTATTCTATTTAAACTAAATTGTATTTCTTACTAGACCAACGGAGCATCTGTTTCATCAGAGGAAAAGTACTTATCTTTTTTGAATCATTAAATAAAAGCTATAAAGCTAGACCTGATTAAAGAATTATACAAAAAATTATTTATTCAGCCGAATAGCTCACATTTGGCTAATTAGCTAAGTTACTGATATTTTTTATGGTGAGTTCAATAAATAAATTTTGGCGTTAACATACAATTAACTTTTTGTAATTTATATCGATTTAATTAATTAATCCATTTTGTACAATCATCTTTTTTAAATGCTTTTTGGTTTGGAATAAATAAATATAAATAATAAAATTTTGTCTTAAATCAAGCTTGGTTTAGAACAGATTTTGGCCTTATCAAGTGATAAATTGAAATAGAATCAGACACAGATTAGACTTGCTTGGATTGGTTTATGGATCAAAAATATTTGATGCTAAATTTGAACAAAAATATTTTTCAAGAGAATAATAATTCCAAAGGTTTGTAAACAATAAACTTAAGAAGGCAGCGCTTTTGATTAAACCAGAGATTATAGAATAACAATAAATGATTAATCATTATTTTTAAATTATTTTCTTCACGAAATTTATTTAGATAGCAGTTTTTTTGTATAAATTGATTTTTTCCTCAAGTTTCTAAGATTTTTGTTATCAAAAAAAATTCACTTAGCTTATCAGAATATGTTTTGTAATTGAAAATTTTTTTTGTTGATTATCAGAGCTTATATTTGTGTTATTTTTTTATTTATCTTATGTGTATCTTCAAAAGTAAAATGACTTCTGAATCAAAATTTTTCTTTGTAAGAAATATTTTTAATTAAATTTTTTTTTCTCAATACAAACTTGGAACTTAAAATTTTTGACATAAATCATTTGTTTAGGAACTTAATTTGAAAAGTGAATGTAACAGTGAATATAAAAAGAAGCAAAAAAAAAATCATTTTTTGAATAAATAAAATCTTCCTTAAATTTACATTTTTTGATTTTTTATTTAATAATAAATTTTTAATTAGAGATTTTGATTTTTAAATTTAAAATCTTTCTTATAATTGTAATGTTTTAAACTTATTAAAGCCTTATAAATAATAATTTCATTTTTCATTATATTTTTGTTCTTGCTTTCTTCATCAAATCAATACACTCATGATAAGAATTTAAACTGATGAAATTGTCTATTTTAAAAATTTATCTTTTTTTTAAACGAGTTTAGCGAGAAAAATAGAAATATTTCAGCAGTAATTATATTTTGCACATAAATAAACCATCTTGGGAAAAGGATTTCAATAAAATTCAGCAAATAATGTTTTCAAAAAAGGAGGATAATGCATTCATAAGCATAGATTTGACGTAGAAATGTAAATTATCAAATTGTATTGCAGTTCAACAAATAAAAAGGAAAATTCAAAACAATAATTTTATAGTGGAAAGCTAGGTCCACCTGAATTTCATAGTAAACAAACCAAATTATGCAATTCAGTTCAAATAACGTGCTTTTTTAAGGAAAAGATAGACAAGGTTTGGGATATAAAATCAAAATTTTTTTGGTAATTATTTATTTAAAAATGAAGATCATTCATTAAGGTAAATAAGCAAATAAGGTGTACAAAAGTGCGGTCGAACCGGTAGGGTGCTGGATAGTTACAAAGGTTGCTTAAAAATATTCTCTCATTTAGATGATATCCGATGCGGAATTTAAATGTATGAACTGGTGCTTTTTTTTATTTATTAAATATAAATTATTTCCAAATACTTGAAGAAGCAGCTGAATCGGTAGTAAATCCAGAATTGGCGGTGAAGTATTCACTTCCAGTCAATGATTGTGATAATTGCTTGTTAATCGAAATTGAGTCTGATTCATATTCTGAATAAGTCTCAAATTTTTTGCTCGTTGGTGTAATTGTGCCATCCGATTCACTCATGTCTACATTAAAAGAAGCTTCTTCCGAATCTGGCTCGTATACAAATGCTTAAAAAGATTTTTTTAAAAATTAAAAAAAATGCATGCCTGGATTTGAATTTTTCAAATTTTTAATAAATTTAAATTTTTTTGTTCTTAATCTGAAAGAGCAAATGCCCCATAAATTTCTACCTATAAATAAAATAAAAAATATTTTGATATCTTCCTTCTTTTTATCGAAAAAAAATAATACTTATAAGCTATTTAGAATGCATGAAAATGATCAAAAGTCATATTTTAATTTTTTGATTTTTAAAAAAAATTTATTCAATCAGAAATATTAGAGTGAATGGTAACAAATGTTTCATTAAAAAAAACATTTTATAACAATAATATAATTTTTAAATTAATAATAATTAATAATAAATACAATTTGTTTTTAAATAAAATATATAAAAAAAAATATATCATTATTTAAATTATTAAATAAAAATTTAAATAATAATATTTTTTTTTATTAAATTAATAATTTAAATGATAATGTAATTTTTTAAATTATTATTCAGAAATAATTTTTAATTATGGAAACAATTTTCTCGATTAAAAATCAAACAATATAAAATTCAAAATGTTTCTTTAAAAAAAGTCAAATCATTTGATTATTTTTTAAAAATTGAAATATTTCTTTTTTTTTACATTCAAGTTTTTAGTCTACCAAGTAATCGAAATTTTTTTGAGAAAAATTTGGTCCAACTGAGATTTGTAAAGTCAACAAAATATAAAAAATATTTCAATTTTTAAAAAAGATAACTGGAAAAACTATCAAATGATTTAAACTCTTCGATTTAAAATAGATATTTTAAACTCTTACAAAACACTGTTGATAAATAAAATTCTTTTCCGACTTATAAAAACTTTTGTAATTAAATTTTTTGCTGCATTAAATTTTTCTATTTTTAATTTCAATTTTAAATCAAACATTAAATTTTTTCCATAATACTAAAGCTTAATTAAATAATTACAAAAACATTTTAAAATAAATTGACAATTTTGTCAAAATTATTTTTTTAAATTCGAAACAAAAGAAAAAAAAATATAACTTTATTTATATCTTACTTTCAACAGCTAATCTAGTCACAGTCTCAGCTTGTCCAAGCGAATTCGAAGCGATACATTTATAAGTACCAGCATCTTGTGGATAAGTGTCATTTATTTTCAAAGTGCACTTTCCAGTCGTTGAATCAAAACAAGATCTGATATCATTTGTGAAGACAACTTGAGAAAATGTCTCTTGATCATTCAACGAGCTTTTGAGCCATTCAATATTGGGCTCAGGCTTAGCACTACAAATGCAAGTCAAGCAAATTTCTTGGCCATCCATGACAGATATCCTAGAGGGAAGCAGTGTAGTAAACACAGGCTCGACATCTGATTCCAAATTGAGCAATGGACAGGACTTGAGCTTGATTTTGACCTGACAAGCAGTGGTCAACGACCCGGCATCATTAACAGCCTTTATTATGTAAAAACCATCATTTGTGTAAAAGCTGACATTTTTGATGAACACTCGACAAATGCCCGTCTCACAGTTATAGCTCAGCAATTCCTGCTTGACCTTTTTCATGGCCGATTTATCAGTAATGTCTTTGGTAAAAAAGCACACCACATCGGGCAAAGGAGCTCCCATTATTTGGCACATGAGCTCAAGATCATCGCCCTCTTCGCACACTGTATCCTTCAATGCTTGCAAAAACATTGGTGGTATTCCCCTGTTGATCGAGTCAGATTCCAATCCATCTTCCAAATTGGACTCGGCCTCAAGTATTTCCTGGTAGGAAATTATTTTAACTTGACATGATGTTTTGCTGATCAAGTCCATTTGAGAGTTGGGAAACGTGGCCACACATGTGTAAGTTCCCTCGAACTTTTTCTTCTCACAATTGTCTGCCAACAGGCGACACTCACCACTTGTCTCATTGTACATTAAATCAAAATATTTTCCAGACTTGATCACACTTCCATCCTTGATCCAAACAATTGACGGCTTGGGCTCACAGTCCGTGTTCAATCGGCAAAATAGACAAAGACTATCGCCCTCTTTAATTGCCACACAACTGCTCAATTCGTTGACAAAAAATGGAATTTTTTTAAAAGAAGAAGACAACTTAATTTCATCTTTGATCAAGTTAAGACTAAATGGTTCGTCTTTGATTGTCAAACGACAGCCAGTTTGAGCAATTACAGCATCATTGGCATCATGAATTTTGCAGCAATAGAAGCCTTGCAATTGTGCACTCATTTTTCGTATTTGTAAAGAACAAATTCCCAGTTCGGCAAAAATTTCCACATTTCTTGTTGGCACAATTTTCTGCTCATCCACATACCATTGTATGATGTAACCAGGTCTTTTGTTTTTGACTGTACAGTCCAGAAACACTTCACTTTCTAGCTCAACGCACTGATCTCTGAGCAATTCGCTGAACACTGGTGTTTCTGTGTCGATCATGGTCAAGATGCATGCAGTGGTGTCATGACCATGTTTATTGCTTGCTTGGCATTTGAACTCGCCCTCAGTTTGCTGGCTAGCCTTGATAATCTCCAGAGAACAAACTCCAAGCTCTCGGTAAATTTCAATATTTTTAGTTGGTTTGAGTGTTGTTTTGTTGTGGAACCATTCGACTTTGATGGGCTGTTCGCCCTCAACATAGCAGTCTAAGTGTAAGTTGTCATCTTTTTTGAATTGTTGGTCGACCAGTGTTTGGCTGAATTTTGGCGCTAGCTTTGAATCTCTGCGCTTTTTAAGACTTGGTCTTTTGGACGATGGCTTGAATCTAAAATTGCCATACTCGTCAATCAAATCGTCAACAGTTTGCTCGAGAGTGATGCTCTCAGCCACTTTGGTTGCTTTGTTGGCCACTTCGTCATCATTCGCAATTTGGCTCAGTGAATCAGCTGAGCCGGTGCTCAGCTCCTGTGATTTGTAGACTTGGATTGATTGATTTAGTTCTGAAATTAAATTGGACAAAGATTCTGTTGAGCTTGTTTTGGCCTCAAGTTTGTCCGATTTGTTCAAAGAGTCTTGAGATTGTTTTAAATCGATTTTAATTTCAGATAGTTGAGAAACTTGATCGAAACTGGCCTGTTTTTGAAGTTGAAAATTTGGTTTTTTGAAGCCAATCTCTGGTGTGTTCACAGGTGTAAGTGTAAATTCGGTCTTGATGCTCAAACTTTTTGGCAAAGGATCACATTTAGTCTCAGTCAAATCGTAAATCATTTGTTCAAGTAGTTCGTCTCTCACTGGTTGGTTGGAGAAGAACAAATTTTCCATGGAGATTTTGGATGGTTCAGGCAGAGTGGTGTCAAATAGTGATTCTGTTTGGTCGTATTTTGGAGACAAAATTTCGGTTATGAAATCATCTGTAAATATGTTTTCGTCAGTAATTTGTACATTTAAATGGTCACTTTTGTGGTCAGACTTTTGTGGTTTTTCAGATATTTGATCATCGCTTAGCTCAGGTATGTCATTCACAATTACAAAGCCATTTTCTATCAAGTCTACTTTGGGCTCATCAATTACTAATTGATCATACACAAATGACATTTGCTCTTCTTTTTGAATGCTAGATTCTGGTTCTTCAACGGCATGGTCTTCTTTTGTTTCCTCTGTAATTTTTTCACTTATTTGAGCCTCTTTTTTTAATTTAGAAAATTTTTCCTTTTGTATATACTCATTTTCTTCAGGCACTTCGAACACAAGTTCAGCTTCTTGATCCTCTGTTTTCAACTCAATTTCTTCTACCGGGATCAATTTTTCTGTACTTTTTTCACTTGGTTCCATCTCTTTTATTTGCTCTGGTTCTAGATGAACCTCAACAATGTCAATAGGATATTCTTCCAAGGCTAGTTTTTCATTTTCTTCAGAATCTTCTAATAGCTGGTTTGTTATTTCAGTCATTTCTTCTCTTTTATTTTCAGTCAATTGTTCATTATTCTTAATCGGTTCAATTTCAATTTGTTCTTCTTCCTGTAAAACTTGTTCTTTAGGTTCTTCCATTGTCAGAACTTGTTCTTTAGGTTCTTCCATTGTCAGAACTTGTTCTTTAGGTTCTTCCATTGTCAGAACTTGTTCTTTAGGTTCTTCCATTGTCAGAACTTGTTCTTGCTCTAAAATTTCTTCTTTAGGTTCTTCTATTGTTTGAACTTGTTCTTCCTGTAAAACTTCTTCTATAGGTTTTTCCATTTTCTGAACTTGTTCTTCCTGTAAAACTTTTTCTATAGGTTTTTCCATTTTCTGAACTTGTTCTTCCTGTAAAACTTCTTCTATAGGTTTTTCCATTGACAGAACTTGTTCAACAATTTCTTCCACTTCAACTGGTCTTATATTCAATTTAGTTTCTTCAGCAACTAACATTTCCTCTTTGGCTTCCTCTTTGAAATCGTGTATCTCTTTTGACTCTACATTTTCTGCCTCTAATTTTGGAGCTAAAACTTTTTCAACCTCAACAAAGAGCAGAGATTCTTCTTTCTCATCTTTTGTTTCTTCAACTACTGATAATTTATCCTTTAGCCCAATTGTTGTAATTTCTTTTTCATATGATTCTTCTTTAATCTTATCTTTTTCGATTTCTTGTTTTTCCTCGTCTGGAATTATTTTATCTTGATCTTGTTGCTTAATATTATCAAATAACATCTCATTCTCAACCTGTTCTATATTCTCTATAGCTAATTCAACTTTAATATCTTCTTGAATTGGTTTAATATCTTGTAGTGGCTGTTCTGTAACATGAATATTTTGAATCAAATTTTTTT
Organism: Brachionus asplanchnoidis; assembly: GCA_025491095.1. NCBI lineage: Eukaryota > Metazoa > Rotifera > Eurotatoria > Ploima > Brachionidae > Brachionus > Brachionus asplanchnoidis. Next base: position 2,806,483 of record JAILYF010000019.1, read on the forward strand.
GTTCAAATGGAGTTTTTTTACTCAATTCAGTTTCTGGTTTTTCATTTTTTGTTTCCAAAAAAGAATCCAAATCTGTTGTTATTTGAAATTCCTCTTGAACAACTGCAATTCCTTCGGCGTTTTTTTCTTGTAAAGATTCAATTTTGTCTTCTTTGGTCTCTTTTTTAATTTCATTTGCCAAATCAGCGACTGGTATGGTCTCTTTATGTTTTTCAACAATGAGTTCCTCTTGTATTTGTTCTTTTTCATCTTTTAGATCATCAGAAATTTGAATTATTTCCTTTTCTAGTTGTTCTTGGGACTGAACTTGTTCAATTATATCATTTTGGTGAATTGGTAATATCTCTTCTTTAAGTGACTCTTCTGTTTCAATTACTATTATTGGCTCTACCTTATCCATTAATTCTTCCTGTAAAACTTCTTCTTTTGGTTCTTCCATTTTCAGAACTTGTTCTTCCTGCATGACTTCTTCTTTTGGTTCTTCCATTTTCAGAACTTGTTCTTCCTGCATGACTTCTTCTTTTGGTTCTTCCATTTTCAGAACTTGTTCTTCCTGCATGACTTCTTCTTTTGGTTCTTCCATTTTCAGAACTTGTTCTTCCATTTTCTGAACTTGTTCTTCCTTTAAAACTTCTTCTATAGGTTCTTCTATTGACAGGACTTGTTCTTTCTGCATGACTTCTTCTTTTGGTTCTTCCATTGTCTCAACTTTTTCAGCAATTTCTTCCACTTCAACTGGTCTTATATCCAATTTAGATTCTTCAGCAACTAACATTTGCACTTTTGGTTCTAATTGTGAAGTTAAAACTTCTTCAACTTCAACTGGAAGCAGAGTTTCTACTTTTTCTTTTTTTATTTCTTCAACGAGTGACTCATTTGATTCTTCATAGTCTGGTTTTATCTCTAAAATTTTTTCTTCATCTTTCGAAATTACATTTTCTAATTCTGTTTTTTGCTCTTCAAATTGAATTGTTTCTACCAAAACAGTCTTTTTCTCTTCTAATGGCTTAATTTTCAGTTCCACTTTTTTTTCTTCTTCGTTTACAGGATTTAGCTCTTCTTTATTAGCTTGTTCCTGGACTTGTATTATTTGTCCTTCCTCTTTCTCGTCATTTAGAATTTTTTCATAAACAGGTGCTATTTCTTTTTCCAAACTTTCAAAAATTAAATCAGGCTGAATTTCCGAATCGTTTATTTCCAAAGGATATTTTTGGACTTGTGTTTTGTCATCAAGTTTAAGTTCATCTGAAGTACTAATATCCGCGAGAATTACAGTTTCAGCTTCTGATGAGTCGTCTGATTTTAGACTTTTATCTTTTTCAACCGCTTCTTCAGCTTTTATTTCTTGAATAGAAGAAGATTTTTGCTCTGGTTCTTTTAAAAAAGAACTTGTTTTTTCTTCTTCTAAAATGTCTTTCTTTTCATAAGAATCAGTGATATTTTGCACATCAGACTTTTGTTTTTTAAACGGTTTGGTTATTCGCCTAGGTGCTTCAACAACATCTAAATGACATACTGATCTGCATTTTCCACTCGAGTTATAAACACAACAACTATAATCTCCCATATCTTTCACATTTATATTTTTTATAACTAAACTTGTTTCTTCACTAGTCGATTTTAGTTCATATTTTTCCTTTTGATTATTTATTTTATCATTTATATTTATTTGATTAAAGAACCAGTCTATTTTTTCTGTTTTTGTAGATTTGAAATGACATGTTAACTTTGTCTCTTTGCCAACTTGGCCATGAACCAAAGGCTCCAATTGTTTAACTATCACAGGCTTAATAATCACTTCACTTTTTTTCTCCACTGGCTTAAGCTCACTTAGAAATTTAGTTCCTTGTTGAACACTTAAAAATGTTTTGTACATTACACTGTCCTTTTCATTTTTAATCTCGACTTTGTACTCTTTTTGGTCAGTTTGATCAATTGATTTGATCAAAAGACATGTTGTATTTTGTGAATTGATTATTTCAAATTTAGAATTGTTAATGATTAGTTCATTATTGGAATACCAGTTGACAGTATGTTGAAGATCGCTCTTAAAATTTATTTGAAATTTAAAATCTTTGCCACAAGTGGTAGTGTATTTATCCATCAATGGTGTAGCTATATGGATGGAACTTGTTTCTTTTTGAGATGATTTTTGCACTCTGTCTTTTAGTACCCATTTGGACTCTGATTGAACAAAATCGTACTGATTTACAGCATTTTCGATTTTTTCATTAGTCACTAAAAATTTTTGGGTTAATGAGGGGAATTAAGTTAATATAAGTACTTACGTTCAATGTTTAGAGAAGCGATGTGGCGGGCATTTTTGCCCATTACTTCAATAGAATAAAGACCACATTCGGTTATATTCAAGCGGTTAATTGACAAAATTATCAGGTCCTTATGTCTAGATATGTTATATTTATGAGACTGGCTTATTTTTGTTCCATTAAAGTATAAATTTATTTCTGTAAAGTCAAACTGATGAATTTGCTTTTTACAATGAGCATTGTCAAAATAGAATTCAATTCTTAAAAAAAATTTTTTTGAAAATGTGTGGTCACAAGCTTTCACGGTGAACGTTCAATTCATCGATTTTTTTTTCATAGAATAAATATTTCATAGAAAATTTTTTATTAATTTTTTTCTGATCAATAATAATCTCGCGTATTTGGTCAGAGTTACTAAACTGACAAAATATTTAAATTTTCCAAAAATCTACTAAAAATAAAAATTGTTATTGAAAATAAATTAATTTCGGGAGAAACTTTATTTGTTCTATTAATTTTGTTGGCTATTATTTTTGCAAATAAATCTAAGATTTATTACAAAAGACAATTTCAAATTAATTAAATTTAATCAAATTTTGTGAGTTTTTATAAGGCCCATAATATTCCTCACCGATAATTTTAATTAAATTTTCGCTAATTTTAATAAAAATATTGCTATTTTAATAAAAACTTCGCTAATTTAATAAAAAATTCGCTATACCAATAAAAAGAGATCTAATTTATTAAATTAAAGTCTAATTTTATAAAAATAATCTATTTTAATTAAAAAATATCTAAATTAATAAAAACTACATCTATCTTAATAAAATGATATCAATATTTGAATCCTAATTCTGATGGCTTGATTTTTCTGTGTGTCCATTTATTGGCTTGGATTTCTCCATTCTTGATACTTTGTTAGACTTTTTCAAAATATTCAAAGTCACATAACGATTGATAAATTTTTTCCTTTTCCTCTTGTTACAACAACAACTTCATCCTCAATATCATCAGCGTCCAATATTGACTCGTCAAGAGAATACTTTCGCTACTTGGCATTTTTGGAAATTTTTTGCTAAACTAATTTACTTTTTTAAAGTTTTTAATAGACCTTTTATTTTATTTTATTTATTTATTTGTTTTCTGTACCGAGCTTGAGCTCCTTCAGAATAAGTTAAAAAAAAAAATAAAATTAAAGTTAATAAAATGAGATAAAAAAAAGAATCAAAATAAAGTAAATAAGCTAAAAAAATGAAAGTTGAAAATACATGAATAGGAATAGATTGATTACATGTTACTTTAACAGACCTTTAACTAATTTTTACTTTTTATACTTAGTATTAATAATTAAAATTTTATTAATTGAGAGGGAGGTGTTATTAATTTAGATGTGTTTTTATTATTTTAGATGAGTTTTGATCAAATTAGAGGTAAACTTATTAAATTAGCAGTATTTTTATTAAAAATAGCGATATTAAAATATTATTCGCCTTTTTATAATAATTTTCATAAAGTTGTTACACCTTTTTTTTATTTTAAGTAGTTGTTACACATTTTCTGTGAAAAATTTCTATGAATATTTTTCTATTAAAAAATTTTCTATCAAATATATTTCTATGAGTTTTATCTTATTTTGTTAATTTTTTATGAATTGATATATCATCGCTTTCACAAGTCAAAATTTTTAAAATTCCATGATCAAGTGTCAAATATAGCAGATTTTTTAATATTTTTTTATTTTTATCTTTTACTACATTAGTGCAGTTTATTTAAATTTTTTAGTTTTATTTAGCAAGAAATTTTAAAAATTATTTGGACTTGACTAAGGGACTTTGTTGATTAAAAAGATACCTTGGAGTAGATCCCTTGTTAAATCTAGCAATAGCTGATGCTTGAGTATTAATAGCAACTAAATCTAAAAAAACATTCATTAGTAAAACAAATATTAATAAAAATCCATAACCGAATTCATCTATTTAAACAAAAAAAAATGGTTGTTGAAATTAGTTTAAATCTAACAAGCAGTTAATTAAACTATTTAATCTATTAAGCGTTTGGTTAGTCTAAAAAGCAATAAATAACAAAAATAAAAAAAATTCTCCCCTTGCCCGCCGCATGTACACCCTTAATCAGTCCGGGACGATCAAATTTAAAAACAAAATCAATTAATTTTTTTTTAAATTTTATTTTTTTTATGTAATTTTTTCAAAATTTACAAATAAAATTTGTTTTAAATAATAAATATCCTACCAACTAAGCTCAACAACCATTTTTTCTAAATTTTTGATAACTAAAGGATAAATAAAATTTTTTAAAAAAAAAAATATAATCTTATTTTTGTTCAAACTTATTCTTGAACGCTAAAACAGACGAAATCGGCTTTGATTCGGATGAGCCTTTTAACATACTTTTAATAATTAGCTGTGCCGAGCATTTGATTGTTCCGGCTGAATTGTGCGCTTTGCAAGTATAAGTGCCAGCGTCCTTTGGTCTTGCTTGTTTCAATTTCAATAGATAAACGCCTGGAGATGGATTTTCAGTCTGAAAGTTAATTCCTTCTTTGACTAAAACTCCATTATGGCTCCATTCAATCTGTGCCTGATTGTCCGGTTTCAATTGAACTCCAAACTCGGCAGGTTTGTTTTCATCAACCTCGGCATTGTCTATTGTTTTTACAAAAACTGGAGCCTCAGTCAAATCTATTTTAAATAAAATTTAATGAAAACTCTTTTCAAAATTCAACAAGATCTTACGAATAATTTTAAGATGAGCCGAGCTGCTTGTTTTGCCTGCTGGATTCGATACAGCACACTTATACAAGCCTTCATCTTCGGCAAAAGCTTCCAATATTTTCAATTGGTGTTTGTCGCCAGTGCTCACCATGTTAAAGTATTTGCTTTGTTTAATGCGTTTATCTTCCTTGAACCATTCAACAGTCGCTTCTAAAAAATTTTTAAAATTTAAAAAAATTTAAAATAAAGATAAAATTTTTAAATTATAAAAAATTTAAATTAAAAAAAATTTTAAAATTAAAAATTTTTTTTAAATTAAAAAAAATTTAAATAAAAATAAAAATTTTTAAATAAAAAAAATTCAAAAAAAAATTTTAAAATAAAAAATTTTAAATTCTGAATAAAAAAATTTTTATTACGTTCAGAATTTGAAATGATGCATTCAAAGTTAGCCGATTGTCCCTCGGTAACAGTTTGATCTTTTAGAGGTTCTTTGATGACTGGCTGAGAGAATTTTGAGCTCAAAGGCACAGATCTAACATTGTTGTCATCATATTTAACTTCAATTGGTTCAGGCTCGCCAACTTGTTTGTCTCCCAAAACAGTCAAATAGGCTCTTGTGTAAACTTTGCCATAGGCATTCTCAGCCACTAATTCATAGCATCCACTATCAGCAGCAATTGACTCCATAATAAGCAAAGTGTACGCATCGTTTTCAGTAAATTCCTTGATTCTCTGTGACATTTCCAATTTTTCGTCATCTTTGTACCATGTAATAATTGGATGCGGATTACCGACGGCCTGAGACTGAAATTTGACCGGATCACCGCTGTTACAGGTGACACTTTTTATATCCATCAATATCGTTGGTGTAAGATCGTCCAAGTCAGCTGGAGTTACAGTCAAATAAGCCTTGGTTTGAGCGATGCCGACCTCGTTAAATATTTTAACTTGGTACATGCCAGAATCGCTTTTGTACGCTTCTCTAATTCTAAGTGAGGACTTGGTGGCTGTTGCTTCGATAAAAAAGTCTTCGGATGATTGCATTTGAAAGCCGTCTTTGTACCAAATGGCCTCTGGATTTGGACTTGCCAAAAATTCAACTGACAGGAGCACAACTACTCCCTCGGTTACTTTAAACGGCTCGAGTTGCTTGTTAAACTTGGGAGCAAATCGTGTGTCAGCCGGTTTTTGCTGCTTTGGAAACGGCTTCAATAATGGCAACCGATCGAGCACTTTGCGCTCTTCCGAAGATAATTCTGTGCTTGTCTCTTGCTTGAGCTCTTCTGGTACATAAACTGGCTCGCCAGTTTTTGAACTGCGCAACACTGAACGATAGTCTTGTTTCGGGTTTACTTTTAGCTGGGCCGATGATTCAATTTCTCCATTTATGTTCTTGGCAAACACTCGAACTAGACCTTCGTCGGCTTTGGACACTTTTAGTATGTCCAAATAATGGATCATGCCGTCAAAATAGAGCTTAAATCTTGAGCCCTGAAAGATAAAAAGTTGATAATTTACATGTGACATAATCAAATTTAGTTTAAAAGTTATTAAAGTTGAAAATATTGAAGTTATTATATATTGAATGTGATATAAATAAACTATGTGACATAAATGAATGTGACATAAATGAATGTGACATAAATAAATTGTGACTTAATCAAAAAATCAATTAAAATTTTCATCAAATAATTTTTTTTTAATTGCTGTTCTAATTTTTAATTCATTAATTTTTTTTTTCTGGCAATAAATTTATGTCACAAAATAAATTTAGCTTTTAGCTTAATAATATAATCTCATTTGCTGTCGATTCTAAGAATTTTTCTTAAGTCACCCAAATAGTTAAATCAGCTTAATTAGAACAGTTTTATTTATCCACTTCATTCAATTAAATTATATTTAATTATATGTTTAACAATTACAAATAAATAATAAATATTAATAAATGTGGAATCTTGAAGTTGATAATCAATTCAAAATATCACTTTAATTCACAGAGTTTATTTTTAGATAGATTAAATTTAATCTGTAAATTTATTTAAATAATCTAAATGTAACATTCTTTACATGCTATGAATGTTAAAAAAATAAAATAATTAAAAAAAATTATTTTCTTAACCTATTGATAAAATCGATTGTTAGAATTTTAAATACTATAAACTGGTGTTTTTTAGAATTTACGTTAAAATTTTTTTTTTCAAAAGTATTTGTATTTAGCATTCAAAGTTCAAAATTAAATTTAAAAATGAATTTCAAATATTTAATTCCAAATAAGTAATAATATGAAACGATCGATCTCTCCTACAAATATTTTTGAAATAAAATATTTATTTTATTTTTCAAATCTACATAACATATAAAGCATGTTACATTAAAATTATTTAAATAAATTTAAAGATTAAATTTGATATCTAAAGATAAACTCTTTGAATTGTTTGAGTATCAAAGCTAATAATAATTTCAATAAAAATATTTTTTTTTAACAAAACAAAAAATTTTCCCAAAAATTTAATCTTCACTTAATAGGAATAAAAAAATTCTAGAACATAATCAATAAGGCTTTGTGAAATTCAGTAAAAATTGATCAATTTTGAGCCAAAAATTTTCTTTATCTTCAATTAAAAATTAAAAAATGGTCGTTAATTAAATTTGTAAATCAATCAAACCAATGATTCAATTAAAACTTTTTTTTTTTGGAGAATACAAAAATTTTTTTAGCTAAAATTAGTAAAACCTTAAATTTCAATATCTCAAAAAAGTATTCTTTTTTGGTTTAAAATTGTTCAATTTGCAAGAGTGTAAACATTTTAATTCTAATAAATAAAATTTTTCAAAAATACATTTTCTCAATAAAGTCAACAATTTCAACTTGATATTTTTTTCTATTAATTTCTAAAAAATTACCGTGACACAGTGTGTTTTATTGACGAACCAACTAACTCTCGGCTTGGGATATCCAGTAACTTTGACCATAAATTTAGCCATAGTGCCCTCGTCCACTCTATCGTCCTCTAAATGCATAATAATTTCTGGCGCACAAGGCTCAGGCGCTTCATCCTCGGGCTGTTCTTCTCTAAGAATAGAAGCAATTTTAATTTTCTCCTCCATTTCCTGCAACTTCAAGTATCCTTCCATGCCATCCGGCAATTGAGTGTCATAAATAATCGACCGATTTCCTTTGCACTTGAGCTCGGCCCTAGTCTTGTCCTGGCCACACGAATTAGTAGCCACACACTCGTAGACACCATCGTCTTCCGGATACGTCCACAACAAGTCCAGTGACACCAGACCAAAGTCGTATTTGATGACGTAGCGTGAGGCGGACCGCAGCGGCTCACCATTGCGCAGCCACTGCAAAGTCATAGTCGGATCACCGATGGGTATTAGTTTGGCCTCGAATCTGGTCGGGTCGCGCTCTCTCAGATTCAGCGAAGCCTTGAAATGCGTCTTGAATTTGGGCGGTATTGGCTTGTCTTTGTTGTAAATGGTCTCTTCGTCCTGTAGCTCGTCTTTGGACCAGATGGAGCCGAAGTTGTGACCCATGGGCATGTCGCTGGGGGACTTGGGCCTCTCGTCCCCACTTTTGTTCGGCTGGACATGCTTCAACTTGTGCAAGGCAGTCACAAAGCCCGGAACTTCGGCCTCAACTGGCTGCTTTATCAATTTGGTCAGGTCGGGAGCCATGGTCTGGACGGCGCCTGGCGGCAACACCGTCACTTTAGTACGGGTTATGGTCGAGCCAGCAGGACTGATGGCAGTGCACTGGTACCAGCCTTGGTCGCTCTTTTGTGCATTTTGAATATAGAGCTTGGAGTGACCGCCATTTATGTCAATTCTGTACTCTTGGTCTGGTGTGAGTACTTTGGCATCTTTTTGCCAAGTCAAAGTGGGCACTGGTGTGCCAGAACAAGTGCAGCTGAGCGACGTGTCCTTGCCCTCTGGTATGACAATGTTATTCAAGTGTTCGATGAAGTATGGCGCGATCAGAGCGTCTTTGTCGACCACTTTTAGATCGACAGTGAACGATGCTTCGCCCACTTTGTTTCTGGCAACACATTTGTAGGTTCCTGTGTCCGCAAAGCTGGCTGGTGATATCAACAGTGAATTGACGCCTTCTTCGTTCACAAGACACTTGTGAGCGGGGTCTTCTGGCAGCTCTTGGTCGTTGAAATACCAAGTGAGAGTTGGAGTGGGTCGACCGAATGCCAAACAGTCCAGACGAACTGTGCTTCCGTCAGTTACTTCCGAGTTCTTGGGCACTTTGACAAAATAGGGTTTTTTGTACTTGTCATCATCATCTGGTTGTTGGCCTTGTTCAGCTGGTTGCAAGTGACGCAGAGCGTTCGGCTTGATGTACGATGTTTCGTCTATGTTGGGCACAAAATCCACTGAGAGCTTGGCTTGGGTGTCCTCTGTGCCGGCGATGTTGGACACGACACATTTGTACTCACCTTGATCGTCTAGCAGGGCTGATTTGATGATGAGAGTGACTATGCCCATGTTCATGTCATAGTAGGTGGCGTAGCGTTGCGAGGCCATTAGTGGCTGGTCGTCTTTGAACCAATGAATTTCGGGCTTGGGGTAGGCATCGATTGTGCAGCTGAAGACCGCCTGCGATCCTTCCACTAGTCTAAAGTCTTTTAGAGGCTCGATTATTTTGAGTCGTGCGTTATCAGCATTGTCAATGGGTTGATTCCAGTTTGGCTTTTTTTTCATTTCGAATTGTTCGAATACGTCTGGGTTGACGTAGGATGTGTCGTCGATTGTGGCCACTGTTTTAACTTTGAGCTTGGCGCTGGTCGATGCAACGCCTGATGAATTTCTGGCTGTTAGAGTATAGGTGGCCTGGTCGTCTAGCTTTACATTGTCAATGTTGAACAAAGCTCGGCCTTCGTTTATCAAATAATCGCAGCTGAGTCTTAGAGCGTGTGGCAGTGGCTGATTTTCTCTAGTCCATTCAACCTGAAAATTGTTTTTTTTTTAGAATTGATTTTGGAAATTAGTTGTTTTTTTTTGTTGGGTGTCAAAATCGGACTTGTTTTTAAGTCACAAAAATTTAATTAAAATTTTTTTTTTAAATCAAAGTTTTGACTTGACTTAAATTATTTTTTTTTAAATCAAAGTTTTGACTTGACTTAAATTATTTTTTTTTAAGTCAAAGTTGTGACTTGACTTAAATTATTTTTTTTTAAATCAAAGTTGTGACTTGACTAAAATTATTTTTTTTAAATCAAAGTTATGACTTGACTTAAATTTTTTTTTTTTAAATCAAAGTTGTGACTTGACTTAATTTTTTTTTTTTTTAAGTCAAAGTTATGGCTTGACTTAAATTATTTTTTTTAAATCAAAGTTATGACTTGACTTAAAATTTTTTTTTTTTAAGTCAAAGTTATGGCTTGACTTAAATTATTTTTTTTAAATCAAAGTTATGACTTGACTTAAAATTTTTTTTTTTTAAGTCAAAGTTATGACTTGACTTAAATTATTTTTTTTTAAATCAAAGTTGTGACTTGACTTAATTTTTTTTTTTTTTAAGTCAAAGTTATGGCTTGACTTAAATTATTTTTTTTAAATCAAAGTTATGACTTGACTTAAAATTTTTTTTTTTTAAGTCAAAGTTATGACTTGACTTAAATTATTTTTTTTTAAAACAAAGTTTTGACTTGACTTAAATTTTTTTTTTTTAAATCAAAGTTTTGACTTGACTAAAATTTTTTTTTTTAAGTCAAAGTTATGACTTGACTTAAAATTTTTTTTTTTAAGTCAAAGTTATGACTTGACTTTATTTTCTCCAATTTTATAAATTAATCAAAAAAATTATCCTTGATTTCCATTTATGTACAGTAATTGTTCTAGGAAAATTATATTTAATGGAAGATCACAAAAATTTCTACCTAATTCTCAACTACTGTAAACATATTTCTACCAGTCATTTATCATTGCTTATCCTGGTCGTGAGATTTTTTTTTCCATTCAATGAATGTGAAAACTATAATGCTAAAATTGCAAGAAAAGAAATGAAATATGGCATTAGACAACCATAGAGTATATAAATTTTATGATATAAAGCCTGATCTAGCAAATCAAAATAAAGATTTAATCTAATTTATTTATAATTTTGTCAAAAAAAAAATTTTAAGTAATTGACTTGACTTGACTTGAGACTTGTAACTTAAAAACAAGTCTGGTCAAAATCATAGTTTTATGTGGAATAAATAAAAATTTAGATTATTTTAAAATAATTTAGGAGTTTTTGGATTGAAATTTTTGTTGAGTGTTTGGGAAATAGTGAGTTTTTATAAAATTGTTAATTAAAAAATAGATATATTTTTTTTAATTGTTTAAATGTTTTGTATCTAAAATTAGAAAAAATTATTTGAATAAAGAAATTTTTTAAAATTTCTAAAGTTGTCTCCCAAAGAATGTTTGTGCTCAAAAATTGCATTAAATACACTTAATGAAGTACAGATGAAATGTGTATTTTAATTTAAAAGTTTTTTTTTTTTTTTTAAATAAATAAAGAATAACTTAATAAAATCTTAAATAATATTTTTTTTAATAAGAATAAAAATATCATTTCAAAAAAAATCTTTTTTTTACAAGTAAAAGCTGTGTTAAATGCCAAATTTTACAAATTCCTTGCAGACTTTGATTCAAGATTTTAAATCTGATATTAATATATATAAAATATCAAAATTGATTTATTTATTTTTTCTATTAAAAATGTATTAAGAAAAAATCGAATATGAAGAGAAATAAATAAATGAATCAAATCTGGTACAAAAAATTATTAAATCAAACAAAAATCTTGAAAAATAAAATAATTTAAACTAAGACTGGCATAAATCGAAATTCGATTTAATTTAAAAAAAAAAATAAATTTTTCAACGAATTTTCGTTTTTTATGAGTTAAATTTAAAATTTAATTAAAGTTGAATATTTTTTATCCATGATGATCGTAAAGGTAAGAAGATATTTATCAGAAAAAAAATTTAAAAAATTTAGTGGATTTAAAGTATTTGCCAACGTTTGCTTCTTTTTTTCATTAACTAATTAAAAAAAAAATATTTAATCAATTGATTTATTAATCTAGCTTTTTTATTATTATAATTCACAAACACAATACTGCATAAATTTGAAAGCGTTAGGTTTGGAGCAATTTTTTACCAGCGCTTAATTCTGCAGGCTCAAACTTTAAACATTTATTCTTTATTTATATTTATTTTATTTGAAAGCTTAATTGCGCATTTTAATTAATTATTTTTTTATTTCATATAATTATTTATATATTTTTAACCTATAGAAATGATATTAATTAAATATAACAATAATTATAAATATTCTAGTAAACCAAATTAAACTCATACAAAAAAAATCTCTTTCCTTAAAAATAATCCATTTAAATAGCATTTATAAATAAAAGAAAAGATATTAAAACTGCAATATAAAATTTTGGATTTTAATCAAAAATATTTTTAATTACTTGAGGTTTTGGGTAGCCCTTAACTTCGCATACAAAAGTAACACTCTCTCCTTCGAAGCATTCAATGTCTTCGAGAGGTCTCACGATCAAAACTGGTTGCTTCTCGCCATCATCACTGTCATAAGAAGCGGGAGGCTTATCAAAAGCCTCTAGAGGCCTGAAAGACTCTGGGTTAACATAAGCAGTTTCATCTATGTTGGGCACAGCTTCAATAAAAAGCTGGCACGATGTTTCACATTTTCCAGCCACATTCTCAGCCTCCACTTTATAAACACCAATATCAACTGGCTTGGTAACCTTAATGTTCAATGTAGCAATGCAAGTAGACAAATTGTAGTCCATGTCGCATCGCTGTGATGCCATTATTGGCTCATCATTTTTAAACCAAGTTAACTATTAAACAAAAAATTAATATTTTATTAGAAACAAAAAAAAATTAATAATTCTAAAATAATTCATGCATATAATATTCTATAGTGTCTAAAAGCTACCTTTGGTTTTGGGTTACCATAAATTTTACATGTTAGACTACTAGGCTGTTCTTCTACAATAGTTAAATCAGTCAAGGGTATAATAACAATGGGGGGCTCTGGATTAACAACATCGTAGGCTATTTCAGCGGGCAAGTGTTCCATGTCGTCCAATTTTTTGAACGCGTCCGGATTGACTGTTTGAGGTCGATCGTCCACGCCAGGCACATCCACTATCACAATGGTCATGAAGGTCTCATCACTGCCATACTCATTTTCAGCAATGCATCTGTAAAATCCAGCATCTATTCCTTTGACAAACTCAATATTAATTTGAATGTCGCCAGTATTCGGCTCATAAATCACATTAAATCTAGTCGATGCCATCACAGGCTCTTCATTGTAAGTGAGAGTGATCTTGGGAAACGGGTAGCCGTCACATTTAAAATTTAAATTCACTCTTTCTCCATTAAGAACCTTTAGTTCAGCTGGCAAGTGGATAACAAACTTGGGCGGTCTTCCTTCAGGCATGATTTCAATTTCATTTCTGTGAAGAGTATCTGGCGGATGTTCCAGGTTGACAAAGGCCTGCGGATCGATCAGTGGACGATCGTCTATTTTTCCAGTGCTTAGAACAAAAGCTTCACAAGTTGAGTGGTCAGTGCCGGCAATGTTCTCAGCTAGCATGAAGTAAGTGGCGACATCGGTGGGCCTGGCGTCAGAGATGACTAAAGTGGCCATGCATGTATTGAAGTCGTAGTTGCTGGTGTACCTGGTCGAGGCCGGTATTGGCTCGCTGTTTTTGGACCATGTTATTTTGGGCTTGGGGTATCCGTCTACTTTGCAGGCTAGTCGGATTGGTTCACCTTCGGTAATGCGCACATTTGTTAGTGGAACTATGACATGCGGGGGTATGTAGTTGAGATTTTTGTCCTCGTCAATGTCACTTTGTGGAAGCAAAGGCTGTTCGAGGTTTTTAAATATGTCCGGGTTAATCATGGGCGTTTCGTCTATGTTCGGCAATAGATCAATAGAAACTTTGCATTTAGTTTGGCATTGGCCGTGCGGGTTTTCCGCCACGACCAAATAGTCGCCGAGGTCATTTTTTTGGCAATTTAGTATTCTTAGGACAGCTATGTCGTTAGTATAATCTAAGTCGTGTCTACTTGACACTTGCAAGGGTTCACAGTCTTTAAACCAAGTTAGCTACACAAATTAATTTAAATTAATAGAAAACATTCCATCATTTTTTTGAATTACACAGCTAATTAAATTTTTTGAATCTTTTTTTTTTATGTTGTTTAACCAAAATGTTTGTTGTGACATTTTTTTTTAATTTTAATTTAATTAAAATAAAATATTTTGCAGTTAAAAGTTTTAACACAGAATTGGAAAAAAATTATCGTTGAATTTTTGTATTTTTTTTTGGAGAATTTTGAATTGTAGAATGAATAAATTCAAAATAAAAATATTTTTTTTTAAACTAATAAAAAAATAATTTAGTAATTTTGTTTTAAAAAAGTCAAAATTATTTATTTGAACAATGATTAGATTAGCATATTCAAATTAGCCTGAAATAAAAAAAAAACTAATTAAATAAGCAAGTTTATTTTAGCAATTAATCAATTAAATTTAGCAATTAAAAATCAATTTTTGGCAAGTTTAAATTTTAGCAGCCAGTTTTTCTCTAAGAATCTAAAATTGCTGGCAAAATTTTGCTGTAATATGCAAAATTCTCTTTTGAATTCATTTTACTAAAGGCTTTATGCCAAGTTTCGGTAAAATTGTTTGTCCTGGGCAAGCATTCTTTAATTCTACCAAAAACGTCCCATAACTCGATAGCATACCTTGGCTTAACAAATATATCGGTAGTCTTTATCATGCATTTTTCCATTGATTTATCTAAATCTTCTTTTATTTTGTATAAAAACCAATGACATCCTCTGGAGGAACGAAAATCAAAACTAAAGCAAATTATAAAATTTTTGTATTATACAAATGAGCTTACATTTAAAAGACTGAAGCTAAATTTTTTAATGTTAGTATTTTTTGTTGTTCAAATAGGCTTGCTAATTATCACTAAGCACTAGAGCTAATTTGACTTTGCTAAATTTATTGCAAATATTGCTAATCTTATTATAATGCTAAATCAAACTTGCTAACATCAATTTGCTAAATTAATTTTGCTATAATTATAAATAAAATCCCATGTCTTTTGCAAGAAAATCAAATGAATCAGAAGTTAGTGATTTATGATGGGCTATTTTGCATAAAAATACACTACAGTCATATGAGTTTTTTTGTGTTTGAATATTGAATTCCTGTTGAAACTTTCAGTGACTTGTCAAGTGAACACCATACTTTTGAATATATTTTTGATCCAAAAACTCTCTTATGATTGACAACACATTTGATTGATCGTCCATTAAACTATCGTTCTATTGCAAGTTTTGTAATATTGCAATTTTTGAAATCAATGAACGTAGTAATAATTTCATAATTTTGAAATTTCACAGTTTCTTAATCTGTTCTCACTTATAGAAGATTAATATTTAATGAGGTAACACTGAATTTTTAATGAACTTTCTTCCGGACCCATAAAAGTTACGACTTTTTTCTAGTGAGAAAGTGTTAATCCAAAAGTGGACAATCCCCCCATAACCATTTAATATTTGCTAAAACAATACAGAGCCAATTTTTGGAATACTTTACAAAGGCTGGAATTAGGTGATACACTAAATGTACCAGATGAAACAATTAATGGAACATTTTTTTTAAAATCTTTTCTCCATCTTAATTAGACACGATTTGTTTAAAAAATTAGGCCCGAACTACAAGATTTGAATTTTATGAAAGTAAATTTTTTTTGCTAAATGATTTAATATTTTTTAAATTGTTTATTTTAGATGTATTTTGAATTTCAAATACAAATTGAACAAAAATCCTTCATTTTTTTTAATAAATTAGAATTAAAGCTAATACAAAATATTAGAAAATATACTAAAACAAAGTGCAACATACTTTAATGCACCTTTTTTACCTAAAATGATTTTTCTCATTTAAAAAATGGCAAAAAATAACGAATCAATCAAAGTTGCAGTATTTTTCTAATATTTTTCATTGACTTTAATTTTAATGTATTAAAAATCAATAAATTTTGTTCAAGTTGTATTTGAATTTCGCTAAACCATTTTTGACCAAAATTTAAATCTTATGCAATGTAAAATTTTTGTTCAATTTGCTCTTTTAGCTCAAAAATTTCAAATGTGCAATTTAATTGCATTGCATATTTGCATTTTTTTTAAATTGAAATTTGAAAGTTATAAAAGTTAAAACACCGTTTAAAACCAAAGTTTTTGTGCAATTAATTACAATAAAACAGAACAGAATGATAAAAAATTTAATTTGTTTTTTTCTAGAAACTAAAATGTAATTAATTTAATTTTTTTCTAAACTTGCCATGTTTAGTAGACTTTGGCAGTTGATTCAACTATGCATTTGCACCAGACTTGTGCGTAAGTCAAAAATTAAAGTCATTTTAAAGTCACTTTTTGGTAAAGTCAAAGATTTGACTTGACTTAAAATTTTTCTTTCCAAAGTTAAGTCATTTGACTTGACTTAGAATGACTTGAATTTTTTTTGGGAAAGTCAATAAAAATTGGATAACAAGCATCCAATCCTAATTATGATTCTTTAAATTTTAATGTTATAATATTAGAAAATTAATTAGATGATATTTTTTATCGAATTCCTTCTAAAACACAAATTAAATTTTTTGAAATTCAAGTGATTCTAAGTCAAGCCAAGTCAAATGTCTTAACTTACAAAAAAAAAATCTTAAGTCAAGTCCCTGACTTGACTTTGACTTACTGACTTACGCACAAGTCTGATTTGCACCATGTTGCATTTACATAACTAATTTTGACTTGATCGAAACAAACTTTTTTTAATCTTTAATTATTGTCAACTTTTAATCGTTTTGTTCTGTTCTATTTTACTAATTACCACAAGACAATTTATAATGATACAAAAAAAAAATTTAATTTAAATATAAAAAAAAATTTTTTTTCTAATAAAGAAAAAATTTAAATAAATTTAAAATCACAAACTTTTATTTTAATTGTTCAAATATTTAATTTTAATTTTCAAAGCCTAATAAAATTCATTAGCCGCGTAATTCATATTGTTTCTCCTTAAACCCTAATATCTAAATTTTGTTAATAATACTACTCTAAACTACTAAATAAAAAAAAAAAAAAAATTTTCAACTAACCTTTGGCTTTGGTTTTCCATCAATTTTGCTCATAAGCATAACCGGTTCACCCTCAGTCAACTTAATATCCTGCAGAGGTATGATAACAATTGGCGGACAATTGTCTTCGACATCTTCCAAAGACAATTTGCGCAACGGAGCTTGTTCCAAGTATTTAAACGCCTCCGGGTCAACCATCGGAGTGCTGTCCACATTGGGCAATTGCTGGACAAACACAGTGCAGTGGGTTTGATCACGACCAGCCGGATTCTCGGCCAAAACCAAATAGTCGCCTAAATCGATCAGCAAGGCCTGGTCAATCTTGAGTGTGGCAATATTGGTGCTCAAATCGTAGTCAGTAGTGTAGCGATTGGCCGCAGGCAGAGTCAGTCCATTTTTGAACCAAGTCAACTTGGGTCTGGGGTAGCCCTCTATCTTGCACGCTAGAATAACTGTTTGTCCTTCTTCCAGCTTTACATTGGACAGTGGAACAATAACTTTGGGAGGAGACAACTCGTCCAGCTCGTCAACACTCTTGGGTCTGGCATAAGACGGCTGCTCCAAGTATTTAAACGCTTCTGGATTGACCATGGGTGTACTGTCAATATTGGGCATGGATTGGATGGTGACCTCACATTGTGTCTGATCAGAGCCGGCCTCGTTTTCGGCCAGAGCAATAAAAATGCCAATGTCGTTCATTTGAGCGTCACTTATCCGCAAACTGACCACTCCTGTACTAAAGTCAAAGTCAATAGTGAACCTAGTGGAGGCCGGTACGGGCGTTCCGTCTTTGAACCAGGTTATTTTCGGCTTTGGATAGCCTTGGACCTTGCCGGCCAAATAAATAGTCTGACCCTCTTCTAAGCTCACATTGGACAATGGCACTATAAACTTTGGCGGTATGTAAGCAACTGATTGTTCAAGTGGTCGAGCTTGACCTCTCGGCTTTTCTAAATATCTAAACGCTTCTGGACTGACCATTGACGAGCTGTCCACGCCAGGCAATTCTTTGACCAACAAACAACACTGTGTTTGATCTTGGCCTATTTTGTTCTGTGCCAAAGCGGTGTAGTTGCCAAAATCGGCCAATTGAACGTCAGATATGCGCAATGACACTAGGCCAGTGTTAAAATCATAATTGGGCAAAGTTCGTGTGGACGCAGGCAAACTAATGCCATTTCTAAACCATTGAATAGATGGATACGGATAAGCGTCTATTTTGGCCAATAGAGTAGCACATTCGCCTTCCTCTACACTCACATTCTTCAATGGCACCACAAACTTTGGCGGTTTTAATTGACCGGGCATTTCGTCCGGCTGGTTTTTGGCAAGCGCCGGTCTTTCCAAGTACTTGAAAGCGTCAGGACTAACAATAGGCTGTGTGTCCACCAGCGACACTTGATTCAAGTGAAGACTAGCTGTGGTCGAGTCACGACCAACACAATTTTCAGCAATGGCTGTGTAAGTGGCCAGATCGTTGCTTTGAGTGCCGTTTATCTTGAACGAAGCCAGACCAGTAGTGTGATCATAGGCGCTTGTGTATCGAGACGATTCACTCAATGGTTTGTTGTTGAGCAGCCACGTGATGCTCGGTATGGGATAGCCGACTATTTTGCTGAGAAAAGTGGCCGGTTGACCATGATTGACGCGTATGTCTTTTAAAGGAACAATGACCTTGGGCGCAGAGTACTTGTTGCCGTCCTGGTCGGTCAATTGGGGCCGCTCGGACGGCTTAGGCGCGTTTAAGTATTTGAAGGCGCCGGGGTCCACTATGGGGCTTTGGTCTATGCCGGCCGATATGTCCACCAGCAGTCGTGATTCAGTCCGGTCATTGCCATAATCGTTTTCCACAAAGACTTGGTAGACACCTGAGTCGTTTGTTTGCGCTTCGTCTATCTTAAGACTGACCACTTGTGTTTTAAAATCAAAAGTTGGATTTAGACGAGTGGAGGCTGGCAAAGCGATGCCATTTTTGCGCCACACTACACTTGGCTTTGGGTTGCCGTCGACGCGACACGCCAAACGCACCGCTCTGCCTTCGGTTGAGTGGATGTTGGACAATGGAAGGAGGACGCGGGCCGGCGAGAACGCTTCACCGTTCTCGTCCACATTGGCCGGCGAGGCACTCTGAGGCTTGTTCAAGTAGGCGAATGCGTTTGGGTCCACAATGGGTTTGCTGTCCACTCCGGACTCTTTTTCGATGTCGAGGCGGCCGTGTGTACGGTCCGAGCCGGCCTTGTTCTCGCCAACTACTGTGTAAGTGGCCGAGTCGTTCAAAATTGAGTCGCTTATTTTGAGACGGGCTACGCCGGTGTTCAGGTCGTAGGTTGTGGTGAATCGGGTGGAGGCAGTGAGCGGTTGGCCGTCTCTGAGCCAGGTCAGGCTCGGTTTGGGAAAGCCGTCTATTTTGCACGCCATTGTCACTGGCTCGCCTTCCAGCTGTTTTATGTTCTGCAAGTGGTGGATTACTCGTGGCGGTTTGGCTCTGTTGAGTGGCACGTCGTCGTCCGTCTGAGAGTCCTCGGCCGATTCGTATTTGCCGTGAGTTTGAGGACGGTTTAAGTATTTAAATGCGTCCGGGTTGCTGATTGCACTTGTGTCTACTCCGGACGATTCTTTTATGAACACTTGACTTGTTGTGTAGGCTTTGCCTGACGGATTCTCCGCCACTGCTGTGTAATTGCCGCAGTCGATTTGCAAGGCTCCTGTTACTGTGAGTGTGGCAAGGCCTGTTGGAACTACATAGTTGGTGTTAAAGCGCAGGCTGCTTGGCAAGCTGTTTCCATCTTTTAGCCAGTCAATCTTTGTATTTAAATTTTATTTAAAATTTTTCAAGATCATTGCACCAAAGGTTTATTAAATTATTTATTTTTTTTAATAAAATTATTTTGTTACATAATTTTTTAAAAATTTAATTTAATAAAATTAAGATTTAAGTATTCAAAATTAATAATAATAATAATTGTAGTTAAAATAATCAAATAAGAGTTGATAAAAAAAGAGAAGCTTATTTGATTATTTTTATTTCATTGTAATTATTATTAATTTTGAATACTAAATCTTAATTTGATTAAATTGAATTTTAAAAAATTATGCGACAAGATCATTCCACCCAGAGATTATTAAATTATTATTTTTTTATTTTTAATAAAATTATTTTGTCACAAAATTTTTTAAAGATTAAATTTAATAAAATTTAGATTTTAGTATTCAAAATTAATAATAATAATAATTTTAGTTAAAATAATCAAATAAGAGTTGGTCTAAAGAGAAGCTTATTTGATTAATTTTATTTCAATTGTAATTATTATTAATTTTGAATACTAAATCTTAATTTGATTAAATTGAATTTTAAAAAATTATGCGACAAGATCATTCCACCCAGAGATTATTAAATTATTATTTTTTTATTTTTAATAAAATTATTTTGTCACAAAATTTTTTAAAGATTAAATTTAATAAAATTTAGATTTTAGTATTCAAAATAAATAGCAATAATAATTTTAGTTAAAATAATCAAATTAGAGTTGGTCTAAAGAGAAGCTTATTTGATTATTTTTATTTCATTGTAATTATTATTAATTTTGAATACTAAATCTTAATTTGATTAAATTGAATTTTAAAAAATTATGCGACAAGATCATTCCACCCAGAGATTATTAAATTATTATTTTTTTATTTTTAATAAAATTATTTTGTTACATAATTTTTTAAAGATTAAATTTAATAAAATTAAGATTAAAGTATTCAAAATTAATAATAATAATAATTGTAATTAATTGTAGTTAGAGTTGGTCAAAAGTCAAAGAAAAGTAATTTAAGATAAGATATATTAAAATTTGAGATATTTTTTTGGCAAGATTAATTGATTGATTTTGATTTAAAAATGTTTCAATACCGATATAAATATTTTTTAGATTTTTTTTATTTTTTTCAAAATTCTTGTCTTTAGTGGAAAATAAATTTTCAATTTAAAAATCAAAGTCTGACGTTGACTTTTAACCAAGTCTGAATTAAATTCAACCATGTTTATTGAAAAGTTCATTTAATGAAAAAGGAAAAGGAAAAAAGTTGTGAAATTAAAATTAAAACTTTTTATGTTTTAGAAAATATAGTCTGAACCAAAATTTTCAGCTTATAAAATATAGTGTAATTTGTTCTTTTTATAAATTTTTTTAACCATGGTTGAGTTTATTATTAGAAATAAAAATAACCTTTTTTACTATTAAATGATAAATTGAACTTAGACTCTGTCAATTCAATCAAGTGATCGATTTCAAATAAATAAAACTTCTTTTGCCAAAATTAGTAAATACTAAAAAATTGTTTATTGAGTCATTTATTTTTTGTTTTTTTAATAACTTTTATAATTCTTAATTCAAAAGATTCATAAATCACAAGACCAAGTCTCGACTTTGGCTAAATAAAAATGTGTTGTGAATTTTATGCCAAATAGCAAAAAAATAAAAATTCAAATTGTTAAAATTGGAGTTTTTAAATTTTTTTCAAAAGCTTATTTTTTACTTGGACTTGAAAATTATATTTATTGACTTTATGAAAAAATTAATGATTTAATAATTTCTGTAAATCTAAAACTTTTTCAAAGTCAAAAGAATTTAAAAACATTTGTGATTATTTTAATTAAAAAATTTCCATAATTTTTTCACATAATTCATAAATTCCTCTTTTTGTTCACATATTTCTAGAAATTTCAGCAAATTTTTTTTTTTATCCATAAATTTTTGTTCACTTTGTCAAAGTTAAAAAATTTAGGTGAACAATTTTTTCACATATACTGTTAAAAATTTTTAATTCACCTATTTAGTGAAAACTTGTTCACAAAATCAACTAAACCAGATAAATTTTTTAAATTTTACTTAAATAAAAATACTTAAACCTTAAATTTATTTAATAATATTTTCGAGAAGGGCTTTAAATATTGTGACAAAACTTTATCTTATTTCATGCTAAAAATTAATACTCACAGATGGCTTAGGGTTTCCTTCGACTTGACAACTAAGCTTAATAGTTTCTCCTTCGTGCATTTTTGAATTAGCAGGTAAACCGACTACAAAATTGGGAGGTGTCATAGGTTCGGTTGGTTGGTCACCATAGCTTGGCCGATGAATCGGCTGACTCGAATGACTTGTCTTAGGCTTGGCTGGTTCAACTGGTTTGTGAACAGGCTGAGGTAAATATTTAAACGCATCAGGATCAACAACTGGTCTAGTGTCAATACCAGCCAGTTTATTAATGTAAACAACTCCGCCAGTTTCGGCTTTGCCAGCTAAATTCTCAGCACGAATCTTATAAGTACCAGAGTCGTACACATTACTATCTTCGATCCTGATCGAAGCTACACCATTACTAGCATTGAAACTAGTCTTTATGCGGCTCGATGCATTTAGTGGCTTATCATTTTTCAAAAAGACTATATTTGCCAATGGGTTGCCTGGTTCGATCATGCAACTCAACAGAATGGCTTGGTCTTCGTTTACAGTTGTTTCAGGCTGCATTTTTTTGATAATTCTAGGCGCCCTCAACTCTTCAGGCTTAGGCTCTGCTTTTTGCACCATTGGTTGAGTCATTGGACTGCTCGGAACAGATGATGAATGTCTGGCCCGCTCTTCGGGCACACTCAAAGACACTGGGCCTGATGTTTGATCAGATCCATACGGATTTTGAACTACTAGAGTGTATAGACCGGCATCGTCTGGCTTAGCGTTTTTTATCTTCAGCGAGCAGAGTTTTTTCATTTCATCAAAATGAGTCGAGTGTCTAGCTGACATTACCAATGGAGCATTGTTTTTATACCATGATATCTAAATGAATTGGTGTTTAAATTGGGAATTTTTTGTTGTTAATTTTACGATTTGATCTTAAATGTGAACTGAGGTTCATAAAAGTTGTGAGCAATTTTTAGGCATTGTGAATTTTGGAACAAAGTGCAAAGAGAAAAATTAAAAAATTTAAATAAATTTTTTGGGTCTTTAAATTGTTTTGTAAAATATAGCATCTCAGATACAAAATTGGCATCACCAAAATTAAGTATGTTCAAAACTCTTCAAGTCTTCAAACCATTATTTGTATTAGTAAATCATTAAAATTAAATTGAAGATATTTGCAGAGACTTGATTTTGGTGATACAATTTAAATTTTTTTGTTTTTTGTTACTAAATTCACAATTTTACTTTTTTTGTGAACACTTCATTCATATAATTTCAATTATGTTATTGAGAAAAAGAATCTAATTTAATTTTTTAGTAAGAATATAAGTCTCAAATGATGGTAAAATTAAAAAGTCAAATATTAAAACATATCCACAATTAAAATACTTATAAATTCTTGTAAGATTTTTATTTTTATCCTATTTATTTATTTATTTTAAATTTCAGTAGCCACCTTTAAGGCGATGAATATTCCACTGTCAACTTGTAAAATAACTTGGCAATTAAAAATATTCCTTTTTACTTTGACAAGACATTTTAAAAATTCAATAGATTTTTCTTATATGATAGAAACAAAAACCTTTTAAAAAATTTTCTCTTCTGAAAAAATAAACCAATTTTAGAAATTGTGAAATTCAGAACAAAAATAAAAAGGCATTGGGAATTTTGGAACAAAGAACAAAAACAAAAATTTTAAAATGAAATAACTCTTTTACCAAGAGTCTAAAGATTGTTCTGCAAAATGCATGAGCTGATACAAACTTTGTATCATCCAAATTGTGTCTCTGCAAAAACTCTGCAAGCATTAAATGTATTAGAAAATCATTTAATATTAAATTACAGAGTTATTGCAGTCACTAAATTTGTATCAGCTGATAGATTTTGCAGAATAATTTTAAGACTCAAAGTAAAAAAGTTATTACATTTAAAAATTTTTGTATTTGTTTTTTGCTTCAAAATTCACAATGCCAACTAAAAATATTTCCTTTTATGAAAAAATAAAAATCAAAGAAAAAAAAAAGTTCCAGTGTAACATGGTAAATTACTTAAAAAAAATTTACAATTTATTTTTGTCTTTTTAGCACATGAAATAATTTTTTTTCTAGGAAAAAAAATGCAATATTACAGCTTTAAATCTAATTAAAAAAAAAAAGGAAAATTATTTTATTCAATTAGTACTGAGATCACAACACTCTTATTTTAAGAGTCTTTTTTAAACAAAAAGAAATAAATTAAACATTTAATTAGTATCATGATGCTAAAAATTCAAATATTAATTTTGACTTTATGTTGTAGTTCTCTAAATAACTACATCATCTTCTCACTTAAAGAGCAGTTTATTTTGATTTAATATAAAACACATGCATCTTTGGTTAATTATATAAAAGCATGCTGTAATTGTAGCACATGTTTCATTATTACTTGTTATTATTTAGTATTACTTATTATTTTTGTTTATTTTTTCCTATCTTTTCTTTATATATTGTATTTTTCTTTAGGCTAGAAGTGGCCAAAAACTTAATTAAATAAAATATTTAGTAAGAAGAATTTCTTTTATTTATTTTAAATATTCAGAGTATAAACCGCTTAGTGCCGAATAAGTAGGTTTATTACATTTAGAAAACAAGAATTCCAAGTCCTGGGTATAAACTTAAACTTGTGACTCAAAAACAAGTCTAATTTAAATGATGTTCACAAAACAATTAACATGCAAAAATGATTCACAATTTTTGTAAACATATATTCACATTTTAGCCGAGAGCCTAATTTTATTTACTAAATTAAATTCATACCGATGGTAATGGATTTCCAGCTATTAATGCTTTGAGAACAATGCAATCATTTTCTTTGACTTGTTCTGGTTTGAGTCCACGAATAATTTTGGCCGGTTGTGGAGCATTCATCTCGACCGGTTGTGGTCTATCAAAAACTTCGTCCTGTCCAGCTGATTGTCTTGGTCGTTCAGCAGGCTTTTCCAAAGGAACTAGACCAGCTTTGGTAAAAGCCTCGCCAAGCTCATTATAAGCTCGACAAATGTACACATCGGCATCGTCCTCTAGCACAGTGTTAATGCACAATCTAGCAATGCCTGTTTTATCATCAAAGCTCATTTTGTGTCTAAATTGATTAGTTATTTCTCGATCTCCCTTGTACCATTGAATCTTAAGTGGATGTCCGTCAAAACGGCACTCAAACAACGCCTGGCCGCCTTCTATTAAATTCACATCCTTTAAATGTTCGATCACTTTTGGTATGCCAGTGTCCGGATACTTTTGATAAGCTCGAATAATTTCGACCGGCTTGGCTTCAGTGGGCTCCACTCGGCTGGATTTAATGGCGCCTAGATTCAACGGAGTCGGCTTACTGTCACTAGGTCGACTTGAGACCGATCTTCTTTTGCCCGACTCCATTGGCTGTGTGACTTCATTTCTGTGCTCACTTGGCTCTCTGACAATCAGCCAACATGTGCTCGACTCACTACCTGCTGGATTTGTTGCCACCACTGTGTACTGACCACTGTCCTCGGGATACACTTCGACTATTCGAAGCGTGCAGTCGCCAGTGTCTGGATCAAAGCTGATGGTGATGTCAGTAGATGGCTGAATCAAGTGGCCATTGCTGTACCATTTTATTTCAATATCAGGCGTTGATTGAATGATGCAGTTGAGTGTAACTGGATGTCCTTGTTGTGCTGTGGTATTTTGTAGATGCTTTTTGAAATGGGGCTTTTGAACAGGCTGAATTGTGATCGGTTTTGACGAGCTGCTCTTTCTGGGCTCCGATGCCGGAAGCATTTTGACCATGTCCTGTTTAGGCTTTACCTCCGCTTGAGATAAATAATTTCTATGAACACTCTCAATTCGGGGTTTTTGAACCTCGATTGGCTCTTGCCGTTCCATTCTCATCTCTTCGTGCTCCACTTGGTATCGTCTATGCATAGGACTGTCACTATGCGACCGAGGAGGACTCATTTGTTGACCTATTGGCAACAAAATAAATTATTTTCGCAGCTCAACAAAATTATTTTTTAATAAAAAAAGTTTAAATTGGGCAAATTTTAGCACAGAAAATAAAAACTTAATAATTTTTTTCTAATTGTGCAAAAATAATTCTGCAAACAGTACAATATTGTACAAACGAATTATGAGCTCTACAAAAGCTCTGCAATAACTCTGCAAAAACTCTGCAAAAATTCTGCAATTTTCTGTAAAATGCACACCATCAAAAAATATAAATATGAAAAAAAATGCACAGTTTTTGCAGAGCTTAGAATTCGTTTGTACAATATGGTACTGTTTGCAGAATCATTTTTGCACAAAAAAAATTATTACGTTTTTATTTTTTGTACTGTAATTTTTGTACTAAAATTTCGCATTGCATTAAAGTGGACAGAAAAAAAAGCGGGGTTTACCTTCGACCACCAATTGACAGGCGGTTTCAAGGTGAGTATTGGATACAGGTGAGGTAATTAAGGCTTTATAGAGACCAGAATCTTCACAAAAAGCTTCAGGTATGACAAGGGTATGCTGGTGGTCATTTTGAGTCAAGCGAGTATCAGGCGAATTGTTTATTTTGTTGTTGTCCTTGTACCATTCTACACGAGGATCTGGAGTGCCACTAACTTCAATTTCTAGCTTTACAGGTTGGCCCTCTTTTTTTTTGATCAAATATGGTAGTCTCCTCAAAAGTCTAGGTTCACTTTGGTCCTCGTCATTGGGGATGTAGTCCTCGATGCGATGGTGATTGTTTCGCACCGGGTCTGGTGAAACAGGCTCTTCGACTATCGGTCTAGAGTCTTCTTGGGCCTGAGACCACTGAGGTGTTGTGTTGTAGACAGTTCGAGTTGTTGTCTTGGTGAATGAATAGCTAGAATTTTGTGCTGGCTGCGACACAGGCTCAAAGTTTTTGCTCAAATTTTTTATGCTCTCTTGCCGATGCGGCACAGTCTCTTCGCTTGATTTTGATCTAGTCTGCTTGGGCGAAATGGGAGACAAGTGAGATTTTTTTGGTATTATGTTCTGATGTGAATGCATTGACTTTTGGCTGTGAACAGGAGTCAATGATGGAACATGGCCCTGATCTGGTACTAACATGGTTGAAGTGCGGCATGATTTATTTAATTGGCTCGTGTAAAATGGATCCGCAAGAGCATTTTGTTGGGCATGCTCCGACTTTGGTTTTGGTGATTTTAAGCCATGCGGGCCTATAAAATTTTTAAACTCGTTTAAGCATGGAACAATGGGGTTTAGAAAATCACACGCATTCAAAAAATCATGCTAGTTCAAACTAAAGTTATTAAATAAAACCTTTGACGTGGAGCATGGCGCTCGATGAACAAGAGCCTAGTGCGTTTCGAGCTACGCATGTGTACTTGGCCGAGTCCTGATATGTCACATAGCGGATTATCAATGTGGCCAAGCCACTATTTTGATCGTATGATACACACACATTTTGATTTTCTTCTATTTCAATTCCTTCACGGTACCATTTGACATTCGGTTGGGGTTTAGCTAAATAATTTTTTGATTAAAAATTAAAAAAATGCTTTTAAATTTTATTGGAAAAATTTTTTGGAAAAAATTTTTAGAAGTGTCTCGCCAACATTGGGTGACTGAAAAATGGACACAAAAAAAAGATTGTTTTATTTTCTGATTTTTTTCTCCAATATTTGGTTTTGTGAATTTCAAATACAAACAATAATTCTTTATTTTTTGATAAATTAAAACTAAAGATAATAAAAAATATTAGTAAACCTTTTTTATCTAAAATCAATTTTCTCATAAACAAAAAAGAAATTAATAAAACATCATTTAGATTTAAATAGATTATTAATTTGATTCACTAATAAAAAAAGAAGATTTAAATTTTTATTCTAGGTAATAAAGGTGCAACACACAATGTTGCACTATCTCGCAGTATTTTTTCTTATATTTTTTTATTAACTTTATTAACTTAAATTTTAATTTATCAAAAATCGTGATTTAAGAGAATAGTTTATTTTTTTTAAAACTTTTTTATTTAACACCTAGAACAAAGAGTACAAAAGGATAAAAGTATTATTCTTTCCTTTGTATGTTATTTTGCTATCGTAAATTCCACAAATATATAAATTTTGTCGTTTTTGTTCTCGTAATGGACTTATAGACTAAAGAAAGCCAAACTTTAATTGGCCTTGAATTGAAATATTCTAATAGTTGATTATTTCTACTGTTAAATGATACAAATTTTCGCGAGAATAATCTATTAATTCTTTTTTTTTTACATATCAAAGATTGCTTTAAATTAACTAATAATTCTATTAATTCCTTCTCTTGTTCGTAAAATTTTTTAACATTATGATCAAAATCTTTATATTCTTTCATTTCAATATTCAATTTTGAAAATGAATTAAAAGATTGATACTATGGAAAATATCTCAAAAAGAAAAATTAGCCTTTTATTCAATTGATGAAAAGGCGCGACTCTTTATTTATAACAGTAAGAGTAAGACTTTTTAGTATGTCTTTTTAATATCTTTTTTATAGCATAATGTGAAGCATCGCCCATTCTCGTATACTTATCTTTTAACATGGCGAACCGGTTTTGATTTTTGTCCAATACAACCATGTTAAATATTTGAAAGTAATTTTTATATTTAGTAAATTAATAGTATATATGTTATCGTTTTTTTGATAATATCGATACGTAAATATCGATATTAACGTTACTAGATGTAAATTTTGAAATAAATAAAATTATCAAATTTTCCTGTTTTTTCTATTATTCTCGTAATTAACTGTAATTAAAAAGATAAATACAGTAATAATCTGAAATAAATGAAAAAAAGCGTAAATATTGATGAAAACTTTATTTGTTGGTGAAAATTGTATTTGATCCATGACATCTGGAATTACACAAGAGGTTCGATTTTCTACGACCGCATCGATTTGTAATACATTGAGATGCACAATTGCATCTTAACATTCCTTGACCACCACCAATTGACATTTTATTGGCCGCTTGTCTAACGCATTTGAGCGACTTGTCGGTTCTAATTTCTAGTTCAACTTGACAATTTTGAAAGCGTTACGAGAAAATAAGTCCGAAAATACGCCAACTTGACATGCAAGTTCATAAAGACTGAGTTTATAATCAACGTCGATTATTCGACAAATTAGATTAGGGGCTTGAGTAGTTTTTAACTATAGCAAGTTTGATTTTTATTGATATTTACGGTTGCATCAGTAAATATCAAAACTAACTTAGTAAAATTTGATAATAAGAAAAAATGAATATTTTTTTCAAGATTTACTAATGGATCAGTTTTTTTTGATATTAACGTTTTATCAAAATTTACTATTACATAACGTTTATCAAAATTTACTATTACCGTATTGCATCGAATAGAAGTAACCACAAATAGAAGAAACTTGCTAGTATTTGAGTCAAAAATTTGCCTTTATTTGAGTTGTTTTTCTCAAAAAAATGTGTCTCGATTAAAAGAAAATTCATCAGTCATTTGTCATGTAAAGCATGTATTTTTTGTTTCTAATAGAAGAAAAAAAAATGGATAAATTTCTTTTAATTGAGTCACTTTTTTTAGTGAAAAATTTTCGAATAGAAGAAACCCTTTGATGACCGAACTTTCTTTTATTTGAGGTAATACGGTACATGTATATTAATAAAGATTTTTGCTCAATTTGTATTTACAATTCACAATGTCCAATATTCTTAAAAAAAAATAACAAAAAAAACTCACCATTTAGTATGCATTCAAGTCTAGCTGTTTGTCCTTCACAAACCGACACATTCCTAATTTGCTTTTCGATCTTAGGCGGAGCCTTTAGATCAATGGTCATTTCCATGCTTGGCAACTTTTGTTCCACTTTAATCTCTCTGACAATCTGGTCATCATACTGATATGCTCTTGAGCCAGCCGATTGATTGCTATACGAATACTTGACATACCTAGAGTCACGCGAGTCCCTATCTGAAACAAAATCACTAGAAGTTGAATCGTAATCATTCACACAATCATCATAGACAAATGACGAATTGTTAACTAATTTTTTTCTACAACTAACATTACTAGAACGACTAGTTCGTTTAGCAGGCAGACTAACATCACGTCTGTATCTCTTACCACACTGAGAATCGCTAGTGAGCGAAGAAGCGTCTATGATCAACTCGACTGGCTTGAAAAACGATGGCCTCGAGTGTCTCCTGTCTATCTGCTTGTAATAAGTCATTTTAGAGTCCATGCCTCGGTCCACAAAGTACTCGTCATCCGTGTCCACATATCCATAGTGAATTTGGCGCGTGTACACCGGAGGCAAGCTGCCAGCTCGATGAAACACCGGCTTGTGAAATATCAAATTGACTGGCTCAAAGTGCTTCGACTCGTTTATTTCACGCACATAAGTACTTGAGCTCGAGTGAAGACCAGATCCGTACATGGACTGATCTCTGTTTATAATCAACTCAATGGGCTCGTAGTGAGGCGCAACGTCTTTGATCAATGTAGTCGAATAGTCGACCAAATTTGACTTTTGAGTGTACGATGAAGAAGAATAGGCCGAGTGCGCATTAACAACAAATGGTGCTGATTCGCCAAACTCATGATGCATTCTACTTGCTCGGCTCCACTCGTCCGCCATGTCTATTTGACTGCCAGTGTCTCGGGTCTCGGCCATAGTCTCTGTGCACTTTGAATCAGTGGCCTTGAACTCCTGATCCTTGTAAGTTGTTGTTCGAAGCTCTTCTTGGGTGTAAAGGCCGCCGCTCATCACTCTAAACTCGTCTCCTTCGAACAAAATCTCGGCCGAGCATGTCGCTGTGCCGTACTCATTCTCAGCTGTGATCGAATAGCAGCCGAGATTTTTCTCCTCGAATCTTTCAATCACAAATGAATAGGAGTCGCCCGCCATCACACATCTGCAGTTGTCAATCTGCGGCGTTCGTTCATTGAACATCCATTTGACGTTGGGCTTGGGCGATCCAGTGATGATGGCCTCGATGCGCAAGTCCTCGCCTATGCGCACATGTTTGTTGTAGAACAGCTTGTTGAATTGAGGCGGTTGGCCCGTTTTTTTTGTTTGTGTCACACTGATGCTGTGAGAGTGGGTGTCGTGCGGCTGTTGCTTTGACTGCGACACAGTCAAGCGACCGTACGAGCTCGTCTCACCATACGTGTTCGACGCTTGTGCTTGTATAATACCTGAATCTTCAGATACACTTTCGGTTACGACAAGGTAATAATCATCGCCCTGTCTGGCCATCTAAATAACAAGGAAAAAAGTGAGTTAGTTGTGTGGACATGTTAGGGGGCTTAGTTGAACGAACGCTTAGTCCAAGCTAGCTACCGCTTGAACTTCTAAAATGCGCATTCGACTTTTGTGTCATGCTGGTCAAACGGTCTACTTGATTGATCATCAAAGTTCAGAACAGTAGACCATGTTCTGTGAGTAAGCAATTTTTATTTTTTTGCGAGGAACGAGCTTGCCGTGACCAGCTTTTAGCCAGACACGAACATATTGAAAGGATTTTGAACAGTCGAATTTTATTGGTCCGCTTTTTATAAAATGAATAGCTAATTAGTTCTAATTGTTTCTTACTGGATAATTAAAAATTAAAAAGTCGGGTCTATTGCGTTATGTGATCACTGGTTCACATAAAAGGTGAACCAACTTACCCAACCTAAATAGGTGATCAGTTGTGTTCACTTTTTAGGTGAACCAAAAATATGTGTACTAATTAATTAAAATTTTTTTCAAAATGATCACCTAAAATAAAAAGTGTTCACCTAAAATAAAAAGTGATCACCTAAAATGATACTTACCAAAAAAATTATGACAAAGTAAATAAAAATTTGATTTTTCAAAATTTTAGCTTTAATAAATAGTCATCTTATTTTAAAAAAATTGCAAAACTTTTGCACTAAAAATATTAAAATTACAATAAAATCTTCATCTACAGATGAAATTGTAAAAATAACTTTAAATAACAAAAAGATCCTATAAAATGTGATTTTTGTGTAAATTATTTTGAAAAAAATGGTCTCAAGAGACACATTACTGTCAAGCATTAGAATCAATAAAAAAATTTTTTTTTGGCTCACTTATTTTTTTTCTCTTGATTAATAATTTTCTCACCTATTTTTTTTGGCTCACCTATAATTCAAAAAAATTAAAAAATAAATTTTGATTTTCGAAATAATTTTTTTTGTACACATATTTTTGGTTCACCTAAAAAGTGAACACAACTGATCACCTATTTAGGTTGGGTAAGTTGGTTCACCTTTAATGTGAACCAGTGATCACATAACGCAATAGACCCAAAAAGTCTACTAAAATAAAAGGAAAACCACGGAAATAACGGCTTGTTAACCCTTGTAAAGTTTAGAAATTGATTATTTTATTTATCTTAAATTGTTTATTTGTTGTTTTATACGAAAATTTGAGTGCAAAAGAAAAAAATAAAAACACTAATTTGTAGAATTTTTTTTTCTCTTCAATTTGATATATGACACTCGGCATAAAAATATACGGTAAGGCAGAGGTAAGAAAACTGCTTCTTAACATCAAAAAGATAGCTAATAAGGATAAAAGTGGTTTAAACAGAGACATTTACTGTTAATTATAATTATTATAATTATTACTTTATGATTTTTTACTTTGAGCTTTTTCGCTACCTACTTTTTAGGCTTTGAGCTAATTAGAACAGCATTACTTTCGTATTACTTCCTGTTAAACCTTTATATATAAACATAAACGATGTGAGTCATTCTGTTATTCGCATTAAAAATGACAATGTATCAAGTCCCTAAGCCTCGCAAGAACGCTAGTAAAAAAGTTATTGACACTACGATTGCAAAACGCAAGAAGGTTGTTCTTAACTTTGTTCAGCGGGAGGAGATCATCACTAAGAACAAGAATGGGTACTGCCCAAAAAAACTTGCGCTATATTATATGGTTGGCTTGACCTACCAATCAACAATCAGTTTTTAATATTTATTGGTTAATTTTATTCGTTCCTTACTTTTTCCTTCCGTTAATTTGTTGTTTTTATTCGTTAATTGCTTCTTTGTTCTAAATAAACACTCTAAATAAATTAACACTGTGTTTACCCCTCTTTTCGTTATCAAATCATGTTATTCGGAAAATTTATTATCCGGAAGACTTTGAAAAAAAAAAGCTCGAATCTCATTCAGGATCTCATTCCTGCAACCGGTTATTGACTGAAATAATAGTTACTTAACATAATTAACATACTGTTTATTAAGAAGCAGTTTTCTTACCGCTGTATAAGACTATAAGCCTTTTTTTTTTTGAAGAAATCTCATAATAGTATACTTGCTTATCCTAACCCCTTGAGTCTTTAAATTAAAATCAGTGGCAAGTTTTTGATAGCTAGATGTAGGATCTTTCCTAATCTCTCTAATAATGTAATTTCCATCGCTTAAAGTTAGCTTCAGAGGTCTACCAGAACGGCTTCGATCAGAGACAGAACCAGTCTCTTCATATCGTTTCTTAGTTAAAGAGACACATTTTGGAGAAACACCTAACAACTTGGCTATTTCGTTTTGCTTTTTATCTCAAATTTTTAGCAGATTCACAATCAGCCATTTTTGTGGGCCAGACACATTTTTTTTAACCATTTTTTGCCAAATTAAATATTTTTTGGTAATGTTATTTAGAGACCAAGTGAGGAGTTGGAGAGTTTCTAAATTAAACAGTTAACGAGCAAAATTTACTCAAAATTAGAAGTTATTAAAGAATTAATCATAAAGGTGTTAAAAAAGGTAGCAATGGTTGCTAAAACTTTTGGATTATCCGAATTTCTAAACTTTTGCACCGACTTTTATTTTTTATTTTTTAGAGGAATTATGTTCATTATAAATATTTAAAAGTTGATTATATTTTTATGCCTAGTGTCATATATCAAATTGTAGAGAACAAAAAATTCTACAAATTAGTCTATTATTTTTTTTCTTTTGCACTCAAATTTTCGTAAAAAACAGCAATAAACAATTTAAGATAAATAAAATAATCAATTTCTAAACTTTTGCAACATACTTTATTAGGCTCATTCGATGATTCCCTATTTGCAAACGCCAGAAACCTGTCCCTCAAAACGTTATTTTACGACTTCAAAGATATATTTTTTAGTTGTGCAAATTCATTAACTATAATTACTGATTTTTCACCAATTTTTCTAGATGAATATAAAAATGACTTACATTTCATAAAATTACTTAATTTATTTAAAAATGTGAATTAATTTTAAAAATCAAGTTTGATGCTAATTTTTTTAATATTTAATTAAATTTAAAAAAAATAATTTTTTATTTAACTTTTTTAAAATTTTTTTGTTCATCTTTTACCACTTTAAAAATGAAGTGCCGAATTGGAACCGAATTGTAATAAGCAAAGAATTATTGAGATCTTAATTAGAAACCAGATTACAGAACTCACATGTTTAATCAATATTCATACCATAATATTCTTAATTATCCAAATATTGTTATAATTCAAACATAAATTCTAATTGTACGAAACTTCCTTCTCGACTTAAACGTCTATCTGCAAATTTTTGTTTTTTTAAAGTATAACTATGTTTAATTTATAATTTTAATGCGATTAAGAAAAATTAATAAGAATAATATCAGTTATGCAAATTTAGGAAAAAAAATTTTTTGTAGTAATTTTAGTTAAAGTTTCAGTAAATTTATTTCTTTTTAATTTAAGAGAAAAACTTAATCAATACTTATTTTTTTTAAACATATTATCTCTATTTGTTTAATCAATAAACTAGGCTGACAACCTAAATGGTGAAACAGCCCAAATATAAAAAAAATAACGACTCGTTACTCGCATATATAAAGCTCTACTTCCTGTTAAAAATTTAAAATAATATTTGAAATCAAAAAATCAAAAAATAAAACCCAACCATCTATTACGTTCCATCTAGAAAATTAAATCTAAACACTAATCACTTAACACCTATATTCGTACCTTGACTCGGCTAGATTCTTCTAGTTGAGTGGCGTTTCTGAACCATGTGATGACCGGCTGAGGAAAGCCGGTCACTTTGCATTTAAAGCAAACATCGTGGCCCTCCGAAACACTTATGTCCTTTAGTACTTCCACAAATACAGGCTTATTTTCTATCTCATTCGACAACACATTCAATCTGCACTGAGATCGGCTCTGGCCAAAGTTGTTGATCAAAATGGCTTTGTATTCGCCTGAGTCTTCTGGCTTGCAACTATCTATTGTTAGACAATATTTGTTGTCGTCTTGTTGCACACGCATTTGATCCGTATCTCCAATTTCTTCGTCGTTTTTGAACCATTTTATCTTTTAATTTAAAATTTTAATAAACTAATAAAATTTTTTGTTTAATATTTTCAGAATTTAATTTAATAGTGATCTAATAAATTAAGTTATTATTTGAAATCGGAGTTGTTTAAAAGTCACAAGTCAAGTCTGGTTTTTTTTTATAATCCCGACTTGGACTTTGATTTTAATTTTAAATTGTAAATTATTAAAACTTTTATAATTGTATTTTTTAACAGATAACTTTTTTTTTTAATAATTCTAAATTTGTTGAAAATTTAATTTTTTAAATTTTAATGATTAAAAAGTTGTTTGCAATAAAAAATACCGTACACCTTTGCCTACTACTGTAAAAAATATGTTCAACTTTAATTTAATTTTTTTTTAATTATTCTCATTAAAATAAACTTATAACAAATAAACTTAAATTTAAATTAAATTCCATTTAATAATATTTTTCGTTCGACTTTATGATTCGAAAACATAAATCTGAATTCTTGAAAAAAAATTTCAGAATTAATTAAAAAATAAGAATCAAAAAAATTCAAAAAATTTTTTTTAGAACTGTTATTTCTTTGTATTCTTTTGGATTGTATATTAATTACTAATTTAAGTGGTAAATAATATAAAAAAGACAAAAAACAGATAGTAAAGACTTGTTTAAAAAATTAAATAATTATGGTCGAATTTAGATTAGATTTTAATTCGATTTTCTTTCTATGTTTTAATAACTATTAAGAAAAAATTTTAAATTGAAAAATAAAATTATTATAGATGCCTCAAAAGAATAAGCTTGCTTTGCTCAGTTAAGAATTAATCTATACATCCATAATTTGCTTGAATAAATCAAGTAGTTTTTATAATATGTTATTTTTTTCATATAATTTTTTTTTATTCTACCTTATTTTTAACTATATTTATTTAATTTTTTTATTAATCCGAAAGAGCATTTGCTCGCCACAGATAAACAAATAAATAAAAATAAATATATTAGTATCAATTTAACTAGAAGTTATTAGTCTAATTTGTCAAGTTTATGGATTCAGACCTCGTCTCCCAATAAAGTTTTTGTTTTAATCCGAAAACCTCGAACAAGACTGGGGAAGAGTCATAAATAAAGTAGAACTTTACATTATATTTTAAAATTAATTATTAAATAATTTGTATAATTTGCTCTGTGTAAGCAAAAAAATTAAATTCTTTAATTTAACTTAAAGGTCAAGATTGATTTAAAAAAATGAATGATAAAATCTAACATTATTTCTTAAAAATTATCTTTAAATCTAAATAAATTTTAAAATTAAAAAAAAAAAATTTAATTTACGTTTGGCCGAGGCTGACCGATAGCAAACAATTCCAATTTTACTTGGCTTCCTTGTTTAGTTTCAACATTCTTCAAATGTCTTAGAACATTGGGAATTTTATCTTGCAAATTTTGTTCAGTTTCCTCCGAGTTCTCTTTGACAAAAAGCTGAGTGCTAGATCTAGCTTGTCCCATATCATTTCTAATAACAACCGAATATTGCCCAGAATCATCGGGATATGCCTCGCTGATCTCCAGACTGGTCGAATCAACATCAATTACAATCTTAAAATCCTTACTCAAACCCATTAAATTTAAATCAATGGGCTGATTATCTCTGAGCCAAAGGATGTCGACTCTCGGAAATGCCGAGTATCGACAGCTCATGCTAATCGGCTTTCCTTCCTGAACAGTGTACTGAGGTAGCAAAGGCTGTTCTATGACAGGAGCTCGATTTGAATTGACTGGAATAGTCCGAATAATCGGTCCTTTAAAATAAAATTAATTTTCAAAAAAAAAATTTTTCTTTGCCACTTTACTCCTGACCAAAATTCCGCAGCTACAATTGGCTTCACCATATTGATTTCTAGCCAAGCATGTATAACTTCCATTATGCAAGTCCGGATTGGCATTGCTAATTGTCAATTGTCTTACATTCATGAATTTGCTTGTTCTCAGACTAGAAGTGACTGATTCGGGTAAAGAATCTAAAGCAACTTGGTCCTTGTACCAAACAACTTCTGGTTCAGGCTCTCCTGAAATTATGCACTCTAGAGTGTAGTTGGACTCGGCGTTTAGCTGAACTGACTCGAGTGGAGAGACCACAAATGGTGCACTACCTTTTGGCTTACTTTGCTCTTTTACTTTTAGAAAAGCGCTTGTTTCAGCCATGCCCATGTCGTTAACAATCCGGCACGAAAACAACGCATTGTCGTCCATTTTGGTACTTTTGATCAGCAAACTCAAATTGTAGTCACTTGATGAAACAGAAAAATCTTGTCCATTTTCAATCTGAGTGCCGTTTTTGAACCAACTAACTTCAAATGGAAGTGTTCCTTCAGCAATGCATTCAAATAGATACTGTGAACCATTAATTACCACTGCACTTTCTAATTTTTTTGTAAAGTTAGGCGCTATTTGATCATCTAAAACACTTGACTCGTGATATATTTGACTAGTTTTGATTTTTTGAGCATTTTTGTCTCTGATATTCTCCACATCTTCTTTTAGCTGAAGCAAATTGTTCATTAAATCCACATTTTTGGTGACTACATGTCTGACCCGACTCGGTCCGTCGAGATCACCATAAATCTCGACGGCCAAATTGGTCAAATACTTGACCTTAGAGTCGTAATATTCTTTGATGTCATTTAAATTTTGGTCAATTTGATCCAAAACGAACTCGATTTGCTTTGGATCGTAAAGCTCTGTTCTGGTCACTACTAACCTATTGACCAGTTGTGTTTTTTGCTGGGTCCAAATGTCCAAGTCTTCGTACATTTTGTAAAATTCATTCGCCTGCAGCAATAGATTGTGATAGTCTTTTAAAGACTGGTTTAGAGATGACCATTTGTCATCCAGTTCGCGCAAGCTCAAATTTAGTTCCTTTTCTTGCGAGCCATCCAAATTGTTTATGGTAAAATTTTCAAGAATATTTTCAACCACTTTTTTCCATTTGGAAATATTTTCTGAGCATATCTAAATAAAAATGTTTTTTTTTTTAATTTAATACAGTTCAGATTTGACAAGCAGATTTCTGATAATTTAGCGTAAATTTACGTAAAAATTGGGAAAAATAAAAAGGCCAAAAAATAGCTCGATTTTTTGAATTTTTATTATTTTCTAAAAAAATTTGAAAAAAGTAGTTTCTACTTATTTGATTATATTTTACCAAAAGTTACTTTTTTTTGACCATATTTTACCTTTTTTTGCATAAATTTACGTGAAAATTAGTAAAAAAAAGTTAAAAAAAGGAACTTTTGGTAAAATACAATCAAATAAATAGAAGCTACTTATTTCAAGGCTTATTAGAAAATAATAAAAAATTCAAAAAATCGAGCTTTTTTTAGGCATTTTCATTTTTACCAATTTTTACGTAAATTTACGAAAAATTACGCAAATTCACTTTTTGTCACAAAGTAATTTTACGTAATTTTTCGTAAATTTACCAGAAATCCACTTGTCAAATAGGCACTGTATTTAATTTTTTGGTGAAAAATTACATTCATATTTTCGGTGAACTGGTCAAAAATTTTCAAATCCTTCTGAACCAGCTCGTAACTGTGACCAATAGATGAGCGCTTGCGGGCGATTTCGTTAAGCATCATGTCCAAATCGCGCACTATCTGATTTTTTTCTATCATCACTTGGCACAATTCGAGCTTTTTCTTCAGAGCTCGTTGCTTTTCCTCCCACACTCTTTCCCAAGAGCGCTTATGCTCCTCAGTTCGAGTCAACAATCGCCGAACTGCATCACTAGTATCTGCCTCGACTCCCTTTGTGAATATTTTTAATAAAAAAAAAAAAAAAATTTTCTTTTTCCAAATTAAAATGGCATATGATTATCGCTTCAGTAAAATAATAGAATTAATCAGTAAATATAATATTT
This sequence comes from Brachionus asplanchnoidis, assembly GCA_025491095.1. Classification (NCBI taxonomy): domain Eukaryota; kingdom Metazoa; phylum Rotifera; class Eurotatoria; order Ploima; family Brachionidae; genus Brachionus; species Brachionus asplanchnoidis. The sequence goes on from JAILYF010000019.1 coordinate 2,845,866, forward strand.
TATTAAGTAAAAAGGATTATCCCATCAGAAAATTATTTTCAGCAAAATTATTTTTTCATCAGCAGAATTGTATATTGGTCAGCACAATTAATTTTTAGCTAATAATAATAACAATACGACATCATCTGAGCAGCACATAAGTTATTATCATTGCCAAGATACTGACGTTGAAGCTGAAGAAATCAACTGTTTATAAGAAAACGCGTGGTGTTGGAAAAATATACGACCCTCAAGGCACTTTTGAAACGGAGTCCGAAGTGCGTGGGTCTAGACGCCCGAAAAATGCTTAAAGAGCACTCATCAAATAGTAATTTTATTGTCAGTTAACTAAAATTCAATAAATTTACTGAATAAATAAATATTTTTGCTATTTCTTTTTAATTAATTTACTGAATTGGATTTATTGATTTAATAATATTATATTAACTGAACATTTAATTATTTTTTTGAAATTATTACTATTATTTTACATTATTTTACTAAATAAATTATACTGCAGATTAAAATACTTTTGCTAAGGAAATTCAATTAATTTACTGTATAAATAAATATTTTTGCTATTTCTTTTTAATTAATTTACTGAATTGGATTTATTGATTTAATAATGTTATATTAACTGAACATTTAATTATTTTTTTGAAATTATTACTATTATTTTTGCATTATTTTACTAAATAAATTATACTGCAGATTAAAATACTTTTGCTAAGGAAATTCAATTAATTTACTGTATAAATAAATATTTTTGCTATTTCTTTTTAATTAATTTACTGAATTGGATTTATTGATTTAATAATGTTATATTAACTGAACATTTAATTATTTTTTTGAAATTATTACTATTATTTTTGCATTATTTTACTAAATAAATTATACTGCAGATTAAAATACTTTTGCTAAGGAAATTCAATTAATTTACTGAATAAATAAATATTTTTGCTATTTCTTTTTAATTAATTTACTGAAGTATAAATAAGATAAAATATGCATTATTTTACTGACCATATAATATTTTGTCGATTAAAATTTACCTGTCTTCTAACTCTGTAAACAATTTCATCACCTTCACCAGACGTAAAATTTAACAACTTGATAACATGTTCTCTTTCGAGGACATGGTCTTTGAGCATGTTTTCAGCAGTGGTAATGTCATTTGGTAAATCGCTTTTTGAACATTTTTGCTCCGATTCGGTTATTATTTCCTCCAGTTTGTGGTAATTTTGAAAAAATTGAATAGCCATTTGCAACAGAATCTTGTACTCGTTTATTCTGGCCAAAAATCTTTGTCTTATCTTTGTCAGTTCGTTGACAATCATGTCTTTTTGGCCCTGGGTATCTCCATTCAATGACAAAATTTCTGCTTTTGTTATGCAATCTTCGATATCGATTGATATTTGTTTTACTGTAGGCATGAATTCGTCCAAATTTTGTTGGTAAACCTGAGCCATTTCAAGTGTGTTGCCAAATTCACCAGTCACTTTGGGAAAAAAATTTTCCTCGACATGAATTGTTTTTTTGATCAATTGGCGCGCATTTATCAAAAATTCCTGCCATTCTTCCTTAAAGCGTTTTTGACTTGACATTTTCTCTTTCCAAATGTCCATATGAGAACGAATATTTTCAATTTGGTTAGTGGCATCGTTCATTATAAGTTCTATATCACTCACCATGTGGTTTGAATTTAATTTCAAAATTTCATTATCAGACTTAAAAGTTTTAGTTAAAAAAAAAGATGGTATCAATATTTTTATTAACTTTTTCTTTGACAAAATTTCCTAAAAATATTCATGTATCCTTGAATTAATGTTGAAGTATTTGTTAAAGTCTAATGTGAAACAGCACTATTTTAAAATTTTCTTTTTTAGAGTTATTGTTTTTATTATAAATCAATTGACATTTGTTAAGAAAAATTTTATCAAATAAGAATATTCTTTTTCATTTATTTTAAATTAATTAATTCCTATTTAAGTTCATAAATACCTCTGATTAATAAACAGGCTTATTTCATATTGAGTTAACTTAAAAAATATGGAAATATTCCTGAAAACACATTGAAACATTTTTGAAAGCGTATTGAAGTATTTTTGAATACCCAATAAAGTTTACTTAAAGGCATTGTGAATTTCAATAAAAAAATTCCAATGGAAAATTTAAATTCTTGATAAATATGGATTTTGTTCTACATATTTTTTAGTAAGTTTTAAAAGGCGTAACAAACTTTGTTAACAGTCCAGTTTAAAATAGAAATAAAGTACGGCAAAATATTTTAATAAAACGATTTATTGGACTCAGTAAATTTGCAAAAACAAAACCTTTGAACAAAGCACTAAAATTGGAGTCAATTAGACAAATTTATTATAAGCATAAAATATTCTTTGTCAAACAAACTTTCAATAACCAATTATGTAAAAACGTATTTAAGTTTTTAAGAAAAGATTACAAGATATTTGATAGAGAGAATACGTCTTTTATTAAACAGTTATCATAAGTAGAAGATCTGACTCATATAAATTGCTCTGAATATGATTTAGCATTCAGTGTTAATTTGATTGAATGGTGCCTTGAATGTAACAACAATGGACTAACCGACTCGATAAAATACTATTTTTATTTAATAGAATATTGTATGTTGAATAATCTTAATCATTTTTTTGTATATAACAAACTGAATTTTTTACTTAATTGTAAAATGGATATTTAATTTTCTATTAATTTTTATTTCAATTTGTCCATGGGACTTAAACTTTAATTAAATAAATAAATAAATAATATCTGTCAATAAGTTGATTATATTATATTATATTTAAATTTTATTTTATATAATTTTAATTAAAAGTTATTTACGAATCTATGACAGAATTTAAAACTTAAAATAAAATAAATTTACAAATTGCAAAATAAAATGCTATTTGAAAAGACCCTATGAACAAAAAAAATAATTCTAAAAATATTGATATTTTATTTGTTCATTTTTATTTCTTGTGTTAATCAAAATTAACTTTTATATGTTGAATTTAGTGAAACATATTTTGTTTCATCTTTTTTCAACATTAAAGTTCATAAAGCTCAATTTTTTCAATTTAAATTAATGAAAAAGAATTTTATTTTTGTAATTATTGAAAGATTTGTACGAAAATTCACAATGCCTACTTAAAAAAAACATTGAAGTATAAAAAAAGTATAGTTTACTTTAAAAAAATGAAGTATTTCTGACTTAATGATAAAGTTATTTTTAAAAATATTTAAGTATCCATAAAATTTACTTAAAAATTTATTAAGTATTCCTAGCTAGATAATTAAGTTTACTTCAAAACAAATTGATTTATCGCTGAATTTTTGATAATGGAATGATGTCAACAAAAAAAGTTAGCAGGATTTATTAAAAGTATAATTCTAAAATAAATTTTTACTTTTCTAATAGATGCTATTGATTGACGTCCCTTCTGTAACAATTCCTCATAGTATTGTTCAATAATTCTGCTCTTTTCTAATACATGTTGTTCAAAAATTGAATCAGCTCGAGGACTAGTTTGACACAAGTGATCATTTAAATTTTTAAATAACTCATTTAAATCAATGGATATATTTTTAAATTTTGCCACTATTTTAATAAAATCCAAATAGTCAGAAGCAACTGCAATTCGTTGTTCAACAGTAAGTCTAAGTCTGTTCCATTTTTGTTCTATAAGTTCCAAATTTTTGCCAATCTGACTCTTTTCTTCGCTAGTTTCGCATTCGTTCATCAAAAAATGAGCTTTTTCTTTTATTTGTTGATATTCCTTTTCATTTTGTCTCAAATCTATTTCCATTTGCTCATGATTATCAACATAGTCACTCACATACACAATGTCCAGACCCATATCACGATGTTGAGTCAAAAAAGCTTCGCCTATATTAGTGATCCATGAAAGCATCTTTTAGAAGAAAAATAAATAACAAAAAAAATTAATTTTTTTTGTGAACTTACATCATTATATTTGCTCTCGAATTCCATGAATTCCGAAATTTTTCTTGACTCATGGTCAGACTCAAAAGTCTGCACAAGTTTATTCTGGAATTCGTTGGTCAGTTTGCTTTTAATCTCATTGACATGTTCTGTAAATTCGTAGACTTTTTTGATCACATGATTAGTTTCAGAGTTTTCCGTGGAACATTTCTCAAGTATAATTCTGCCCTCTCTCAGACCAGGAGCTGAAATTTCAGCTAGTTTGGAGCTTAAATCAGCATGACGCTGAGCGAATTCAGCACTTGGACTCGCTTTTCTTTGTCCAGCATTGTTCTCATCCAAGTCGCGTTTTTTTTCATGCTCAATTTTGATCTCTCTCTCAATTTGAATCAACCTTTCCGAAGCCTGTTCGGTTTGTTTATAAAAAGAGACAACTATGGCCAACAGTTTGCGTCTTTGGTCAAGTTTGCGCGCAAATTTCTCCCATTCCTCTAGTAAAACATGAGCTTCCGAGTGAGCTTCATCAGCTCGTTCCAGTCCTGTGTGAATAAATTGATCAGCTGTGCGGATACACTTCATGACCGAGTCGTGCAGCAATTTTTTGAATTGTTTTTCAAATTTGAGTTGATTTTCCTGAAGCTCTATGGCTTCTTTGTAGTTTGTTCCCAGTTTGGAATCGACCAATTGCTTCATGCCCTCATTTCGGATCCATTCCAAAGTCTTTTTTATTTCCTCTTTTAAATAGCATATTTGGATGCATTGTTCAAGCTTTAATTTTCGCTGTCTCCACAGTTCTTCCATTTTGAGACGCTTTGAATTCAGCAATTCGAGCAAATTTTCAATGGAAAAGCAAGCTGAAGAGGTGGCGTGTTTACCACTGGTATCGCCACGGCTATAAAGGCTCATTTCTTTTAAGATTGCCAACAGTTCTTTGCCAACTTCAAAAGTGCTCAGCGAAGATTCCAGGATTTCTTTTTTTGAGCGTTGATGTTGCTCGATGAGAGCGTAGCCAAGATCTGTATTGGACACTTCCGAGTCCGATACGTCTTCGAACAGCCTGCTAGCTCGGTTCACTTTTTCAATAAACACCTGAGCACTTTGGTGAAATTTTACCGACAAATCCAGCAGTTTTAAACGCAAGTCCAACTGTTTTTCTATGTCGGACCAAAGTCCGTGCAAATTGGAGACAGCAAGTTGTCTGCTTATGCTCTCGGCTATTTGAGTTTTTTTATACTTTGTGAAAAAAAAATTTATTAAAATTTTATATTTTTTTTTAAATTTAATTATATTAAATTAGATACATTAAATTTTGATATCAATTCTTGATGATGTTTAAGCAGGCGTAGCGCTTCTTCTAAATTGTTGCCCACTTCCATTCTATCGGGCTCCATTTTTCGAATCGAAATCTGGACCTTGTCATCTTCAGACTAGAGAAAAACATAATTTTTAGATTTTTATAAAACAGTTAAAATTTATTTTCATTTATAAGAGTTTTTTTTATTTTATTATAAAGTGGTCGTCAAAATTAATTTATTTGGTAGATTATGGATCAATTTTTAATTAGAATTTAAAGTTGAAAAAATATTTTTTGTTTTTTATTAATTAAAGTTGGGGATTAAAGCTTTAAAATCTTAAACAATTCAAAAAATAATCAGAAATTTAATTTTTTTTTAAATTTAAAAATATTTTAATGTAAAATTTATCCTTTAAAAATAAACACTTTCTGCACATACCAGCTTCTTTTAAAAAAATGCAAGAAAAAGCTAACTTGAAATAACCTTGATAGATTTTTTTAAGAATTCTTTTTATTTTTTATTAAATTAATTTAAAATATTTTAGTATTATATTGTTAGAATTTTTAAAACAATACAGATGTTTATAGAAATAACAATTTAATTTTAGTTGTTCGAAGAACTTATTTTTTTGTTGATATTAAATATTGGTTCTAAAAAAAGTCTTATAGCAAAAAACTTTTACTGTATTAAATAATTAATAGAACTTTTTCAAAAAAAAAGTAGATCTTAAGATTTAAATTGCTCTATTTTATTTATAGAAAAGTACGCAATATATTTCAAGTCAGTTTTTTTAAATAATAATTTTATATTTTCAATTTTTAATCTTTTGAAACTTTACTAAATTCAGAATAAAAAGATATGGATTCAAGAAGATTAAAAATTGAATAAAAAATCCTATTATCTATCTATTTAAAACAAAATTTAATTTAATTAAGAAATAATTTTTTTGTTTTTCAAAAAAGTTTGTCTTTTAGTTTATGAAGTTTTTTTCAGATATTGGTCAAATGTTTGACCACTAATCATGTTATTTATCTGACTTATTTTTTAAGATGAATTTTATGATCAAAAAAACAATTTTTAAATATCCCGATCTGTGATTTAATTTTTGATCATAAAATTCATCTTAAAAGTTGGTAAAGTTTTGTTTAAAGAATGCTCCTATGAAATAGTAACATTTCAGTCGACAAGATTCTTGACGAAATTTCAGATTTTTCTTTTTTTTTTTCAAAAAAAAATATCTTAAATTTTAAAAATTAAAAGAGAATCTAAGTTACATTTTTTGTGTATTCATATTATATAAAAAATTAATTTTTTTTTATTTAAAATATGCTCAATTGGTCACAAAATTGACCAAAACAGACCTAAAAACAAGATTAGCTTTTCAAAAACCCATTGACATAAACTAAAATTTGAGAATTTTTAATCAAAAAAATCATTAATTTTATATGTAATAAACAAAATATTTTATTCGCAAGTGATTTTTTAGTTGGTGATAAATAGATAGCTTTAAAAATTAGAAAAAGTAAAATTCAATTTAAATTTTTAATTTCAAATAATTTCAATAAATTTTGCTAAGGCTTATTTTATACCAATTTACACCAAGTCGCAAACTTTTTCTCCACAATAGCTCATATCACTAACAGAATCAAAAAATAAAAGTTCTAGGAGAAAAAAAAAATTTATTAATTTTCAAAAAGAACAGACTGAAACAAACGAACACCTAATTTTAGAGTGGGCGCACTAAGGTTTCTAATTATTTAAGGTAGTCAACAAAAATCTAATCTAAAATCTCTAAAACTGTTTATCGCCCACAAATATTTATTCTGAACACTTTTCCAAGTTGTGTGCCGATAAGCCAAAGCTCAGCCAATTAATCTCTTCACTCATTCAGCTTTCTCGCTGAAACCTTACCACCCAGTGTCCTCAATCAACGACTAATGGATTTAGAAGCAAACAATTTCAATGTTTACCCAATTTGAAGCGTTTTCAAGCTACTTGACAAACAAAAGCTTTTCAAAAAAAAAAAAAAAAAAAAAACATAATTTAACTCGGAATCTCTCAGCTAATAAAAAAAAAAGTAGAAAAAAAAAAAAAATTTTAAATGCTTGTAAACACACACTAGTCGGTGGTAACCATGGCAAAATCTTAGCAATTCTCTCTCATTTTCTCTAATTTCAATTAAATATTCACTGACAAAGTATCTTTGGCTTTGTTTTATATTAATCTCAGGCATCGAGAGAGCTGGCATTTATTTTTCCTCCAATCTAACAAAACACTCTTTAAACACTGTTGATTTAAGTTGCTCTGAAATGTTAGTTGACTGGCAACAATGAACAAAAGGGACAAAAAACTCAATCTGAAGCTGAACCGGCTGAATGAAGAGGACGAGAACACGGGAGAGGCGGACGGCGACGATCAGCTGAAGCCCGAGGAGCAGGAACAGCGCAACCAGCAGCTGATCGCGCAGGAGTACGACTCTCTGCGCACCAAAATCCACCAGGTCTTCAAGCTGATGCCGTACTGCGAGCCCAATTTGGTGAGCGTGGCGGACTCGGACGACAAGCGGCTCGAGTTCCTCAACCACTTGCTGCTAGAGCGCTTCTGCGCCGACACCCAAGACCCCATTCTAAATCTCGCCGAGCTCGACCTCACCAACGCCTGCCTCAAACACTTCTCGCTGGCCAATCTCACCGCCATGCTCGAGCTGAGCCACAGCGACGCCTTCTCCAGCCAAGAGCTTTTCAACCTCAACCAAAGCCTAAAGCAAATCCAGTATTTACTGCTGAGCGCCAACTCGTTCAAACAAATGCCCTACGGCCTGCTCGACCTCTTCGCCAACCTCAGCCTGCTCGACCTCTCCGCCAACTCAATCGACTCCATCAATCTGTTCCACTTGAGCAAATTTAGCCAGCTGCGCGAGCTCAACCTGAGCGCCAACAGTCTAAAAGAGTTCGGCGCCAATGCGCCCACAGGTAAACGTTCATAATAGAGAAAAAACTTTTTAGAGAATTTTTATTTTAAGAGAAAAAAATTAGAGATAATTAAGTGTCAATATTATAGAGAATTTTTTTTTTTGAGAAAAAAATAGCGATATAAATTAATCAATTAGCAAATTAGCATAGCCACGAATAAATAAATCTTAATTGTTTTTATTATAATCCATGCATGAGTCTATGAGGCTCAGAAGTTTAAATAAATAATAATAATCCAAAACTTGTCGTTTTATCTTTTCTTCTTTTTTTTTTAGGCTTTTAATGTCATTGACTTTAATAGATTATAAAAAATAAATAAATAATAGATTACCAGCAAACAACAACAACAAATCAAACTCCATATTATTTTGTTCCAATCTGAAAAATTTAACTACTTTAGGGACTGTTAAGTTAAGGTGAATTAAAATGATTCATCTAGTTTGAATTTATTAGAATTTATAAAAATTTAAACTATTGATTAATGAAATTGAAATTGAAACTTTGATGATTTTTCTCTATTTTTTTTCTCTCTTTTGTAGAGATGGTGACTTAAAGATTTGACTCAAGTCAAGTACAACTCAAGTCTGACTTAAGTTTTTTTTTTTGACTTGAGTCGATTCATTTTTTTTTTTGGTAAAATTTACTTCGACTTGAGTCAGAATTGACTCTAAGTCAAAAAAAAAAAAAGCCGACTCAGACTCGATTCAAGTCATATGACTAAAAATGACTCGAAAATTATTTCGGTTTCTTAAAAATAATTGTGCACAAATTAAATATTTAAAGATATTTCTTATGCATTATTTTTAGGTTTATTTTTTATATCTGATTATTTTTAGGAAACAAAATTTTAAGACATGTAGTTATTTTTTTTTAGATTTATCTGAAAATGTCAGAATTAGCTAATTTGACCCTCATACAGCTTAGATAGGGTCAAAAATGACCCGATGAAATTTTTTATTCTTTTTCTAAAGGTAATATACTATTTAATTGGATATAAAATAATTTTTGATTGACTAATATTTGCCAATTAAAATAAAGCTTGTTTTATTGGTTAAAAAATTACACAGGGTCATTTTTGACCCATCTTAGTAAACAATGATGTTTTTCTACTCTTAGCTGGATGAGCGTTAAGCGAATATTAAAGAGTTGATTCTTAAAAGATCCCTCGAATAAAAACATCTGGTAAAATTTCTTGCCCATTCACTTCAAATATACTGCCGTCAAAGTCTCAAACAAAGATCGATTCATTAACATTCCAAACTATTTTAAATTGTTATCATTTTGATTCAAACACTTTAAACTCAATTAAAAATTCAGTTACAAAAAAATTGCCTACAAGCTGGGTGATCCTACATCTAACTTATATCGTCACATAACAAAATCTAATTCACTATTATTCAAGCATGAAGCATTAATTAAGGAAAACAAACTTTTAAATTTTAATTTTTTACGTTTTCCTTTTCGTCAGTCAAATGATTCAAAATGAGTCTAAGACTTACTCCCGAGTCTGACTCGGACTCGTAAGTCATCCTTTGATCATCATTTGATTCTGACTCAATTCGAGTCATTAGAAACTACCGTATTACCTCAAATAGAAGTAACCACAAATAGAAGAAAGTTGCTACTATTTGAGGCAAAAATTTGCCTTTATTTGAGTTGTTTTTCTCAAAAAATGAGTCTCGATTAAAAGAAAATTCACCAGTCATTTGTCATGTAAAACATGCATTTTTTTGTTTCTATTAGAAGAATAAAAATGGAAAAATTTCTTCTATTTTCTTCTCTCTTCTTCCCATGGGAACGTGTCAGGACTCGCGAGTCAAGGGGACTATAAATAATGGCGTCGAAAGACGTAAGTAGCGAGTATAAAAAAACTCTGTTATAAGCAGCAATGCTTCCGCAAGCTAACCAAATATAACTTGTGTTGTTCTACAAGAGGCTAGACTTGTCACAGAAAACTACTACTACTATTTGAGTCACTTTTTTGAAGTGAAAAATAAAAGAAACCCTTTGATGACCGAACTTTCTTTCATTTGAGGAAATACGGTAAATGATTCTGACTAAGTCATCTCAAAAATTTCGAGTCACTACCTCTGCTCTTTTGTATCTTCTCTATTTTTTATCTTCTCTTTTTTAATTTTTCTCTATTTTGATAGTTCATCCGGCCACAATCTCGTGCAGCGAGAGTGTGTTCAGCAGTGTGGAGCGGCTCAATTTGTCCGGCAACCAGCTCACCAGCGCCACATCACCACTCCTCTCCCAGTTCAAAAATTTAAAGTACCTCAACCTATCGGACAACAATTATCTAATCGACGAGCAAAGCCAATTGCCATGGCAACTGATGCCGTGCAATTTGCTCAATTTGACCGAGCTGGACATGTCCAAGAACAACAAGGTGTTGGACCAGGTGGCCAATGGCACAGTGGCGCCTCGGCGGACCCAACGCGCCGACAGTGTCCTCTCCTCAGCCTCATCAGCCAATTTTTCTCACATATCCAACAAAATAGCGTTAAAGTCCTTCAACTGTTTGATTAGTTTGAGAGTGCTTAATTTGAGCGATAATAACTTGGTGAATGTGCCGTCGGACATCAAAGAGCTGAGAGTGCTCGAAGAACTGGTGCTCGATCACAATCAAATCGAGTTCGTGCCCAACGAACTAACAGCGCTTAAATGCCTGCGCCGTCTTTCTCTTGGCCACAACCGGTTGCGCGAGCTCACCGACACATTTTGTCACTATGCCAAATTTAAAGAAAGTCTCACACATCTTGACTTGTCCGCCAACTCTCTCAATCACGACACACTCAGCTTTAAACTTTGTTTGTTCGAAAATCTAGCCTGGTTGAACTTGTCCCACAACACTTTCGACCTCATACCAAACACATTGCCAAAAAATGTGCGTCACCTTGACCTCAGCTACAACAAACTCAAGCATTTAATGGTCCGACCATTGGCAACAAAAGCCCAACAAGACGACGACGTGCTCGTCGCTCTTGACTTTGTGCAGCACACAAGCTTAAATCGGCTGCACAAGACCAAACAAAAGTTCGACATGAATTACGACAAGCCGGAGATTGACTCGGCCGAGCAGCTCACGTTGCCGCACGTGTTCTACCTGCGCAATCTATCATGGCTGAATGTGTCACACAACCGGTTGACAGAGGTGCCCGCCGACTTCGGTCTGCTCAACTCAAACTTGGAGTATTTGGACATGAGCAGTAATTTTGTGAGCCAAGTTAACACGTGTTTGTGCCGAGGCCTCGGTCTGCTCAAACACTTGGACTTGTCCAACAACAAAATACGCGAGATTACGGACAAAGTGCGCGAGCTCACCTCTCTCGAGTACCTCGATCTGAGCCAAAATAGACTGACCAGTGTGAACTACGAGCTGTGCGGCGAGCTAAACATGCTCAGACATCTCGACCTGAGCCGAAATTACTTGGAAAACCTGCCTCTGTTTGTGCACAATGGCTCTAGACGCTCGTCTCACAACTCGGCTCAGTCTGCCGCCAAAAAATTCACCTTCAACTTGACCAAACTGCAGATAATCAAGCTCAACTCGAACAAATTCAGGTCCAGCTTCTCGCTGTACACCACTCTGGGCCAATGTGTCAGTCTGGTCGAGTGCGACCTCAGCTCCAATGCCATTGTGCTAGTGGACACGGATGAAGTGAGTGGCACGGCTGACCAAGAGCTCGGTGATTTGTTGGACGAGCAAAAGGCCAAAAAGTTGTCTGCGCCAAAACTAAAGCTGCCAAATCTTCGCTCGCTCCACTTGTCCCACAACCAGGTGTCATTTTTGAAAGGCGGCTTTGTCAAATTTCTCAATGCGGTGTACAAGCTGGCGCCAAATTTGGCCGAGGTCCACTATGCCCAGTCAAATGGGCTCAAGCTAGCAAACGTTCACCATGCCGACAAAGACTACTGTTTCAGAGATGAGCGTGTGGATGATCAGGTTGTGCAGAAATTGCAAGTGATTGACTTGAGCTCAAATGGTCTGGTGCAATTTCCGGCATTTGTGCTCGAGTTGAAAAATTTGCGCCAAATTTACTTCAATGACAATTTGGTCAAGCGAATACCCAATGAGTTTTTCAAGGAAAGCTTCAGTTTGGACGAGTATGGCCGCGATTTTAAGAAGTTGGAAATTGGCAAGAAAAAGTCTGCAAATGGCGAGATGGATGAGGATGAGGAGGGTGAAGATGGCGATGAGGAAGAGTCGCGCAGGAAACGCAAGAAAAAGAAGAAAAGTAAAGAGATGGTGGCCAAAGTAGTGGATCCGTTGGACGAACAGCTCAAGTTGGTCGATGAGAAAGAGCAGGCTTTGAGGAGTAAAAGTTATCTAAGCGACAAATTGGAAGTGATTCACTTGAACAACAATTTGATTGAGTCGTTGCCGCACAATTTTTTTTCTTACTTTAAAAATTTGAAAGAGATCAAGCTGAATGACAACCCGTTGAAGGATCCGCCGCAGCAGTCCGTTTGCTTGAGCGCTCCAGCCAAGCTCACTCGCAATAAAATAATTGGCAATGCGCAAAATCAGAACAGGCCGGCTCTCGAGCTCACTTCGTTGTTGGACAAGAACGCTCGGCCCAAAACATCCAGCTACCATTTTGACAAGTTTCAGCAAAGTCAAAGTCAAGTGCAGTTGCCGCTATTGAGCAGCAATCAAGATCTAAAGCCTCTGCAAAGCTACATGGCAAAATACAAAAATCGCGAGGGTAAGCATTTTGAATTTTAGAAAAAAAAAATTTGTTTTTTTGGTTTCTTCATTACTATGAAAATCAATAAATTGAAGTTTAATTGATCAATATACAACAAAAAAATTTAATATTTTTTTATAATAATTATAAGTGATTTTTTTCGCGTAATATAATCTATGCCTATAAATTTATTAAAAATGACCATAGATATAATAAAGTTTCCATAAACTTATTAAAAATAGAATAAACTTAACAGTTATTTATCAAATTGAATAAAAAAGTAATAGAAAATAGAAAATTATCCTAAATTGATTAAAGCAACCTTAATTAGAATAAAAAGAACATTAATTGGTTCATTAGAATTAAGAAACTCATTGTTAGATTTCAGCTCGATTGGTTTGGATTTACCAATACATAATAATAAAAAAAGAGGCCCTCCTTCTAAAACTGTAAAGAGCTTAGAAGTTCAAGCTTCTGACCTAATTAAAGCACCTGAAGAAAATGCCATTTTCGATGATGACTTAACATCTCAAGATGATACTTCCAAGCGACCAAGATTTGATGACAGTGTTAGTAAATTATGTGATACTTGCCTTTGCAAAAAAAATTGTATTATTATTGCGCAATAAACAAATGTAAACAAAAAAAAATGAGTTTATTATTTTTCTAATGAATCTGATTTATCTTTAATGAATCTGATATTTTTTTAATAAATTTGTTACTTATCTCTTTTATTTGATAATAACATAATAAATTTGTTGTATTTTCTTTTATTTTATTATAATTTAATAAATTTATGGTATTTTTAATAAAATTTATGGTTAGAAGTGTTAACGGCCTTTTTTTTTCTGAGCAATTACTTGGCAGGCTTCGAGTAGTTTTGTAATACTTTTTAAAGATATGATTTTGGCGCGTATTATTATATTTTTTATTAAAAAAAAGGTAAAATTTGAATAAATTTATTGCACTTAAAAAGTTTGCTATTCAAATGGAGCTTTGATTAAAATTCAAATAATAATGCACATGACTTATGTTTAAATGGCTATTTCTATAAATATTATATAATTATTTAGCTAAAATATACCTTTGGAAACTTTTTTGAATTTTTCATTTATATTTAAGCAAATTGAAAAAAAAAACGTTGAGATTTGGCAATTTTTAATTATTACTAAAGTTTCCAAATCATTATTTTAAACTGTATTTATTTTATTGATATTTTAAAATTTTCTAATTTCTTTAAAAAATATATTAGAATCATTAAATCAATGAAGTTTTTAAGTTTTAAATGATCATTTTGATCTGAAAAATCAAATTATACGGAAATTATCTTCTATTTTATGACAGAAAAAGCTATTTGAAAATGATCGTCATAATAAAAAAAAGAAAAATTAAGGTTTTGTGAAATTAGTGTCGCAAAAAAATTTAATTTCTTAAAAAGTGTTATGCATAAATGAACACATGCCACACTTTTTCACAAATTTTCGGATACAAAATAATTAAATAAAGAATTAAATACTTACTAAATTGAAAATATAAAGTTTTTTTTTAAATAGAAATTTTTAATCACCAAATTTATTTAGCCATTTTTTTTTTAATTCTAGGAAAAAATCTTAAGCTTTTAAGAAATTTACCTTTTATTTAAAATCATGGTTTTAAGAATTTCAAATACAAATTGAACAGAATTGCTTCATTTTTTAATAAATTAAAATTTAATTTAATAAAAATACTAGAAAAAATTCTGCAACATAGTGCAACATATTTTGTTGCACCTTTTTTTTCCTAATATGAAATTTTTGTTTTTTATTTTAGTAAATCAAATCTTTTTAAATTTTATTGATTCTTTATTTTTTGTCTTTTTTTACATGAGAAAAATCATTTTAGTTAAAAAAGGTTAGTTAAATTAAATTTTCCTAATATTTTTTATTAACTCTAATTTTAATTGATTAAAAAATGAAGAATTTTTGTTCAATTTTTATTTGAAATTCACAATACCTAAAATTATTAATTAATTTTTACCAGTAAAATTCATCTTTTATGAATATTTTTCTTGAAAAATTGCTAGTTGATTTTTTAAACTTTTTATATTTAAAACTATTGAAAAGAAATTAAAAACGATGAGCTCTAGTTTGAATTTAATCGGTTGCTCCAATTTCACACTCGGCATTGTGGAATTTCATTCAAAACTTTCAATTAAAAAAAGCAAAAAAATCTTTTTAACTTTTAATCTAATAGTCAAAAATTTCCCCTGCGGTGAAAAAAAGTGAAGCAAATTGTGTTTCACCTGCTGCAAAAGTCTGCAAAATCCATGACAATAAATTGCATTTTATTTTTAAACTTTTACCGAATTAGATTAAATAGGATTTAATTTTGCTGATTTCCGCAATTGGTTTATAGGGTATTAATAATGTCCTTTTTAATCTTTATTAAACTGAGGACTAAAAAAGCATTTGATGCCCAGAATTGGGTCTCTACGATAATTTTTGATGATGACCATAAAATTTTGATAATAAACTTCAATTTGTTAAATAAAACAGCTTGTTTATTTAAATTTTATAGGTTCTAATTTTCCTAGTTAATTTTTTAAATTAAAATTTTTTTTAATAAAATATTTTTAATCTTCATGAAATTGTGAATTTTAAAACAAAAATTCAATTAAAAAATTTTATTAAGTCAGTACACTTCAATGCAATGTATTGCATTTTTTTGGAAAATATTTCAAAATTTTAAAATATTATTTAGTTCAAAATAAAAATTCACAATGCCATTGTGTTAAAATATTTACGAACTAATTATTTTTTTAGACATGATTTTGACAAACATGTTTCTGATTATAAAAGACAATGTGGACTCGTTGGAAACACTTCTTAAGCTAATGAGACGGCTAAAAATGCCTATGGATAGAGTGCAGTATGTGTGCAAAGAAATAAGTGACTCGGTGATGAAAAATTGGAATAAGATTGAACAAATTGAATTCAAGCCAGAGCCAGGACAGTTTCGTTTATCCAGAAAAGAGCTGAATAAAAAAATGCAACAATACATACTTCGCTTGCAAGCATGGAATTTGCTAAATGCTTGGCGAAATACCTACGGAACAGATGCTCAGAGTGAAGAGTTGGTGCGCATTTTTAAACTAATGAGCTCTAATCAATACGAAGTGGAAATATACGAAAAATTGAATACGTTCAAGCTCAATTCGAGCATGATTCGCATATGATCACTTCATTTTATTTATTTATACTTAATAAATTTGTAATTAATTTTAATTAAATTTTAAAAAAAGATTTTTTAAATATATATATACGTGTCTTTAGTAATCTTTATTTTTTACATGTTAAATTAGAGAAAAATTTAAAGTTTATTTTTAAAATTTTCATTTTCTTCAATTCAAATTAATTAGTCATTAAAGTTAAAAATTGAGCTGTGACAATTTATTTGTATAATTTAATGATTTTTTAGATAAGTTTGAGAAAAATTTTATTTTTTTTTAATAAAACAACTCAATAAACCACACATTTTCGAAATAAAAATAACAGTATTAATTCTTATATTTTTAATTATATAAAAACTTATTTTTTTACAATCAACTCATATTTTTGGGCAAAATTTTCTCCCTTTTATTTTCTAATTTAATCTTATCTTTAAATCATAATTTCTTATTCTAGCTGCTAAAAAATTCCAATTATTTTTTTTTCTTGATTTAGTTTATAGTTAAATTTCTGTTACATAGATTAATTTTTATTCTGCTAAAAAGCAAATTAACATAATTAAAAGGTGAAATTTATATATATTTTATCAAAAATTCAAAACTGAGAAAACATGTTGAGTTTATTTTTTTAATATATTCAATGCTTTGTAGGCCAAATTTAAAAAACTAGCTTAAAACTTTTTTTTTGAAAAAAAATTTAATTTAAAAATCAAATATTACTTTGTGAAAATAAAATGTTTTTATTGTTTATTCTAAATTTTTTTAAGGTTTATAAAAATTATAGTTTAATTTTTTTCTGTGATCGTGTAAATTAACTTTTTAATATGAAGTGCTGATTTGAGAAACTATGAAAAATGGTTTAAGGTAAATTTAAATTTTTGGTCAAAAACTGTCTCAACTGGCAAAACCTTTCATTTCACAACTTAATTTGACATAACCAGGCTTTGGTTTTGGAAAATAAAGATTCCTTTATGTTGACTGATTCTGATAAATAAATATTTTAATCATTAATAAATTAGTTCATGAACTGCGTCATTTAGACTACTCGGAACGACTATCAAAGTTAAAATTAACCGACTTGAAAACAAGAAGAGTACGTGGCGATTTGATTCAGATGTTTAAGATAGTTAATGGTATAGAGATTGTGAATTTTACCAACGGGATCAATTATAATACTAATAATTACTAATAATTTACTACTAATAATTTTTTAAGTGTCGCATTTTTAATAAACTTTTTTTAAAATAACTAAATAAAAAAAAAATCGTTTTGGATGAATAAATTTTCAACTTTTTTAAAATTTAAAAAAAAATATATTGATGAAAAAAAAAAGCACATACCCGAGTCAAGCTAATCTCCAGTTGACAATAGTCCGTATTGATACTGTGCACCAAATCATTTGACGAATAGTCCATGTTTCACAAATGATTCCAGCAAAAAAAATAATTTTTTTTTTCTACAATCGTTTAGATTCTTTACTTTTTGTCTAAAAAAAAATAAAAATTTAAAAACAAAAAAATTGATATTTGGCGAAAAATTCTACAACAACATATTTTACATTATTGCTAAGTCTGGTCAGTGGGGCTCTTTTTAATAAATGATAAACAAACAAATTTTTTGACCGGTTGCTATTTTTAAAGAAAGCAAAAATTTGGGCTAAGAAAAAACTAGCATTATTCTATTGTGCTAAACTCGGTCTTAATGTTTAATTTTATACAAATTTTAAGCGTTACCTAAATCGATCTATCCAATCATAAGATAAGAACCGAAATATTTAGAATAATAAGAATAGGTTAACTTGCTTACATAACTGATGCCATTCACTCGAACAGATTCAGGCTTGTAATTAAAATAAACTGCAGATTCTACCTATCTTTGTACAACATAATTTACACTACTTATCGAATCGGATGCACAGATAATCGCATTATAATATTCTTCCAATTCAAGATCAGTGTTAAACTATTTTAATAATTTATCTGTGTATCTATTTATCTAGTTCAAATGAATAGAGTGGCTTGGAGCGTGGTCATTATGGATCAGATCGAACAATCCGTGTTCTAGTGCTAGCAATAAATTACAACCAAATGCTAGAATTATGCCAGGCCTGATTGATTCCATTTCATCTGAGCAACAATTATCTTCTCTATCTTTTCTACACAACCCCTGCTCCAATGTTGAGCATAATGCTCGCCGCTTTTCAACTCCTACCTTTATTTGTTTAGTAATAATCAATTAAGTGTTTATTACTTGTAATTACATAAGAACCTGTGAGCTACTTTTAGCATAAACTTTTTTTTTCTTTTTTTTATCCGCCTTATCAAATATAATTTTGAATTGATCTCAGTCAATACTCTGGATGAAATAGATAGGTTTTGTGCTCTTATCTTCCAATCATGTTATTATATAAAAGTTTAATTAAAATGTTAAAATAAATAATTTTTTTCATCCAAATAAATACATTTTATATTTAAAAATAAGAAATACAGAATCAGTTTTAAATTTAACCAGAATGCAAGCAGATTTAATGGGATTTGATTTGTACTTAGCAATCTTCTTCTCATCAATTGAAAAGCTTGAGGTAAATTGATCATTATTTATTTTATTGAAATATGAAGTTTGGCTTAAACAGCTTTAAACATTAATTGAGCTTTATTAGTTTTTTTTATACAGTTTTTATTTGAATCATCAACAAAAGAAAAGTTTGTTTTGTTGTTGGAGGACGGGAAACGTTCAATCAATAGTAAGACAAAATAATGGTCATTAACTTGATAGAAAAAAAAACATCGAAAATTTATTTCATAGTTGCATAATAATAGAATACATCTACAATAGAAAATAAACCATAGATAGTCACTTAATAGAGTGCATCATTTAATATTTAAATAAAAACTTAGTCATGGAGAATTTTAATAGGAATAATGTTACCTCAACATTTTCACCTCATCTTTTGAGAAATGGAAAAATAAGAAAAATTTATTCACAACAACCTAAACCATCAGTAACAGATTTGATTAGTGACTTTGAGAAAAGTTTAGTTTTGTGTTTAGTGTTTAGTGTCATCACCTCCAGTTTTGGATGGTTTTATTCAATATGTTGAAAACTACTATGTTATTGGCAAATTAAAAGCCGATTCTAAAAGTATTAGAGAACGGATAATGTTTCCGCCAAATTCCTGGAATGTTTATGACCGAGTTTTGAGAGATTTACCAAGGACGAACAATAATATTGAGTCATGGCATAAGAACTTTGAGACTGATGCTAAAAAACATCCAAGTGTTAATTCTTTGGTAAATCAATTCCAACAAGAACAAAACCTAACTGACATGTATCTTGACCAATTAAACAGTGGTGATGTTTACACTCGTAGAGATGCTGCAATTGCAAAAGACGAGAAAATTAAATTTTTGTGTAAAAACTATAAGACAACTCAATTAAAAAATTATCTAGACGGCTTAATAGCTAATTTTTAAAACGGATTTTTATCGCACTATTAAATTAACATTCTATTATTTTTTTTCTATTAATTGACAAACTATTAATTATTATTTATTATTTATTTAAATTAAGTTTAAGTCCCATGGACAAATTGAAATAAAGATTAATAGAAAATTAAATGAAAATTAAATATCCATTTTACAATTAAGTAAAAAATTAAGTTTGTTATATACAAAAAAATGATTAAGATTATTCATCATACAATATTCTATTAAATAAAAATAGTATTTTATCGAGTCGGTTAGTCCATTGTTGTTACATTCAAGGCACCATTCAATCAAAATAACATTGAATGCTAAATCATATTCAGTGCAATTTATATGAGTCAGATCTTCTACTTTTGATAACTGTTTAATAAAAGACGTATTCTCTCTATCAAATATCTTGTAATCTTTTCTTAAAAACTCAAATACGTTTTTACATAATTTGTTATTTAAAATTTGTTTGACAAAGAATATTTTATGCTTATAATAAATTTAATTTAATAATTATAATTCTATTAAATAAATTTCTATTATCTAATGTTTTTTTTTCTTCACTATTAATTGGCATTCTATTATTTGAACAAGTGCCTGGAGGACGTATGATTAAAAAAAAATAATTTGTTTTTACATTCTTCCCTCGTTGATTCGGAACTCGATAGAATCTGAAACAGCTTCAATTTCGGTTATTTAAAATTATCAAATTCAATGAAAAAAATCAATTTTTTGAAAAATTCAAATTTGTCATATTATTAGTTGATGTCCTGAATAATTTATCAACTAGTACTTATTAATATTCATTTTACTTTATTTGGTAATTTTAAATGTATCTTTATTCTTTTAAAGAATCTTGGGCAACTTGAATTTCATGATCATGATAAAATGATCAAAATTTAATAGATTATAATCTTAATAAAAATGTTTAAATTAGCTTTTTTTAATATTTTTTAAATTTAATTGAACACATTTTAATATTTTAATTGAAAAAAAAAACAATTTAATTTTTTCTGATTGATTTTTAATTTATTTTTCTAAAATCTCTATTTGAAAAGTTTAAAGACAAATTTAAAATCCATATTTAGGTATCCAAATTATGGCTTTAAATGATATTTTAATACTGATTAAAATATATAACGACAAAACAAAGTTAATTTTTGTCTTGCAAAATTTCAAAAAATTGATTAAGATTTTAATTTACTTTAGACAAAATTCATATAATTTTCTATCCAATTTTTGATTAAACAAATCATGTTTAATAAAGTTTAGTAATTTTTAATAAAAGGATTGAAAAAAAAGCCCTTTTTTTTTAAATCAAAAACTAAAAATTTTGATTTTAAATTTAAATTTGATCATGAACTTCAATTTGCCAGAATCTTGTCATGTACATGATTCAATGAATAAGCAACTCTTTTTATTATTATATATCATCTCATCATTAATAAAGAATTAGTTATAACAATTTTTCTATTGTCTCATAATTACATTACAAATTTTTAATTATTTTTCTTTAAAAATCAAATTGAAAAATAGGAAATTTCGTTATTTAAATGTATAAATTGGTTAATATTGGTAAAATTTTTTTTTCAATTTTAGAAATTTAAATTGTTTTTAATAAAAAATAATGTTTTTTTAAAAATATGAAAAGTTTTAATAATTATTTTGTAATTAAAATAAATTTTACCAAAACAGGAAAAATTTTAAAATACCCTTTTTTCGAATTTTAATTTAAAACATTTTTTTTTCAACATAATTTTTAAGAGAAAAATTAAGAAAAAATTGAATTTTTCAAAAAATATTTTTTTTCTGTAAATTTTATATTTGAATTAAATTATATAAAAAAAGTAAAATTTCATGCTGTTGTTTTGTAAAAAATTTTTTTTATAAAATAACATTTAAATGAAAAAAATGATTTTATTAGATTCCATTAATGGCTACTTGGCCATATTGAAGGAAAAAATACCTTAATTATCTAAAGAAAGTATTTAATATCATAAAAGATAATAAGACAGAAAAAAGTGCATCCAATTGAAAACGGAAACCGCTCATGCCGCATTCGGTTCAGCTCGCAAAATGAGCCGGTCTTCTGACCTTCCGCCAAAATTTTGGCCGTACTTATGATCGTTCACCAAATTACTGATCATTTGCAAGAACCGTTCACCAAATGAACGGGTTAGATCTGCTCGCGTCAAACACTATTTTAAAAATTTTATTTAAAAAAAAATAATGAAATTTCTTTAATTAACCTTTAACATTTTGTTACTTCTTTCAAATAATTCTAATAACTAACTGTATAAATTGAGCAAAAACATCTTATATGATTTGAAGTATCTTGCTCTATAATTTTATGAATTTGAAGAATAAATTTTAAAAATTAGACTTAAACAAAAAAAAGTTAAAGTAAAATCTCATTCGATCTTATTTTGATTTTAAATTGACGAACAAGTTGATTTAGATAATTTTTCAGAATTTCTTTTTAAATTAAATGCTTTTTGATTTATTATATAAATTTTAACAAAATAAATTATTGCAATAAAAAGTGATATTCATATTGAACTTCTTGTATGATGAATACAAATTTGGTATTTTTAAGTTATCTCTATAGTAGAAAAGTTTTCAACAAATCTTTTGAATTTTTGATAAGTATTCATTCTTTAATAGATCATTATGAACAAAGGCGTAAAACTATTATCTTTTACCAAAAACCAAAATTCTATCATCAAATTTTATAATCGATTCAAAAACAAGACCTTTTTTTAACACAACTTTACAGTTCATAATATTTTGAAAAGTAGACATTTTCTGCAAATTCAAACAAATCGCTATTCAAAAATTAGAATTCTAAATTTTTAAAAACAAGCTTTGAATAATAAATTTTTACTGAAATACATTTTTCAGCTTTTATTAAATTAAGACCATTGGGTGTTGATTCAAAACAATTAAATAAAGTCTTATAAAAAATTTAAGATAAAATTTTTGTATCATAGCAATTTTATTCAGGTACTGGTTGATTTTCACTTATTCTAGGTCCATAAGTTCTTCTTGGACCTTGATAGTATCTTTGTCTTGGTCCATAAAAATTATCCCGGTAATTCATTCTGTTGAATGGACGTCTATCATATTGGTTATTCATATTAGGCGGCATATTGTCCATTATTGGTTGTCCCTGTGGTTCGTATCTTCTATTTGGACGTCGATTGTCACTTTGATCATAATACCTTTTGCTGTTCACAAATGATCTTGGTCCGTAAAAGCTTCGCGGCACTTGGTCATATTGATTCATAGGTCCTCTTGGATAATTTCTCGGCTCTCGTCTGTAATTATTGTATGTTCTAGGCTGTTCTTCAATTATTTGGTCATTATTTTGGGACGTAGTGATATTTTCATCCTTTTGTTGTTGAGGCGGCTTTGGTCTCTGTTTTCTATTTCTCCTTGGTCTTGGGGCTAAATTCTCTTGTTCAGTATTTTTATTTTTCACCTGATTATTTATTTGATCTGAAGGTTCTTCATTGACTTGTTTTATGGGATGAGGTGACTTCTGGTTTTTTCTATTACGTTTTTTATTATTTCTTTTTTTATCAAAAGCGTATTTAGAACCTTGGACTGGCTCACCATACGGTCCAGTTAAATTGGCCGCCTCAAGTCCTTTCTCGCCCTGAACAATATCAAATTCAACTTTTTCGCCTTCACCAACACTTTTTTGTTTTTTTTTTGGATTATTCCTAGCTATTCCGCTATGGTGAATAAATATGTCTTCTTCTCTGTCATCAAGGCTTATGAAACCATATCCATTTTTCACATTAAACCACTTGACTGTTCCAGTCACTTTTTGCTCTATCAAAGGCTTTTGCACAATTTTTTTATTTTCCAGAATTTCAGCTGATTTCTCTGGTTCGTCATTCAATTCAGGTAGTTTTTCTTTTAATTCAGCCATTTTTCGATCTAATCACGAGACCACTAAGAAATAGAATTTTCCTAATATTTTGAAAAAATTTTTGCGTATATTTTTAAATTGAGCAGTTAGGATTTTTTTATATTTAAGGTAATAATTTCATCATATCACAAGAAATTTCATTTAAAACTTTTGGTTGTGCAATAGCTAAAAAAATGCCAAGTTTATAAGGCATGTTTTTTTTTATGGGAACAATATTTTGAATTGAATTAAATAAAAAAAATCAACTTTTTTTAAAATAAAATATGTCCTCTTCTTATACTCACGTCACGGCGAAAAAAAATCTCAAAATTATTTTTATAAAAATTCTTTTAATGATATTGAAAAAATGCATAAATACTTACGCTATTTTATAATAGTCTGCAGTTTAAGTATACACTTTCCTATCCAAATTAAATTTACCTCTATCATAATTAATTAAAATAATTTTCATATTTGAAATTAAACTGTTTTGTGAAAAAGAATGAGTCTAATTTTTATTTGAAAAATTGAAAATAATATTGGAAATTCTTATTTTAAATTTTAAATAAATCAGTTAGATTTAAATTACTTACCTATACTATACTTTTCATTTAATTAATATACAGATCATTTTAAAAGTATATAAAAAATTATTTTAAAAGGTTGAATTTTGATAAGTTTTTAAAAAATAATCTACGGCAGCATCAAAAACGACCCGGAAAAAAAAGAACACTGAAAAGAACCCCGTTTTAACGCTGTTAAAACGGCTTCTTTTAAGCATTTTTTCAGTGTTTTTTCAGCGTTTTTTAGCGTTATTTTGGTCAGCGTTTTTTAGCGTTATTTTCGTCAGCGTTTTTCACGCCGCAGAACGTTGAAAAAACGCTGCTAAAAATCGATTCAATTGGGGCCAGATGGTTTATTGAATTTCTTCATCAGTTATAAAATATGATTCAAATAGCTGCTGAAAGCCTTTGACTGTTGTAAAATAATTTTCGCTGGTTTTCAGACTAACACTGTAAAAATTATATTAAGCAGTATTATTAAATAAAAATTAAAATATTTTTTCAATTAAACTTGACTTTTTTTTTAATATTTTAAAAGTTAAAGCTTTGATTAAAATAAAATTAGTTCTGATGAAACTATTACCGTAACCGCTTGATTAAAACTCCAGGAATAAAACTGTAGTTCCTTCTTTATACTATTGGAGTTAAGACAATACCCGACATGTTATAATATATTTTGATTAAAATTCTGGAGTAAAGGAGAATTTAATATTTTAAGCCATTTATAAAGGCTAAAATTCAGCCTTATTCCAGGAGTAAAGGCTGAAAAATAACGGAAATTTTTGAAAAATTTTGGAGTTAATTTTGAAAATCATTAAAGTCAAATTTAGCTTTTATTCTAATTTCAAAAAAAAAAGTTCGGTTTTATTCCAATAAGAAAAACTGAGTGTTTTAAAAAAAATTTTCGTTTAAAATAAAAAACATCGCTTAAGCTAAAAATTGAAAAATGATAAATGAAGAAGACAAAGGTGTTACTGATGCTCTAGAAGACGATAAAAAAAGGCGGCAAAGTAACTCGTTGGAATTTAAAAATGATGTCATAAAACATGTTCAAGAACATAAAAATCAAAGTGAGACTGGTCGTCTTTTAACGTTGACAGACGTCTTGTTTGTGAATGGTTTAAGAAAAAAGAAAAGATCGAAAAAACTTCATTTAAAAGACGAAGATCTAGGGTTACGTCAGAAACCGCTTTGTCTAGATTTCCTGAAATGGAGAAAGAGCTTTTAATATGGTTCACTAATGAAAGAGATAAAAATCGGTCTATTAATGGCATTGATATAAAGTTAACAGCGTTGAAAATTCACGAACGTTTATACTTAGCAAACTTATCAACTCAGAAATATTCTTTCTCAGCAAGTGATGGTTGGCTCTATGGGTGGCTTGATAGATATAATAAAACCTTAAGAAGAGTTACTTCTACTGGGAGAGACCTATCGTTTAATTATTTGGATTTATTATCGAAGTTTTTGAATGACTCAATCAAACAATTTAGACTACTTGATTTGAATCGTACCAAAATTTTTAATATGGATGAGACGTCTATTTATTTAGACTGTCCATCTCGTTATACATTTGCCGATAAAGGTGCAAAAAGAGTAAAAGTAGACACAAATGACGGAGAGATGGTACGTATATCAGCTGCTTTTACAGCTTCTGCTTGTGGTCTCATATTACCTATTTTGCTGATAATACCGCGTTGCAACGAATTAGAAAACTTTATCCTACCTGACAATGTACGATTAATTTACAAAACAACAGAAACATTCATTGAAGAGACGATTTGTGATTATTTGGATACTATAATGGGAAATCATTCGGCAAGCATGTTGTATTTGGACTCTGCTAAGTGTCATTTATCTTAGTCTGTGAAAGAAAAATTTACTCAATTAAACCTTAAAAAGTTCATAATCCCACCTCGTATGACCAATATCCTGCAGCCTGCTGACGTTTGTTGGTTTGCAAAGATCAAAAAGGCATATTGTGCAAAATGGGTTCAATGGCAGCAAGATGCGCCTAAAACGTATACAGTTCATGGTAACTCTAAATCACCGGGATATGCTCTAGCAATACATTGGTTGTCTGAAATTTGGTCAGAATTTGAAGAGAGTTTAATTGTCAATTCTTTTGATCACTGTGGAATAACAAGCCAATCTAACTTACACAAAACACTTCGAAATTTGGTAGATAAGAACTTGACATTCAACTATTACGTTGATGATTTAGATGAAGTTGAAGATATTTTAGGATTACTCTCAAATTGTAAGCGTATTTCAAGTCATTTACTTAGAACGCTTAATCACTTGCCAGTTCCGCTTCAGTCCATTAAATAGGTTGGAGTAATTAGGACCATTGTAACTGAAAGAAGAGAGGGGGGGGGGGGAATAATTTTGTTTTTGATCCTTCAAATTTAAATAAAAAGAAAAATAAAATAAGCTAAAATAATAAATAAAAGAAAGTAAAAAAATTTAATTTCCTCAACGTTTTTTCTTTCTTTCCTAAAATGTTCAATATTTAAAAATGAAGCTAATGATACAGAACGTTTCCAAACAAAGTATACAGCTATGTTATAGCGCTGGTCTAGAGCTGCGATTGAACATATTTTTTGCTTAAGAGCATTTGCATGAGCAATTGAACATGCTCTAGAACGCTCATGAGCATGTTCTAAATTGCTTAAGCTGACCATGAGAACTGCGCTAGCTATGCACAAGAGATGCTTAAGCAATGCTCTAGAAACTGTTTACTTTGTTTAGAAACGTACTGTATGAAAATTTTAAATTTTGAAGTAAATGTTTATAAATATAAATATGGTTAAATAAGTAACTAAAGTGAAATAAGTAACGCATGTGATAGGAATGGCAAAATTATTCCTTTCATTTAAATAAGTGTGAGAATGTTTTTTCTTTCATGCTTATTATTTTAGCTTATTTTATTTATCTTATTATTTTAATTTGAAGGATTAAAAACATCTGAAATAGTAAGAATATGAACAAAAATAGGATAATGTATTTGCTTGATTTTTACGACATATCGTTTCTTATCGAACACTGGTATTCAAAATGGACATTTTCGACTAAAATTACATATCTTATAACATTTTGAAAACCAGTGTTCGATAAGAAACGAATTTCGTTATTTCCAAATACCCATATACAAATTTAAGGTGATTTTTTTTATTTGTTTATCTGTGTCGAGCCAAAGCTTCTTAAGATTAAATAAAAATAAAAATTTTAAAAATTTTAAATTTTCTTAATTTAAATTATAATTTAGCAGCCGTGACCCTTAGGAAGTTCAAAATTATCTAAAAACCCTTTTTATCATTTCTCATGCGATTTAAATATGTTTAATGCATTTAAAAAAGATTCAGCTAAAGATTTAGAATTTCTTACTGAATCACCTAAAATGATTATAATATGACAGATGCTTAGCTTAAATAAAGAATTTATATTTTTATATAGAATATTAAAATCAACTAATTTGCGAAGTCAAAAAAGTTCTATTAATTCTAGTTAATCAAAAAATGTGTCATATATTTTTTTTAATTGTTTCAACAAAAGAAATTTAAATCTTATAGCTTTGTTTTAGAAAAAAATTATTTTTGAAAAATAAAAAAACGCTCCAAAACGCTTATAAAACGCCGTTCGGCGGCGTGAAAAACGCTGACGAAGAACGGCGTTCTTTAAGCGTTTTTTGAGCGTTCTTTTTTTCCGGGGATTGTGACAAATTCAATAAATTTAGTTATTTTATTTAAAAAATATTTTATTAATTGGTAAAACCATTTTCTTAAGGATGGTAACTAGAAAAATTATTCAAAGAGTTACTACTCGAAAGTAGATAAAATTAATTTCAATGCAGGAATCAAATTCAGCTGCTCAGATTAATATTGGAATTGAAAAAATTAAGAGAATAGATAGACCAGGTGAGCTTAAGAGCGATGAAATGCGGAATAAAATTTAAAACAAATTCAAAAAGATAAAATAAAAAAAAATAAGAAAAACAATTTATAAGGTAATCAGTCCTTTCAAATAGCTTTCGATTTTCAAAGCTTTCGAATAGGATAAACTCTTTCATGGCAGTTCTTTCTTTAATTTGATAAAATACGATATACTCATTTAATACTGATTATGTTGATGTATCCATTATAAAATAATGATTATCTTTTTTTTTAATTTAAAACAAAACTCTGAAATCTTCATTTCAATTACTCATTCAAAATTATTCTGAAAAAAAATTGAAAATTTAACCTTAAATTTGATTTTATAAATTAAATTATCTGAAAAAAAAAACAATTGTTGTAAATTAATCATTTTAATAGTTTATAATAGTTTAATATTTAAATTTCTACTAGATAAAATCTACTTGATTGAGCTTTTGTGTAAAGAATTTACGATATTTATGCAGCAAAAAAAAAATTAAAACGTGAATTAGAAGCAAAAGAGATCGATTCAGAATGTAAAAAATTCCTGACTTTAGACTCTCTTTTAATGGATTTTTTAAGATATTAAAAAGAAATAATAAAGACTTTTTTAAAAACTTTTTAAAAAACTTTTTATTTGTGAAATCTGCACATTCTTTAGATAATCTTTTTTTAATAAAAACAGACATTTTTAAACGCACAATTTATGGCTTACTTACCGATACTTCCTGCTGACAGTAACATTCAACATTGGATGAATCCGACCATCTATGATGGTCCACAAGAAGCATGAGGTGGTTAGACAAAAATTAAAATAGATTAGAGACTTTTTCTATGTATTAAAACTTGATAGACGTCAAGATAATAAGACAGGGCTATTTTTTGTTCACCACCAATAACATCACCTTCAGTCACCCAGCTACGGTCTAAAAGAATATTATATATAGGCAAGAAAAAAAGCCCAATGTTCAAAATCACCTTTTGTGTCAGAGATGTGGCTACTAAGATAAATTTGAGGGAAGTAAGGCCACACGACAGTACATAGTATGTCTATGGATCTTATATTTATTTAATTTTTTTTTTTTCACAATAATTCAATAAAAATGTATCTAGTGGCTACTAATTTTTTTCAGGGGAAAATCTTGCTATGCTGAATTTTTTAATTTGAAAAAAATTCGTCCCTAGGTGGATTCGAACCACCAACCTTTCGGTTAACAGCCGAACGCGCTAGCCGATTGCGCCATAGAGACTTGATGATATATCTGGTTTTATATAAAGATGTTTAATTGTTCAGTTTTTAGTTGATTTTTGACAGTGAAGTAAAGCTCTATATTCAAAAAATTAGTGCTATAATTTAATTTTTTTTAATCCAAATATTTGATCATGAATATTTCTTTTTATATTTTATCCTTTTTTATTTTAAATAAGAATTTTAATTTTGATCATTTTAAAAAGGCAAAAATAATTATTTTAATTTTTCATGGGGCTTAATTTTCAACAAATAATTTAAGAAAATTTGCGATTGAAAAAATGCAATTTTTTTAGTAAAATTTTCAATTTTTTTAATTTTCGCTATTGAAAAGATTCAAAAATTAAAATTCACGAAATTCAAAACTTTATTGCTATCTGAATTCCACATTTTTGACTCAAAATTCGTAATCTACGCCCTCAAAAACCACAAAAAACATTTTTTTGGGGTTGTTATTATTTAAAATTGTTTTTTTTTTGGGGTTGTTTAAAAAGTTGTTGTTACTTTAGAGTCTAAAGTTTAGACTCATAATCTCAAAGATAAAACTTAAATATGCTATAAAAGTATATATATTCTGTGTTAGTAGAGTAACCTAGAAGTTACTATTGTTACTATATCAATAGAATATTAATATAAGAATTTGTTAAAAATGCTCTTTCAGAATATATATACTTTTTAGTATATTTAAGTTTTATCTTTGAGATTTTGAGTCTTAAAAAACCACAACTTTTTTAAGGGTTTGCTATTTTTGGAACCCTGAGTGTAAAAAATTTTTTTTGAGGGTTTTCGAGGGCGAAGATTACGAATTTTGAGTCAAAAATGTGGAATTCAGATAGCACTAAAGTTTTGAATTTCGTGAACTTTAGCATTTTATAATTTTACTTTTTTTACGTAATTTTACGTAAAATTTACGTAAAAATGGTCTCAAAAATGTGGACTGGGTCCGACCGCCTTCGTACTGCAACTATTTATCTCAATCCAGAACAGCTCAGGGCATTAGAGGGCATACTAAGCCAGATAAAGTTCTACAAACTGCACTCAGCGTGGGAACTTCTATAAAAACCGCGTCATCAAAGAATGGAATAGTCTCCTTGGTACAGTAGTCACTGTTCTTTCGATTGACAATTTCAAAAACAGAAACTCTCAGCTATATAACTGGGTCTTTTTTTTATACTAATACTATATATTTAATGTCTATACTAATCTTGTGTCACCTATTGTTAAAGTTTACTTGAGGATATTTGAAAACTTTTATATATAAACAATTATTTGTTAGTCTCCTGATAAAACTAAGAAAAAAAAAATTCAAAAATAAATTTTTCTAAAAACATTTTATTAAATAGAATATTATGATAAAAAATTATTTTGAATAAAATGCATCATTTAATTTGCATTATGATAAGGCTGCGATGGCCGAGTGGTTAAGGCGACAGACTTGAAATCTGTTGGGTTATTCCCGCACAGGTTCAAATCCTGTTCGCAGCGAATTTTTTCAAAATTAAAAATAAATTATTAAAATAAAATTGTATTTTAGCATTCAGCAAACTCTTCAAAATTACATGCAATTATATTTTTGTCAAATAGAGTGCCTTTAGGACACCGGAACATTTTTACTTTAAAACTGGATGTTTTTGTCTGTTCACAAGTAAAATAATGTTCGCATCCATCTTTTAGGTCAATGTAAATGCCGTCACCATTAACACAATGATTAATCATTTTTTTCTTAGGTTTAATATCTTTTTTCGATAGATACAAATTTTTAGTTGTTTTAACCATTGGATATTTTCCTTTTTTGCAAAAAGAACCAGAGAAATCGTCCATATCCATGGACCAAAACATTATACCACCCAGTTTTTTTTCTGATAAATATTTAATTTTTTCTCTCAAACTCCGATAGTTCTCAAAGCCTACAAATTGATTGTCTTTGAATGCATATGGAACTTTTTGTTCATCATCCCATGAAGAGTTCCAGTTTTCTTTGAATCTGTCACATATTTCATAATATGCCAAAGTTCCATTATCTTTGGTGTACTGAAAAAATTTCCTTTATTTAGAATTAATAGAAGTAAAGAAAAAATTACCTTTCCTGCATGACCACCGCCAATTGCTGCAGATCCAAATTGTACTCTATCTTCTTCCTCTAGTGTGTACGACTTGCCATAACAAGCAAAACCTAGATTTATTTTTTCCGATGGAACTCCATTGTCTAGATAATAGCTTATCGTATAGTTTACATTGTACTGCTGTTGTTCTTCATCCTCAGACATTCGAGAAAACAAAGGTGCTACATGACCAGTAGAATTTTCCCAAGAACCATGATAGTCATATGCCATTACATTTAGAAAATCAATGTATCTTTTTTTTAATTTAAACCAAAATAATTATTAAATTCAATTTTTAATGATTTCAAAAATTGTTTGATTTTTAAAATAATTAATTGTTAAATACTTTACATATTCTTAAATAAATTATTATTACTTTGAAATAGATGATAATTCATATGAACTTTCAATATTTTCCTTGCTTGCAGCAACCGCAGCTGTAAGTAACAAATTTTTTTCTTCAAATTTTTTTTTCAAAATCTAGTTAAATTATAAAAAAAAGATTCTTTAATCAAATTTAAAGAACAAGTTACCATAAGAAGTTTATTAAAGCCATTTTTATGCCCGATAGGATATTCCCAATCAATGTCAAGTCCATCAAATTTTCTCTCTCGTAAAAATTCGATTGAATTGTTGGCAAACTGTTCCAATCTTAAATCATCATACACAATTTTCTCAAAATTTTCATTATCAAAATTAGCTCCCCCCACAGCTATGAGCACCTTTAGCCGAGGGTTTTTTAATTTTAAATTAGTTGTACGTTCGTACATACCAATCATTGACTCTGAGCTTTCGTCGTTCCATTCTGTAGGTACCAATTCAGTTCCATTTACTTTAACGAATGAGTAAATAATGTGCGTACAGAGAAATGGATCTATATTTTCTGGAATGAACCGAGCTGAATCTGGTCTATATTGAGACCAATTTGTAGTGTAGCAGATGATGCGCTTGGCATTAGTGAAATGGAATAAAAGTGTGACGATTATAAATGATAGCATTTTTAATTAAATAATGATAGAAATTTTTAATTTTATAAAAAAAAATTGTACCCATAAAAAAGACCTCTTATCGTTTATAAATAAAGATTTTTTTTTATTTAAAAATAAATGAATCTACATAAAACTACAAAAATATGAATGAAATAAAAAATATTTTTTATTCTTTCATAAATTTATCGAAAATTTTTAAAACTAAATTAAGTATAATTAATTAATTAAATAAAAATATTTTCTAATACGATAAGCAAAGCCCTATGTGACAAAAACTGGCTAAAATTCTCCATTCTCAATTAACCAACTAGATTTTTAATTGTTCAGATAATTAAAACTAAAAAAACTAAAAATTTATTTATTATTTATGCTTTTGAAGGCTAATAATCACCAATCTGTGTTCCTCTGATAAAATAATAAAAGTAAAACAATTGTGAAATTTCAAATTTTTATTAGAAATTTCTTTTAAATTAATCATTCCAATTTTAATAATATTTTCAAAATTAATAAACTTCAAAACTAATTTTTGATTTTTAAGTAAGGTTTGAATTTTTAAAGAATTTTTTCAATTTTAAACACAAAATTTTTCAGTTTATTAATATGTCTCTATGGCGCAATCGGCTAGCGCGTTCGGCTGTTAACCGAAAGGTTGGTGGTTCGAATCCACCTAGGGACGAATTTTTTTCAAAAAATAAATTAAATCTTTTCTTGAATTATAGTTATTTTTTTTTCTTTATTTTGGCTTTATAATAAATTTATCAATTAAATTTTAGACTCAATTTTGTATCAAATAAAAATTTTTTGCTTTTTAATTTTCATAACTTTGTTGTATCAAAATTCTAGAGGAATAAAAAAGAAAATTAAAGTCTTAACTTTCTTTGATATATTAAATTGCTTTAAGCAATTTTTGTTTTACAATTTCAAAATTTTCATAAATAAACTAAAAGTCTGTAATAATAAACAATGATCATTCTAAGAATTTATTTATTTGTCTAAAGTAATTAGTTCTCTTAGACTAAATAATACCGAAAATAAAATTTAATCGAACTCATTAAATAACTTTTTTATTCTGATTAAGTAAAATACATTATCTTTTCAAGATTTTATCAATTTAAATATAAAATAAATAATAATTCTGAATTAATATTAAGTAATGAAAAAATGAAGTGAATTTCGTCGTTTTTTTTTAGAGAATTATTGATCTTTCTAGTTATTTAACTTTAAATAAAGCGATATAATGATTATAATAATATTGAATATAAATTTAGATAAAAAAAAACTTGTCTGTTTAATAATGAGATTGATTCTTGCAATTCTTATTTTTGGCTTGGACACTTTTTTTTGTGAGCAGAGAGTGGTATGCTATTTTACCAACTGGGCTCAATATCGTTCAGGCATCGGAGCTTTTCAACCTGAAAATATTGATCCATTTCTTTGCACACACATTCTCTTTTCCTTTGCCAAAGTTGTAGACAACAAATTGGAGCCATTTGAATGGAATGATGATTCAAATGAATGGTCCAGAGGCCTCTACGAAAGAACAAACGAACTGAGAAAAATAAATCCTAATTTAAAAGTAATGCTTGCTGCTGGTGGATGGACAATGGGGACTATTCCATTTATTAACATTGTTTCAAGCGATGAAAAAATTCAAAGTTTTGTTGATTCCACAGTCCTCTATTTAAAAGATAGAGATTTTGATGGACTTGATATAGTTTGGGAATATCCTGGTTTTTTTTTTTTAATTTTTTTTCTAAATAGATAAATTTTATTCTTTTTAAAGGCTATAAGACCCAATTTACGAAATTAATCAAAGTAAGAAAAATTATTTAATATTAATATTTCTCTAAATTTTAAAATATCTAGGCCCTAAAAAGTCGATTTTTGAGTGAAAATCTATTGCTAAGTGCAGCAACGGCCGCTATTAAGACTACAATTGATGCCTCTTATGATCTTCCTGAATTATCCAAGTACTTGATTTAATTTTGAAAACAAAATTTAACTTTTTTCCAAGTCACCTTGATTTTTTGAACATAATGACCTATGTATATTTCATAAATTTAATATTTCTTTAATTTAAATTTACCCAAAAGGATTACCATGGTTCTTGGGATTCTAAAACTGGTCACAACGCTCCATTGTATGCTCGATCAACTGAATATGGTGCTAGAGCTACATTTAATGCTGATTTCACCATTTCATATTACATTCAAATGGGTTTCGCACCAGAAAAGATAAACTTCGGCTTGTCTGTTTATGGACGATCATTTACTCTGTCAAATCCAGACCAAAATTTAGTCGATTCTTCAGTTTCTGGACCAGGAGTGGCACAAAAAGTTGGGTATAAAACTTATTTAAAAAAATTTTATAATCAAAATTTAAGTTCACCCAAGAGGCAGGCTTTTTGGCCTATTATGAAATATGCTCAAAAGATGGGACCAGAGTTCGTGATTTAGAGAGTAAAGTACCATACATGCACTTTAACAATCAATGGATTTCATACGATGATCCTGAGAGCTTTAAAAATAAAGCTAGCTATGCAAAATTTAAAAATCTCGGAGGCATCATGTTTTGGGTATGATAGTCACATAATCCTCAAAATTCATAAGGAAATTTAATTTTTTAGGCTGTTGATCTGGATGATTTTTCAGGTTCA
Source organism: Brachionus asplanchnoidis (assembly GCA_025491095.1). Classification (NCBI taxonomy): domain Eukaryota; kingdom Metazoa; phylum Rotifera; class Eurotatoria; order Ploima; family Brachionidae; genus Brachionus; species Brachionus asplanchnoidis. The sequence continues at coordinate 2,880,840 of JAILYF010000019.1, forward strand.
GTGTGTGATCAGGGAAGATATCCACTGATTAGTTCAGCTAAAGCGAATTTCTTTTCATCTTCACCTTCTATTGTGACACTTAACTATCTAAAAACCACCCCATCATCTACTGTTTCAATGTCAGAATCAACCACAGCTGAAAATTTTGAAAAAATTGTTCACTCAAATGAAATAATTTGCTATAAAAAAGATGGATACTACCCTGACGTCAAATTTGGTTGTCGAAGATTTTATATATGTAGTTTTTCGGGCACCAAATATCAAAGAATAGATTACATAAATTGTCCTATAGGAACGCTCTTTGACAAAAATTTAAATGTTTGTAACCATCAAAATTTGGTCAAATGTAGTTAAGAATTTTGGTCATTTTTGACATAAATAGAATTTTTTTTATTTAAATTTTTGCTTTATTTGATTTATGAAATTTTATTCAACAATAAAAATAAATTTAATCAATTAAATAATTATTTTAAAAATTCACAAAATTATTGTTTCAAAGAGAAAAAAAAGTATAAAGTGAAGTCAAAATTTAAAGATATCATTTTCTTATATTTTAACTCAAAAAAACAAAGTTATTTAAAAGTCACAAGTCTCAAGTCAAGTCCGGACTATTTTTTTTATTTTAGAGTCCGGACTTGGACTTTAACTAGACCGCCACAATAACTACCTGGAACAGTAAAAAGTCAAATATTAATTTTTAAGTCAAAAAGTACTCAAATTTAAGTCCAAGTCCTAGCTTAAAAAAAAATTTAAGCCTTTGACTTGACAACTAATAATTTATAATTTATATTTTTGTAGCAATTTACGATATGTCTGACAATTCTTACTTTACATTTTAATAACAATTATTGTACAATTAGATTTAAGGCAGGGAGAGAAACCGTCAATTAATTTAGAGAAATGTCAATAAGTTTTTTTGTAAATTAAATTTTCGTCAATACTAACTTGTCAATAATATTAAATATTTGTAACTTAAAATAAATAATTGTCAATTAAATTAAATTATTGTCAATTAATTTAATTTATTGTATATTAAAGCTGTAAGTAAGGATTTTGTCATTTAAAAAAAAATATTTGTCAATAAAAAAAAATAAATGACAATTAACTATGTAATAATTGTCAATAATATCTGTACTATAAGTATATGTTTTTAGACTCCTTTTTTTTTTTTTTTTTTCTTTTTCATACTTAAAAATTGTACATCAACAAAAAAAAAAAAAAACAAACCTAAAATTCCATTTTTATTCTATTAATAGAACAATTTCTTAATTTGCAACTTTAATTTTTTAAAAATTTTTTTTATTTTTTTTTTTTTTTCTTCACATAACATTAAAACACGGGGCTGAAAAGAAGGCGAAAGCCGTTCGGAGCATCCCTGGTGGTCTTCCACCTAAATTATTTTTTAAATAAATAAAATAAGTATATGTCTCATTGCTATCTTTATTAATCGAAGAAAAAGATAAGCTAATATACATAAAAAGGATATTCCAAATCTTGAATTGGATCAAACACAACCATCTAGTTTAGCTCATATCCGAAATCCAATTTTAAATTTATTTTAAATTTCTCTTATATTGAATTTAATTTCAAATTTAAGTTGAAATGTAGCAACCAATTCTATTTACAAATTTGTTTAGAATGGTTATAAGGTTCTTCTAGTTGGCTCATGCGATAGAGGAATAAAGTTGTGTTAGAATTGCTGTGACAATGTGCGAAAAAAATTTAAATTAACTTGACAAATATTTTTTTAAATTGACAAAAATTTTATTGACAAAAATAAAAAATAATTGACAAAACTTTTATTTAAATGACGTTTATTTTTTCAAATTGACTCTTGTATAACTGACGAATTATCTAGTTTTAATTGACAAATATTTCTTTTTTAATTGACATTTATATATATTAATTGACAAAATATCATTTTGTCTTAGATTTAATTCTCAAATCAATAATTTTTAATCAATAAAACTTTTTGAAACAACTATATGCAAAAATATTCAAACTATCTGTTAAAAATGTTCATTTTAATTAAATAACAAAAAATATTAACTTTGCTTTTTTATTTTATTAATTTATCTAAGTGTAATTAACTTTTCTAACATACCACTAGATTAGGCCAATTACAAATATTCAAATTTTGATCAAACAAAAGACCTGCTGGACAGTTAAAAGTGTATACACTAAAATCATTATTAGAAGAAATTGACTGGCAAAAATAATATTTTTCACAATTTGCAGCAACATCCGCATAATATCCCTCTCCATTGAAACATATCTGATGTGCATTTGAAACAGTTGATGCACTAGAAGTGGTTGAACTTGAAGATTGAGTGGAGAGTGTAGAACCAGTCGGTCCAGTTTGAATAGTTGTACTTGATTGGGTTACAACAGAGCCACCATTCCACAGCTGTTTTACATGGCTCATTAATGGATATTTGCCTTTGTTACAGAAACTTCCATCAAAATCATCCAAATCCATAGCCCAAAACATAACTCCACCTAAATTCTTACTCTTGGCATAATCTACCTTAACAGTCAGGCTTGTAGTGTCATCATATCCAACCCATTGATTTCCACTGAATGCATACGCAACCTTATGGTCATCATTCCATCGTCTAGTCCAGCCTGCATTTAAATTTTGACATATTTCATAATAAGACAAAAACCCTTTTTCTCTGGTAAACTAAGCAAAAAAAATTAAATTTTTTCAAAATATTTTTTCCTACTTGTCCAGCTGTTCCACCACCAACTGTAGTAGCTCCCAAGTTATTAATGCTATTCACAAACAAAGTAAATGATCTGCCGTAAGTAGCGAGACCAAGGTTAATCTTGTTTGCCGGGTATCCATTTTGGATGTAGTAATTTAGAGTAAAATCAATATTCAAAATTGCTTGTTCGCCACTCTCATTTGGTCGTGGATACAATGGTGCATTATGACCTGTGAAACTTTCCCATTGTCCATGATAATCCTAAACAATATAAACTAATAAAAAATTCAATTTTTATTTTTAAATATTTTACATAGGTCATGATGTTCAAAAAATCAAGATATCTTTTTAAATAAAATTATTTTTTTAAAATTGAAAATACTTGAAAAATTACTGAGCCAATGCCGGTATGTCATAAGACTCATCAATGTTGGATTTACCAGCAGCAACAGCAGCAGTGACCATTAAATTTTCTGAACTATATCTAGCTTTAAGTTTCTTGAAGAAAATAAATAAAAAATAAAATTTTAATTGAACTAAATTACTTGGACAAGCTTAGTAAATTGATTTTTGTATCCAGCTAGTTTTATTAAATGCTTTAAAATTATTTTCTTAATTAGTCTAAAGTCATACTTGGATATTCCCAGTCTAAATCAAGACCATCAAATTTTCGTTCTTTTAAAAATTTGACTGAATGTTCAATAAAATCATTCATTGTATTTTCACTGCTGACCATTTGAATGAATGGTTGTGAGCCCATATTCCAGCCACCGACAGCTAATAAAATCTTCAAATCTGTATTAATTTTTTTCAAGTCAGTGGTGCGTTCATACATTCCTTTAGACCAGTCGGTGGAGTCATCATTCCATTCGTATGGGGCTAATTTGTTATCAGCCAGTTTGGCAAATGAATAAATTAAATGAGTGCACAGAAAAGGATCTATATTTTCTGGCATGAATTTTCCTTGACCAGGCCGGTACTGTGACCAGTTGGTCGTATAGCATACTATATTTTTACTCGAGATTTTCTCGATTAAATTTAAAAAAATAGCTAGTATAATTAACTTTTTCAGCATTTTTGTTTTAATTCTAAGTTAATTTTTGTTTTTTATATAAACTTATAGGTGCGCTACTCTTTGATAATTGATGAATAAAACAAATGTTTTTTGAGTAAATTATTATTGCGTTTTTTTTTTTAATTTAAGATATGTGATAAGACTAAAACCGAAGAACTTAGATATTAAGATCTAAGTCTAGTTACAAAAGAATTTTATTTTTTTTTCAAGGTTCAACATCCAAAAGAAATCTGAAAAAAATTCAAATATTTTAATATCAAGCATTTAAAAAATGTCAATTATTTAATTAAATTTTTTTACTATATTTTTTAAATTGAATAATTTATTTTAAAAAACTAAAAATCAGATAAATTTTACAAGTGTCTTTTTCACTACACACCCGTTTTTTATTAATTTTTTTTTTTTGAACATATTAATAAGTCTCTATGGCGCAATCGGCTAGCGCGTTCGGCTGTTAACCGAAAGGTTGGTGGTTCGAATCCACCTAGGGACGAATTTTTTTAGATTTTTTTCCATGTCAAAAATGGATTCGTTCATCCTCATCTTGTACACGAAGAAAACTGGCTTATTATTTTAAATATTTAAATTTAATTAATAAATAAATAAAAAAATTGAAATGTTTTCCAAAATAAACAAATTTTAAAAATAATCTAAAAAACTAAATTTTAAATAAATTAAAAAAGAAGATGATTTCGTTAATTTATTTTAAATACAAGATAACTATTTAAGGGTTGTGAAGTTCATTTCAATTCGATCGTTTCAATTCAGAAAAATTTGAATAACTTTATTACTTTAAGGAATAATTTATTTCTGTAAACTAAATTAAACTTTTAAAAATTAATTAAAAGTCTAAATAAAAGAAGTAAATTAACGAAAGTTAACGATTTTTAGATTATTTGAAATTTCTCTTTTTTTGAAATATTTTTTAAATTAAGAATTATAAATTAATTAAGTGCTGATCAGTAATCCAATCATTAATGTCACTTAATTCTTGATAAATCAAAAAGAAAAAATCTGATAATTCCTTTTTTATTTTGAAATTTTAAAATTGTTGGTTTTCTTAATAAGCTTCCTAGAATGAAAAGCATTTAAAAATTAATAAAAAATATATTTTTTTGAATTTAATTTTAGTAAGATTGAAGGTGAATCAGCTTTTTCAACTAGGAAATTATCATGATCATCATGATTTTTAAACCCATCGAATTGATGTTTTTAGTTTAAATTATTTTAAAGAAACTATAAACTAGCTTTTAAAGATCAAAAAATAATTTTCTCTTTAAAAATTTGAGGCTATTTTAAAATAATTTTTTTTTAGAATCCTTCAAAAAGAAAAAGTATGATTTTCCATATAAGTGAAAATTCTATGCTATTTGAAAGTAAATTTAAGGCCCATTAAAATCGCTTACACAATTTTTTAAAATGATACCACAATTATTAAATAAATGTACATAATTTTTAAAATAATCCATAAAAATAAAGATATACACTTAATTAAATAAAAAAACACTTATTATATAAAATTGACACTTATTTGATTAAGAAGACCACTAATTAATTAAAAAACTCATTCTTTTTAATTTTTGACACTATTTACAAATTTTGAAATTACTCAATATAAAGAGTGGAAGTAAATCAGAAATAATTTTATTTCATGAAAATTAAAAAATTTTAAAATTAATAAAAAAATTTATAATTAAAAATTTTAAAATTAAAAAATTTTTAATTAAAAATTTTTAAATTAAAAAAATTTTTAAATTAAAAAAATTTTTAAATTAAAAAAATTTTTAAATTAAAAAATATTTAAATTAAAAAATAATATAGTTTTTTTTTAATATTTGTGTTTTTTTTAATAAATATGTGTTGAAATATAAAAAAAAAAGGCTTTTCTTAGTTTTAATGGATATTTTTATTAATTGTGTTTTTTTTAATAAAATTGTGGTATGTAACTTAAAAATTGTGGTATTTTATTAAAAAATTGTGGTATCAAAAATGATTTCGCGTAAATTCATCTAATGATTTATTAATTTTTTTTAAATAAAGCATCGTTCAGTAAAACAAAATCTTTTACCGAGAACTTTTTTGAAAAAAGTTTAATTTTATTTTTTATTTGAATGAAAAAAAAAAGCGAACAACTTTTAATTTTGAAAAAAATATTTAAAAAAAAATTAAATCGATGTCTACAAAATTATAAATTAATTACTAATTGGCAAATTTAGGACAGCTTTTTGACTTTGGTGTACAAATTATCAACTACTTTACCCATTTCCTGAATGATCGACAACGAATTCTTGTAGACCAAATCAACTGGCTTAGATTCGAACAAAATAAGAGCACCAGTGCCTTGATCCAAAATTCCACTCAATTTTTTGTCCAAAATCATCTGAGACAATTTTCGTTCGACATCTTCTTGCGCAAGCTTAATCAGCTTGGCCACATGGTCAATTTGCACTTTGGAAAAAGGCTCAATAATTTTGCTCAAATTCTGCTCCAGTAAATTATCATACAAAGTGTCCAAATGGGACCTGACAAACAAGTCATCAATTAACTGGTCTTTGAACTCGACCAGCGTTCGCTGAAACTCTGCCAGTGATCTTTTCTCGCTGGCAGAAGCGATTGCTTTCATCGACTCTATTTCTTTACCAGCGTACTTGAGTGCCAACTTTCCACTTATTAAACTGTTAATATCCTCTGGTTGGTTCAGCATCACTTTAGACAAAAGCATATATTTAAGACCAGTGATGGCTTTGGGACTGTCGATGGAATCAAATCCCTCGAATGCTTCGTAGAAATAGGAAAAGGCGGTTTTGAAGTCGCGGTCATCTGCGGCATGAAGTATGCCTGATTGTAGGTCAAGACTGGCTTGAAGTTTTGGTGGACAGTAGATTCCATTAGCTGTGGTTCTGGCTGAAGTCAAAGCTGCGCGAGCTTTGGATAAATTTCCAAGGGAATTATAGGTCTTGCTTTCCAACAACTGAACTTCAACCAACAAAAGTTTATCGTCCAATTTTTTAAGTTCTTTTAACAGTTGAGATCCCAGCGCAATAGCGTCTGTGTATCTCTGGTTTTCGTAGTAAAGACCAATTAGGCGAACTTCCAAAGCTTGGCGCAAGAATGTTCTATTTTCACTCTTTGCCCAGTCGATGTTTTCAGAGCAAAGTCTAATTTCTTCTCCAGTGCCTGCTTCCAAATCCAAAAACATGTCGACCAAATTTCGGACCAATTTAGCTGCTTTGGCCTTGCTGACCATGACCAGAAATGGTCTGGTGAAAACTATTAATTCGGCCAGTTCCTTGGCTTTTTTTGTCTCTTTGAACAAATTGCCTAGGTCTAAAATGGCTTGTTCTTTGATAGCAGCACTCTCTTCGTCTTTTGGTTTCACATCTTGGCTTACCAATTTATGCAATATTGTGAACGCTGCTTCGAAGTTCTTGGCGCCTATATGAGCTTGGGCAACTTCTAATTCTTGTTCCATTTTTTTTTGTTGGTGGATGTTTTTAGTGAATGTTGATTTTGGTGAATATGATTCAAATTTTTGAATTTTTGCTTGGTAATTTCAAGCGCTGAGTAGTTAAATTTGAACAAATTTTAATATTTAAAAATTAACTTTACTTTTAAATAGAAAAAAAAATAAAGAGAGAGGTTTTTTAATAACCAAATAATTTTTGTATTGCTACATTTTAAAATAACAATTATTTTTAATTTTTTAGAATCAGTGAATAAAATAAGTCATGTCATTTATAACACCTTCAATATTTTTAAAATATCATTTGATTCAAAAATAGATAATCATTTAGAAAAGAACAATATTTTTTTTTGGTTAATGCAATAATAATTTATCAATCATAGTTCAACACTGAGATTAGACTTAACATTTTTAATCAAGATCATAAGCATTTGATTATTAACTTCCTATTGACTATTTCTGAAAAGGTAATTTTTTTGTAGTCAAATATAGATCAAGATCAAAAGATCAAAATATAAAATGTATCAATTTTTTATCAATAACAGAAGAAAAAAGTAATTTCTTGACATTTTATGTCAAGTTTATTTTCAAATATTAAATTTTAAAATAATTTTAATTTTTCATTTATTAAATTTTAATTAGGTTTAAATTTTCTTATTAATTTAAAAAAAATAGTTTTTAAAGACAAAAAAATTTAATGTTTTAAAATTTATAATTTTTTTAAGTTGAAAAATTAAATTATTTTAGTTTGAATGAATGAAATCTAAAGTAATAAAGCTGAATTTGTGAATTAACTTTACCTGAATTATTCAATCTATTGATTGTTTTTGTTAAATAAATTGCAGTTCGATCATTTTGATTTTTAAATGATAATAAATCATTATTAGTCAAAACATGTCTAGTAATTTTTATTTTTTATTTTTTTAAATTTATCAAAATCATTTAATTAATTGAGTTTTAAAATTTTAAATGATCTTTTTGATCTTAAAATTTGATGTGAAACTTCAATTTGCCAAAATTTCTTCAATTATGTGTTAATTTATTGAAAAAAAGTAAATTTACGTAAATTAATTAAAAAGACAATTATTGTAGAAGTTCTGTATAAAAGCTATGAAAAAAGGCTTTACTCTAATATATGACCACTAAGCCTTTTTTTTCTGAGAGGTTTTGACCAGAGCAGAATTATAATAGAACGTAATTGAATTTTAGAATGGAAATAAACATTAATCATTCGATCTATTTGACAGAGTATTTTCTAAATTTTCAATAAATTTTACTTTTTTCCAGCGACTTCAGCCCATATTTTATAAATTATTTTAATTTTTTTAAATAAAAATTGTATTTTAAAGATTTTTTTAAAAATTAGTATAAATAATGTTTGTTATTTAGAAAATAAAAAAATTATTATTATTATTTAAATCTATGGCTCCATGGGTTGTGAATTTCGTTTCAATTCGATCTTTTCAATTCAGTAAAGTTATAACTATTTTACTCTAAAAGAGGTAATCAGTTCTGTAAAGCGAAGTTCTGTAAAGTGAAGTTCTGTATTTAAAAATTATATATTATTTTTAAATGAAATTAAATGCGAATATTTTTAGAACTTTTTGCAGAAGCTGGATAAAGGTGATTCAATTTAAATTTTTCAAAGTCAATTAAAGTCTCTTAAATAAAAAGGAATTAAGTTTCTTTTTTATTTTTTTTAATTTAATTTATCCATTGGTACTAAAATTTAAAGTAATTAAATTATTTTGAAATATTTTAGAATTAATTCTTTATCGAAACACACATAAATAATTTTTTAATTTTTTTAGTGCCAAAGCTATTTAATATTTAGAAGAAATTAATTCTTAAAATTTTGAATTTCTCATGGATTTTTATCAAAAAATTTAGAAAGATTAAATTTTTTATTAATCATTAAGCCCCAATGTTCCTATTGAAATTAAAAAAAAAACATTCAGTTTCTTCAGATAAACATCAACTTGTTCTTTATAATTAAAATATGCCACTTTATAATTTTGGGCCTTTATTAAGATCTTTAGTCTCAAATATAGGATGAGTGTTTGAAAAAATCTGTTCTTGGCAAAAATATGTTTCACATGAAAATTCAAATATTCAAAAATATCTTTCAAAAGATTTTTTTTAAAGAAATAACATGAAGATAGTGTTAAATGTTTATTTAATTGCTTTTAGCTGGACAGTAACAAATTCTCTGAATAAATTCTTAAAAACTAAAAGAAATTTTTTTAGCTATTTAATGGCACATTAAGTCAATCGCCCTCTAAAGCATGTTTAAATGATTTTCGAAAATTTGCATTGGATGCTCATAATGTATTTAGAAATTATCATCGAACACCACCACTAAAATACAACATCACTTTGACAACAATGGCTCAGAACTATGCAAATTTTTTAGCTGAAACAAATCTTTTTAAGCATAGCTATTCAGGTTATGGAGAAAATTTAGCTCGTGCAGCCTTCACATTTAGCCAAAATATTAACTGCAGATGTAAACATTAATAATTTAATTTAAAAAAAAAAAACTTTTTGTTTAAAGATTGGGCTATTTATTTGACATCACAATGGTATCAAGAGATATCGCTTTATAATTTTAATTTTCCACGCTATTATCATGGTACTGGCCATTTTACCCAAATTGTATGGAAATCAACTACCCAAGTGGGATTTGGTCTTGCCATTGTGAACAGAATTATCAACAATCGAAATGCGACAGTATTATATTATGTGGCTAATTATCATAGACCAGGAAATGTTAGAAGTCAATTTGCTAAAAATGTTTTAAGAGTTTATTGATTAAATTTAATAAATTTATTATTTAAAAAAGCAATTTACTTTAATTTAATTCTTAATTTAGATATAAATTTATAATCTTAAATTAATTGTAAATTTTCGAAAAAATTTAATGTAAAACTTTCAAAATTACTAATGAAAATGACCGAAATGGGATTTATCAAGAAAGAAAGCATTTAATTGAATAATAGCAATTGTTCAAAAAAAATATTTTATAAAAAATTTATCTCAAAATTCAACAACAAAAGAAAGAGAATTAAATTATATTTATTATTTTGAGTATATTAAAAAAATTTTTCATTATTATTCAAAAAAATGAAGTTTTTTTTTTAAATTTTTTTAAGTCTTGAATCAAAAATGATCTATCTCAGAAGAAGACGTTATTTTTTAATATCAGAGAACTTGCTGGCAGGGACAAAAAAATTTAGTCCGAAAATTTATTTAAGAAAAAAAGTATGAACTGATGCTTTTTACACATTGCTTTCGAATGTTTTTAGAAATCAATAATTTATACAAAAAATTAAAATCTTGACAAAAATTTGAATACACGTCAAGTTATGACGGGAAAAATGGAATGTAATGTTTATTCAAACAAATGATAGCTGATTATACGGATGAAAAAGTATTTGATTTTCTAAAAAACTTATTTATTTATTTGCTTGCTTACTGTACCAAGCTAAAGCTCCTTCAGAACAGAGTTGTTTAAAAGTCCCAAATTAAAGTCTAAGTCGGGACTTTTAATTTTTTTTCTAAAAGAAAGTCCGAGCCAAAGACTATCTATTCTTTTTTTTAAAAAATACGAAAAACATGAAGTTTTTACCTTTCCAGGTAGTAATTGTGGCGGCCTAGTTAAAGTCAAAGTATTTAAGTCCAAATCCGGACTTTAATTAAAAAAAAATGAATAAAAGACTTTGGCTCGGATTTTTGAAAAAAAGCCAAGACATGAGATTTAGGACTTTTAAATAACTCTGCTTCAGAATAAAATTTAAAATAAAAACAAAATAATAATCAAAATCAAAATAAAGTTAAATAAGATAAAATCAAATAAAAATAATCTTGATATACCAGAAACTTGTTGATAGTATATAAATCATTTTCAAAATTAGAAGAAAATCTTTAAAAATATTAATTTAATAATTGTAAAATTGTGAATTAAACTAAAAATATAATTATTAAAAAATTATTATTTAACAGCAGAATTTTAAAAAAATTTAAAATTAATTTATAGTTCAAATTAATTCTTTTATTTTAAACAAAATTTTTTTTTTAAATTAGTTTAGCACGGATTAATTAAGGCGTAAAAAAAGCGCGTCTAAATAAAAATAATAATAATAATTTCACAATAAGCTTGGCTCAAATAATAAGTGAAATACTCCAAATTAATTTTTTTTCATATGTTGTTGCTTTGACAGCAAGAAATATTTTTAATTTCATTAATAAAAAAAAAAAACATTTTTCAAAAAATAAATGGCTTTTAGAGGAGCGCCTGAAAACCGCATACCTGTGGATCGAAATGCTGCAGCAGGAATTGATGCCTATTTGGAATACTCAAGGTCAGTACTGGATAAATTTAATTCACTTTTCTAGTAAAAATTAAAAATACCAACACAGAATTGTGGGCAATGATGACAATGGCATTCCATTTACCCCCGAAGAATATGAAAAGTATAAGCGAGAAGTCTTGCCAATGCGTTTGAAGAACAGGGTTTATGTTTCATGGGTTAATCCGACAGGTATGGACTGTGTCCTCATCGGACCCGAAACTCAGTGTTTTTGTAAGCATCGCTACAAACAACATCAAACTGACCTAAAAGAGCTTCCCAAGAACCGTCCTATACTACTGCCTTGTAAAGAATACGGATGTCCATGTGCTACATTTACCTATGTTCCCAAAAATGGCTCCCAATCAATCCGCTGTGGATGCAAACACACAACCGATGATCATAAAGTCACCAGACCTTTTAACTGTACTAAATCTGGATGTAAATGCACTGTTTTTAAGAGCTCATACACATGCAGTATGATTAAGTTTTTAAATGTTAATTAAAAGAAGACTTGTTTTTAAGCCACAGTTTTAAGTCTAAGTCACAAAAATTTAAGTCAAAGTTATGACTTAAAATTATTTTTTTGTTTTTTTTCAAAAGTTCAAAAACTTAGTAATTTTTTTGCGATGAATATCATGACTAGAAAATTCTTAAATTGTGTTAAAATAATAATTGTCCTAATCTTGATTCCTCGATATTTCGAGATCCCAGACAGAATATTTTCTTCAATTTTATAAATTAATCAAAAAAATTATCCTTGATTTCCATTTATGTACAGTAATTGTTCTAGGAAAATTATATTTAATGGAAGATCACAAAAATTTCCACCTAATTCTCAACTACTGTAAAAATATTTTTTTCCAGTCATTTATCATTGCTTTACATGGTCGTGATATTTTTTTGCATTCAATCAATGTGAAGACTATAATGCTAAAATTGCAAGAAAATAAATGAAATATTCAGTAGCGCTACGCCACGTGGATTTTACGTAATTTACCAAAATTACCGTAAAATGTAAAGTGGCCAAAAACAATCGAAAATTCAAAATATTAGACGATTTTTTGAAAATTTGAATTTTCTCACTTTTTTAACAAAAATTTTCAAAAAAGTAATTTTACGTAAATTTACGTAATATTTCGTAAAATTTCATTTTTACCAGGTAAAATTTGGTAAATTTTCGTAAAAAAATGTAAAGCTATAAAATTTTTTTTACTCTTTAGTTTCTATGTTTTAATTTTTGTTTATTAAGATAATACAATAAAAAAAAACACAAAAGTTTATGTCTATACTTATTTTTTTGCAGCTGCTCGAGCTGCTCGCTCGTTTTTTATACTGTTTGTAGCATTAAACCATGCCGTATTAAAATCACTTTTAGACGGAACAAACTTTTTCAAATATGCTTAAGAAAATTGCTTGTTTTTTTGAACAGAACGATTTTCAAAAGCTCCAGCGCTTAATTTGGTGTCAGCGTAATAGGGACTGTGATTTTAAAGATTACATATCTGTTGATGAGACAAAAATAGAAGTGTATGATCAGCCTATTTATCATCTAATGCTCCCGTCATCAAGGCCTTAAGTTATCCCATCTAGCTCAAAATTTTAATGTAAAATCCATGTGTGGGGTGGTATCTCGAATAACGGAGCCACCGAATTTGCAGTAAATTCTTATTCATTAGCAAATTAAAATGAAATTTTTTTTTAACTTTTTAAGTGCACTATTGATTCTGAATTGTATAAGGATATTTTAGCTGAATATTAACTCCCATTTGTGTCTGAAAATAATTCATTTAATTTCAAATTTCATCAAGACAATGACCCAAAGCACAAATCAGATCTTTTCTGTGTTATTTTTAAAAGAAACAGCATAAACTGGGTGTGTTTTTTATAAAAAAAATAAAATATAAAATAGCTAAGGAATATTTTTAAAAGATAAGGTCTCCTACAAAGTCTCCAGACCTAAACCCAATTGAAATGGTTTGGAATGAGTTGAAGGATTAACTTAGAAAAAAGGTGATCGAAAATGAACAAGAAACAATTGAGGCAATTTTTGATTTCCAATAAAGTCTTTCAATCAATATTTCTTTTCAATCACTATATCTATTACCTTTAATACTTTATTAGAGGTAAAAAAATTGAAAATTATGAACATATCTTTTTTTAAATGGTTTATATAAAACCGGTATTTTGATGGACTTAGACTTTTTTGGAAATCAAAAATTGCCTCAACTTCTTCTTGTTCATTTTTGATCCCCTTTTTTCCTTTTGGTCTGGTTTAATGCTACAATAAAAATAAAATAAGGATAGACATAAACTCGAGTGTTTTTATAATGTATTATCTTTGTAAACAAAAATAAAAACCAAGAAACTAAAGCGTTAAATAAAATCTCATAACTTTACATTTTTTTACTTTTTCTAACGAAAATTTACCAAATTTTACCTTGTAAAAAAATGAAATTTCACGAAATATTACGTAAATTTACGTAAAATTACTTTTTTGAAAATTTTTGTTAAAAAAGTGAAAAAATTAAAATTTTCAAAAAATCGTCTTAAATTTTGAATTTTCGACTGTTTTTTGGCCGTTTTACATTTTACGGTAATTTTTGTAAATTTACGTAATTTAACGTTAATTTACGTCAAACCCACGTGGCGTAGCGCTACTGTATAATAAATATGGCAAATCTATATGCATTAGACAACCAAATAGTATATAAATTTTATGATATTAAGCCTGATCTTGCAAATTAAAATTTAAATTTAATTAAATAATGTAAATACTATTCTTAATAAAAATAATAAATAAACAAAAGAAACTTTTCTAACCAAAATTCTTAAAAAAAAAAATTTTAAGACATTGACTTGACTTGACTTAAGACTTGTGACTTAAAAACAAGTCTGATTAAAAGATTTGAATTTAATTTAAAAAGATTGTGGTGAACCATGTCATGCACATTATACACTTGTTGAGAATAAAGAGGAACGAGAAGCACGTGGTCATCCGGTTGGTCAAGATGTGCCATATCAAGCAATGGGAGGCATTACTGGTTTTAGTTCATTAGCTGATGGGTATTTGAGATTGGATCCGTCCGGAAGAGGAAGACCAGATGAAAGTTTTTTCAATCAACCAATTAGCAGTCAAGATCATCCATTTTTGCGGCAATATGCTCATGCGGATGTGGTCAAAAACTCAAAAGGAGAGCTTGTGCCATCTAAAGAAGCCATTTCGGCTCAGCGCAAACCTGGTGAATCTGAACTTGATTATTATGAGAGAAGATATCAAGAGAGAGTAATGATTTTATTAAAATTTTTTTGAAGCTTTTAATTTTTTCTTTAGGCTAAAGCAGAAAGAACTTCTAAGCCGAAGCCGATTCAGTCCAGTCCTTATGACCAAAATGCTAAGCTAGCTACCGGTACACGCACAAACAAGAAATAATTTTTTTGGATAATTAAAAAATTGATCTGATTTTTAATTTAATCAAAATTTTGTATTCATTTTAGAAAATAAATAACTAGATTTAATTCCCACTTTTTAAATCGCTAAATTTTGATTCACATAGAAGTTTGAAAAAGCTGTCATTTTCATGAAAGACCGATTAAATTTTCTTTTATTTAAATAGTGTAAATTACTACATATTTAAGAAATTTATTGTGTTAAATTAAAAAAAAAATCAAAATAATGAATTATTTAAGTTAAGTTTTGGAAATTTTTTAACTGTTTTAAACTTCGAATAATGGGGAATAATTAGATGGTCATTTTTTAAAATTTTTTGACCATTATTTTTTATATCATTGTAAAGTAAATAAATAATAAAAAAATCAGTAAAAAATAATTTTTTGGTCAGAATTTTATTCAAATAGTTAGCATTAATTAATTTTCTTAAAGTAAAAAAATAAGAAGTATAAAAATAAATTTTGAGCTGTAACTCTAAATTAAAAAAAATATATAATCATTTAAATTTCTCCATAATGGGCATCTTGAAGTTGATGATCAATTCAAAATATCATTTCAATTCAAAAAGTTTATCCTTAGATATTAAACTTAATCTTTGATTTTATTTAAATAATTTTAATGTTACATGATTTACATGCAATGTAGATTTAGAAAATGAAAAAAAAATTTTCTCAGTCCATTGATTATCGTTTTTAATATTTAAATGTATTAACTGATTTTTTGTAAAGTTTATTTGAGATTTTTTATTTCAAAAGTATTTATGTTTAGCATTCACAATTAAATTAAAAAAAAATTCAAAATAAGTTTTAAAATGAAAACAAAACTTTACAAAAAAACAGTTAACTAAATTGAAAATCAATTTTATCAATGGATTGAGAAAATGTTTTTTCAATTTTTTTTTATTTTCTAAATCTACATTGCATGTAAAGTTTGTTACATTAAAATTATTTAAATAAAATCAAAGATTAAGTTTAATATCTAAGGATAAACTTTTTGAATTGAAATGATATTTTGAATTGATCATCAACTTCAAGATGCCCAATAATGCTGGAGGATTTTCATACTTTAAACGAATTGCAAAAACAATTACGTATTTGCACATATATTTTTGCAGTATGCTGGAAAAGTACAGCTACTATCTTTCCATTTAGAAGAATCATTAGGGCTGATCGACCGGTTAAAGGTATTCGGTTTGGAACCGGTTAGAATGTATTATCGGTTTACATAATTTCTTTTTTAATCAACTTGATTTTATTCATTTAAAAAAAAATAAATCTTTTTTTGAGTAAAAGAGAAATTTTGGAAAATTGAAGTTTGAGATCAAGATCAAAATATTAAAATACAAAATGTAATATAGTTTTTAATAATAGAGAAAAAAAATTTTCCAAAGCAATTACATGACATGTCATGTCAAGTCTATTAAAGAATAATACACATACTTGGTATTTTTATTATTTTTTAGTGAAATCTAATAGCTTTAAATTTTTTAAATTGATTTTAATGAAAACTTTCTTTTAAAGACAAAAAAATGTAATGTTTTAAAATAATAATTTATTTTGAAACTAATTTTATTTGAATAATTGGATATAAAAGTTATAAATTTGAATTTGTCAATTAACTTAGCCTGAAAAATTTTTGATTGTTTTGTTTAATAAATTAGATATAAATCAATTTAATGCTATTTTGAATATGAACCATTATTAGACATATCATGTCTAGTAATGTTTAGTATTATTTTCTATAAAATTATCAAAATCAATAGATTAATTAAGTTTTAAAATTTTAGATGATCGGAAATTTTATAATGCCTGATAATTTTTAACAATAAATTTTTGGATATTTTAATATTCAGCATTGATCTCTCGATCCCAAATTTATTTAATCAATTTTGAAAAAATTCAAATGCTTGATACAATTAGGCTCCCAATTTTCTTAATTTTATTTAAAGTTTAATAATAATAATAAGCTACAGCAGGATACCTGTGGAGCGAGACTAGATGTAGCTTCGCTATGGTTTATCGAGTTAATTTCTTTCAGTTTTCAGATTAATTTTGAAAGAGAATTTTATAAGCCTCCAGACTTCATTTTTTCATTTACTGAGTTTATTTCGTTGAAAACAAAGTGGAGCTTTTTTCTAAATCTAAATTTATTTACATATTCGTCTGGCAAAGTGATTGAGTTAACCAAGAATCAACATATTTTTGATGACACACTATTTTTGGATATTTAATACACAATTTATTAATAAAAACTTCATTATTATTTTAAGTAAATTTATCTAAAATATTAACCAGATGGTCTGATTCTGGAATGCTAACGCTTAATACAAAGACAAGCTAGCAAGTGCAAAAAAAAGGATCATTTTTTTTAAATAACTGCTGGTATTTTTAAAATAAAAGTATTTAATTAATTCCTAACAATTTTAATAGAAAAATATTAATTGATGATAAAAATAATAAAATACAAAGTTTATTTCGACTGATTTATTTTATTTTATAAAATAAGACATCAAATAAAAAAAGAGAAAACTGATTTCAAAATTTAGTCTTAAATTTCGTTTTTTTTAAATTGTTTTTAATTCTTTTATAATGATTCTGGATAAATAAAATATTTTGCTTGATGATTAATTTTTATTATTTAATATCTAATTTTTAAAATTAAATTTTCTTAAGTAAATTTAAATTTAAAACTTAATTTTTTTAGGAAAAAAAAAAGTCTTTAAAAAAAAAATAATATTTTAATTAGTGTACAATGTTTACAAATTAAGGAAAATTGTGTAAGCAATCGTACTAAAATTGTTTTCTTTACGTTGATGAAATATTTAGATTTTTAGTTTTCAAATTTTGAACTAGCTTTGATGAACTTAAAGCGATTTTTTATTACCTTTTTTTGTACAGATTGTATAAAATTTTGTATACTCATTGCATAACAAACTAAAATGGAGCCATATTTAATACCTAATCGTACAACCGTAAAAAATTTTAATAATAGTATTTTAAATAAATAGTATTTTAAATTTTAATTATCAAAAAAAATAATTATTCAGTAATTTTGCCAGAAAAGCTAGTAAAGGAGCATTAAAAGCTGCTTTATCACTTGTTTTTTTATTTAATTAACTGATTTTATCAGTTATTTTTAATAGTTAAAACTAGTGTTAAATAATGTTAATTATATAAACCATTTTAAATTTGAATCATATTTTGAATTAAAATTTCATTTTTATTATTTAAATTTTCAATAATAAATTAGACTTAAATTTTTTTAATAATAAAAACTAAACAGTTTTAGGATTATTTTTACTTTAAATACAAACACCAACAATAAATTTATTTTTATTATTCTTTTAAATTTTTTTATTGAATAAAATAAAATTAATCATACGTAATAAAAATGTATCACATACTTGGTATTTTAATTATTTTAAAATTCAAAAGTTGCCAATAAACATTGAATAGATTATCTTTTGTTTAAAAAAAAAATCTCACTTTTTTAAAACCAAATAAACAGCCATTAAATAGTTTTTTTTTGCAGAGGGATCTTTTTTTATTTGAAAGTATGTGAGAAAAAATTGTTTAAAATTTTAAATTGCCTGAAATATAATAAGACAAAAATGTTCTAAAATATGCAATCTAATTATTAGCGAAACGTTTTAAATACATAAACATTTTTAATCGATAGTGAAACAATAGATCTATCAATTTATTCATTTAAATGAATAATGTTTTTTTCATTTTATTTAAATTGGCTTCAAAACATCGAAAGAATGTTTGCTACATTGGAAAATTTAATTGGCAAATGAAGCATAAAAAAGATCAATACATAATAACTTAAATGAAAGAGAAACATATAAATTTTGCTTTTTTTTTCCATACATCGACCAATTTAGGTAAAAACATTTTAAAAGAAAATTTTCAAATGGCTGATATTGAAATCCGAATTCGAAGACCAAGACACTCGAGATATGTTTACTGTTCTCCAATCTACTACACTCCAGTTAGATACGTGCGCGTCCCAGAGGTAATTAGAGAAGTTGAAACCATTCAACCAGTTCAATCAGTTGTTGAATACATTCCAAGAGTAACTGTCAAAAGATGGAACGAGATCGTGCCAAGAGAAGAAGTAAGACGATGGAACGAAATTGTACCAAGAGAAGAAGTAGTCAGAAGCGTAGAAGTAAGACGCAGAGAAGAACTCTTGCCACCAGTAACCACTGTCAGAACCTACGAAGCAACTTCTTCATATGAAACCCAATAAATATACATGGCCGAAGTAATGTCCTCATTTTGAATAGCTCATATTTTTTAGTTTAATAAAAGCATACAAAAAATGTATTTTTTAATAAAATTTTACTCATTTTAAAATTATTAATTTAATGATATCTAGAATTGTTTGAAATCTTTAAAAAATCATCATATCATCCTGTTTTAAAAAATCAATTTAAAAATTAAAAATCAATAAAAATTCAATATAAAATTTTTGGCTGACATTTTTCTTAGAAAAAAAGCATCTTTTAATTTTTTTGGTATCAGCTTTTCGAACTGGATTAAATATGAAAAAAGAAAGGTGGTCTAAACCCAATGTATATAAAATAAGTTATAATTACTGTAGCAATTTTCAAGGGTTAATCAACAGGCTAGTGCCCTTATCATAATCGACTGATTAACACTTCATTTATTTAGTTCAAATAAAATTTTTGATATCTTAAATTAAGATTTTTATAAAATTAATAAAAAAGAATTAATTATTTTTTATGAAAACAAAATGTATGTTAAACATAAAATAATATAAAATAAGTTATAATTACTGTAGCAATTTTCAAGGGTTAATCAACAGGCTAGTGCCCTTACCGTAATCGACTGATTAACACTTCATTTATTTAATTCAAATAAAATTTTTGATATCTTAAATTAAGATTTTTATAAAATTAATAAAAAAGAATTAATTATTTTTTATGAAAACAAAATGTATGTTAAATATAAAATAATATAAAATAAGTTATAATTACTGTAGCAATTTTCAAGGGTTAATCAACAGGCTAGTGCCCTTACCGTAATCGACTGATTAACACTTCATTTATTTAATTCAAATAAAATTTTTGATATCTTAAATTAAGATTTTTATAAAATAAAAAAAAAAGAATTAATTATTTTTCATGAAAACAAAATGTATGTTAAATATAAAATAATATAAAATAAGTTATAATTGTTGTAGCATAGTAAAAACTATTTAATTTTCAATAAAGTATTTTTAGAAATGTTTTCTTTCGGATGAATATAAAATTTTTTTCTTAAAATTTATTGATATAAAATGTGATTGAAAAAAAAATTAAATTTATTTATTAGTTTATAAAAAAAAACGCTTAAATTGCATTAGATAGCATTTGACTTAAACGATTAGCTCTATTAACAAGCTCCTGAGCTCTTTGAATATTTTTATCCTCTTCGCTAAGACGGCTTTGTTTGACCGGCTCGGATAAAGTCGGTGTCGAATCAGTGCTATTGATAGTCAAGTCATTTAAATTGTCATTAGTCAACACCCGATCAAATTCATAGGGCAGACCTTGAATCAATGAGCTCTTTTTCGGATACATCATATCATCTTGCCGTGGACTCATATTCACAAAAGAATGAGAAGGTGTCTCATAAGTAGTTGTTTCATTTGTATAATTATTTTCCATACTTCGACTTACCATCTTTTTGTTTCCAAAAAAAAATAAAAAAAATTATCCTTTTAAAAAATTAATTCAATTACTTGTTTAACATTTATTAAATCAGATTCTAAAATGGTGATTCTATTTGACAGATTTTCATAATTTTTTCCATTTTCTATTCCAGTGTAGGTCTGTCTCTTATCTTGATTCTTTATTTCCTCAATTTTTTCTTCGATATTATCAATTCTTTGTACAATATTACCAAAAGTAAAAGTCAAATTATTTATCTTTTCCATTAAAGTGTTCAATAAATTTTCATAGGTATTTTGGCCTCGTGATTCGTCCACATTCAATTGCTGCTCTTTGAGAACTGCTTCTTTTGGCTTGGATACATTTCTGGCCCTTACCGAAGCCTTACGAGGTATGCTTGGTTGTCTTGAATTGCAGCTCAATTCTTTAGACTCTAAATTTTCATTATTTTCAATTATTTTGTGCTTGGAAACAGTTGGTGTCAGCTTAAACCTTTCGAGTATTAATTCGATAATGTCACTTGCCATCAGAGCTTTAATTTGAGCAAAACTTGTCTGAAAAAACTGGTCTTTGGTCAATTTGGGCACATAGGCGAACATGTCACGGATAAGTTTGTATATTCCATCGATGAATAATTTGTCATTTTTGCTGCTCAATTCCATGCCATGTTTGTTGAGGATTTCGGCCGCTAGTGCCGGGTTATAGTCAAGGAAAACATGATGATACAGACGAAGGTATTCTTTTGGCGAGCCAAGATTTATCTCTTTGAGATCGAGGCAAGGTGACAAACGAATACTTCTGCATGTCATTTGTAGTTTTTTGATGGCATTTTTTTTATCGCCCATTTTAAATTTTTTTCAGTTGATTTTTCAAATATTTTTAAATTAAAGAATTGTAATTTTTTTTTAAATTAATGTCCTTAATGTTTCGAATAGCAACATCCCTTCAAATATATACAAGCAAAGTTAATTTAACTTTTTAACAGATATTGTCCAAGTTTCACTGTTTAAAATTTTTAAACTTCTGAGTTAAGTAGAATAAAAAAAGATCAGATGATTAAAGATGCGCTATAATAAAAAATAATGGAATTTAATTTTATTAATATTGTAATGAAAATGAAGCCTAAATGAATGGAAATGTTATTTTCTTGGAAAAAAGCTTTATTCAATTAAGTCGGTTTTCTCAAAACGGATCATTAAAATTTAGATAAATTTGCTTTAAATTTAGTAAAATTAATATTTTATTATATTCAAAAATAAAATAATGTATGCATCAGTCTTTTTACACATTATTTTACCATTCTTAGCTTATTCATTAATTTTTAAATTTTATTAACAAAATGAATCAAAAAAGATTAAAGATTTTTTAATTTATTGTTAAATTTTGCGTAGTCTTAAATTGCTACATTCACAATTTTTATTGAATTTTTTTTGATTCCTTTCTCCATTTAATCATGTTTTTCTTCTTAAAGAGGAATTTCTCAAGTATTTAACGAATAAAGATTTTTGTAAAACTACATTAAGATTAAATTAATGAATCAATAATCCAAATTTATTCAGAATGTTTTTTACATTTGATTTATCAAAAATAATAAATATTGATTATTTTAAAAAATTTCGAATTTTTTGTACAATAGAATTAATATCGCATTTTCATTAAAAATCATCAAAGTTTTTTTAATAATAATTTAACTGTTGACTTCAAATAAAATTTATTCCGTAATTATTTTTTTTCACGCCGCAAATCCCACGAACTTGGTTTTGGTGCCTTAAACAAAAAATTTTTTCGACTTCCTATCAGATTGAAAATAAAATAATGAATTTCGGCATTCAGTGGCTTTCAAGATCATAGAATTTTGTTTTTACTGTTTTAAGACTAAAAAATTCAATTTTATACATAGTAACAAAAACAAGATCGTAAGCTTTTAATGTAGTCTTAAAAAATAAATAGTTAGGATATTTGCAGTAGAAGAGATAAAATTTTATTAGCTTTAAAACCTCATTAGGTAATAATAAAATTATAAAAATTAAAAAATATTAACTATTTGATAAATAAATAAATTTTCTGAAAAAATGGACATATATCACCCTTATTTCAGCATACGTTAATTTACATCAAAAATATTAATTTCATGTCAAAAAAATAAATAGGAAAAAGTTGGCATTTTTTTTGATGTGTTAATTTAATGCCAATATATGTTAAACTATATTGTACATCGACGGCTTGTTGATACCCCATGCTTGTTAGTCCGGTTGTTTTAGGTCTTTTTTTACTCCATGTTTCTTCGGCTGTATTATAATCATCTTCATCAAAATCACACGATGTTTCTACTGGTTGTTTAAGTTTGGGCTTTACGAGTTGAGTGACGTTTAGATTCTTGACAGTTCTCATGTATTCTTCACAACTCCCAAGAAGCATTTATATGTTGTCTTGTAAATATTTGTGTGGTAGCACATTTTTACTTCTTTTATTTTTTCGGAATTGATTATACTTTTCAATTCGTCCATTGGTTAATCGAGTAAAAGATGTGTTGATAAGAGTGAAACCGGCCCACAAAAACGAGTATGGCATAAACTTGTCAAGAAGGTGGTCGATAAAAGCCGGCATGCATTTACGGTTAATTTCTAGATCATCATCGTCGACGGTATTACCCAGAACATTTATTTATTTTATTTATTTATTTATTTATTTGTTTTCTGTACCGAGCTAGAGCTCCTTCAGAATAAGTTAAAAATTAAAAAAATAAAATAAAAATGAAATAAAATAAAATAAAATTAAAGTTAATAAAATAAAATAAAAAAAAAAAAAAAAAAAAAAAGAATTAAAAAAAAGAATTAAAAAAAAGTAAATAAGCTAAATAAATGAAAATTAAGAATATATAAAATTGGAAAAGATTGTTACATATGGCTCATGTTTAAATAGTTCAAGTTTCATGAAAAAAAGAAGAAATAGTAAGGTAGCAATTACACAATGGAGTTGGGTAGTCAATATATCTTGATTCGAAACCTTCTTTGTATTCCTTCACCAGTCTTACAACCAATGGAATAGAATGACTCAGTCCTGCCCCAACATATCTCTCACTCAATTCAAAAAGCCGATTCGAGACTGTTAGTAATTTTAGTTTATTAAAAGCCTCATGATGTACGATGTTGGAGGGAGTATCATATTTTAACTTAAGAATAGATCTGACTGCTGTATTCTGAATTGCTTGTAGTTTTTTGATATTATTTTCTGAAAATGAATTTAAGCAAGGAAAAGAATAGTCTAAAATTGATCCGACTAAAGATTTATATAGATTTCCTAGTGTGTTCTGATTAAGACCCCATTTTTTGTTTGACAATATCTTAATAATATTTAGCCTTTTATTGCAGCGCTCTTTAATTTCATCTACCAGTATATTAAAGTTTAATTTAGAATCAAATTTAATACCAAGAAACTTGATTTCTTTTTGTCTCTCTATTCTGTTTCCATAAATTTTTAAGTTAAGATTATCACTCTCTTTTTTGTACCTAGAAAAGACTAATGAACACGACTTTTCAACCGATATCTTCATTTTCCACTTAATAAGCCATTGTTCTAATTCGTTGAGGTATTTATTGATCTTATTTTCTAGGTTCCCTTTTTTGTTATAAATGAAGAATGTAACTAGATCATCTGCAAAAAGCAGAGAGTATTCATTATTTGTTTTGTTTCTTTTAGGGATGTCATTAATGTATATACTAAATAAAAGAGGACTAATTACTGAGCCTTGAGGAACACCTGCAGTTATTTGATATTCTTCGCTCAAATGGTCATTCACATTTACCTTAAATGTCCTAGAGTCTAAAAAGGATTTTATCCAGTTAGTCAAGTAATGAGGTGGATTTATTTTAATCAATTTAAAAAGTAAACCTTCATGCCAAACCCTATCAAAGGCTTTAGAAATATCAAAAAAAAGGCCGCAAACTCTTTTTTTTCTATTAAATGATTCCACAATTTTTTGAATTAAGAAGAAAAGATTATCTGCTGTTCGCCGGTGTTTCCTAAATCCAGATTGCTCCTGGATAAGGAGTGAATTTTGCTCTAAAAAATTGTATAATCTTGAATATACTATGCGTTCCAGTAGCTTTCCTAAACAACTCGTTATACTAATTGGTCTATAATTTAAAGGATCGTGTAAACTAGAGGCCTTTTTTTGAATCATAGTAATGTAAGATGTTTTCAACGCTTTCGGGACTCTACCTTCTCGAAGAGTTAAATTAAAAAGTTCTATGATTTCTATTAATGAATTTCTAGGTAAGTTTTTTAACATTAAATTATGAATTTGGTCAGGTCCTGATGCCGCTTCATTTTTTAATCTCTTTAAAGCCATAATTAATTCATTTAAGCAAATTGGATCATTAAAATTAGACTGGTTATAATTCCTAAAGAAAACAGAGTTAGAATTTAGAATTTCGATATCTTTCTCAGTATCAATTAAATCAGAATTAGGACTAAATATTGAAGATAAGAGTTCTCCAAAGCATTTTCCCTTTTCTTCATTAGTTTTGAATTCCCTTTCATTTAAAATCAATTTAGGAATTAAATTTGATCCTTTTTTTGTTCTAAATTTATTTATTTTTTTCCAAAAAGGTCTACTTGTCAGTGGGTTTTTTCCCATCTTCTCAATAAAATCAAACCAATTTTGATTCCAGAATTTTTTTAAAGAGGCCTTTAACTTAGATGTAAGTTGATTAAATTTTTGCTTGAGCTTTTGACTGCGAGTTTTCTGGTAATTTCTTCTTACTTTCCTACGTTCTTTTATCAAATTAACAATGTTTGGCGGAAGACTCGTTTTGTAGATTTTCTGAGAAAGATATGGAATGCTTTTATGTGAAGCAGAAATAATTTTTTCTGTTATTTTATCATTTAGTTGATCTATTGTGAGGGAACTTTCAGTGACATTCACTATTTGAGAATTTAAAATCTCGCTGAATAATTGCCAGTTTGCTTTCTTATAGTTAAACCTTTTAGCTGCTGATTTATTTTCTAATTGATAGCCCACAGAAATCGATGCTTCGATTGGGAAATGGTCACTAGTCATGTCTTGACTATTTAAGACACTAAAGTCGGTAATTTTGTCAATTAATGAAGATGAAACAAAAAAAAGGTCAAGAATTTCAAAGTAATTCTTATTAAACATCGGCATATACTTCGTTGAAATACTTGGTGAATGGTGATTGTAATTTAATGGATTTTTTAAGAGTCTTCTCGTCTAAGTCTGTTTCATTGTCTACCGAATCGTTTAAATCTGTTTTATGATCGTCATCGCCATCGTCATCGTCTGAATCTAAACTAACGTTTTGGTCTTCTTTAACGTCTTCTTCCTTTGGCTCATCGTCGTCATAGTCGCACTCATCATCGTCTTTGTTCAAATCGATACCAAGTTCGATGTCTATTTGTTCGATCATTTGAGTGGTCTCGAATAGTTGATCGTTTAGAATAAAAAAATTCAACTCAATTCTACGGATGAGCTTACGTAGGGCTTTAAACGATTCTGGACGTTCTCGAATTATCTCTTTGAGTTTCGTTTTGCATTCTATCACCCGATTAGATCTATATTCCGATAAAAATATAACGCAAATTATTTTAAAATTTTCGGTTATCATGTCGAGTGAGGTCGAGTTTAAAAGAATACTGAATGCGTAGCAGATGAAACGGTGTTGAAACTGGTCTAATTTCAATTGTTGTAATGAGCGCGAAAAACGTTTCATCGTGTGAGCTGCACAACTTGTCAACCAAGACCTAGAGTTGACAAGATTTAAGCTCATTTTACCACAAGCCAAGTCAAAAACGGATTTTGAATATTCGATAACCGTTTGGCGATTTAAAACGTCAGTTAAACTGTGAACCAATGCCCAGCATAGATCCGTTACGATTATTCTAAATTTGAATTTGTCTCCGTTGTTTTTTTCGTAGTCGAATTTAGCTCTGAAAATGAACGAAGTTATTTGAGATACGTCTTGTTGAGTTGATGTCATCTCAGCTAACAAAACTGCATCGTCGGTACGATCGATCGTTTTAACATGCTTTAAATAACAAAAATAAGTGAGAAAACGAGAATATTTTTTGTAGTTTTGATAGCGATCTGCTATGTTTACTAAACCACCGGTAGCATCGATATATAAGATTCGATCCTCGTACGGAGTCATTTTTTGGGAATTCAAGTTGTTTTTGCATGTAACATATCATCGAAAATTGAGAGTGCACGGTTACATGTTGGACATAGCCGTTGAATTTTTTTGACAAGATTGTACAATCCATGGTTGTTGAATTGCTTAGAAGATTGTCTAACCAATTAGTAGAGATGTTATTACGATTGTTGTATTCGGAAACAATTTTTACATAGACGTCTTCCGAGGCTACATTAGAAACTTTACGTCCGATTAGAGCTAAACGGTAGTGCTTATCTGATCCGTTGTGATTTAAAATTATATCGCGGGCTATATTTTCACGTTCGTCTTTTCCTCGAATTTGTGGAACGGTCGGAATAAAATTTGATGAGCCTTGGGACGAATTTTCGTCGTTTGCATTAGTTTGTTCGATTTGAATCGGTGTCGTCGACGATGTTGTTGTTTGCGATGTTTGGTGACTATGTTCGCATTTTCGTATAACGTATGCTTCGAAATATGCAACGCCAAGGCCGATCGGGTTTTGTTTGATGGTGATACAGTAGTTGGATTGATGCTTTCGAGTAAAAGTATAACAGTCTTTACAATAACCATTAATTCTCAGAAACACGGTGTTGTATTTAGGTGCCCCATTCGTGTAGACCACGGCATTTTTCAAAATAATTTTGCGAACTTGTTGTTCGACTTTTGAAATTTCTGTATTGAAAATTTTCATTAAATCGCCGCTTAAGTTGTGGCAATTAGGATTTTTCAAATCAGGTCGAGTATCTTTTAGAATATTTTCCAAGTCAGATACCAAAATGGTTATTTTAAACTCGGTCATTTTGATTTTAAAGTTGAGTAATTTTATCAATTAGTAAGTTTTCAAGTTAATTGAGTTGATTTCTTAATTAAATTTATAGTCTGAGCAAAAGTAAATTTTATCAATTATCGAGTATGTGATAAGTATATCAAGTTAAAAGATTTAAGCTTTAATTTCCGTCATTTTCGGTCAATAAGCGGCATTCTATCAAAATATGTTAAAAAAAAATTTATATAAAGAGTTTGGCATTTTATTTTTGGAAAACTTCCTGAAGATTTTTCAGAATTTTTTTCTTTTATTTTCCAAATAAAAAAATTTTGCATGTTTTTTTTTCTGAGTTTTTCAGAGTTTTTTTTCAGAAATCTCAGAAATTCAGAAATTCTGAAATAACTTCAGCTAGGTGTTTAAATGAAATAAAAAAAAAATAAAAAGTTTTTTTTTTGGTCATTTTTATTAACAAAGACGTTCTTACATTCTTTTTCTTATTTAATAGAAAAATTTTTTTTCAAAGAAAAGTTTTAGTCATTCAAAGAAGAATTCACGGTTTTACCCCATTAACAGTTCAACCCTGAATTACTATAATATTTTTCAACCACAAAATATTGTTTTAAGTTTTCTTTTTATTTTTATTGCTATAAAATGTATATTCCTTTAGCTACTGACCAGTACTTACAAGACGTTTTTGAACGTAAATGAAAGCCCGTAAAAAAAATCCAAGACAAACAGCTGCTTAAAAAAAACAATTTTTAACTTTTATTTTTTTATCAAAAATAACTTTTTTTGGGCAAAATGTTATTTATTGTACATTTTTATATTTTTACATTTTTACATTTTTGAGAGAAGAAAATAAAATCTCAAAATCAAAAAATCTAAAAAAATTTTCATTCAAGAAAAGTAATAATAAATTCGCAATTACTTAAAAAGGAGTTTTAGAAAAATTTAAATGTAAAAACCAAGGATAATTTTTTGAAAATCCCTTTTAATTTATTGCGAATTTAATATTACTTTTCTTGAATGAAAATTTTTTTAGATTTGTTGATTTTGAGATTTTATTTTCTTCTCTCAAAAATGTAAAAATGTAAAAATATAAAAATGTACAATAAATAACATTTTGCCCTTTTTTTGGCATTAAATAAACTTGTTTTTACTAAAAAAATTTTTTATAGACAATTATTTAACATTTATCCATTAGTTGACTGTGTTAATGTGAACTAAATTTTATTAGCATGTAAATAAATTTTTTGATATAAATTAATATATTTTGATTTTTTTCTTGGCATGATATTAACTTGTTTAGATTAACAGGTGATATTTCCTCAAAAAAAATTTGCTGGTTTTTACGGAAATTTTTTGTTCAAAATTAACTAAAAATCCTTAATATTTCTTTGAAATTTTTGGATAAAATAAAACAAATAATTTATATAAATTCGATTTAATATAGTTTTTTTTTTTGAATAGTTTGTTAATAAAAATTTTAATTTGATAAATAATCAAAATATTAATAGATGAAAATATCAAAAATAAATAAATAATTTTAGAGGGCTTTTTGTTTTTTTTTAATTTAAATGAGTGAAAAAGCTCAAAATAAAATCAAGTTAATTTTGACAATAGGAAAAAATAAAAAAATATTTCTTTACTACATGAAAAAATTTAAATAAAACAAAAAATTAAACTAAAAAAATTACCTTTTATTAATTAAAGAAAAAAAATGAACTACGAGGTTTACCGTAATACTACTTTGGGCAATACTTTACAAGAATGTTTGGACGAAATGATCCAAGTAAATAACTTTGAATCGTTAAATCAATCTAAATTTTTTCAAGACTAATCAAATAACCGAGCGCCTAGCGAACAGGGTGTTGAAAGAATTCGACAAATCGGTCAACAATGCTCTAGCTACAAGAGTAAAAACAAGATATACATTCAAAGGCACTTTGGGCACTTATCGCTTCTGTGACAATGTATGGACCCTTTTGTTCAAACAAATTGAATTTAAAGAGAGCCAGCAAGACAAAATTGTTGCAAAAAATGTAAAATTTGTTGCTTGTGATGGCAAAAGTAAGATTTATTAAGCAAAAAATATTTAAAATTTAATAATTTATTAAAAATAAAAGAGGACTCAGCTGCAAACTTGGACTAATATCAAAAATACAAAAATCTCATTCATCTAAATCAAATAATTTAATAATTAATTACTTTTTGTATTCTCACTTCTTAAAATATTAAAAATAAATAAACTATGTGTTCTTAGATATTTACTTTTGTACCGCATTGAAAACTGCTTTTGACCAAGTAGTCACTAGACCAAGATTTAAATTTTACAGCAGTCAATCAAGTTTTAGATATGCTTTTAAATAAGTACCAATTTTTTCTGCATCATGCCCGTAGTACCAATAATGGATGCCTAAATTCTAGCATAAAATGTAGGTTCTTTTTCCAGCTTTTTATCATATTTAATAAAAAATTTAAGTTTTGAGCACTGTTGTGTCAAAAAGTGATTCTAAACCTGCTGCACAGGTAAAGTTGCACGCATCAGTATGCATCGAAAGAATGCCTGTGATAACCTGTGACATGAACGATCTGGAAAATAGATATTCTAACTTGATTAATGAGATAAATGTGCGACGAAGTTTATTGTCTAATCATGAGCTCCGTCATTTGAAGGATCTGGAACGGGCTAAGAAAAAAAAGGACAAAGATGATGAGCAAGATATAGTCATAGAGACTGCTGTTGATTACGAGGACAAGCAGTTAAAACAACTTGAGTCGTTTCAGTTTGCCAAAAGGAAGACAAGCCGTGGCTTTGATAAGGAAATAGCCGAAAAGGATAACAAAAAACTTCTTCTGCAAAATATTGATAGTATTCTAGATAAAAAATTGATACTTTTAGTAAGTGAGCCTAATAGTTCTGTATGGCAATTGCCAAAAGTTGAGCTAAATTTAGAAGATGCTTCGCTAAGACAAGTAATTTTAAAAAGAATTGAAAAAGAAATTTTTTAATAAATTTTTTTAAGACAGCTGAAAGGGCAGTGCAAGGTTTGAATGAAAAACTTGAAGTTGATTTTATGGGAAATGCTCCTGTGGGGCTATATAAATTTAAAAAGGATAGTTTAGTGGAAAAGCAGTATTTTTTCAAAGCTCATTATAAATCTGGCGCACAGCATTTGGCTTCGTCAAAATTTGATTTTGTTTGGATACGGAAAGATGAACTCAAGGATTTCATTAAAAATAAAGACTATTTGGCTTGTTTAAATAATTTTATTTTAGATTTTTGAACATAATAAACTAATTTTGAAGAAAAAAAATTATGTTCAAATCAATTATGGCTGTATTTTATTTTATTATTTTACAAAATATTTTAACCCGAATAAAAAAATTGAATTTTAAACAATGAAAGTTGATAATAAAAATTTTTTCTTCAATACTTAGAATTATGCAACGGTTTATTTAAAATAAAATTTATTTAAATTTTTTTTTCAACAAGGAGTTTAATTAAGCTTACATTGAAGATTTTTTTAGGACTATTTACCTAATAGAAGGTATGTGTTTGACCTTATAGATTCTAGTTTACATCAACATTCGGAAGGTGTTGATGTCACAGTCAATTTATAAAATGACTTGGCAAATGATAGAATTCCAGAGAACCTAAATTCCTCGGTATCAAACTTGACCCAAAACTAAAATTTGCAGACCATTTCAAGGAGATTGTTAAAAAAGTGTCTTCCAAAATTAGCATCTTGAGGAAAATAAAGGGTTTTAAATGGAGTAACTCGATTTCGATTAACAAAACGCTGTACAAATCTTTGATAAGATCCCTATTTGATTACTGCTTCGTTATTCTAAAATCTGGCACTCAAAAAATTAAAAAAGATCTGCAAATTTTTCAAAACAAAATTCTACGAATTATTAAATTTTTTCCACTTAAAACAAGTGTCGATACAATCCATAAAACGCTCAACATAGAAAAAATTGATGAGAGAACCAACTCACTTTTCATTAAATTTCTCAAATCGAGATCTAATCACGCATTAATTGCAGAAGAAATAAACGAGTTTAAAAAAAACAAGACTGCCGAAGCCTTAAACAGGTTCCAAACACCATTGGGAAGCGTATTTGAAAATTTTTAATCAAAAACACCATAACTTTTCTAATAAAAAATTTACTAATAAAAGGGCTGAAGAGGGATTAAACCGCTCGAAACTGCCCTGGAGTCCAACTCCTAAATTATTTTTCAAATAAATAAAATAAATAAATAGAATTCCAGAGAAAATAAATTGTATATTCACATAAGAATGTCCGAGTGCTATCTTTTGGAAAAAGTAAGCGATTTCTTAAGTGCTCTTTTGCTGTCAAGTGTGAACTATGAGATGCTCTAAAAAAGCTGCGTCCAAGTTTGGCTTGAAATGACTTGATGGGAAGATTTTTCAATAAAAAAATTTGATAAATTAAATTATTAATAAAGATTTTTATTTAATTTTTGTAAAATTTAAATTTTAATAGATTGATTTTTGCATGGAAAATAAATTTAATATTTTCTAATTAAATAATGGTAAAAACAATAAAAATTAGTTATTTTGATTTTTTTTGAATTTTAAAAATGTTTAGTCTAGGAAAAAAGGAAAATTTTATTATTTGCAAAGTCATTTTATAAATTGACAGTGACATCAACACCTTCCGAATGTTGATGTAAACTAGACACTATAAGTTCTAACACAATTAGGTAAATAGTTCTAAAAAAATCTTCAATGTAAGATTAATTAAACTCACTTTTGAATAAAAATTTAAATAAATTTAATTTTATGTAAACAGTTGTATAATTCTATAATTTTATAAATTGACAGTGACATTGATAAAATTAAATTTTTTTGCTGTTGATCACAAAATTGTGTATCTAAAAGTTGAAATTTAATTTTAAAGTTGATTTGGTATCAAAGCTTAAATTTTTTTATTTAAAATTAATAATAAGAGATTTAAAAAAAGTTTATACAAAATTTATTTTCCTCAATATTTTGGATATTTTTGTTTTTCCTTTAGACTAATTTGAATATTTAAACTTTATTTTTAAATATTTTTTTATGAACATCTATCATTAAATTTTGATTATGATTTATTTATTTAATTTACAGTCATTTTTAATGAGTTTAAAGTTTCATTCAAATTGTTATCTTAAAATTTTACATCACAAGTTAATATTAAGTTAAAGTAGTAACACATAATTTGATAGTAAAAGAAAAATTATTTATTATCAATAATGATTAAAATTATTTAAAAAAAAAATTAACTCAATTTTTAAATAAAAAAGAATAAATTTTTTTTTAAATTTTCTACTAAGGATGACGATGCCTTAAATATACCAATAATTGTTGCACGTGAAAAAAAATGTCAAACTCTATAATTCTGTTTTATAACATTTTGATAAATTAATTAAGCTGATAGCTTATCAACTTTAAATAAAACCTCTATCCAAAATTTTAACAACATAAAAAATCCAAATATAAAAAATGATAAAACCCCAACCAGACTTGGTAACTATTAACTATTAATTCACCTTAATACAGTAAATAATTAAATTGAAAAAGCTTCCAAGACCAATTTCAAACGGCTCTATTTCTGTCAATATGGAATCGGGCAATAATTTAACTCTCACTTGGGAAGGCTTAAATGTTCATGTACCTGAAGCCAAAGAGAGTTTTTTTTCGAAAAAAAAACCGAAATGTGAAAAATTGCATATTGTCCAAAATGTGTTCGGTATTGCCAGACCTGGTCAAATTTTGGCTATCATGGGCGCATCCGGAGCAGGTTCCATCTCTAAATTTTATTAAATGTTAAGATTTTTTTACCCTATTTTTTAAGAATTGATTAGGATAAAATATCTAATTTTATATTTAAAAGTAAAGGAAAAATTTTAAATTTTAGATATTTAGAAAATATATACTTTTCAGCATTAAAAAATAGTCACAAAATTTAAAATTTTTTTTTTGTTGAAAAATATATATTTTTTAATATAATGAAAAATTTTAAATTGCCTTAATCTTTTTAAGATCTCCATTTTAAAAGAATAAAAAAACAAAATCTTATTAAAGAAAAATAAAAAATTTTACCATATTTTTTTGAAAAAATTAAACAAAATCAATATGAAAAAAATCTTACCAATTAAAATATTATTTAACTTTATATCTAAAGGAAAAACAACTTTGTTAAATGTTTTAACATTGAGAAATAATGGAAATTTAATTGTACAAGGCAGCGTTAAAATAAATGGTAAAATAATTGATGACCGAAAGCAGTTATCAGCTGTTTCTGGCTATGTTCAACAAAATGACATATTTATTGGCACATTGAAAGTGGCCGAGCATCTGAAATTCCAAGCAATGCTCAGAATGGACCGTCACACTTCTTATGAAGAAAAAATGAAAAGAGTAGAGCTAGTAATGAATGATCTAAACCTAAAAAAATGTGAGAATACACTTATCGGGGTGGCTCAGCTAGGAATTAAAGGTATATCGGGTGGCGAGATGCGCCGCCTTGCTTTTGCTTCAGAGATTATAACAGACCCGGGTATTTTGTTCTGTGACGAGCCGACCAGTGGTCTGGACTCGTTTATGGCCATGTCCATTGTAGAGTCAATGAAAAATTTAGCCAAACAGGGAAAGACAATTGTATGCACTATTCATCAGCCTTCTAGTGAAATTTTTGAGATCTTCGACAGGTTGTACTTGATGGCCGAGGGTCGCAGTGCTTTTTTGGGTGATTTGACCGAAGCTAAAGATTTTTTTGCCAGTCAAGGATTTACACTGCCCATCAATTACAATCCAGCTGATTATTATATCAAAACATTGGCAATTTTGCCATCGAATAAAGAAGAGAGCAAAGAAAGAGTGAAGAAAATATGTGATGGCTACGATTCGAGTAAATATTGCCAAGAAGCTATGGACAATATTAAGAAAGCAAGCGGTGAGCAAAATTTAAAATCGGCCAGTTTTCAATCACAACTCAACTCGGCCTATAAAGCTGGCTGGTTAACTCAATTGAAATGGCTCATTTGGAGAAGTTTTCTGAGCATGTCTCGTAACCCTATGGAAACAAAAATTCTCGCCATTCAAACTTTCTTCATAGCTCTGATATTTGGTCTTATTTACTTGCAAATCGAGGATAACCAAGAAGGTGTACAAAATATAAATGGAGTTTTATTTTTGTTAATTACAAATGCTAGTTTTTCAAATATGTTCGGTGTGCTGAATAGTTTTCCAGCCGAGTTGCCCATTTTCTACAGAGATCATCAAAATTCAATGTACCGCACAGTTAACTACTATTTATCTAAACTAATCACTGAGGTAAATTAACTAATTTATTTTGAAAATGGAGGATTTATGCGGAACTTTTTTGGAAAATTTGTTTTAATTCCGAAATGCTTATCCTTTAATACCCTTTCCTTGATAATTCAAAAAAATTCTGAAAAGTGGTCCAAATTAATTATTTTTAAACAGATTTTGATATTTATCAGAATCTTTTTTAAAAAAATCTGATTGACAAAAAACTTTATTAATAAAACACATTTAGCAAGAAAAATAAACTCAAATTATCGACAAATATTTTTAAAATAGAGTGTCAATTTGATAAAAGGTTGTCGCATAATTTGATGTAAAAATACGAAATCTGACTTAAAGAGCACTAATTTTAGATATTTTGAATTTAAAAAAAAAAATTTAATTCAAATTTTTTTATTCTGGTAAATTTACACGTTTTCATATAAAAATTAATTAAAGTTAATTTGTGTAATTTTACATAATTACTCAAATCTTAATCCAAATCACTACTTATAAGCTTTAGGAACTCAAAATTTAATCGCTATCTGAATCAGAGTTGGTCAAAAGTAAGATTTGATTTAATAATATCTGATTCTGGTAAATATGAGAAAAATTTATTAAAAATAATTTTTAAAAATAAAATTTTATTTTAAACTCTTATAGATTTGAATTTGTAATTTTTTAAATTGGATTTTTCTTTTTGGAATGTTTTTCTTATACCGATTTGGATATGAGCTTCAATGAGAGCTTTTTAGCTTTCAGGTTTAAGTTAAGCACCTTATGATACTCTTGTATATAAATAAAGGAGCTGCTATAGAAAAGGTATATCGTTTATTTTTTTGATTGATAATATGATGAGTATGAAAATAGGCTCCTCTTTGTTACTTTTTACTTAATTGGAAGTCCTTGATTTCTAAGAAATCTAAGCTATTTTGTTTTGTTACCTTCATTTAAAATTTAAATGGCAGCACATATAACTTTCAAGAAAAAGATTGCTGAAATGTCTCTTTACTTAGATAAATTATTGTAAATTTGATCAGGAAAAATTATCTCCTTCACAAATTAGTTAAAATCAAATTTAAATTAGAAAGTTAAAAACTTTTAAATAATAGTTGCATACATTTAATGTATTGATCCGAGGCTGTTTAATTGTGTATTTTGTCAAAATTAAATTTTTTTTGCTCTTTAAAAAATTAAAATTATAAATTCAATCACAAAGATTAAAATGTTTTTTTTGTTTTTTTTTGTTTTTTTTTTTTAAACTGAATTTACTAATTTTACCAAAATTTAAGCAAAATTACGTAAGATTACAAGTTTTCCAAACAGCTAGCTTTATTGCTATCTGTTCATTAACATAAACACCTAAAATAAAAACTCTGTATATAAAATAAAAAATTTATTAAGTTAAAGTTTTTTTCAATAAAAAATTAAAGTTGAGAAGCTAAAAAATAATTAGGCCAAAAAATAATAAAAATAAAAAAATTTTCAAATTTTCAAAATTTTCAAAATTTAAAATATATCATTAAACTAAAGAAAATGCCAAAACTTTGTTTTACTTATTTATTTATTGGGTTTGGCTTATTTCATCCAAGTCTTTATAGAAGTAAATGTACTTCTTTATAGACAGCATTTTAGAAGTAAAAATAAAATCAAATTAATAAATTTAAGTTGAAAAAATTTGAAATGAGTTAGGTTTAAACAAAAAAACTAATCAAAAAAAAAAAAAAAATACGACAAAAAATTAGATTTTTTCTAAATAAATATGTATAAGAAGGAATATATAAGAAATATGTGGAAGATGACAACAATTAGGATTGCAACTCTCTTAGTAGCTTCCTGACCAAAAATCTTAATCTATCTTAAAACTTTGTTTTAAATCACCTGAATTAAATACCTGATTAACTTTTGAATAAAAAATAAAATTTAAAATATTTTTAGCTTCCGAAATACATAATTTTTCCGGCATTGTTTGTCTCAATAGTTTACTGGATGGCCGGACTGAACAATGATGGAGTAAAATTCGCTCTCAGTGTTTTGACCATAATTTTGGTGGCTAATTCGGCAGTATCGTTTGGTTCATTTATTTCAGCAGCAGCGCCATCAGTTAACGCTGCTTTGGCACTATCGGCACCACTGTTGGTCCCATTGATGATATTTTCCGGCTTTTTTTTAAACAATCAGTATAAAAGAATTTAATTTTTTTTTGTTGGTGTATCATTTTAAATTTTAATTGTTTTTAGAACAGTGCCCAGTTATTTTATATGGATAAAGTACCTAAGTTGGTTGAATTATGCCAACGAGATTTTAATAATAAATCAGTGGAATGGTGTCAAAGACATAAATTGTCCGGCTAATTCGACCAGATGTTTTAGAAATGGAGACGATGTTATTGACGCTTTAGGGATGAATAAAGTTATTATTTAATTTGATTTATCCAATATGATTTTAATATTTATTTTAGGATAATTTCTTTTTGGATTTCATTTTACTGGGATGCATTATTTTAGCTTTCAGAGTTATAGCTTGTTCAATTTTGTCTCTTAAAGCAAGACTTAAAAAATAAATAGTCATTTTAAGTTTTTTGAAATTTATAATTTATTTTAAAAATGAAAAAAATTTTTCAAAAATAAAAATTTTCATAAACAAACCTTTTTAATTTTAGAAATATTGATTTTGGAATGAAACTAGGTTTTATATGACTGCATCATTAACACAGCTTTTGATAAAAAAAAAACCGAATCTTTTCAGTATTTCGGAATTTATCTAAGATAAGAGACACTTCAGTATCAGATCAAATATTAAAGATCGAGACACAGACTAATTATTTGAGAACTATTAATATTTTGATTTCCGAATGATAAATGCTTTATATTTATAGAGAATTTAAAGTTTATAAACTGTATATAAAGAAGTTGTAACAACAAATTGTATATAATTTATTTTGATACTCCACGAGTGTTTTACTAGATATTTTCAATTTCTGTGTAAATTTTGGCAATGTGAAATTTTAGTACAAAAATTACAGTACAAATAGTAAAAACGATATAATTTACTTTTTAAATGTGCAAAATTGGCTTTATAAAAAGTACAATATTGTACAAATTTGTACAACCGAATTCCAAGCTCTGCAAAATCTTTGCAGTTTTCTGTAAAATGCACACCATCAAAAAATATTTGATTATAAAATGCATTAAATTGCAGTTTTTGCAGAGCTTGGAATTCGGTTGTACAAATTTGCACAATATTGTACTTTTTATAAAATCAATTTTTGCACATTTAGAAAATAGATGATAGCGTTTTTACTTTATGTACCTTATTTTTGTACTAAAATTTCGCATTGCCTAAATTTTTGATTTATACAGAAATTGTCTGGCATTTTAAGGTTGTCTGAAATAATTAAAAATATAAATAAGTTATTTAAGTAAAAGGAAATGGAATTTTGGTCAGATTAGAGGATTTCAAAATTTCAATGATCAGATAATTGAAAAAAGACTTATTTGAAGTAAGTTGCATCAAATTTTTTTATTTTTCTTTGAAATAAATTCGAAAAATTATTACCTGCATTTTAAGACTTTTTAGAATTGTGTTTAAATCGTAATTTCCACTCTTGCACAGGAAATTTTTTTTTCTTTTTTTTTTAATATTATTTTTTATTAATTCATGCCAAGCCAAAGAGTAAAATAAAGAAAAAAAAATTTAAAAAAAAAAAAAAAAATATTCCGGTACAAGAGTGAAAATTAAGATTTAAACACAATTCTAAAAAGATATTTAATTGTATAAAAAAATTTATACAAAAGTCCACTTTTAATAAATCATTAAAATTTTAAACAAAAAATTCAATTTTTCACTCTTGATTTGTGTTAACTTATAATTTATAAATTCGACGGTTCGTAAACTCAAACTCAAATTACACCATCTCAATTAAAGTATTTGGAGCATATTCAATAATATATTTATATATTGATATTGATACTTGATATAGATACTATATAGATAGATACTTTTAAGGTACATTTTTTTTTAATAGTTGATTTCAAAATTTAAATGGCTCTGAGTAATAGAACTCCTTCCGCCTTTACTATTTTTTAAAATAGTTTTACATTAATAAATTGAATAAATAAATAATTTTAATTAATTTACCGAGCCAATTAATGTTTTGTAAATATTAAGAAGGGTGTCTTTTTTCAACTTCCAAAATTTCCTTGAAAGGATTTTTATAATATTTATACGATTTACGCATCGTGCTCTTATAAAATCAATTTGTGAATTGAAACACAAATTTTCATCAAATGTTATTCCTAAAAAAATTGAATTTTTTACAGGCATATTAAAATATCAAAACACAACTTATCTGTTTGACTGATTTGATTTAAAAAAAAATTTGCGTTTCATATAAATTTGCTTTACTGATTCCAGTTTAAGAGCTTCCAACTTTCAATTATTAATGGTATTAAAATGTTCTAAACAAAATGTAAAAAAAAACAATTTATAAATTTAGGTATGCCAATTATGGATTTATACCTTTCATATGACAACTATAAATTTAAATTTGAACTTGAATTTTTAAAATCAAATATTATTATTATAAATTGCATAATAAATTTTGTAAATTAATCATCTAAAATTATAAAAATTTTTTCATTTTGATTTGAATTTAGAATTTTGAAATTTTTAAAATATAAACAATGACCGAAGATCCACCACAATCTCAAATAGATGAAATTGAATCGAATCGCCGAAAAGCACATTCTGATCTATTTGATCAGTTCTTAATGCACTATACTGCACGTCAAGATTCAACATCAATTATTGTATCACAAGAGAAATATGATACCATTATCAAATATTTGGAAAATTCAATTGAGAATTCAGATCCAAACAAAAAATTTAATAAAACGAAAGTTTAATATTCAAATGATAAATAGAGAAAAGAAACTTCATCGCCAGTTCATGCGCAGAAAAGAAGAGTACAATTTACCAGTAGTAGTCAAGGAATGTTTTTTCAACATTTTATATGACTTACATTGTGATCAACTTGGACACGTAGGAATTAATAAAATGGAACAACAATTATATTTAAGATACTACCGAATTCCCAGAATAGTAATTATACAATTTATTAAATTTTGTTCGATTTGTAATTTAAAACAAATTCAACATACCCAAACTCGTATAAAACCTATTCGATCTGATGATTTTTTATCACGTCTACAAATCGACCTAGTTGACATGAGGCATCGACCATGTAAAAAAAAAGATAAAACTTACAATTGGAAAGCGCATGTTTTGAATCATTTCAGTAAATTTCACATTATTTTGGCTCAAGAACAAAAAAGCGCTGAAGGAGTTTGTGATGGTTTAGAAGAAAGAGTCTTTTCTTATTTTTGACTGCCTTTAATTTTCCAGAGTAATAATGGAACAGAGTTTAAAAGCGCTTTAATGGGAGATTTAATTAAATCATGGGATGGAAATTGTAAAATGTTCCATGATCGTCCAAGGCATCCCCAAAGTCAAGGTCTCGTTGAACAAGCTAATGGTACAATAGAAAATATTTTAGCAGCTATGATGACTCAGTTTAATACACAAGATTGGATTGGCTTACTCCCAAAAATAATGTACACAACACAGTTCAGGTAGATTGTATTTTTTTACCTTTAAATTTACCTCTTAATTGAATTTTTTTACCTTTATTATTATTTATTTGTTTTCTGTTCGAGCATACGCTCTTTCAGATAAAAAAAAAATAAAATAAAATAAGATAAAATAAAATAATTAAAACAATTTAAAAAATATAAAATTTAAAGTAAATAATATTATATTTATCAATGAAAGGATGAGATACAAAAATAATAATTTAAGAGCTGTTTAGTTAATAAAAGATGGAGTTGGGAGAAAAAATAAAAAACACAAAAAATATTGATAAGATTGTAAGAGTCAGAAAATTTTTGTATAATTAGGTAGCAGCTGCATAGAGGAGTGGGATTCGTAATAAATCTAGAATCGAAGCCTCTTTGATACTCCGAAACAAGTCTTTTAGTCAAAGGAACTGAATAATTAAGAGCATTACGAAGGTAACTTTCTAATAGATTGCTTAATCTGTGGTCAATTATACTAATATTCAATTTATTTTCTGCTTCATAGAATAATGATTCAGAGGAGGTTCTTAGAGGAAGTTTTAGAATGCATCTAACATCAGTATTTTGAATAACTTGTAACTTATATAAATCTGATTCGGAGAATGAGTTAAGACATGGAAAATTATAATCCAGAATTGACCCAATAAGTGCCTTGTAGAGACTAGCTAGTGTATTGTGGTTGAGCTTCCAATTTTTTGAAGACAAAATTTTTATTATATTGAGTATATTCATGCATTTAGTCTTCACTTCTTTAATTTGTTTATCAAAGCAAAGACTTTCATCAAAGTACAGACCAAGAAATTTATTAGTTTTAGAATAGGGAATAGTTTTGTTGAGTAACTGAAGTCTAAAGGTATTTTTAAATTTCTTATTTTTTGTGAAAATTGTGTAGCTACATTTATTTGGGCACATTTTCATCTTCCATTTGCATAGCCATGGCTCTATTTCTTTTAAGTAGTTATTTATTTCTCTTTCAATTCTTCCTGTCTTTTTAAATATAAAGAAAGTAATAAGATCATCAGCAAACAGGAGTGAGTATTTTTTTTTCGAAAGATCAGCTTTGGGAACATCATTAATAAATATGCTAAAGAGTAAGGGGCTTATTACTGAGCCTTGTGGAACGCCTGCCCTAATTGGAAATGAATTTGATGTGAAGTCATTAATTTTTACCTTGAAAGATCTGTGGTACAAGAATGATCGTATCCAGAGGATAAGATAGTCAGGTATTTGAGCTTTAATTAGTTTATAGAAGAGACCTTCATGCCAAACCTTATCAAATGCCTTAGAAATATCAAAAAAGAGACCGCACACCTTTTTAGATCTGCAAAAAGACTCAGATATTTTTTGAATCAAAAAGATAAGGTTGTCTGCAGTCTTCCTTAATCTTCTAAAGCCAGATTGTTCATTTGCTAATATTTTATTATTTTCAACATATGAATAAAGTCTGTTGTAAACTATTCTTTCCAGTAATTTTCCAAAACAACTTGTAACACTCATTGGACGATAGTTATTAGAATTTTTTTACCTTTAAATTTACCTATAAATTATATGTTTTTAAGCTACTAAATTTATGACTTATGAGATAGTGTTTAACAGTAAGTCAAATAAAGGAAATGAAAAAAGATATGTGGAAATAATTTATCAAAACGAAAATGAAGTTGAACTTGAAATTGCTCCAAATGGTTTCGACTCGGTTAATCGTATCGATCAACCAAGCTTCCAGCAATTAGAACCTATTACACATGCTCAAATTTTGCTTATTAATATCACAGCAGGCTCAACTGGTTTAGATGAAAGTTTCTGGTTAGTTTAACCTTCTCTAGTCCGTTCGTTTACTAATTTTAAAGATTTCAAACAAAAAATCAAATAAATATTTTACAAATTAAAAAGGGGTTTTCTTTAAAAAGAAATATTTCCATTATTTTACGGGCATTTTTAATTTAAAAAAACGATTTTGCCTTTTTAACAGTTTTGTTTTATAAAATAAGAAGGAAGCCAAATTTTCCAATCATGAAAGATAAAGATTCATTTTTTGTGTTTTTTTATTTAAGAAAAGGAACAATGGGGCTAACGCACTAATAGATAAAAAAATTTCATTTCATTACCAGTAAAAATTATTTTTAAAATAAAGACTTTTCTATGATAAACCAGAAATTCATCCCTCTAATATGCGTTCCAACTTTGACTGACCATAAATATAAAATTAATTAAGTAATTAGTAAAATTTTTCTTAAATTCTTAATTCAGCGCATCAATTTCTAAAAGAATTTAGTAAGACGGTCTAACCGGGTCACCTGTTTTTTTATAATTTTCCTAACTGGGGTTAATGGGATGAGGGGTAATTCGGCTAATCCTGATAACCCAAATTGCCAATTTTCTCAGCTGATTAGGGCATCTTGAAGTTGATGATCAATTCAAAATATCATTTCAATTCAAAAAGTTTATCTTTAGATATTAAACTTAATCTTTGATTTAATTTAAATAATTGTAATGTAACATGATTTACATGCAATGTAGATTTAGAAAATAAAAAAAAATTGAAAAAACATTTTCTCAGTCCATTGATAATCGATTTTAATATTTAAATGTATTAACTGATTTTTTGTTAAGTTTATTTGAGATTTTTTATTTCAAAAGTATTTGTGTTTAGCATTCACAATTAAATTTAAGAAAGAAATTCAAAAAAAAATTCAAAATAAGTTTTAAAATGAAAACAAAACTTTACAAAAAAACAGTTAACTAAATTGAAAATCAATTTTATCAATGGATTGAGAAAATGTTTTTTCAATTTTTTTTTTATTTTCTAAATTTACATTGCATGTAAAGTTTGTTACATTACAATTATTTAAATAAAATCAAAGATTAAGTTTAATATCTAAGGATAAACTTTTGAATTGAAATGATATTTTGAATTGATCATCAACTTCAAGATGCCCTGATTAGCCCTGAAAATCTTCTAGATGGGATGGTCATGTATTTTTAAAAAGGTTAATATGGTTTAAATGAATTATTTACAAGGTTTACTGTGTGAATTTTGGCAGTAATTGGGTGAATTTTGGCACTAATGGGTTGATACCCTATTAACCGAATTGGTCTAAAGATTCATCCCTTTAAAATTTCCACCCAAAAAAATGTAAACATTTATTTCTTTAGCAAATTCGTTGAACATTTTTGAGATTAACTTGATTTAGATTTTGAATCTATAAATTAGGCTCGTCATCAACTTCAACTGAATTACGAACAACACTGCTTCGTTTAAGTGTAACTACTTGACCAATCGATAAATCCAATTTTGATTTATTTGGTAGTTTTAAGTTATTCAAAGAAGATTTTTTTTTTGAGGATGGATTTTTTGGTAACCATATTTATTTATTTATTTAATATATAATTTAGAGGGAATAGTTCCTCTTGGCAGCTCCGAACGGCGAAGTGCCTTCTTTTCAGCCAGCCTGCTAGGAATATTCTGTAATTAATTATTATTGTTATTATTAATTTCAGCCTCATATGCAATTTAAAATTGAATAAAAAAAATAAAAAAATTGAATAAAAAAATAAAATATAATTTAAGCTAAGTTACATTGAAGACTTTGAGTAAAAAAAATTTAAATTTACCATTTTTAGAAAGATGAATCAAATTTTTTAATTTTTCAAAACGCTGCTCAATTTAAAAGGGAATTAAAGCAAGAATTCAAACAAAAGTTATCAGTTATAACTCTAGTATATTATCAAATAAGAAAACAAACAAAAAAGAACAAAGGATAAAACTATCACTTATACAAGAAATTTTTGCTGAAAAAAATTAGACTAGTCTCTTTTCTACTTAGAGCCTGTTTTTTTTTCAAAAAAGTGAAAAACTTGTTGAATAACCCTCAAACAAGCGTTTTAAATTAAAATGAAAAAACACTTTTCTTTATTTCATTTTGTTTGTAAAAAAAACAAAAAAATTGAAAAAGTTGCTTGAT
Organism: Brachionus asplanchnoidis; assembly: GCA_025491095.1. NCBI lineage: Eukaryota > Metazoa > Rotifera > Eurotatoria > Ploima > Brachionidae > Brachionus > Brachionus asplanchnoidis. The sequence continues at coordinate 2,925,422 of JAILYF010000019.1, forward strand.
AACTTTGTTCCAAATTTAATTTCCTATATTTTAATACCAAATTCATGGGTCCTGTAATATGTCTTATGGGAGATCATTAAGCGAGTTTGAGGGGTACTTTCAAAAACCTACTTTTTTGAGATATCTGGTCACGTGACTTATCGATTATCCTGAAAACTTGCATTTCTATGTAATTTGAGGTGTTGAATCTTAAAATGAAGAGAAAATTTCAATATTTTAAAAAATTTGGTCTTTGGTATTAAAAAGCAAAAAAAGGGTCTCTTTTGGTCGGTCTGGACCGACCAAAAGACCCCCCGAGGGTCGGTCATGGGTCTAGTGTTTTATCAGTTTTTCTTGGGTAAAAAAGCGTGCTGAAAAACATGGTGTAGTTTGTTTTCGGAAAAATCACTTTTTGACCGTTTCGAATCTATGGCCTATATAAAAAACTAAAAATTCAAATAGAATAAATTTAATAAAATACTAAAGTTTTTTTTTCTTTTCTGTTTTTTGTTTCCAAAATAAACATCCTTTTTAGTTGACATGAAAGCTAATACCGATTAATTTTTTTTTATTTAAATTCTGTCAAAAGATTAAAAATCTTAAATTTTAAAATTAAATTTATTAAAATTTAAAAGAAATAAATTTTAAGAAAATCAAAATTTACAAAACATCTACTAATTTATACTCTTTTTTGAATTTTCAGAAATATTTGGAAATACTTTATCCAATCGTAATTTAATTTAAATCTTCCCAAATTTTTCTTCCTTGACGGCCAATTTCGATAAATCCCTCTTTCAAATACCTCATTTTGTGTATCCATATGATAAAATTTTTTTAATTAATGTTTTTTAATTTTTTTTGTAAAATTCAGAAAAAAAAGTAAAAAATTAAAAAAAATAACTGAAGAAAGTGAATATTTTCCAAAATTTCAAAAAATCAATTTTTTTTAAAAATTATATTATTTTACCGTTTTTTCAAAAATTTACGTAAATTAACAATAATTAATGAAAAAAATTGAAAAGTCAATCTTATAAAAAAAAAAAACATCATTATAATTAAAAAAAATTTTTAAATAGCACAACCGTTGACCAAACAAAATTCCTAAAATAAAGTTCTAAACTATCATAAAATCTTGAAATTTGATTCTTTTCAAGTTTGATTTTAAAGAATTGAAAACAACTATCTATTTTAAAATCAATTATAGTGTGACATTTTATCTTTTAGTCGTTTTTAAAAGTCTACATTAAATGCTTTAAAAAAAAATAAAAATTATTTTAAAATTTTAAATTTAAATAAGCGTTACAGGCTAAAAGTTTTTCTCACTTGACGTAATTTAGTCCCATCACAAAAAATATATAAATTTTTATCGAAAGCTTATAATTTTATTAAAATTAAGTATGGAACAAATTTTAGCAAAATGTTTTTCTTGTTGATTGAACAAATCTCACATATAGCTTGGGTGTGATTAACATTCCTGCTTGGAAATTTCTCAATTAGAATGGTGATGGGTTACATATCTGCTTTCGCTTCTAAAAATTCATCCAAAATGAAAGGAATAAATATTCAATCTATTCAATAAAATATTTTAATTGTGTAAAAAGATAGGAATCGATTCAAACAAAATAATATTGAATCTAAAAATTTAGTCAAGCATATTCTTTGCGTGGGTATAAATCACATAAAAGCTTTTCAACATGAATTATTTTCTACACTTAGAAATTACAATCATCAAAATGAGCCACCGATCATCAGCTACTACTTTGGAGTGCGAACAAGTCTTGTGCTGCGAGCCAGTTATTTGCTGCGAGCCGGCCAGAATTAAAGTCAAAAAGACTGTGCAAGAAGTTCAGCCTGTTGAGGAAATTGTGCCAAGAGAAACAATTAGAAGATGGAATGAAATTGTGCCAAGAGAGGAAATTGTCAGATGGAACGAAGTTATACCAAGAGAAGAAGTTGTACGAACTGTGGAAGTGAGACGTGTGCCAAGAAAACAAAGACAGCGAGTAAGATGCTACGAGCCAATGGTTTTGATTTGTGAAAGAATCGATGAGCAACCATCAAGATCACACGCCATCACAACTCACTTGACTTCACCAAAATTGACTTTGCCACAAAGCACTGCTCCCCACTTGACACAAACCAGATTGACCAGATCGCAAGCATCTGCTCTCACCGCAGCTCAAACCCAATCGGTAGCTCAAAGCCAAGCAGCTCAATCACAAGCATTGACTATCCAATCGGCCCAAGCTTCACAGCCAAGAGCCACTCCAGCTCCATCACTAGCCCAATCTGCCAGAGCCACTCCAGCTCCATCACAAGTCCAATCTGCCAGAGCCACCCCAGCTCCATCGCAAACTGCTGCTCCATCACCTGCTCCATCAGCTCGCTCTTCCCAGACTGCTTCTTCTAAATCATCCCAAAGCTCGAAAAAGTCGAGTGTTTCTTCTTCAAGTCAATCAACAACAAGCAACAAATCCAACTTGACTGTTCAAGAATATGATTATGAAGAATAAATTCAAAATCGATTAGCTAATAGGCAACTATTTCTGTTTAGTTGGTAGTAGAAAATTTTATTACCCAAAAGTGACAAAATTTTTTTTTTATTTCAATAAACAACTAAAAACAAAAATAGCTTCTTTTTTTTTTTGGAAAAAAATCGTCCCTAGGTGGATTCGAACCACCAACCTTTCGGTTAACAGCCGAACGCGCTAGCCGATTGCGCCATAGAGACTTATTATATTTTAGTTTAAAAAAGAGGATTAATCAAATGATCAGTATTTTGTATCAAATTATCAGTACATAAAAACAAAAATGATTAATAAATAAAAAATGAATGATCAGAAACAATTATTTTATTTAATTTACGGGTGTTCAATAATAAATGACCGTTTTTAAAGTATACTTTTTAGATATTTTACTTTAAGCACTTAGATCAATACATTCATAAAAATGAGATACAAAATTTTGGTTTATTCATGACTCCTTGGTCAAACCAAAAGTGATACCTACATATTTAATATGTTTATTTAAAGCTTATTTAGTTATCTATGATTGTGTAAAATTTTATTTGGATCGAATGTTTCTTTAGAAAGTTATAGCAAAAAGAATCAAAAACAGCACTTTTTTGGAATTTTACTAAGTGGTCATTTTTTGAAGATATTTTTCGAACGGAACATGATAGAGAAATGATTTATGACTCATTTTAATCAGCATAAAATTTCACATCAGAATATGTGTATATCAAAAATTGGTAAAATTCAAACCTTTGAGGACATTTTTGGTCAAAAGTCGGTTTAGGTGATTTTACCCCGGTCCCGTTTAACTATAGGTGGAAAGTTAATAACACTCATTTCTTAAACAAGAAAGGTGTTAGTTTATGTGTATAAAATTTCAGCCATTTTGACCGACTGGAACACATTTTTTTTCTATTAAACAAAAACGGTCATTTATTATTGAACACCTGTTAGATTTATTTAAAATTTTTTGCAAGTTTGATATGTGATTCTTTTTATAGCGGCTGAAAAATGACTTTAAAAAAAATTTCAGGGACAATCAGTGAGATTTAGTCAAATTTGAAATTTGATTTTGGTTGATTTTTGCCATCAAAAAGTTTGATCCAAACAAACCTAATTAAACTGCTAACTTATCTTGAACTGAAGTATCTAAATAAAAAAAAAAAACAATGACAGTTGTCAATAAATAAGGTACTGATATTTAAACCGGTGAATTCCTGGGGTTAAGGGGTAAATAGGGTTTCACCCATTTATTCCGAAAACTATTTGCACCGATTTTAACCTCATTGCCCCAAAATATAATATAAATTTTGTTGAATCTGGGATTTAACTAAAGTTTATTTTTTGAAAAATTATTCCCTGCATTTTTAATTTCAAATTTTCACAATTGAAATTAAACTCTTAAGTGAATTTTGAATGAGTTTAGTTTTTTATTTAGAAATTTGAATAAAATATTGAAAATTCTTTTTAACTTTCAAAAAAATAGGAAAAAAAAATAAAAAAAAAGACAAATTATTCATTTTGATTTTTAAAATTTATATTCAATAATGGAAAAACTGGTTATTGTCAGTTAGCTAGCTGTACTATTTATACTGTGTTATACTGTGTCAGTTAGCTGTACCATAATTCACTTATTATCTGAAATATTCTTGTTTCGGGTTTTCTGAATGTTTTTTTTTTTTCTAAATTAGAAAATTAAATTAAAAATTAAATATCAGTTAAGTAGTATAAGTAGTAGTTTTGATTGTAGCTGGCTAGCCAGCGAGTGTGCTGATAAGGCACTTTAAAAGCGTGCGCTATTAAATAAATAAAAGAGAGAGAGGGAGAGAAAAATAAAAGATTGATTCTTCTAACTTCATTTATTCTCTAATTCAAACTAATAAAAAAAAAATATATATATATGGAGATCCAGCAAGGCTCCAGAAGACCGGGGTCTGCTGGAAGGGGTGTTGCAGCACTCTTAGACAGCTGATATGATTGAATGCTGCTAATACAGCAATCAATGCCTGCTTTAAAGCTGTTTACATTGGGGGCGTCAGCTAATTCATTTGGCAACGAGTTCCATATGTTAAATGTTCTGTTGAAAAAAAAGTTATCTTTATGTTGGAGTCTCGAAATTTCTTTGTGATATTAGAAGCAGTGACCTATTCCTTGTTTTTTGTGACATTAAAATTGTTGCTATTTTCAACCGATTCTATTCCATGCATGAACTTGTATAATTGAATTAGATCACCTCTTTTTCTTCTTTCACCAAGATTTGGAATGTACAAAGCTTTCAATCTGCTTTCATACGGTTTGTTTCTAATTGAAAAAACAAATTTCGAAGCTCTCCGTTGAATCCTTTCAACATTCTCTCAGTCAGACTTAAGAATTGGAGACCAAACTGGCACCGCAAATTCCAAAAGAGGACGAACAAAAGTTAAATACAAAGATCGTAATAACTTACAATCAAAACGAGCGAATGATTTCCTGATTCGACTTAACATTTGATTTGCTTTGTTTGTAGCCTTTATCACTTGATTTTTCCATTTTATATTTGTATTGAAAATAACTCCAAGATCTCTTTCGGTTTCTGACATTGATTACTGCTTACCATTAAATAAAATAAGGAAATTCTTTGTTTTTATGACCATAATGCATAACTACACATTTTGATGTGTTGTAGAGAAGAAGCCAATCTGGAGTCCACTTGAAAATTAAATCTAAATCTGATTGAAGTTTCGCTACGCTTATTTCTAATACCGTTTGCGAGAAAATTTTATTATCATCAGCGTACAATTTGACAACATTCTCTATTCCTTTTGGTAGATCATTGATATACAAAACGAACAAAAGTGGACCAATCACTGACCCTTGTGGTACACCGCTAAAAATCTCATCACAATCCAACAAAATATCACCTTTAATATCTTATTGTCTTCTATTTTTCAAGAAAGCTTCAATCCATTTTAGTGTCAGACCATCAAAGCCATACGCTTTTAATTTAGCTATTAGTCGTCTGTGCGGAACAGTATCAAATGCTTTCGCAAAATCTAGCAGAATCATATCAACAGGAATACTTTTGTCTAGACTCATTTAGATGAAATCTTGAATTTCCAGAAGATTAGATGTACATGACTTTTTCTTGACAAATCCATTATGTTCTCAATGAAATGAAATAAGATGAAATCTAAATTATTTTTAAAATTTTGATGTATTTAAATCAATAAATTAAAAGAATAAATAGTAAAGTGTTATTTATTTTGATTAAAAGTCAAATTAAAAAAACATAAAATAGTCATTTATTTATATTAGTTAGTCAAAAAAAAAATAGCCAATTAAATATATGAATCGTTAATAAAAAGTACTTGTTGTCATTTAGAGTAATTAGTTATCACATTTCCTTCCATCATTTCCTCTGAAAAACTCTTCCAGCAAAAATTCGCTTCGTTGACATAAGTCTTTTAATTGATTATTATATGATTCTATAACATTATTTGTAACCGGATGGCCAGGTGCTCTAATGTCAAACCAGCCGTTGATGGAGGATTCAAGCCATTTATCTTTGAAATAAGTTACCATTTTAATGGATGATGTTTCACTTTACCCTTTTTTGACCAAAAAATTTGAAGCTTGAGTAAACATCTGGTACTTGTGCTTAATTGTAAATGATAATTCTATGTCTATGTCTTTGTTCATGAATTTTAAATTTTTGAACTAAATTTCGCAGTACATGAGCCCAACAACTCTCTTTTTCAAATCAAACACAGAAGAAAATCCGCTGTTGATAGCAGGTGCACTGTCAGCTTTCAGAATTGTAGGTTTGATTTCAATGCTAAAAAGTCGATATACCGACTCTTTAAGAGATTTAAGTCAAAATTGGTAATCTTCTTGTGTCTCGCCAGTTGTGATAACAAGGCCGAACGGGTGAAAAGTTTTGTTTCTGTCACATGCACCTAACATTTAAACTGGATACCCATGCAAAATGTATTTATGAGCACCTTCAGTTGACAACATTTGCACTTAAGAAAGAAATTAGTTTTGAAGATATAAAGATTTGGTTACAAAAAACTTACAATCATCACTTGAATATGATAAAAATTTTTGAGTTGACTAAAAAATACGTAACCTTGTTATTTTGTTGTTTGAATACTTTATATTTTTAGCTGTTACAATCATTTTTAAATCTGAGTTTCGCGTACTTTCCATTAAGAACACCATTTATGAAGTTGACCTAATTCTCTTATTTTTTTTTGTTTTTTGGTTGACAAACAAAATTGACCAAGTCATTATTATCAATAAAATTTTTAAAGTTATTATTCAGCTTTTTTGATGGGTCACAGTTAAGATTAAGATCACCAAAAACAAATAAAGGATCATTTAGATTTAATGATTGAATGAAATCTTCAATATCATCAAGAAATTGAGTTTCATTTGAATTTGGTGAACGATAACAATACACAAAATTTAAGAATTGATCATGAAGCTTAAGCTGAAAGAAGACAAGTTCCGCAGCATCATGAAGAAAAGTACGGGTAACTTTCAAGGAGTTTTTTGTGAAAACAAGCAGGCCACCTCCATGTCTATTCCTGTCTAATCTTATATTTGAATAATAATTGTTATTTAAAAAAGACTTTGGTATTGTTAGATCGAGTTTTGATTCACTTAAACAAACAATGTCGAACATGCGACTATTTAGAATTTCATTCATTTCAAATATATTACCAAGAATTGAATTGATATTGAGATGAAAAATTTTAAGCTTATTGTCTGAATTAGAAAAATTTCTAAAATCTTTTAGATAAGAACGATCAACATTATTAGAGAATTGAGATATTTCTAGTCATTGCACCAAAGTATCATACTCTTGAATCTCAACTTTGAGTATTTCAGATCCGATAGATTCACGTATTTTCGGAATATCATTTTGATTGAATAAAAATGGTTTGTCATATGATAAGTACTTTGAATAGGCACAGATAAAAACGCCACAATCTTTATCGTTTCCATATTGTTTTGGGTACAAATGGTCATTTAGTATCATCCATGAATCTGAGTCAGCCAAAGAAGTAATATACTTTTTAAGAACTCCACGAATTTTTTCAATAATCTCGTTATTGCTATTATAAATTGAATCATAATACTTGATTTTTTTTTGATATGTATCAAATACAATTAAGACCCAATGATTTTTATTAAATAAAACTCGACAAAATAGCAGACGAAAGTAAGTTTTAGAATTTTTCTCAACAGATTTCGATACCCCTCGTAGATTACCATCTAAAATTTTATTGATGATAAGAGAGTCAATATGAGAACATTTGACATTCAGATTAGAGTTACACAGCATTTTCATGTAAAAATTAACAATTATATCATTGATTTTAGAACCAGATAATAAATCATTTAAACTCAATCTATTAACCTCATAACCAAACCCTTTAACAATGACAGTGAGACCATCATCATTATTTAAGATAACTTCCTGAGATTTAGGGTCGTTTTGAGAAAACCAAAGATTACTCTTAATAAAGCTTTGCTGAGTGCAAATTGGATTGGAGTCGGTTGTTGATTTGCTAGCCGATTTGTTGGTGTTCATCGACTTTGCTTGACTCAGGTTGCCATGTCCAACAGGAGGCGTCCTGAAGTCTGCTGTTGTTTTGCTAGCCGATTTGTTGGTGTTCATCGACTTTGCTTGGCTCAGGTTGTCATGTCCAACAGGAGGCGTCCTGGAGTCTGCTGTTGTTTTGCTATCCGATATGTTGGTGTTCATCGACTTTGCTTGACTCAGGTTGTCATGTCCAACAGGAGGCAAACTGGAGTCGGCTGTTATTTTGCTAGCCGACTTGTTGGTGTTCTTCGACTTTGCTTGACTCAGGTTGTCATGTCCACGGATAGGCGTCCTGGAGTCGGCTGTTGATTTGCTAGCCGATTTGTTGGTGTTCATCGAGTTTGCTTGGCTCAGGTTGTCATGTCCAACAGGAGGCAAACTGGAGTCGGCTGTTATTTTTGCTAGCCGACTTTTTGGTGCTCATCGACTTGGCTTGACTCAGATTGTCATGTCCAACAGGAGGCAACCTTGAGCCGGCTGATGATTTGCTAGTGAAATTTTTAAAATTTTTTCTTTTTTCCAGCAAGATATCTCTTTGAAGTTTTGTCTTATGGCTGTTAATGTAAACATGAGAGAAATCATTTTCATTTATTTTTTTAAAAGGCTGAACAAATTTTCTAAACTTTCATCATCATTAGAAGATTCCTTGAGACCATGAATCACAACAAATTTACGATTTTTTAGTCTCATATCAATTTCATTACTTATCTTTGTTAACAGACTTAACTCAAGATTTTTAAAAAGATCACTAACCTTAGCAGAAGAATTTGTATTTCCGATCTCATTCGAATCTTTTACAAGAGTTGAAATTCCATCATTTGATTTTACATACTTTTTTGCGAGACTTTTACATGCTAGTGCTTTATCCATATTATTTTCACTCTATAAGCCAAACAACCAAATTGCAAATTTTAGAAAAATGAATATAAATGATAATTACTTTGGCTGGATGTTCTTTTGCAGGATCTAAAATATTTCTCTTGCAACCTCGCAATTTTGTACGCAAGCTTCAATTTCTTTCTCCATGTTTTTCTAAAAGTATTCCGATATGATTCGCTTGTTTGTTGACTCTATCTTGAAGTGACCCGAAACATGTGCTTTTAATATATTATCACTTCTGTTACAAGGTGTTTACGAATGTTTAAACCCTATTCATCATAAAAAAAAGTATCACCGGCTTCGACTGGGTAATAATAGCGGTGTAGATGACTTACTCGATGTAGTAGCCTCTGTGTCAAGTCAGGTATCCTGTTAAGGTTATCAGTCGACATTAGTTCAAACAAGCGGACTTCATTTATTGTGTTATCTGATCTTGTACTAAATTAAGATATTTTTTTAATATTTTTATAAACAAAACCTTCAGGCCTTTATAAACAAAACATCAAAAACGTGAAATTAAAAGCGAGAACGGCAAAATATCAACATAGAAAGTTGAAGTAGTTCGAGTCTTAAGCTGTCAATTCAAGTCCATTTTCCTAAATGAAAATATTAAAAAAATATCTTAATTTAGTACAAGATCAGATAACACAATAAATGAAGTCCGCTTGTTTGAACTAATGTCGACTGATAACCTTAACAGGACCTTGTTGTGATTCATGGTCTCAAGGAATCTTCTAATGATGATGAAAGTTTAGAAAATTTGTTCAGCCTTTTAAAAAAATAAATGAAAATGATTTCTCTCATGTTTACATTAACAGCCATAAGACAAAACTTCAAAGAGATATCTTGCTGGAAAAAAGAAAAAATTTTAAAAATTTCACTAGCAAATCATCAGCCGGCTCAAGGTTGCCTCCTGTTGGACATGACAATCTGAGTCAAGCCAAGTCGATGAGCACCAAAAAGTCGGCTAGCAAAAATAACAGCCGACTCCAGTTTGCCTCCTGTTGGACATGACAACCTGAGCCAAGCAAACTCGATGAACACCAACAAATCGGCTAGCAAATCAACAGCCGACTCCAGGACGCCTATCCGTGGACATGACAACCTGAGTCAAGCAAAGTCGAAGAACACCAACAAGTCGGCTAGCAAAATAACAGCCGACTCCAGTTTGCCTCCTGTTGGACATGACAACCTGAGCCAAGCAAAGTCGATGAACACCAACAAATCGGCTAGCAAAACAACAGCAGACTTCAGGACGCCTCCTGTTGGACATGGCAACCTGAGTCAAGCAAAGTCGATGAACACCAAAAAGTCGGCTAGCAAAAATAACAGCCGACTCCAGTTTGCCTCCTGTTGGACATGACAACCTGAGCCAAGCAAAGTCGATGAACACCAACAAATCGGCTAGCAAATCAACAGCCGACTCCAGGACGCCTATCCGTGGACATGACAACCTGAGTCAAGCAAAGTCGAAGAACACCAACAAGTCGGCTAGCAAAATAACAGCCGACTCCAGTTTGCCTCCTGTTGGACATGACAACCTGAGTCAAGCAAAGTCGATGAACACCAACATATCGGATAGCAAAACAACAGCAGACTCCAGGACGCCTCCTGTTGGACATGACAACCTGAGCCAAGCAAAGTCGATGAACACCAACAAATCGGCTAGCAAAACAACAGCAGACTTCAGGACGCCTCCTGTTGGACATGGCAACCTGAGTCAAGCAAAGTCGATGAACACCAACAAATCGGCTAGCAAATCAACAACCGACTCCAATCCAATTTGCACTCAGCAAAGCTTTATTAAGAGTAATCTTTGGTTTTCTCAAAACGACCCTAAATCTCAGGAAGTTATCTTAAATAATGATGATGGTCTCACTGTCATTGTTAAAGGGTTTGGTTATGAGGTTAATAGATTGAGTTTAAATGATTTATTATCTGGTTCTAAAATCAATGATATAATTGTTAATTTTTACATGAAAATGCTGTGTAACTCTAATCTGAATGTCAAATGTTCTCATATTGACTCTCTTATCATCAATAAAATTTTAGATGGTAATCTACGAGGGGTATCGAAATCTGTTGAGAAAAATTCTAAAACTTACTTTCGTCTGCTATTTTGTCGAGTTTTATTTAATAAAAATCATTGGGTCTTAATTGTATTTGATACATATCAAAAAAAAATCAAGTATTATGATTCAATTTATAATAGCAATAACGAGATTATTGAAAAAATTCGTGGAGTTCTTAAAAAGTATATTACTTCTTTGGCTGACTCAGATTCATGGATGATACTAAATGACCATTTGTACCCAAAACAATATGGAAACGATAAAGATTGTGGCGTTTTTATCTGTGCCTATTCAAAGTACTTATCATATGACAAACCATTTTTATTCAATCAAAATGATATTCCGAAAATACGTGAATCTATCGGATCTGAAATACTCAAAGTTGAGATTCAAGAGTATGATACTTTGGTGCAATGACTAGAAATATCTCAATTCTCTAATAATGTTGATCGTTCTTATCTAAAAGATTTTAGAAATTTTTCTAATTCAGACAATAAGCTTAAAATTTTTCATCTCAATATCAATTCAATTCTTGGTAATATATTTGAAATGAATGAAATTCTAAATAGTCGCATGTTCGACATTGTTTGTTTAAGTGAATCAAAACTCGATCTAACAATACCAAAGTCTTTTTTAAATAACAATTATTATTCAAATATAAGATTAGACAGGAATAGACATGGAGGTGGCCTGCTTGTTTTCACAAAAAACTCCTTGAAAGTTACCCGTACTTTTCTTCATGATGCTGCGGAACTTGTCTTCTTTCAGCTTAAGCTTCATGATCAATGCTTAAATTTTGTGTATTGTTATCGTTCACCAAATTCAAATGAAACTCAATTTCTTGATGATATTGAAGATTTCATTCAATCATTAAATCTAAATGATCCTTTATTTGTTTTTGGTGATCTTAATCTTAACTGTGACCCATCAAAAAAGCTGAATAATAACTTTAAAAATTTTATTGATAATAATGACTTGGTCAATTTTGTTTGTCAACCAAAAAACAAAAAAAAATAAGAGAATTAGGTCAACTTCATAAATGGTGTTCTTAATGGAAAGTACGCGAAACTCAGATTTAAAAATGATTGTAACAGCTAAAAATATAAAGTATTCAAACAACAAAATAACAAGGTTACGTATTTTTTAGTCAACTCAAAAATTTTTATCATATTCAAGTGATGATTGTAAGTTTTTTGTAACCAAATCTTTATATCTTCAAAACTAATTTCTTTCTTAAGTGCAAATGTTGTCAACTGAAGGTGCTCATAAATACATTTTGCATGGGTATCCAGTTTAAATGTTAGGTGCATGTGACAGAAACAAAACTTTTCACCCGTTCGGCCTTGTTATCACAACTGGCGAGACACAAGAAGATTACCAATTTTGACTTAAATCTCTTAAAGAGTCGGTATATCGACTTTTTAGCATTGAAATCAAACCTACAATTCTGAAAGCTGAAATTGATATTGATGAATTGATGTAACATGTGTTATTGACTGTCCATTTAGTGACCACAAATTTGTTTTAGCTAAATTAACAGTTGCTAAACTGAAATGTAAACAGAAGACTATTTTATGTAGAAACCTTTCTCTAGTGAATACGGAAAACATTTGTACTCAGATAGATGAAATTGATTGGAGTGGATTCAAGAATTTTTCTTCAATTGATGAAAAATGGATGTTTGTCAAAGAAAAACTGATTAAAATTATAGATAATACCGCGCCCATTCGTAAAATTTCTATAAATATGTCAAGTCAGTTCCAATGGTATGATGATGATCTTATTTGTTTGAAACATTCACGGGATATCTCCTACAAGAAATTCAAACTATCTGGTAATGAAGATGATAAATTAGTTTATGATTATTTTAAGAAGCAGTTCAAGCTGCTAAATGATGAGAAACTAATTCATTTTTCTCAGGATAAAACTTTGAATGATTTCAAAAATGCTAAAAAATTTTGGCAATTCTACTCACCTTTAATTTCCATGAAATATGATAAAAACTCAAATACACCTTTAATCTGTATTAAAAATGAAAATGAGGTTATCAATGATAAGTTAAACATGTGTGAGATATTTAACAAATTCTTCACGTCGATAAGATCTTCATCAGAATTGTAGAATAATGAGTCTAAGAGCTTCATCCAGGATCAGTTCTCCAAACTTGGCCTTATGAAAGCTGCTAATTTCAGATTCAGTTTTACGAATAGACATGAGATAGAAAAACTCCTCTCAGAGATCTCAACCTCTAGTGGTATCGGTGTAGTTCAACTAAACTACACACCATTATAGCTTATTTATTTAATTTTTCAATCTTAACGGGTTGAATACCGAGTGATTGGAAAATGTCCGTTGTTACACCATTATTTAAAAATAAAGGCTCAACTGATGATTTAAATAGTTATCGTGGCATTTCTGTTTTACCACCAATTGCAAAGCTGTTTGAGAAACTTATTCATAAGCAAATAAGCATTTATATAGCTGAAGCTAAGATACTCTCAAGTAATCGACATGGTTTCAGATCAACCCATGGCTGTGAATCAGCTTTACATGAGATTATCTCGAAAATGAACCAAATTACAAGCAAACGTTTAATTGGTATCTTTCTGTTTATAGATTTTAGAAAAGCTTTTGATACTGTCGACCATAACCTTCTACTAACTAAATTAAGCTGTTATGGTTTTGATGATTCTTCAATCACACTACTAGAAAGTTATTTTGCGAATAGATCACAGGTAGTGAAGATTGATGAGTTCACTTCTAACTCAAGAACACTCAAATTAGGTGTCCCCCAGGGGAGTGTCCTAGGCCCACTTCTATTTTTGATTTACATAAATGATATTGTTTTATTCCTTTCTGATTTCATCGTGAAATTATTTGCTGATGATACAACTTTAATTAAAACAGGGGATAACCTAACTGAACTTATTCATTCTTTTCTTGAATCAATTCAAAAGTTATTTACTTGGTGTAAATTCAATAGTATAGATATTAATTGGTCCAAGACTAAAATTGTGTTTATTTCAAATAAAACAAGACTTAATTTTCCATGTAATATTGAAATAAATGGTATTATGGTTGAAGTTGTTGATAAATTTAAGCTTCTCGGAGTAACAATTGATAACAAGCTCACTTTTTTGCAACACGTAATAAGCTTAAGAACTTCAATAAATAAACGACTTTATGCTTTTAGAAGATTATTTTACTTATCGCACAAAGTCAAGCTCCAGTTCTTCAAATCATTTATCATGCCGTACTTTGACTATTGTCTATCATTATCAATATATTTTACAAAAAGATCAATTCAAAAATTATCTAATTCTTATTACTATTGTGTTCAAAGATTATTAAATATTCGCCCAAATATTCATGGCAATGATGACTTTAACACTTTAAATATTGAGTTGAATAAATTTAATATCGACTGCTTTCAGCATAGAATTATCAAACGTCTTGCTCATTTTGTACATAAAATTGTAAATTTAAAAACATCGCCTGTTGACTTAAAAGAAGCATTAATCAGCAACCGCTCGAAAAATGTTGATTATAATCTAAGAAATTCAAATGACTATCTTGTTCCATCTAAAGGAAAGTTTAATGATTATGTTGAAAAAACGTTTGATTATTTTTATTCTAAGTTCATCAATAAATTACTTATCGATGATCTCCATTAAGATTTTGCCCTATTTAAACGAAGAATAAACAATAACATTAACTTAATTTTTATAAAATTTTGTAAAATTTTTTCTAATTTTGATGTTAATTTCAGAAATTTAATTTTTTATTAATATTATAATTTTTATGTGAATTTTTTATTAATAAATGGGCTCAATCATCCCATTACGGGTTTTGACCTTAGGTCTCTTTGATTGAGTTGAAATATATATATGAAATATATACAAGAATACAATTAGCAACAAAGTTTATTGATTTAATGATCGGTAGAAAAATAAATGGATTCAACAATTAAAGTTCCATTAATCCCGACTTTTAAAAAAGATGCAGGAGAAGCGCGTGTTAAACAAATAAAAGACCTGATTGAGGTTAAAAATTTGACAGTACTCCAAATCATAGATAAGGCAAAAGCTTCACAAATTAAGGTCCAAAATAATAAAAGGCTGCTCAAAGGTATGGATCCGAGACATGCGACTGAAGGAAAAATTTAAACAAAAAATAGTAGCCTGTTCACCGTTCAATTTTGAAGTTGTTTAAAGATCAAACAAACAATGGTAACTACACTGTTGAAGATTTCCTTAAGCAAAAAACTACCGACGCATTTTCGCTCCAGAGACTAAAATTAGATAAGTCGCCTTTAACTAACGAAGAGAAGGAAAAAGCAATATTTGAAGTCGAAAGAATAATAAATCATCAACTAAATACAAATAAAAAATATAAATTTTTACTTAAATGTTAAGTTAATCTGGTCTACGTCAATACTGATAAGACCCAATGTGAACGAGTTCTCGAGCGTAATCTTAGAGAAGAGCGTAAAAGAATAGCCAGAATACGTCCTGCAGCTTATTGGTGGCCGGAGATTTCAACTTCCCAGACATAAATTGGTACCATTCAGGTGGTGTTTGCAAAAACAAAGGTCGTCCATCCAGCCTGAATTTTCTTGACTGTTTGAACAAGAACTACCTTACCGAGCACGTATTGGAACCTACTTTTAAGGACAATATACTGGACCTTGTTCTGACTGACGACCCTGCAAGAATCTTCAGAGTGTCACAAGGGCCGCCGCTCGGGCTCACGGAAAAGAACTGCCTACATTCTTCTATTCGCTGGAGATACGAACTGATACCAAATCAAATACCGGAGCTTCTGCATTCCGCTTTTCTCGGCCAGTCTATTCGAAGGGAAACTACAGTTTATTTAATGAAAAAATCTTAGACTGCAGAGATAGACTTTCGTCCGATGATGCCGACTCCTCATACAAACTCCTAGTCAGCGTTTCCGCTTCTGCTTCTTGCCTCGCCATACCAACTAGAGTGAGAAAAACACAGCTCCGCTCAAATCCAAAGTGGTTTAACCAAAGCATCAAGGCACTAACCCGGATAAGTAAAAATTTCACTGCCTCTGTAGATCAGCTCCTCTCAATGCGGACTTGAAAGCCAATTACATACAGTCCTGCAAAAAAGTGAAGACTGGAGTAAGGAAGGCTATTTGCAAGTTTGAAGCTTTAATCGTGAGATCCTGCAAGCTCCAACCAATGCTCCTTTTCAACTACATAAATAGCCAGAAGGCTTGCAATGACTCTATCAAAGGTCTATTAGACGCGGATGGCTGCTTTCAGACGGATGGCAGAGTAATCGTCAGATTGCTAAATGAACACTTTAGCAGCGTGTTTAGTCTCCGTGACTATGAGTCCGTTCCTGCAATGCCCTGTCGCTCAAACACCAAATGGGTTAGGTTAATTTGACGTCTTCTCACCAGACAGCGTCATTAAGCAAATAAACCGTCTCAACCCTAGTAAATCACCTGGTCAAGACTGCATACATCCGTTCGTCGTAAAGAGTTGCGGCAACGGTTTCGCCGAAACTCTCAGCGTTATATTTGTCCAGTATATATTTGTCCACCTCTGGTAAGACACCCGATCTGTGGAAAAGAGTCTAAGTCACGCCTATTTTCAAGAAAGGAAGCAGAAGTCTGGTCAGAAATTATAGGCCAATTTCCCTAACTGTATTGCCTTGTAAGATCATGGAACCGATCATAAGAGACGTTATGATGGAACACCTCTTCAGCAATAAACTTATCGCTCTCGGGCAGCACGGTATTGTTCTCAAAAAATCGACAATAACTTACCTCCTGGAAACAGCAGACAGAATCAGCGAGGATATTGACAACGGCTGGAATGTTTTGGTGGTATTTCTGGATTTCGCCAAAGCGTTTGACAAAGGGTGTCATAAGTCTCTGTGTAATAAAGTGGCTGCTTACGGTTTCGAGGATCGCATAGTGTAATGGATAAGAAATTTCCTATCAGGTCGGAAGCAGCGAGTAGTAATAGTAAAGTATGTGGCGGACTGTAAGGAAGTCACTAGAGGAGTCACTCAGGGAAGTGTTCTAGGCCCACTGCTGTTCGTTATCTACATCAAGACATGCCTAATATAGTAAACCACGTGATCAAGCTTTTCGCGGACGATAGTAACCTCATTGCAACAATCCGTAATTGCTGCAACTTGACCTAGATGCATTGACTGAGTGGTCAACAACTTGGCAGATGCTGTTCAACACCGAAAAATGTAAAGTAATGGAATGCAGCAGATCCGGCAATACCAAGTAGTCGGACATAAACTCCTGCATGGGTGTGACCAGATCAGTACTTAATCAAACAAGTACTGAAAAAGATCTGGGAGTAACCTTCACGAGCAATCTCAAGTTCTCCAGCATATCAAAGCCCAAACAAATAAAGCAATCTCTATCCTTGGACAGCTGAGAAGAACGTTCAAATTTTGGACAAACACCACCTTCATAACGCTATACTGCGCATATGTCAGGCCCCTTTTAGAGTATGCAGCAGTGGTCTGGTCCCCCTACATTGCCAAGGACAGCAACATTCTTGATAAAGTTCAAAGACGAGCAACCAAACTCGTGCCAAGAATCCGTAACTTAAGCTACAGCGATCGCTTTTCCATCTCAGGTTTGCCCACTCTGAGCGAACGCAGGACAAGAGGAGACATAATCCAAATGTTCAAGATAAGAAGCGGCTTAAATAACATAGATTGGGTCAGACCTCCCCCGTATTGCAGCTCACTTTCCCAATCAGGACCAGTACAAGGTATTAGAGGGCACAAGAGGCGCCTGTCCGTCCAAGCACCTACCAACTGCGCCCAGCGTGAAAACTTTTTCACAAATCGTGTGATTTGAGTGTGGAACAGCCTCCCTGAAGTAGTAATCGATGCCTCGACTTTAAACCAGTTCAAGAATAGACTCGATGCATGGAAACATTCCGGTGGACTTGAGGAAATTTAAGGAGGTTTTAAAGATCTGTCTATTTTTAAATAGAAAACTATTAATAACTTTGTTTATGTAACTATATTTCAATGCATCTAGCTACCATAGATGTCTTCCTAGTAAGACGTCTCCGCAAGCATGCTTGCCGTAGCTTATTTTTTATTATTTTTTTTTTTTTTATTGTTATTATTAATTACTTGTCAAAAAATAATTTCAAATTTATTCTTCCTGATTAAAGCTTTTTTAACGTTTAGAATCAACGTAAGGTTTACTGTGTGTGAAACACCGGATCAAACTAATATTGATGACACTTTAATCCTAAATACCGACAAGAACTGTTAAACAAATCATATAACTTAAAAAGTTTCTGTAGAAAGTGACAAAAAAATTAGGAGAATGGACTTGCTATTTAAAAAAATAACTATATGAAATGGAAATGGATACTAATGTAGTGAACAGAAAATTAGAATTGATACAAACGTGAATCTGCTTGGTATAATAAGCTCATCCAAAAGAATTAATTAGGTGGAAATTGGTAAGAAAGAATGCGAAAATATGTTTAGATCTAGGACAAGTGAAGGATCTTAAATCTCCTGTGAAAATTAAGATTGTTTATTCGATGGTACGCCTGAAGAAATATTTAAGTTGCTGTAATGAGCTGCGGATTTGCATGTATTGCTAAGAAAATCATCGTGAAAAGCATATCAAACTTAATTTTCGACACCTCTGATATTAAAGAATTGGAATCTAAACTAAAGTCATCGTCTGTTTACTTGACTTGGCTTGACTTGTAAATATCTGTCCTTACCGACTATACGACAATAGATTTGAATTATCTGTTCAATAATATCTTTAGTTATACGAATGGCGAACACTGACCGAAAATCAAAAATCTGATCGCCGATCAGATTTTCAAAATAAAGCAAACCATTAATGAGTTTGGTATGAAGCTTTGTGTCTTAGAAAGGTATACATGTTAATATCATTTGTATTCGCTGTCGTATTTAAATCGGAAAGCTTCCTAGGATGTAGAGAGCAGTCGTTAGTGAAAAATAAGCTAAATCATGAATTATTGGTTTGGTGCTGTTGATTAGCATTGGATTGATGTTGTTGTATTGGTTTAGGCGTAATGTCCTTTTCCGACCAAAGTGGCTGTTTTGTCGATGACAAAGGTATAAATTGACTCACGATTGATCGCATTGGTTGTCGAGACGTCAAAACACGTGAGTCTGCTGCTTCTAATGACAAAACAAAAATGCTTTTTTTGTTAATCGTACTTAATTAGATCAGCGTTTGTATATTTTTTCTATTGAGGAGTATGAGCTTAGCCTACTGATAAGAGGTGCGGACGTTTATAGTCTTTTTTATATGTTTCAATATCCGCTGAACTCTATTGTAGCTAACAATTTTTCGATTTCCGAATTCAACAAAAAAAGGGTACGAAGAAATTCATTATTCTCCAATCATTTGATCCTTTAAATCGACTTGATTTTCGCACTGCATTAACGTGATTTTAAATTCTTCCGTTCTACTTTCACTGCTAGACTGCCCACTCGGTTAAGGTAGTTCAAATATGATCATGTTCTTTGAATTGGTTATGCACAGTACTTGATTCTGCTTGTTGGCATTATTATCAAGCAAACTGACCTTTTCCGATAGTCCAGCTATTGCTTTTTGGCGTTTTTGAAATTTTCTTTTCAAATTCTGCAATTATGGTATCGAGAGCTTTTATCAACCTGATTGTTTTGATTCTCCTTGAGATTAATCATTTTAGCAATTTAAAACGTTGAGACGCACAGACAATTTAGTTTCATTTTAATGTAAATTTTTCAAATTTTATTGTTTTGTAAATTTAAGTTATAAAACTTTATAGCGAAAGAAATAATAACTCAATCTATTCAATAAAATATTTTAATTGTGTAAAAAGATAGGAATCGATTCAAACAAAATAATATTGAATCTAAAAATTTAGTCAAGCATATTCTTTGCGTGGGTATAAATCACATAAAAGCTTTTCAACATGAATTATTTTCTACACTTAGAAATTACAATCATCAAAATGAGCCACCGATCATCAGCTACTACTTTGGAGTGCGAACAAGTCTTGTGCTGCGAGCCAGTTATTTGCTGCGAGCCGGCCAGAATTAAAGTCAAAAAGACTGTGCAAGAAGTTCAGCCTGTTGAGGAAATTGTGCCAAGAGAAACAATTAGAAGATGGAATGAAATTGTGCCAAGAGAGGAAATTGTCAGATGGAACGAAGTTATACCAAGAGAAGAAGTTGTACGAACTGTGGAAGTGAGACGTGTGCCAAGAAAACAAAGACAGCGAGTAAGATGCTACGAGCCAATGGTTTTGATTTGTGAAAGAATCGATGAGCAACCATCAAGATCACACGCCATCACAACTCACTTGACTTCACCAAAATTGACTTTGCCACAAAGCACTGCTCCCCACTTGACACAAACCAGATTGACCAGATCGCAAGCATCTGCTCTCACCGCAGCTCAAACCCAATCGGTAGCTCAAAGCCAAGCAGCTCAATCACAAGCATTGACTATCCAATCGGCCCAAGCTTCACAGCCAAGAGCCACTCCAGCTCCATCACTAGCCCAATCTGCCAGAGCCACTCCAGCTCCATCACAAGTCCAATCTGCCAGAGCCACCCCAGCTCCATCGCAAACTGCTGCTCCATCACCTGCTCCATCAGCTCGCTCTTCCCAGACTGCTTCTTCTAAATCATCCCAAAGCTCGAAAAAGTCGAGTGTTTCTTCTTCAAGTCAATCAACAACAAGCAACAAATCCAACTTGACTGTTCAAGAATATGATTATGAAGAATAAATTCAAAATCGATTAGCTAATAGGCAACTATTTCTGTTTAGTTGGTAGTAGAAAATTTTATTACCCAAAAGTGACAAAATTTTTTTTTTATTTCAATAAACAACTAAAAACAAAAATAGCTTCTTTTTTTTTTGGAAAAAAATCGTCCCTAGGTGGATTCGAACCACCAACCTTTCGGTTAACAGCCGAACGCGCTAGCCGATTGCGCCATAGAGACTTATTATGTTTTTATTTTAAAATATTTTCTCTATTCTTTTTTTTATATGAGGCTCAGTATAAAATTAAAAATTTTTTTTAAGGATTGTGAAAAATTTATGGATTTTTATCTAGATAATTATTTTTTTTCATTTTATAAGTTATTGCTGCTTTAGAAAGAAAAAGCTTAATCTGTAGTTGATTTTCTTCATCTTATTATTATCAATAAGATTTTGAATTTTTTTGAGAAATTTTTTGTTTAACACTACCATTTTTTCGTGTTTATTAATAATGAATATTTTAAAAAAAATTTTCTTTTTTTAAAAAGAGAAGGATAAAATCTTTACAATTCTGAAAATATTTGTTTATTTAAATATATGTTTCAAAGATGTGAGAACTAATTTTCTTTTATAGAGAATCAAATTCTCTTTCGGTCGACAAAAAAGACCGTAAGAAATCAAATCAATCCTATGATGACTATCGAATAAACTAAAAGCTTAATAAAGCTTTTCAATATTTGGATTTTTTTTTGGATTTAACAAGTCAATTAATACAGAAGCAATAGATGGTCCAATTGCTGATGATAAAAAAAACCTATTTAATGAAGTAATAAATAAATAAAATTTATATGGTACCCACATCTCTTTCTAGCTCACTATGAATAACTTGTAAAAAATATTTTAAATTTTGTTTTGAGTTTCTTACTGAAGACTAAAAATAATTTTCAAATATTAAATTAAATATTTTTCCTTTTTTCAATCTTACGCTAAAATAGCCCTCTTTTATTTCATAATTATACTGAAACTTATTTAAACTATAATTGATTGATTTTTCTTTTTTTTTTCATTGTCAGGGAAATAATAATTTTTTAAACTGTTACTAATTCTTTCAATGTTATAAAAAAAATCAATGTTATTTAAAATTGTAAAAGCATCTATTGAAATTTAACTATGGCTATTTAAATTAAAAAAATTCGTCCCTAGGTGGATTCGAACCACCAACCTTTCGGTTAACAGCCGAACGCGCTAGCCGATTGCGCCATAGAGACATGTAAATTTTTGAAAATAAAATACAAATTTTGTCTAATTGAGAAAAATTTATTAAAACAGAAATTTTCTTTATTAGATTATTTGAACAAACATGGTTTTAAATATTAAAAAATTAATTTATTTTATGTGAAAATTAAAAAGTGTTGTAAACGAATTTTTTTAATTAATTTTATCTACGGTTTGCCTTTATTAAAAGAATCGCATAAGTTGCCACTCTCCAGAAAACAATCAAAGCACCCATTAGTCCAAAATTTAAACCATAATTTTTCTTAATTTTAAAATTTAATTTTAGTTTTAAATAAATTAGTGAAAAGTCTAAAATTTACTTCATCAATGTTGTAATAATTGATTATTTGCTCTCCTTCAGTAAAACAGAATCCCATGTCTTGCTCAGCACATGTAATGTTTTTTACTCCTTTCCATTGATTGACTAAAATAGCTTCATTTGAATAACTAAACCAACTGAGATAACGCAGCCAAATGAAATACTTTGGAATTGATCTTTAAATATACAAGTTTAATGTTATACTGATTGTAATTTTATTTTTATTTACTCATTATTTAATAGAAATCCACTGAAAATCATAAGCTTTGAAAAAAAAAATGTACCTTTGATGTTTTTGTTTATAATAGGAGCTTACCGGGACAAGAATGGGTCCAGCAAGAGCCAAAGCTTTGTAATTTTATGTTAAAATTTTTAAGGAAAAAATGTTTTTTTTCTTACCAACATTTGTTGATTGAGCAACAGCGGATAGAAAACATCCAAACGCCAGCGAGCACTGCACCACTAGGACTATAATGGCGACACAAATAAAAAATCTATCAGCACTATTGTTTAGATTGGCCATCCAATATGCAATAGACATGAATAAAATTGGCAGAATAAAAAAAGTTGGTAGCTTTTGTTTTATAAATATTAAATAAAATATTATTTATTTATTAATTCATTTTTAATCTTACATCTGTGAATATTTTGGCTAAGTAATATGAAATAACCTTGTACATACCATTTTGATATTCGCGGATAAATATTGGCAATTCACTCGGAAATGTCTTAAAATAAACTAATTTTTAATATTAATATTTTATAAATTGAATTTTTTATCTTTTAGTTATTTGAAAACATTTTACTTGATTATACTTAAATTACTTAAAATATTTTATATGAAAATACATATTTCTTTAAATATTTAAAAGAAAAAAAACAATCATATTAATAAAAAAATTAAATATTTACATTAACAATAGAGAAAATTGTTGTGAAACTGTGATTACAAATGCATAAAAACATGAAGCCATTCATGTCCATAACACCTTTTTGATTATATTCTAATCTTAGATAAATTAATCCCAAAAGTAGAGACACAATCTAAAAAATATGTTATCTGTATAGATTTTCCTTTTTTTTCTAGGCTTTAAATAATAAAAGTATAAAAGAAGAAAAAAAACTTACTAAAGTCTGAATAAGATGGATTTTAAAAATTGATGGCTCTCTAAGAATACCAAGAGAGTTCCTCCACAAAAGCCATTTAAACTGGGTTATAAAATTTGCTTTGTAGCTTATTAAAAAAAAAGATTTATATTAACGAAAAAAAATTCAAAGTGTACTTTTTACAAAAAAATCGACTACAAAAATTACTCTGAAATTGATATTTGTTATCAATCAATGTTTTTTCATTTATACTACTATCTATTGACAACCGAATTTCATCTTTTTGATCACTTTTTGCGAAATTATCGCAAATTTTCTTTAAGAAATAGGATAAAAAATAAAAATATAATTTTTAATTAATTTTACTTTGACTTTTTCTAAACAATGTTCTCTTTTTGAGGGTTGAATGGCCAATTCTCGGATATAAAAATCGGCTGGGTTAAAATTTAAAGGTAAAATAAGTTCTTGACTAAAAAAATCATTAGAGAAACAAACGTGGTAAGTTTAGACATACGTTTTAAAAAATTCAGCTGAACCAGATATATTGCCAAGATAGGCCAATCGACCTTCGGCCAAAAGACAAATTTTGTCAAATTCTTGAAATATTTCACTTGATGGTTGATGAATGGTGCAAATAATACATTTGCCTTGGCTTGCCAAATTTTTCATTGCTTCCATCACTGACATGGCCATGAAAGAGTCGAGACCACTTGTTGGCTCATCACAAAATAAAATAGATGGATTGGTGATTATTTCAGAAGCAAATGCCAGTCGACGTTTTTCACCACCTGAAATGCCACGATGACCGAAAAAACCAATGACCGTATTTTCACATTTTTTTAAATTTAACTTTTTATTTTTTTTTAAAATTAAAAAAAATATTTAAAAAGATTTTGAAAAAATTACATCTTGTAAAATTTTGTTCACTCTTATCATTCTTTCTTTTTTTGTAATTTCTTTATCCATTCGTAGCATTGCCTAAAATAAAAAAAATACAAATTATTTTATCTATAATGAATCAAGTTGTGTTGTTTTTTTTTTTATATTTTTTCCTCAAAAACTTTTTTTCATAAATTTGTTAAAAGAAATTTTGCTTCCACTAATATACAAAAATTGAATTATGAAATTGACTTACTCACCGACAGTTTTCCAATGATCTACTTCAATTATTTTTTTGAAGAATGTAGTTTGATAACCAAGTTAATAAAATTATACCAAAAAGAATATACAATTTAAGTATACCCAATCACATGATAAACAATTTTGTTTTAATTATTTTTTTTTATAATTCATTGAATAAAATTAGAAAAAAAATATTTACGAAATTAAAGCAGCTTTGGTAATTTTAAATAATGATTAAGATTTTGTAAATCACTTTAAGAAATTCAAATATTTAATAATTTATTTATTTCTTAATTCTATTTAATTAAAGATTTTGTGAAGTTCAGTACAAAAGAACAGAACAAATTGTAAAAAAATTAAATTACTTTTTTTCTTAAAGTTTAAAATTAATTCTGTGAATGCAGCATAGTGCAACATTCAAAGTTGTATCAACTGTAAAAGTCTGCTAATGATGTGCAAAATCTCTGCAAAATGCACTCCGCTCGATTATATTGAAATTTAATTTCTGCTAAACTCTGCAAATTTAGCAGGCCTTGATATTTGATGCAACTTTGAATGTTGCACTATGTTGCATTTACAGAATTAAGTTTAAACCTTTAGAAAAAAAGTTATTCAATTTTTTAACATTTTTTTCTGCTTCACAAAACCTTAATTAAAATAATATAAAATATAACTGAAAAAGAAATCAGTCATTTATGATTGTATTACCTAATAAATATTAACCAATAACCAATTTGAAAATACTTGCTCACCTGAAAAATTAAATGTTCCTTTACGGTAAGATAACCAACAAATAGATCATCTTGCTGCACATAGCTAGAAACTTCTCTTATTTCTTCAATTGATTTGACAGTCTTTCCATTAAGGCCTATTTGGCCATTTACTTTTAGCTTTCCTCTATTTCTAAAATTTAAAACATTAAGCAGAGTTGTTTTTCCAGCACCACTTGCTCCCATAATTGCCAGAACTTCTCCTCTATTCGCATAGCTATCCACATGACAGATAATTTCTTTTGACTCTTTTAGTTGATATGAATTTTTGCTGCATTTTTTAAATATGCGATTTTTTCTTGGCAAAGAAACAGTAAGATCTCTCCAACTTAAAATCGATCCTGTTTTATTAAACATGTCTAAACTAATGCTGATTGAAGATGGCAAGAACTCTGAATGAGAACTTGGAGTTTCCAAAGAATTCAACGAGCTCATTTATTTTCTCGTTTGACTTTAAATAAAACTTGGTTTGGATTTTTAAGCAAAAAAAATTATTTTATTAGTATAACAGTTATTTTCTAAAATAGGTAAATTTTATTTAGAACGATTAATTCTCCTAGCAGTCGTTGACATCACATATTTCACCTTACTATTTAATAAAGTAACGAAAGTCGTCATAAATTAGATTATTTAAACTGAATTAACTTGCAAATATTAAATCTAAACTATACTTTTTCTACGATTTAAAAAAAGAAAATTATCGAAAATCAGCTAATGTTAGAATTATGCTATTTTACTTTTTTTTACTTGTTAATTTTTGAACAATTTGTGCCACGAACAAAAATAAAATTTTGTGTACTTTTTTTCAAAAACTTAAAACAAATAAATGTCTAATTAAAGACTGAATCTTTTTTTAAGTAAAACTTGAAATGAGCCTTTTAGCTCCTAATTTTTGATCATAACCTTAAGACATTATAGATTATATTTATGATCATTATAGATTATATTTTTGAATACTAAAGTTAAAAGAGATAAAAATAAGATGGCAAAAAGGAAAAAATGCAATTAGTTTCTCTAATAAATTAAACCAAACAATTAAAAAATTGAATGAACTTTTTTAATTTATCTTTTAGGTGATAAAGGATTTGTGAAATATTTTTTATTTTGACAAGATTTTAGCTAAAAGAAGAAGTCTTGTAAAAAAGAAATTAATTGAGACAGTAATTTCGTTAGGGTCAATGATTTGAAAGACTTTTTCAAAAAGCCTAAAGAAAATTTTTTGACCTTGCTTGATAATTGTTGTTTTCAAATTTAAAAAAAAATTAAAATGAAGAAGAATAATTAAATTATTTTTGAAAAAAAGTTTATAATGCACTAAAACTATTGTGTTTAAATATAAAAAAAGTTTTTAAAATATTGTGAAACAAAATGAAATCATATTTAAGCTCAATTAATTTCAAAATTAAAAACAAAATTCTAAATAGAAAGGTTATTTCAAAATTTTTATTTTTTGGCACAAAATAAGTGAAAATCAGAGTTAAATATCTAGGACTATAAAATGTTAACCAATAACAAATATGAAAATATTTGCTCATCTGAAAAATTAAATGCTCCTTTACAGTAGGATAACCAACAAAAGATTTAGATTTAGATCATCTTTTCCAAAATTGATTCAACAATTTTTTAGTTTAGACCTATTTTGCCATTTATTTCAAGCTTTCTTCGATTACTAAAATTTAAAAAATTAATTAGAATTGTTTTTCCGTTTGGAAAATCTACATAGTCAATGGAGTACATTATTGAATAATTTTAAAAGCTCAATTTATCATAAATTTATAAAGAAATAAAATATTAGTTGCGTAAGTAACTTTTTTTAATATCATATAAATATTTATATTCTGATTTGATCCGTTTTTTTTGTGCATCAAGGTCGTCAAAATCATGCATGGAGCTTGATTATATGATAAAAAATATTATTCACAATCTTTATTTTTAATTCATTACAATGTTTAGTTGAATGACACATAAAATGAATCAATGTTATTTCAATAAAATGTTTTTGTCTTTTAAAATTATTTTATGAGTTTTAGTATTTTCATTTTCAGTATTTAAAGTGCTGTAGAATATATATTTAATTTAATAAAAAATTTAGAATAATTTTTTATCGATTGTTGCTTGAATTTTTTAAAAATGCATCAATGAATTCTTTTATTTAAATTTTCTTGAATAAAAAACACTTTCATTTTGTTCAAAATTGATATAAATAAATAGTTTAATAAAAAAAATTTATGGTTTTTAATTTTCAAAAAAAATTCGTCCCTAGGTGGATTCGAACCACCAACCTTTCGGTTAACAGCCGAACGCGCTAGCCGATTGCGCCATAGAGACCAGTTTATCTTTTGGTTTTTTGGATTGACCTTATTAGGGAATAAAATCATTTTTATCATTTTTCTATTTTTTACTTTCAAATTTTTATTTTTAAATTATATTTACTTTTGAATTTAAGTATTTAATAAAGTTTATTTAACACTATTCATAAATATTTTGAATTTTAATTGCGCAATCAAAACTTATAATTAGGTTTTAAATTATCAATGCTCAGAATGGAACAATTAATAAAAACAAACTTTTTCAAAACTCATGAAAAAAAAGTCCGAACAAGTTTTATACATACAAGAAAAAAATTAAAAATAAGATAATAAAAAAGATTTATTGAAAAACTTAAAGTTATAATTTAAAGGTGAATTAATTTTTGATATCGCTATTTTAATAAAAGCTTAGTTTTTATATCAAACTATAATCTTTTTTAATAAAAATCATCTAAATTAGTATAAAAGTATAGAAGTAAAAAATGGCTACAATTCTCATTGAATATTTCGAATGGTCTAAAGGAGTTTTAATGATCAATTAAAATTTCAACAAGTTAATAGAAAGACCAAAATAAATATTCGCCGATTAAACAAGAAAATTGAACCATTAGATTTATTAACCAAGAGTCCGGCACAAAATGACTGGCTTATAATGTGGAGTTGCATTTCATTTCGAAGAATTTGAATGAAAAAATACCATTTATTAATTGACAAGTAAAGTGCAAGGCAGCATGAATACAAATTCTTTTAGAAAATAATACTGCAAGTAAAGGACAGATGTTTTATATGTTATTTGATCTAAGCTTTCATTTGAAAAAAAAATTAGTCCAACCTGTAAGCCGCCTCATGGTCCCCCAGGACCCCCCATCATAGGGGTCAATTTCGATATTTTGGACGATGAAACTTCCAAAAGATAATTTTAACCTTTTCTGGGTAATCGAGGACGCTCAATAAGAATATCTGCAAAATTCCAAGCGTCTGTGTTGCGTTTTTCACGAGATATCGTTAAAAAACCATTTTTTTCTCTTTCTTAAGTTTAAAGCGTTATAACTCCTGAACCGAATTATCAGATGGTTTGATTAATACATCATTTTGTAGAAAATTAAATTTAGAAGAAATTGCTCGAGACACTTTTTTAATATTGAGTTTTATTCTTAATTTAGATTCAGTTGAAAAAAAACGAAATTTTAAATAATGATTTATTTCAAAAGAAAATAATAAAAAGCTTCTCTTTTTAATGATTAAAAGCTCAAAATAAGAAAAAAAATTAAAAATTAATCAATAGTCCACACTATCAGAGTTATTTTTATCAAGTAGACCTATTCTTCTATGATTTTTTGTCCTTTACTTACCATTTTATTTTCTAAAAGAATTTGTATTCATGCTGCCTTGCACTTCATAATAAATATTTTTTCAGTATTTTACTATTTGAAATGAATTGAAATGAAGGAGAGACTATAATCTGATATGAGAATCAGATGAAGAAGAATAATTTATGGGTTATTCGACTATAGTAGTATTATTAGCCGCCAATTGCTGAGATCTGAATTTGTCAAACTTGTCTTTGAATGTATTTGTTGATGTTGCAGAAACGACAGTGTCCGGTAGCTCGTTCCATAAGGAAGCTACTCTGTTCGCGAAGAAGTTTTCTCTAGGTTTTGACAAGCAGAGTTGCTTCCTGAGTCTTGGTTTTTTACGTAGATTCATCGATGAGTGATTGATTTTTGGAGTTTGGCTTGAATCTGCGAAGTCATGCAGGTGAACAATGCTCTGTTTACTGACAATTTTGAAAAGTTGGATTGCATCACCTCTTTTCCTTCTACTTTCAAGCGTACCAATTTTTTGTATCTTGAGAGATAATTGAGATTTCTGAGACCAGGCACTAGTTTGGTAGCTCTACGTTGGACTTTTTCCAGCCTTTTAATGTCTTTCTTTTGCAAAGAATTCCAGGCTGCTGTACAGTATTAAAGATTCGGTCTTACAAATGCAGTGAAGAGTCTTCTTAAGTTGTCAGCTGTCCAAAATTTAAAGGCATTTTTGAGTTGAGCAAGGACTCTATTAGTCATCTGGATTGTCTTGTCTATCTGCTCAGTCCATTTGAGCTTACTATTTATCATGATACCTAAATCTCTTTCCACGGACGTCTGTTCTAACACATGACTGTGTGAAGCATTTATTTTCATGGTGAAAGGTATTTGAAGGGTGCCTTTTGAGCCAAATCGCATACTTTTACATTTCTTTTGGCTAAACTTCATATGCCAAGTGTCAGCCCAGTTAACTATATTGTCAATACCTTCTTGAACAAATTTCAGGTCAAGCGAATTACGTATTGTGGAGATAAGTTTACTGTCGTCAGCAAAAAGTTTACATGCATTTCGTATTGATTCAGGCATGTCATTTATGAAAATGATAAAAAGCAACGGTCCTTGATGCACACCATTAAGGACCTTTAGCCATTTTGAGCTAGATTTATCAACAGTTACTCTTTGCGTTCTATTTGTAAGAAAATCTTTGAGCCAATTTAAAATTTTACCAGAAAAGCCATAGCATTCAAGTTCGATCTGCAGTAATTCGTGAACCACACTGTCGAAAGCCTTGGCAAAGTCAAGGAACACAACTAATGCTTGAAAACCTCGGTTTAGGGCTTCAGTGATCAAGTCTAGATTTTCCAAAAGATTGGTAGTGCATGACTTACCAAAGCCATGTTGCTCGTTTGTAAGCAGTTTATTTGCCTCCAAGTTAGCCATCATTTCATTGCGGATTAGCTTTTCTATGATTTTGCCTATTATAGAGGTTAGGGAAATAGGAAGGTAGTTGCTGGTATCACTTTTCACGCCTTTCTTGAATATTGGCGTCACGTTGGCTTTCTTCCATATGGCTGGGACAACACCTTCATTGAAAGATTTGATGTAAAGAAATGACAGGACTCGGCCCAGGATAACACTGCATTCTTTTAGGACTTAAGGATGAATATTTATAATAATGATCAGTAAATTATTTTAAATAAATCAGTAAATTATTTTAAATAAATCCGTAAATTATTTAAATATTATCAGTTTTTTTATAATTATTCGATCAGTATTTTATTATTTCGATAAGTATTTTTCTATTTTAATAAGTATTTAATATTTAATGTTAAGTAAAATTTAAATTTTAAAAGTAAAATCTATTAATTTGTTATGAAATGTATTATTGATTAAATAAACAAACAATCAAATATAATAAAAAAGAAAGCTTTTGTTGCTTTATTTGGTCTTCCTTTTTTGCATTTTTAAGTATGGAAACAAGTTGATAGAAGCTGATGTGGCGGTGGTGAAGGGCAATGAGAGGTGTTTGATTGGTTTTGAGGCCGCCGACAGGCTAGGAGTGGTTAAAATCATAGATAGCTTAGAGTGCAAATCAGTTGATTTTTATAAGCAAAAATATCCAAGCGTCTTTAGTGGTAGAATAGGAAAGTTAAAAGGATTCAAAGTTAAGCTTGATATTGACAATGCAGTTGAGCCAGTACAGATCAAGCGGCCTCGAGTGCCGTTTAGTATGAGGAAGCAGATGGAAGAGATTGTCTTGAAAGGCATAGAAAATGATATTTTTGAGAAGGCCGAAGGGCAAACAAGATGGCTACTAGCTGCAATGCTTGTTCCAAAGCGTGATGGGCGCCTTAGGTTTGTGTTAGACGCAAGTCCTGCTAATAAAGCAATAAATCGTACAAGATATGTCTTACCAACTGTGGAAGACATAATAACAGATATCAATGGCGATATGTGTGGTGCTGACACCTTCTCCATTTTTGATTTGTTGGAAGGCTTCCATCAACTAGAACTTGACGAGTCGAGCAGACACATCACTACTTTTAGCACCTCTTCCGGTCTTTATCGATACAAAAGGCTGCTAATGGGAATAAATGCTGCTCCAGAAATTTTCCACCACGTGATTGAGCATACATTGCAAGGCTTAGATGGAGTAAAGAACATAATGGATGATATTTTAGTGTTTGGCAAAGGAGCTCTACAACATGATGAAAGAGTGGAAAAGTTGCTTGAGAGATTAAGTGAAAAGGGTCTTACAGTTAACCAAAAATGCAAGATTGGAGTAGACAAAGTTGAATTTTTCGGATTAGAATTTTCTTAAGATGGGATTCGGTTAACAGGAGACAAGGTAAAAGCACTAGTTAAGGCTTCGACTCCAACAAACTCAGGCGAAGTGCATAGTTTACTCGGATTGAGTACATATGCTTCAAGGTTTATCAACAAGCATGCTGATATTGTTGAGCCACTTCGCAAGTTAGTGAAGAAAGATGCAAAGTTTAAATGGGATAAAGAAGAAGAGGAAGCTTTAAGAAAGCTGAAAGACTCAGTTGTGAACTATGCACTTTCTTATTTCAACCCAAACTGGGACACGGAGTTGATTGTAGACGCGAGTCCAATCGGCCTGGGCGCTATCTTAGCTCAAGTTCACAATAATGAAAGGAAGATCGTTAGTATGTCAAGTCGAAGTTTGAGTGAAGTGGAACGCCGATACTCTCAAATTGAGAAAGAGTGCCTGGCAATTGTGTGGGGCTGTGAGAAATTTCATCTCTATGTGTATGGTCGGAAATTCGTAATTGTGTCTGATAATAAAGCGCTGGAGTATTTGTTTAAACGCTCAAGTAAAGTACCCATACGGATCGAACGCTGGTCTATTAGAATTCTCGAATATGATTTTGAAATTAGACACAGACCAGGATTTGGGAATCCAGCTGATTATCTTTCAAGACATCCACTGCCGGATGTTAAAGAAGAGAAAAGTAGTGAATTTTACATTAACTACTTATTCTCAGTCAATTTTCCTATGTCAATTTCCAGAGATGATCTAATCAAAGCAACGAATGAGGATATAATTTTACAAGAACTCAAAAATCGAATCAGGGGTGCAAAAATGAACTTGATGAAGCGGAAATCGCAGATGTATGATTCTTGTTTTCATGAGCTTTCAATAGCAAAAGATGGTGTTATTATGAGAAATAGGTTGGTGATTATTCCAGGGTCTTTGCAGGACAAGATAATTGACATTGCTCATGAGGGTCATCAAGGTCTTACCAAGACAAAAGAACTGCTTAGAACAATGGCTTGGTTTCCAAAAATGAATTCTAGAGTTGAACTCAGGTTGAGTCAATGCAAAGTTTGTGTAATAAATTTTCCAAAAGATACAATTGAACCGTTGAAAATGTCCATCATACCCGACGGTCCATGGGAGTATCTTTTTATTGACTTCTTTGGTCCAACGCCATCTGGTACCGATCTTCTTGTAAAATACGATGGATACTCAAGATTTCCACTGATTGATGAGGTGAATTCAAAAGCTTGTACCACCGTAATTCCGGTTTGTCATAGAAATTGGTCGTTGATAGGCATTCCGAAGGAGATTTGCACTGATAATGGACCTCCATTCAACAGCGCTGAGTTTGAAAGCATGTGTAAGTTTTTCGGCATCAAGCACCGGCTTATTACCCCGTATTGGCCAAGGGCAAACGGTGAAGTTGAATGTTTTAATCGAAATTTGAAAAAAGTTATGAAAAATTCAGCTGCTTCCGGTGACTCTTGGCGAAAGGAATTGAATTTTTTTCTTGGTGCTTATCGTGCCTCGCCTCACAGAACTACTGGTATTCCTCCTGCAAAATTACTTTTTAAAATTAATTACACTTCTAGGCTTGTATCCCTTTGCAATGATAGATTTTTTACAAAAAATAACTTAGACTGTTTGGCAAAAATCAACGATCAAATGGCAAAAGGGAAGATGAAAGAATATGGAGACAAGAAATTGAAAACTTCAGAAAGAAACTATGGAATTGGTGATCTTGTTTACTTTCATAAGCCAAAGATTCTAACAAACAAGCTGGATACTGTGAGAGAAACCATACCATATAGAGTGACTGAGACGAATGGCTCAATGGTTACAGCCAGATCAACTGCAACCAACGAGTCCGTAACTCGAAATTCTTCAATGTTCCGAAGAGTGGAAGAACAGAGAAAAGATGATGAAGCTAGCGTGGTGAATGGAAATAAGACTGAGCACGACAAAGAGCCAGGAATTATAGACAGGAAAGACACAAGTGCCGATGATGATGTTGGAGTTGGACTGAGACGGTCAACAAGAGCGAAGACAGAGACCCAACATATCCAAATCAACCCAAGATTGAAAATCTAATAAAATACAGACTTTTATTTAAACAAAAAAAAAAATTTTGGCATCTTTTATTTTCTTTAAAAAAAAAAAAAAAAAAAAAGCCGCGGAAGATGTAGTATCCTTGGTATAAATGTTAAGTTTATTTTGGCTAATAGATTTGGAACATTCTAGAACTTTCTAGGATAACCCTAGATAACCCTGGATATAATCTGAGGCTTATTGGCTGAGCCAACTTAAACTTAATATAAATACTAGTTCCTTTTCTATATTAAGGGGGTGTGTTATTTTAATAAAGGATTTTAAAACAAGCTTAATCTTTGGATATTTCATCTGGCGAGGTAAGCATTAAGCAATCAGTTTTGAGCCAAAAGAGGATGAGTGCGTTGGAATTTCCAGAATTCAATCCAGATATTGAGCCTAATTCTGTTGGTGTGAGATGGTTAGAGTACAAAGATAGATTTGAGAACTTTATGATAGCAAAACACGGAAAAGAGCTGTCCCAAATTGCTGATTCAGTATGCAAAGCAAGTCTTTTACATTATGCTGGTCAGTCTGTATACAAGATGTACAAAACCAAAGAGGAATCGAAGCACAAATATTCTGACATGATTCGAGTCTTGGATGAATTTTTCGTACCTCAAGTTAATCCTGAATACGAGAAATTTATATTTGCAAACGCAAAACAGAGCCGAAGTGAGCCTTTTGATGCTTTTGTAAATCGCTTACGACTCCTCGCAAATGGCTGTCAATTTAATGAACCTGAATCAATGATCAAGTCAAAGATAATTCAAGGTTGCTTGAGTGATCAATTGAGACAGAGAGCGCTGTCGGACAAAAATATGACCCTTGATAGACTGATTGAAGAGGGTAGGGCGATGGAGGCATCAAGACTACAAGCCAAGCAAATGGAGGGTTAAGTGAAAAGGGTCTTACAGTTAACCAAAAATATTATTGAAATACCTCCAAATAGTAAATTAACACCTTTAATCTTCCTTAATCTTCTATCGATTATTCCAAATATTTTTTGAGATAACATGGAATATTCGTCTATTATTATCAATAAAACTTCACTAAACTCATCTTGTAATTGTTTTAATTTTTCACCAGTAAGTTTTTGGTAATCATTAATACTGGAATTTGAAACAAACTGTGAACTGTTTCTCCTTTGATTTAAAAAGTACTTTTAGCTGTAGGAGCCGCTCTCTT
The DNA here is from genome assembly GCA_025491095.1 of Brachionus asplanchnoidis. Taxonomy (NCBI): domain Eukaryota; kingdom Metazoa; phylum Rotifera; class Eurotatoria; order Ploima; family Brachionidae; genus Brachionus; species Brachionus asplanchnoidis. The sequence goes on from JAILYF010000019.1 coordinate 2,960,490, forward strand.
AATAAACCTATCTAAAAAAGTCGAAATTGCATATATTGTAAACGATTTTCCAGTTCCAGCGGTTCCAATCATAATCATCAGAAGTTGCATTTTATTGGAATGGAAATATTTTATAATATTGAAAGCGAATTTTTGTAACTTGTTTAATTGGTTTTTAAAAACTTTAGGTGTACTAAAAGTGTCATCTATTTCTTTGTATGCTTTTTTCATATTTTCTATCCAATTTACCATTATGAAAAGTTCGGCAGATGAATAATATGAACTGTTAATATTCCAATCATAGTTATTATCTACAATGTCATTATTGTCTTCTCGATTTTCTTATTCAACAACTAACTCATATACCTCTGTAAAGTCGGTACTAACCATTTCTAATTCATGTTCAGGTTCGGCGTTCTTTCGAATCTGCTTTAATTCTTTTAAATAATCTTTAAAAAAATTACGAAAAGATTTTTTTCAGGAGCTTTTATCTGGAAATTATTCCATTTTTTAATGCTGGTTTCGATATTTGAAAGAATAGGTAAGTCGTTTATGTCCCATGGGCTGTATTTTTTTAAGCTGATAATAACAATACTTTTTGTGGTTTGATAAATCATCTGGATTAAATCGAATACTTGGTTATGTTATAATTACTGTTTCTCTTGTTGACTCTCTTACAGTAAGAGTACATTTTTTAATTAAAAATTTATTAGCAAAGTCTAATAAATTATAAATATCGAGCAGTTGGTTTTTGTCGACTAAAGTATTCCGCTTAGCATAATAATCTAACATTGATTGTTTTGTAATTGGCTCATGATCGGATTTATTTTTTCCAGTATTCAAAATACGGCTATATAGATACAATGATATAGTGACATATTCATATGAGCTTTGATAGAGTGCACCACTCATTAAAAGCCTGCTAACTTCACATTGGCATATGTCACGTTGGCCACATGTTGACTTTAACATGAGAGACCTAATTTTAGATATCGGTCTACTTTCTTCTTTAGCGTAATCAATGACAGATTTAAAAATATCTATTAAAGTTGAACTTGATTTTTCAGGTTTTGCCGCATATTTAACCATATACCTTATTGCAGCATTTTCATCCAATATGATCTGCATATCAACATTACCACCCCAATTTAAACAGATTAGCTTGTTATGTTGATTTAAATTACCATCGTTTCTCTTTAATCTTATTTCGGCACAAACACTTGTTTCGTTTTCTACGAATACCAGTTCGGTTTTTATTTGTAATGCAAACGGAAACTCAAATCTACATTCTCCTTTTTTGTTTGCTTTTTTTGATTTACAATAACCGTTTGGTCGACATGAGTGTATTTGTACACAATTGATAAGGTTTCCATATTGTTCTTCTAATTTTTCTTTAATCAGCTGAGATAAATCAACAGTTGAAGGATGTTGATCGATGTATTCGTTATTGTTTAAATTAGTGTTCATAGCCGTCAATAAAGTGTCAGTATAAGTTATGACTGTTTCTTCTGCTTCTTTGCCGACTTTGACTAATTTATTTAAATTGATAATTTCGTCGATTGACAGATCTTTAAAAATAAGCTGTTTTTCAGCAAGTCTCCCTTGGTAGGCTAATTGTGTAAGTTCAGTCAATCCGGGGTCATTTTTGAAACGTGCTGCTCCATGAGCATGTATTGCTGACCTTGACTGCCATTCATACCTGTGCCAGCGCCATTCACAGTCGAGTATTTCATCGAAAAAAAATTGAAAAAATTCATTCAAAAGAGTACTGAAATACCAATCAGTCAGGTGGGGGTTATTAAGTACATTTTGGTATCGAACTTTCGGGTCATCTGAAAAACCACCGGGAAAAAGCCTATGTAAGTCATCCCAGTGATTGTCGGCGTATGAAAATGTAAAAAATACCGTTGCAGGTTTTTTCTGTTCAAAGGTGGCTTCTAATTCATTACGCTTTTGAAACCAAAATGCATCACTCCCAGTTATGTTTGCTGAATAGGGTGTCATTCTTTTCAATAAATCAGTACCTAAGTTTAATTGGATTTAGCTAAAATTTTTAATTTTAAAATAGGTTTTAGCCTATTTTAAGATACCTGTGCCATTTTGCACCATCTTTTTTAAATCTTCCATTTTTAGATTTGCATCACTTTGGTTCTGTTTTAAAAATATTTTAGTCTGGTCAAGTGCCCTATGTCGACTAATTCGGTCATATGCCCAAAATTTAAAACGATGATGTTGCGCAAATGGATAATGGTATAGACCTGTTTTGGAATTAATTATAGCATATTTTAATAAGTGGTTGAATCCATTTGTTTCTGATACATTCTAATCTAGCTTTTTTTTTAGGATCACCTTTCCCATAGGGAAACAGTTTTGGAAATATTAATGATGCTTTACCATCGAAATTAAATTCATTTATAGGCTCTTTTGAAACACTAGGCCAGTTTAAACATTTTTTTATTTTATCCTTTTCTAAACTGTGCTCTTCGTCATTTGAAACAAAAACTTGATTATCTTCACAACACTCATCTAGATTTTCTCCTATAGATGGTCCAATATCAGCTTCGATTTGATGATTGTTTATAATTTCAGCAAAGTTTTCAGGAATATTATCTTGTGGCAATACATCAATATTTTCATATTTAATCTTGATATTATATTTCATCCATTCAGAGTTATTTGCTGAAAGAAATTTCAAAACTTTTAAAATTCGATTGCTATTAACTTTAAGTTCTTTGCTGGTGTTGTCTTGTCGAATTTTTTTAATTATAACCATAGGCAAATCATTGATAATTCTAGGGAGTTCCCGTAAAATTTCTGTAATGTCTTGTTTAAAGTTTACAACACAACCTTTTTATACCAATTGTCCTCCAGACAATCTAAATACAGACATTATCGGAATGATCGGCGAAATTAACATTTCTTCTACCATTGATAATTCATTTAACAAAATTTTTATTTCTTCGGGGAATAAGTCTAAACAAGGATCCATGTCGTTTTCTGCTGTGAACTTTTTTTTAAAAGTAGAACATGTGCTACATTTATCGAATTTTGTTGGCCATAATTCATGACATTTTGAACAATAAAAGGATTTGAATTCTCTCACCTTTTGATAAACATTTTGGCTTCATTTATTGCCCAGTCTTGTTGATCTAAGGGACCATTCTTCTCTGAGTTAAATTCTTTCAAATATTTTAGTTTTAATGATTTATCTAAATTTAATCCAATGTCTTTAGAAATTAGTATTTGTACATTGTTATTAAACTCATTTGGTTGTACAATTGAACTTATAAGTGATGTTGTTTGATTAATATTTTTTTTGGAATGTTTAGGGTTTAGCGAACACTTTAAACTAGTTATTCTTTGATGAGTATTTGAGCCACATTGACAATTATTTTTGCTTAATTTTTTTTTGGTGCATTTAGGAAAAAGCCCATTATCAATTGATGTCTAAAAAATTTTCAATAATATTGGCAAAACTATTCTATTCAAAAAAAATATTTTCTTTTGTTTAACCAATCAAATCGCTTAGAGTTAGCAATACCCTCCAGCAAAATCAACCCGCTATATCGAATTTTCAATACACATATGTGTCTGGTTATTAGCATCGTCACTTCGTTCCTCGCAATTATGTAACTTACATAATTGCGAGGAACGAAGTGGAACGAATTTAATGAAACATGAAAATAAATTGAAAGAAACATGGTTAAATTTAAAAATTTAAAAAAATTAATTTATTTTTGTGAATATAAAATGTGGGTTGAAAAAGAAATTTTTTAATTAATTTTATCTTCGGTTGGCCTTTATTAAAAGAATCGCATAAGTTGCCACTCTCCAGAAAACAATCAAAGCACCCATCAGCCCAAAATTTAAACCATAATTTTTCTTAATTTTAAAATTTAATTTTAGTTTTAAATAAATTAGTGAAAAGTCTAAAATTTACTTCATCAATGTTGTAATAATTGATTATTTGCTCTCCTTCAGTAAAACAGAATCCCATGTCTTGCTCAGCACATGTAATGTTTTTTACTCCTTTCCATTGATTGAGTAAAATAGCTTCATTTGAATAACTAAACCAACTGAGATAACGCAGCCAAATGAAATACTTTGGAATTGATCTTAAAATACACAATTTAAATGTTATATTGATTATAATTTTATTTTAATATACTCATTATTTAATAGAAATCCACTGAAAATCATAAGCTTTGAAGGAAAAAAATGTACTTTTGATGTTTTTATTTTGAATAGGAACTTACCGGGACAAGAATGGGTCCAGCAAGAGCCAAAGCTTTATAATTTAAATATTAGTTTAATTTTGTATGATAATTTACCTTTCTATCTAAATTCATTTACTTAACTATCTCGATATTTTAATTTTAGTTGCTAACTAAATTCTTTAATTTAATGACAAGTTAAATACTATTATATTTTAATTTTGACTTTAAATTAAATTTTAAATCCAAATTAATTACTCTAATGGCTGGAAATTAGGAAAATTTTTATTCTTTTAGGCCTTTTAGCTCTAATATCCTAATGAACTGTACATGGGGCGTTTATTTTGACCAGAAAAATAAATTTTTTTACAGTACATCCTCAAACTAACTTCATCGCTTTCTTTTCCTTTCCTCTTCCTTTCCTCTTCCTCTCCTCTTCCTCTCTTCTTCCTCTCTTCTTCCTCTCTTCTTCCTCTCTTCTTCCTCACTTCTTCGAGGAAAGGAAGAGGAAAGGAATAAGTGAGGAAGAAGAGAGGAAGAGGAAAGAAAGAGGAGAGGAAAGAAATCGATTAAGTTAGTTTTAGGATGTACTGTAGCTATTTTCTGAACAGCTAGTTTTAGGCTAAAAGTCCAAGAATGAGAAATTTTTGCTGCGAAATTAAGGACTATACAGTTTCTTTAATATTCAAAAAATCCTAAATCAGGAAATATGAAAGTGAATAGGATTCAATTCAATTACATCAAAAAATGCTTATTTCTGAATTAGTTTTCTTATTAACTAAAAAGTCCTATTTTGGGGTTTTCGAATGCAGACAATTATCTCATCTCCTAAAAAATAAAAAAAAAATCTTATTCTAATTTTAAATTTCATTCAAAACTTATTATGCTCTATTCAAAATTTGTATTTCTTTTCTAAAAAAAAAAAAAAAAAGATTCTAATCTGTTTGTCTTGAATCATTTTCAAAATTTTGTTCAGTTTTAATAAAAATAAAAAAAATGCAGACAATTCAAAATTAAATGCGAAAATTATTAGAAAATTAATTAAATTTGATTAATATAAAAATAACAAAAGGCTTTTTATTAACATTCTTTTTAATCACACAAAATAGAATACAAATTAATTTAAAAAAAAATAAGAAAATTAATTGGATAAAATAATTCTTTATTCGATGCTACATGTCCAAAATAAAATAATGGGATTCATCTTTACCTTTTGAATTAACCTCTATATTAATCATTATTTAGTGTTTTGATAGTTTCCTAATTTGATAGCAAACATATTAATTTTGATAGAAAAGCAGAAATAATATGAAATTTTATATATTTTTTCTTACCAACATTTGTTGATGGAGCAACAGCAGAAAGAAAACATCCAAACGCCAACGAACACTGTACCACTAGGACTATAATAGCGACACAAATAAAAAATCTATCTGCACTATTGTTAAGATTTGCCATCCAATATGCAATAGACATGAATAAAATTGGTAGAATAAAAAAAGTGGGTAGCTTTGGTTTTATAGAATATTATTTAAAATATTATTCATTTATTAATCAATTTTTAATCTTACATCTGTGAGTATTTTGGCCAAGTAATATGAAATAACCTTGTACATACCATTTTGATATTCACGGAAAAAAATTGGCAATTCAACAGGAAACACCTATTCAATTTTAATTTAATTTTAAAATTATTTATTTTTAAAAAGTTAAGTAATTTTCTTTAAATTACATTTACAACAAAGAACATTGTTGCGAAACCATTATTGCAAATGCATAAAAACATAAAACCATTAATATCCATTACACCTTTCTGGTTATATTCTAGTCTTAGGTATATCAAACCAAAAAGAATTGAAACAATCTTAAATTATATAATTTTTAATATTATTCTTAAAAATTGTTTAAATCATCAAAATTTTAATTTGACATTATTTTTGATTAATAATTTAAGGTTATTTACTATTGTTTGAAAGAGTTGTATTTTAAATGTGAATGGTTCTCGGATTATGCCTAGTGAATTTCTCCATAAAAGCCAACTTAGTTGCGTCATAAAATTGGTTTTATGATATTTATTATCAATTGATGTTTTTTCATTTAGACTACTATCTATTGACAATCGAATTTCATCTTTTTGTTGACTTTCGGCAAAATTATCGCAAATTTTCTTTAAGAAATAGGATAAAAAATAAAAATATAATTTTTAATTAATTTTACTTTGACTTTTTCTAAACAATGTTCTCTTTTTGAGGGTTGAATGGCCAATTCTCGGATATAAAAATCGGCTGGGTTAAAATTTAAAGGTAAAATAAGTCCTTGACTAAAAAAATCATAAGAGAAACAAACGTGGTAAGTTTAGACATACGTTTTAAAAAATTCAGCTGAACCAGATATATTGCCAAGATAGGCCAATCGACCTTCGGCCAAAAGACAAATTTTGTCAAATTCTTGAAATATTTCACTTGATGGTTGATGAATGGTGCAAATAATACATTTGCCTTGGCTTGCCAAATTTTTCATTGCTTCCATCACTGACATGGCCATGAAAGAGTCGAGACCACTTGTTGGCTCATCACAAAATAAAATAGATGGATTGGTGATTATTTCAGAAGCAAATGCCAGTCGACGTTTTTCACCACCTGAAATGCCACGATGACCGAAAAAACCAATGACCGTATTTTCACATTTTTTTAAATTTAACTTTTTATTTATTTTTAAAATTAAAAAAAATATTTAAAAAGATTTTGAAAAAATTACATCTTGTAAAATTTTGTTCACTCTTATCATTCTTTCTTTTTTTGTAATTTCTTTATCCATTCGTAGCATTGCCTAAAATAAAAAAAATACCAATTATTTTATCTATAATGAATCAAGTTGTGTTGTTTTTTTTAATATTTTTTCCTCAAAAACTTTTTTTCATAAATTTGTTAAAAGAAATTTTGCTTCCACTAATATACACTGTATATTAGTGGAAGCAAAAATTAAAAAAGATATTATTAGCCTTTCTTTTGTTTATAAGACTGAATTTATACTTGGCTTACCTACCAACAATTTTCCAATGATCTACTTCAAATATTTTTTTGAAAAATGTAGTTTGATAACCAAGTTAATAAAATTATACCAAAAAGAATATACAATTTAAGTATACCCAATCACATGATAAACAATTTTGTTTTAATTATTTTTTTTTATAATTCATTGAATAAAATTAGAAAAAAATTATTTACGAAATTATATCAGCTTTGGTAATTTTAAATAGTGATTAAGATTTTGTTAATCACTTTAAGAAATTTAAATATTTAATAATTTATTTATTTTTTTCTTAATTATATTTAAATAAATTATAATATAAAATATAACTGAAAAAGAAATCAGTCATTTATGATTGTATAATCTAATAAATATTAATCAATAACCACTATGAAAATACTTGCTCACCTGAAAAATTAAATGTTCCTTTACGGTAAGATAACCAACAAATAGATCATCTTGCTGCACATAGCTAGAAATTTCTCTTATTTCTTCAATTGATTTGACAGTCTTTCCATTAAGGCCTATTTGGCCATTTACTTTTAGCTTTCCTCTATTTCTAAAATTTAAAACATTAAGCAGAGTTGTTTTTCCGGCACCACTTGCTCCCATAATTGCCAGAACTTCTCCTCTATTCGCATAGCCATCTACATCAGAAATAATTTCTTTTGTTTCTAAAAATTTATATGAATTTTTTCGCAATTTTTGTATCAGGCTGTTTTTTTGTGGTAATGAAACGGTAATTTTATTCCAGGTGAGAATAACTTGATTCGAGCTATCAACTTTTAAGTTATTTGACAAAGCTACTGATTCAGCTTGTTCTCGTGGAATTCCAAAAAAATTAAACGAATTCATTTCTTTATTAATGTTAACTTTTTATTTAATATACATAAATAAATGGAATAATTACTGACCATAGTATACTTTAACCAAAAAAATAGCAAAAAGTATCATAAATTAAACACAATTTTTTTTCACAATTTTTTTTTAATTACATATCAACAATTAAGCAAATATAAAGCAAACTAAAATAAATAAATAAAATTTTTTAATTATTGCTGAAGGTATTCTTCAAGGCTCAGCCTTTAATTCTATTTACTATTTTTATTAAGGGATAAAAAAATAGTGAATGCCTTTTTCTTTTTGCTGACGATTTGGTCACATTTTACATTTTAAATTTTTAAGAAATATGGAAATACCGAGAATAGAATAAACAAATACTTAAATGAATAAGAAAAATGGCTTTTCAAGTGTAAGATGAAAGCATCTGTTGAAAAGTCTTGTTTCATTGTTTTCTCTAAATATAATAATGAAAATATTGACTTTAAATAAAAGATATATGAAAATAAAATTGAGAATCTAAAAGAAATCAACATATCAGGCACCAAATTTGATTTTAAAATTAACCAAGATCTTACAAAGCTCAGCAGTTATTTATATACTTAAACTAAAATAGTCCTTATAACATTTATTAAACTTAAACTCTTAACTGTCTCGAATTGATTTTTTGAATTTAGCGAAAGAAATGTAGCGGGAGGAATGAGTGATTATGCTCAATTGGTTGTCAAACTGCTGGATGAATATAAAGATGGTTTAAAATAATTTAATATCCAACTCCATTGCGTAATTTTTACCTTACAACTTCTTCTTTCTTTCCAGAACTGTTGAATACTTAAGCATATAGCATCTGTCATTAGTTTTTCAATTTGTCTACTTTAATTTTCTTTCATATAATCGAATGATTCATAATGTTTTACAACATTTTTGGATCCATGTTAACATATAAACGGATAATCAGATAAGGTTAAAATTAAACATCATGCTATCAAGGTCTTCAAGTTTTTTATTCTATATCTGGTATCAAGTTAGCATACTTTTACCTATTGCTCTCAGTGCCCTCGGTTTTAATTTATTTTTTTAATAAAAAATTAAAAATTTTCTTATTCTTAAAGATTTTAGATATCCATTGAGCTAGATATCATAGTTTTATGAATATTCGTTCAAAAGGTATAGTCTAAATTTGGTCAAAATTTGCACTTTTTAGGTCGCATTTAATATACTGAATAAATCGATTTTTTATTAATTACTTCTGATAAAAAAATATGATTCAAACTAAAATTGACATTAACACAGATTTGTAAAAGAAAAATGATATTAATAAGTATTAATTTTATCCGTGAATCCACAGGTGTTCTATGCAAGTAAAACTGAGTTTAAAAAATGCTGTCATTTAGATATTTAAAAAATTTAAATTCATTTTTTAGTAAAAATTAAAAACTTTATAATATATATTTAACGTAAAATATATAAAAATATAGTTTACGTCAGATTTTTTCAAGACGAAAAAGTTGCATAAAAACTAATCTGGGACTTAAAATGAAAATGAATTGGCAAATAGAAGTTTGAGATCAAGATCAAGAGATCAAAATATAAAATGTAGCATTTTTTGTTAATAAAAGAGAAAAAAATTTTTTTCTTATAAATTACTTGAAATGTTATGTCAAGTTTATTTTCATATTTAAAAGTTTAAAGCATCCCTTTTTATTGAACTTTAAAATCTTTAAATTTTTTAATTGATTTTAATAAAAACTTTCAAAAAACAAAAAATTATAAAAAATTTCTAATTTTTTTAAGAGGAAAAATTAAATTATTTTAGTTTAAATGAATGAATTTATATAAAATTCATGAATTTATATTATTGATTTTTTTTGTTAAATAAATTAGAGATCAATAATATTGATGTAAAGTTGATAATGACTCATTCCTAGACATAACATGTTTAGGAATGTTTAGTATTTATTTTTTAAAAATTATCAAAATCATTTAATTAATTAAATTCTAGAATTTTAAACGATAGTTTTGATCTAAAAATTTTGTCTGAAACTTCAATTTGTCAATGAATTAAGTCCTTTTAAAAAATTTCTTTGACTTGATAATTCTAAATCATATTTATTTTAAAGTTCAAAATTTTTGAAAACTTTGTAATGGCTATACCAGATTACTTTCGAGAACCTCAGAATTTTATAAAAAGTATCTTGTCTTTTTTCAAATAAAAATATAAATAAAATTTGAAATATCTGATTATTTTATATTTTTGAGTAGCTAATTTTTGAATTTTACTAATTTAATAAATTTTTTAAAAACATTTTGAATCAACCGTTATATTTTTACTTATTTTACTTATATTTAGATTTATTTATTTAAAATTGACTGATAACCTGATAAGGGTAAATTATACAATTTTTTGGATGTTCCTTGTTTAAACCGGAAAAAATAAATAAAAATGAAAAATTATTATAGACATTGTATTAAAGAGAAAGAAAATATCAGTTAGTGTGATGCCTTAATTTGTGTGAAAGACCTGTCAAACAGTTGTCATTGGTATCTGCCTTTGAATTAGGTCTAGTTGATAAATGATGCAACAACGTATGTTGCACAATGTTAAATTTAGAAAAATAATTTAGAACTTAAAAAATTTATTCAATTTTTTATCATCTTGCTCTGTTCTTTTTGTAACATTTTTTTACTGATTTTCAAAAAAAAATTTGCCCATTAACAAAAAAAATAATTAAAATTGAAATAAAAGAAATAAAAAATATTTTGCTGTTTTTTTACTTTAAGTTACGATTTTTACATAAAAAATAACACTTAACATAATTTTACGTAAAATTCGGTCTAAAAAATCATTTTTTGATGTTTGGAAAAATAAAATTAAAAATTTTTCAAATTTTATTAGATAACGAAAAATATTATCTTTTTGTGGCCCTTTTTGGTTTAACTAATTTTTTTAATTTTTAATTATGTGAATTTACGTAAAATTAAGTAATTTTACTTCAAAGCAATTAAACTCATTACTTTACATTTTGGTTTAAATTAAATTTGGATTATTTTTAGATCTAAATTTAAATAAATCGAGTAATTTTTTTTGATTTTTTTATTTTTCACTAGTTTTGTGCCACTTATTATGAACGTAAAACGCGTGAATTATTAGTATTATTAAAAAGATTAATTTGAAAATAGACTCGAAAAATATTTATTTTTTTTACTCTCTAGTTATTTTTTATAATACAATTGGTAATTGAACTGTTTTAGAAAAAAAAATGATAAAACTAAATATGCTAAAATTTATTCGATTTTTGATTTATTTTTTTAATTTGTGCTTTAATTTACTATTTTATGGTATTTTTTACTATTATTGTGGTTCAATATTATTAAAGCTCAATTATTACGTAAACATTATAATATTTTTTAAGAAACAATTAATTTTTTATTCTATAAAACTTTGTATTATCAACATTAATTTGCGTTAATCTGTAATTTAAAATGATTTGTGTTCTTTTGTTGATTAATTTTTAAAATATAATTCTTTTAGGCTTCTTATCTTATTTTTTCATATTCAAATCAACTCTTTAAAAATAAATTCTACTAAAAAACAGTGTTTAAGTCACGTGTAAACAAAATGCCAAAAAAAAATATTTGTTAAAATTTGATATATTATTTCTATTTATTAAAAACATAATTAGTTAAATTTAGAAAATTTAAAGTGATGCTTGACAAATTTTTCTAAACGAATTTTTCTGAATCTAATTTATAATTTAAACAAATAAAATACTTTTTTTAGAATTAACATTCGTCTTTAGACAAAAATTTTCAATTAAATTAAATTTAATTAAAATTTTTATTAGCTTCGCATAAGAGAAAAAAATGTGAAATTAATTTTTAGCTTAATAAATAATATTTTTTATTTTTATTTAATTTTACTGTCATTGAATCCGAATCGGATTTTTTCCAAGAATTTTCTTTTATAATTTGACAAAGTTAATTTAGTGAATATCACAAATTTATTATTTTTTTCCACAATTATTAATATTACACATAAAAAATTCACTAACACTTTATTAAATAGTAGCACATTTTTTAACCAATGAGACATTTTTTTTTTAATTAAAAAAAATTTAATAATTTATTTCAGCTAGCCTTCTTGAAATCGTCACTGCACTAGCAATTTCTTTACCAAAAATTTGGCAAATCGCTTTCAATTTTCTTAAAGAAAGTTAGGAATTGTCACGGACAAAACCAAATAAGACAATATCATCTCTTTTACTTTCCGGATTTAGTAATTTACGGTAATTTACGTAAAAAATAGTAAATTTATCAAATTTTACATAGAATGTTGTAAATTTATAAATTTACAAAAGTAAAAAAACGTAAATTTATCAGATTTTACTTAAAATTTGGTAAATTTTGAATATTTTACGTAAATATATGTAAAAAAAAAAAATGTCCAAAAAATTGAAATGAAATTGAACGGCAAAAATGCAATTTTATTTCAATGTTATTTCATTCGAAGTGCCAAATTATTTCAATTGTTTGGACATTTTTTTTTACATAAATTTACGTAAAATATTCGAAATTTACCAAATTTTAAGTAAAATCTGATAAATTTACGTTTTTTTACTTTTGTAAATTTACGTAAATTTATTACATTTTACGTAAAATTTGGTAAATTTACTATTTTTTACGTAAATTATCGTAAATTACTAAATCCGGAACACCACTGTACATTAGTGCAAGAAATCTTATACAGATGAGCCATTATTTGATTAGAATACTTAAGCTTGTAATATTAAATAATTTTCCTCTTGACTTCATCATTTATAGGCCTTTTTGGCATTTTTTTAAATTTGAAAACAATCATTACATAAAGCACGGCTTCATCGAGTGAATCAGATTTGAATCTTATACATATATACATTAAAATTCAAATTATAAAATTATAAATAAAATTCAGAATGCATACAGATGTTTACTGAAGCGTCCAAAAAGTTCAATGTCCTATAATTATGAAATAATTTAAGATTTGTTAAAAATTAGTGGCTTTTCTTTTTGATCTTGAATTTTTTTAACCAAGCAAAATTAAATATATCTTTTTTTCATAATATTATTTCATAACATCATCGTTTTTTTGATTAATTTTGAACTATTCATGGTATAATCTGGTCCGGAAAAAAAACTTCTCAAGTAGAAAGTGTGTGTGCAAAAGCAAACAAGATACCTGGAAAGCTTTCAAAACAAATTTTTGTCAGCAGAGGAAAAACTTAATGGCAGAATTGTAAAGTTTTGAGAGATACATTCCAAACTTGTGTGCGTAAGTCAAAAATTTAAGTCATTTTTTGGTGAAGTCAATGACTTAAGATATATTTTTCTAAAATTAAGTCATTTTTCTTGATTTAAGAATTTGTTTTGAATTATGAACAGTGTTTTAAAAATTAGTAAAAAAAAATATAGCCTTAAATTTCTAGATCATAATAAAACTACTCTACTTAAAAAATTTAAGTTTTTAGAGCTATAACTTAAAAAAAAAATTCTTTAGTTAAGTCCGTGACTTGACTTTGACTTAATGACTTACGTACAAGTCTGAATACAACCAGAGTTGTTTAAAAGTTTGTTGTTCCAATTTTATAATACTACTATAAGAACTGTCGGAAAGAAATTATGTATTTTAAATAAATTGAATAAAACACTGTTAAAAATTTAAAAAATAATTTATTTTTTGTGAATATAAAAAGTGGGTTGTAAAAGAGATTTTTCAATTAATTTTATCTACGGTTTGCCTTTATTAAAAGAATCGCATAAGTTGCCACTCTCCAGAAAACAATCAAAGCACCCATTAGTCCAAAATTTAAACCATAATTTTTCTTAATTTTAAAATTTAATTTAAGTTTTAAATAAATTAATGAAATGTCTAAAATTTACTTCATCAATGTTGTAATAATTGATTATTTGCTCTCCTTCAGTAAAACAGAATCCCATGTCTTGCTCAGCACATGTAATGTTTTTTACTCCTTTCCATTGATTGAGTAAAATAGCTTCATTTGAATAACTAAACCAACTGAGATAACGCAGCCAAATGAAATACTTTGGAATTGATCTTAAAATACACAATTTAAATGCTGTATTGATTATAATTTTATTTGTATGTACTCATTATTTAATAGAAATCCACTGAAAATCATAAGCTTTGAAAGAAAAAGATGTACTTTTGATGTTCTTTTTTTGAAAAGGAACTTACCGGGACGAGAATGGGTCCAGCAAGAGCCAAAGCTTTGTAATTTAAATATTAGTTTAATTTTGTATGATAATTTACATTTCTATCTAAATTCGTTTGCTTAACTATCTCGATATTTTAATTTTTGTTGCTATCTAAATTTTTTAATTTAATGACTAGCTAAATTGAATTCTAATTTAATTTTTTTATTTAAAATTAATTTTTTAATCTAAATCAATTGCTCATCTAAAACAAATCGGCATAAGTTTTCTTAGTAATAAAAAATAATGTGTTTTCTAGTTTAAGTGTCTAACAACTCAAATTTAAATAAATAAAGCAATAAATCTAAGTGTATATCGCAATTACTTTGCCAGTTAACTTTCCATATTACTTCTACAAAAAAATGAAATATTTTTGTTTAAAAAAACTTTAAAAAAAAATAATAAGTAGTTTAAATCTAATAGATTAAATGAATAATTTTTAATTTTTTTAACAGTGATAAATATTCGACTTATTTTATGATGTGTCGATTTTGTGATGATTGTATCCGATTAGTCAAAAAGTGTTAGGAAAACATTTTATAAAAAAATCCATGATTAGTTTAATTTTGGTCCAACTGAGACTTGAACCATGTTCAAAAAACTTAAGTTTCACAGTTAAATTCACATTACCAACTAATTTTTTTATATTTTCAACAAAACATGAAGTAAATATTTTTTTTGTAAAACAAAGAAGGTTTGGTTTTGCAGATATAAAAAAAAATAAAAATTTTTTATCCACGAAAAAAGTTTCATTGATACAAACTTTATGTTCTTATCAAAAAATCAAAAAATAATTGAACAAAACAATTCAAATATATTAAATTTTTATTAGTTAAAACTTCAAGAAATTCTCTCTTAAATTTTTCTTCATTAATTTCTTTCCCAAAATTTTTACTTAAATATAAAAGTGTAATAAATATTTGAAATTTGTTAAAAGATATATTTTGAATTTTAATTTTTATTGAAACAATCCTTCGCTTTTCACTTTTAGGTTTATAGAAAAATGTTAAAGGGAAAAAATCTTGACATATTCTGAACTGTTTAAAAATATACTAAATCTAAATCATTTTATAAATATCAAGTTAATCCCTAAGATTCAGCATGGTTTTGTAACAAAGAAAAGTTGTATAAATAATTTATTAAAAATATTATATTTTCTAAGTCAAAGTGTCCATATGAAAAAAGCTATAGACACTTTTCATTTGGATTTTTATAAGATTTTTGATAAAGTAACGCATAAAAGGCTCATTTACAAACTAAGTGTCTATGGATTGAATGATCAGCTTATAACATGAATTTAGGCTTTTTTGACAAAAAAAGACAATGACTGGTACTTGTAGAACGTATCCACAGGGTTCTGTATTGGTTCCGATTCTTTTTTTTATTTATATAAATTATTTACCTGATAAGACGAAAAATAATTTTAAATTGTTTGCTGATGATATAAAAGTCATAAATTGAGTCAAAAACGAAACTGATTCACCAATTTTACAAGAAGATATAATAAATGGTCAAAACAATGGTTAATGGATTTTAACGCAAAAAACGTGTCGTCATTCACTATGGGATAAACAATCAAAATAATAAATATTATTTAGGTAGTCATAATTTATCCGAGTCGTATCAAGAAAGTGATTTAGGTGTTGTTTCAAAGATTTTAAAAATTTGGCACACATAGAACTGGCAACTAGAAAAGCAAATTATGAACTAAGCATGATCAATCGATCTTTAAAATGTAGTGATTAATAAACAATTAAAAAACGTAAAACATTATTGGTAAGGTTCAAGTTTTGAATCCATATTTTATAAAAGACAACAGCAGTAACCAAGGGGTCCAAAAAAGAGCGACTAAAATCCTAGATGAGTTAAGGAATCTAAGAAAAAAAGGTCGTTTATTGAAACTCGGTCTCACGACTCTTGAAGAAAAGAGATTAAGAGGTGATTTAATTGAACAATTTAAAATAGTGGGAAACCAAAATCAAGTGGAATGTCTATATATCCTCTAATCATCCTCTAAATCAATTATCTGATCATTTTTTTTTCCAGAAAGAATAATTATTGGTTTGAAAAACAATTAGTTCGAAACTGCATTCAAAGATTAAATTTTTTTACAAACCGAATTGCAAATGTTTGGAATATTTTAGTAAGACAAGAACAAGAAGCAATTAATGGTTTTAAAAATAAACTTTAAAGCTATTTTAAGAAAAATATAATTGATTATACAGGGTACTATAGTACAACTAACACTTGCACTTCTTTAGAAGATGACTTTTAGACATTCTTTATTAATAGCCTTATTATTATTATTTTTTATTATTATTATCATTTATTATTTTTATTATTATTTTTTATTATTATTATCATTATTTTTACTATTATTGTTATTATTAGATCAAACTGAGCATTACCCAAGTATAAAAACATTGATTTTATTTCAATCAACTTTGAAAATAAAAGTTAAATTTTCAACTTGAATTCTGTAAATTATTTGGAAATTAATTTGATAGCAAACAAATAATTTTGAAAAAAATATGTGCAATTTTAAATATTTTTTCTTACCAACATTTGTTGATGGAGCAACAGCAGATAGAAAACATCCAAACGCCAATGAGCACTGCACCACTAGGACTATAATGGCGACGCAAATAAAAAATCTATCTGCACTATTGTTAAGATTTGCCATCCAATATGCAATAGACATGAAAATAATTGGTAGAATAAAAAAAGTGGGTAACTTTGGTTTTATAGATATTAGTTAAAAAATTATTTATTTATTAATTCATTTTTAATCTTACATCTGTGAGTATTTTGGCCAAGTAATATGAAATAACCTTGTACATACCATTTTGATATTCACGGACAAAAATTGGCAATTCAACAGGAAACACCTATTCATTGTTAATTTAATTTTAAAATTATTGATTTTTAAAAAGTTAATAAATTTTCTTTAAATTACGTTTACAACAAAGAACATTGTTGCAAAACCATTATTGCAAATGCATAAAAACATAAAACCATTAATATCCATTACACCTTTCTGGTTATATTCTAGTCTTAGGTATATCAAACCAAAAAGAATTGAAACAATCTTAAATTATATAATTTTTAATATTATTCTTAAAAATTGTTAAATTAATCAAAATTTAAATAAGACGTTATTTTTGTTAAATAATTTAAGAATTATTTACTATTGTTTGAAAGACTTGTATTTTGAATGTGAATGGTTCTCGGATTATGCCTAGTGAATTTCTCCATAAAAGCCAACTAAGTTGCGTCAGAAAATTTGTTTTATATCTTTGAAAAATGATAATTTAAACTTAATAAATAAAAAATTAAAAAATTGTACTTTTTACACAAAAATCTGCTACATATATTATGCGATTGATCTTTACTATCAATCAATGTTTTTTCATTTAGACTACTATCTATTGACAATCGAATTTCATCTTTTTGATCACTTTTTGCGAAATTATCGCAAATTTTCTATAAAAAATAAGAAAAAAAAATAAAATTATAATTTTTGATTAATTTTACTTTGACTTTTTCTAAACATTGTTCTCTTTTTGAGGGTTGAATGGCCAATTCTCGGATATAAAAATCTGCTGGATTAAAATTTAAAGGTAAAATAAGTCCTTGACTAAAAAAAAATCATTAGAAAAGCAAACGTGGTAAGTTTAGACATACGTTTTAAAAAATTCAGCTGCACCAGAAAGATTGCCAAGGTAGGCCAATCGACCTTCGGCCAAAAGACAAAATTTGTCAAATTCTTGAAATATTTCACTTGATGGTTGATGAATGGTGCAAATAATACATTTGCCTTGGCTTGCCAAATTTTTCATTGCTTCCATTACTGACATGGCCATGAAAGAGTCGAGACCACTTGTTGGCTCATCACAAAATAAAATAGATGGATTAGTGATTATTTCAGAAGCAAATGCCAGTCGACGTTTTTCACCACCTGAAATACCACGATGACCGAAAAAACCAAAGACCGTATTTTCACATTTTTTTAAATTTAACTTTTTTTTTATTTTTAAAATTAAAAAAGAATATTTCAAAGATATAAAAAAATTACATCCTGTAAAATTTTGTTAACTCTAATCATTCTTTCTTTTTTTGAAGTTTCTTTATCCATTCTTAGCATTGCCTAAAATATGACAAATATAATTTTTAACTAAAATTCTAAGTATATTTTTATGTTCTAGACTAATAAAATAAGTTCTAGTTTATTATTATGTATCTTCTTTTTCAAAAACTTTGATTCATTAATTTTTTTTAATTTCTATTGTTAAATTTTTATAAAGATTAAGATTTTGTTAATCACTTTAAGAAATTTAAATATTTAATAATTTATTTATTTCTTTCTTAATTATATTTAAATAAATTATAATATAAAATATAACTGAAAAAGAAATCAGTCATTTATGATTGTATAATCTAATAAATATTAATCAATAACCACTATGAAAATACTTGCTCACCTGAAAAAGTAAATGCTCTTTTACTGTCATATAACCAATAAATAAATCATCTTGCTGAACATAACTAGAAACTTCTCTTATTTCTTCAATTGATTTGACTGTCTTTCCATTAAGGCCTATTTGGCCAGTTATTTTTAGTTTTCCTCGATTTCTAAAATTTAAAACATTAAGCAGAGTTGTTTTTCCGGCACCACTTGCTCCCATAATCGCCATAATTTCACCTCTATTTGCATAGCCATCCACATGAGAGATAATTTCTTTTGCTTCTTTTAATTTATATGAATTTTTTCGCAATTTTTGTACCAGACTTTTTTTTTGTGGAAGTGAAACGGTAATTTTATTCCAGGTGAGGATAACTTGATTCGAACTTTCGACACTTAAGTTAATTGATGAAGGTACTGATTCAGATTGTGTTCGCGGAATTTCAAGAAAATTAAACGAATTCATTTCTTTATTAATGTAAATTTTTTATCCAATTTATATAAATAAATGGAATAATTACGTAAATATTATAATTTTTTTAAAAATCAGGTAATTTTTTAATTTATAATGCTTTGTACCTTTGTTGATCTAGACATTTCGGTGTAATACCTTAGTATTTAATGAGGAAAAATCAACATAATTCTATTTCATTGCTGAGCTCATTTTTTAATCAATTTTTAATATATTACTTTTGTAGGCTTCTCATTTTATTTTAACTTATTCAAATCATATTTTAAAAAAGACATTTTACCAAAAAAGCAATGTCTTACTCACGTGTAAACAAAATTTAAACAAAAATTATTTGCTAAAATTTAACAGCTTTTTTAAATTTTTTTAAAACATAATTATTTTAAAAGAAAAAATTTTAGGAAATGAAATATTTGTTTTGAGAAATACTTTACAAATTTTTCGAAACAAACGAATTTTTACTGAATCTAATTTATAATTTAAACAAATAATAAAATGCTTTTTTTTAGAATAAATGTTCATTTTTAGACTAAAATTTGAATTAAATTAAGCTTAATTTAAATTCTAATTAGCTTCGCAGAAGAGAAAAACATGTGAAATTATATTTAAGCTTAATATTTGATATTTTTTCATTTTATTTTAATTTATGTCAAAAATCCCAATCGGATTTTTCCTAAAATTTTTTTTAATAGAATGAATTTTATAAAAAATATATTTAGTCTGAAAACCACGAAATTTTTATTTTTTTCCACAATTATTAAATTTTTACATAAAACGATGTGTTT
This sequence comes from Brachionus asplanchnoidis, assembly GCA_025491095.1. Classification (NCBI taxonomy): domain Eukaryota; kingdom Metazoa; phylum Rotifera; class Eurotatoria; order Ploima; family Brachionidae; genus Brachionus; species Brachionus asplanchnoidis. Next base: position 2,980,518 of record JAILYF010000019.1, read on the forward strand.
ATAGGTCATTCATAACATGGGCACAAACTGTAGTTTAGCTTTTGAAATTGATTCAATTCTCGAAGAAAGAAACTATTTTTTAGTTAGTTTTTTTAGAGTTTAATTATTTGCTGTTATACAGTTAAGGATTTATATTTATATTCTAACGAAGCAATTTTTAATTATTATTTTTGTTTCTCATCGCATGACTTACTTCAAAATCTAAAATATTTTAAAAATGTTTTAATTATTTTTATTCTATTTATAGTTTTTATTAAATCTGAAGGAGCTTATGCTCGAATAAGAAAACAAAAAAATAATAATAATAATTAATTGATGTTCTATTTTTTTAATAAATTTTTAATATAATTTTTGTTGGCTTATAATTTTATTTTTAATTATTTAAATTAACTTTTAAAAAATACATTTTACTCAAAAGCAGTGTTACGAGTAAAAAAGGTCCCAAAAAAATTAATTGTTTAAAATTTGAAATCTATTTTCAATTTTTTTTTAAATATTTTAAAAGAGAAAATTTTAAAAATAAAATTTTCTTTTTGAAAAATGCTTTATCAGAAAAAATTTCAAAGCATTCGTTCAATTTCAAAGCAATGCTTTATCAGAAAAAAATTTCAAAGCATCGTTTAAACGATTTTTTAGTGAATCGAATTCGTAATTTAAAAAAATAGTCAAAAGCTTTTTTAAGAATAAACAAGACTTTTGCGTAAGTTTAAAATTTAAGTCATTTTTTTGTTAAGTTGATGGAGGTATAGTCAATGACGCTAGTAAAAACTAGTATGGTGATTTTTTAATATCAGCGTCAATCCTTTTTAATGGAAAAAATTAAAAAAAAAAAAATTTGGCTCGAAGATACAGTATATACTTTATGTCGGCTCATTATTTTGTTTGATAATTGAAGCTTTGAACTGACCTGGCTCCCTTAAACTTTTATGTACTTTATGCACTTAATATCATATAAACCCATGTAATTAATTCCAAGTATGTTTTCTTTTACGTTACCTTTATTAGATTATACCTGGCTAACCAAGGCTTTTATGTACTTTATGCACTTTATTTCATATAAACCCATTTTATTAGTTCCAAGTATGATATCTTTTATGTAACTTTTATCTTATTATTCCTGGCTACCTGAAGCTTTTATGTACTTTATGCACTTTATACCATATAAACCCATTTTATTAGTTCCAAGTATGATATCTTTTATGTAACTTTTATCTTATTATTCCTGGCTACCTGAAGCTTTTATGTACTTTATGCACTCTATGCCAAACGAGTCCATGTTATAATATTCTAGTATGTTATCTTTTATGTTACTTTTATCTTATTATTCCTGGCTACCTGAAGCTTTTATGTACTTTATGCACTCTATTTCATACGAGTCCAAGTAATAATATTCTAGTATGTTATCTTTTATGCTACTTTTATCTTATTATTCCTGGCTAACCAAGGCTTTTATGTACTTTATGCACTTTATTTCATATAAACCCATTTTATTAGTTCCAAGTATGATATCTTTTATGTAACTTTTATCTTATAATTCCTGGCTACCTGAAGCTTTTATGTACTTTATGCACTCTATGCCAAACGAGTCCATGTTATAATATTCTAGTATGTTATCTTTTATGTTACTTTTATCTTATTATTCCTGGCTACCTTAGACTTTATGTACTTTATGCACTTTATACCATATAAACCCATGTAATTAGTTCAAAGTATGTTATCTTTTATGTTACTTTTATCTTATTATTCCTGGCTACCTGAAGCTTTTATGTACTTTATGCACTCTATTTCATACGAGTCCAAGTAATAATATTCTAGTATGTTATCTTTTATGCTACTTTTATTTTATTATTCCTGGCTACCTGAAGCTTTTATGTACTTTATGCACTTTATACCATATAAACCCATGTAATTAGTTCCAAGTATGTTATCTTTTATGTTACTTTTATCAGATTATTCCTGGCTACCTTAGACTTTTTTGTACTTTATGCACTCTATGTCATACGAGTCCATGTAATAATATTCTAGTATGTTATCTTTTATGTTACTTTTATCAGATTATTCCTGGCTACCTTAGACTTTTATGTACTTTATGCACTCTATGTCATACGAGTCCATGTAATAATATTCTAGTATGTTATCCTTTATGTTACTTTTATCTTATTATTCCTGGCTACCTGAAGCTTTTATGTACTTTATGCACTCTATTTCATACGAGTCCAAGTAATAATATTCTAGTATGTTATCTTTTATGCTACTTTTATCTTATTATTCCTGGCTACCTGAAGCTTTTATGTACTTTATGCACTTTATACCATATAAACCCATGTAATTAGTTCCAAGTATGTTATCTTTTATGTTACTTTTATCAGATTATTCCTGGCTACCTTAGACTTTTATGTACTTTATGCACTCTATGTCATACGAGTCCATGTAATAATATTCTAGTATGTTATCTTTTATGTTACTTTTATCTTATTATTCCTGGCTACCTGAAGCTTTTATGTACTTTATGCACTTTATACCATATAAACCCATGTAATTAGTTCCAAGTATGTTATCTTTTATGTTACTTTTATCAGATTATTCCTGGCTACCTTAGACTTTTATGTACTTTATGCACTCTATGTCATACGAGTCCATGTAATAATATTCTAGTATGTTATCCTTTATGTTACTTTTATCTTATTATTCCTGGCTACCTGAAGCTTTTATGTACTTTATGCACTCTATTTCATACGAGTCCAAGTAATAATATTCTAGTATGTTATCTTTTATGCTACTTTTATCTTATTATTCCTGGCTACCTTAGACTTTATGTACTTTATGCACTTTATACCATATAAACCCATGTAATTAGTTCAAAGTATGTTATCTTTTATGTTACTTTTATCTTATTATTCCTGGCTACCTGAAGCTTTTATGTACTTAATGCACTCTATTTCATACGAGTCCAAGTAATAATATTCTAGTATGTTATCTTTTATGCTACTTTTATCTTATTATTCCTGGCTACCTGAAGCTTTTATGTACTTTATGCACTTTATACCATATAAACCCATGTAATTAGTTCCAAGTATGTTATCTTTTATGTTACTTTTATCAGATTATTCCTGGCTACCTTAGACTTTTATGTACTTTATGCACTCTATGTCATACGAGTCCATGTAATAATATTCTAGTATGTTATCTTTTATGTTACTTTTATCTTATTATTCCTGGCTACCTGAAGCTTTTATGTACTTTATGCACTTTATACCATATAAACCCATGTAATTAGTTCCAAGTATGTTATCTTTTATGTTACTTTTATCAGATTATTCCTGGCTACCTTAGACTTTTATGTACTTTATGCACTCTATGTCATACGAGTCCATGTAATAATATTCTAGTATGTTATCCTTTATGTTACTTTTATCTTATTATTCCTGGCTACCTGAAGCTTTTATGTACTTTATGCACTCTATTTCATACGAGTCCAAGTAATAATATTCTAGTATGTTATCTTTTATGCTACTTTTATCTTATTATTCCTGGCTACCTGAAGCTTTTATGTACTTTATGCACTTTATACCATATAAACCCATGTAATTAGTTCCAAGTATGTTATCTTTTATGTTACTTTTATCAGATTATTCCTGGCTACCTTAGACTTTTATGTACTTTATGCACTCTATGTCATACGAGTCCATGTAATAATATTCTAGTATGTTATCTTTTATGTTACTTTTATCTTATTATTCCTGGCTACCTGAAGCTTTTATGTACTTTATGCACTTTATACCATATAAACCCATGTAATTAGTTCCAAGTATGTTATCTTTTATGTTACTTTTATCAGATTATTCCTGGCTACCTTAGACTTTTATGTACTTTATGCACTCTATGTCATACGAGTCCATGTAATAATATTCTAGTATGTTATCCTTTATGTTACTTTTATCTTATTATTCCTGGCTACCTGAAGCTTTTATGTACTTTATGCACTCTATGCCAAACGAGTCCATGTAATAATATTTTAGTATGTTATCTTTTATGTTACTTTTATCTTATTATTCCTGGCTACCTGAAGCTTTTATGTACTTTATGCACTTTATACCATATAAACCCATTTTATTAGTTCCAAGTATGATATCTTTTATGTAACTTTTATCTTATTATTCCTGGCTACCTGAAGCTTTTATGTACTTTATGCACTCTATGCCAAACGAGTCCATGTTATAATATTCTAGTATGTTATCTTTTATGTTACTTTTATCTTATTATTCCTGGCTACCTGAAGCTTTTATGTACTTTATGCACTCTATTTCATACGAGTCCAAGTAATAATATTCTAGTATGTTATCTTTTATGCTACTTTTATCTTATTATTCCTGGCTAACCAAGGCTTTTATGTACTTTATGCACTCTATGTCATACGAGTCCATGTAATAATATTCTAGTATGTTATCCTTTATGTTACTTTTATCTTATTATTCCTGGCTACCTGAAGCTTTTATGTACTTTATGCACTCTATTTCATACGAGTCCAAGTAATAATATTCTAGTATGTTATCTTTTATGCTACTTTTATCTTATTATTCCTGGCTACCTGAAGCTTTTATGTACTTTATGCACTTTATACCATATAAACCCATGTAATTAGTTCCAAGTATGTTATCTTTTATGTTACTTTTATCAGATTATTCCTGGCTACCTTAGACTTTTATGTACTTTATGCACTCTATGTCATACGAGTCCATGTAATAATATTCTAGTATGTTATCTTTTATGTTACTTTTATCTTATTATTCCTGGCTACCTGAAGCTTTTATGTACTTTATGCACTTTATACCATATAAACCCATGTAATTAGTTCCAAGTATGTTATCTTTTATGTTACTTTTATCAGATTATTCCTGGCTACCTTAGACTTTTATGTACTTTATGCACTCTATGTCATACGAGTCCATGTAATAATATTCTAGTATGTTATCCTTTATGTTACTTTTATCTTATTATTCCTGGCTACCTTAAGCTTTTATGTACTTTATGCACTCTATGCCAAACGAGTCCATGTTATAATATTCTAGTATGTTATCTTTTATGTTACTTTTATCTTATTATTCCTGGCTACCTTAGACTTTATGTACTTTATGCACTTTATACCATATAAACCCATGTAATTAGTTCAAAGTATGTTATCTTTTATGTTACTTTAATCTTATTATTCCTGGCTACCTGAAGCTTTTATGTACTTTATGCACTCTATGCCAAACGAGTCCATGTTATAATATTCTAGTATGTTATCTTTTATGTTACTTTTATCTTATTATTCCTGGCTACCTGAAGCTTTTATGTACTTTATGCACTCTATTTCATACGAGTCCAAGTAATAATATTCTAGTATGTTATCTTTTATGCTACTTTTATCTTATTATTCCTGGCTAACCAAGGCTTTTATGTACTTTATGCACTTTATTTCATATAAACCCATTTTATTAGTTCCAAGTATGATATCTTTTATGTAACTTTTATCTTATAATTCCTGGCTACCTGAAGCTTTTATGTACTTTATGCACTCTATGCCAAACGAGTCCATGTTATAATATTCTAGTATGTTATCTTTTATGTTACTTTTATCTTATTATTCCTGGCTACCTTAGACTTTATGTACTTTATGCACTTTATACCATATAAACCCATGTAATTAGTTCAAAGTATGTTATCTTTTATGTTACTTTTATCTTATTATTCCTGGCTAACCAAGGCTTTTATGTACTTTATGCACTTTATTTCATATAAACCCATTTTATAAGTTCCAAGTATGATATCTTTTATGTAACTTTTATCTTATAATTCCAGGCTACCTGAAGCTTTTATGTACTTTATGCACTCTATGCCAAACGAGTCCATGTTATAATATTCTAGTATGTTATCTTTTATGTTACTTTTATCTTATTATTCCTGGCTACCTTAGACTTTATGTACTTTATGCACTTTATACCATATAAACCCATGTAATTAGTTCAAAGTATGTTATCTTTTATGTTACTTTAATCTTATTATTTCTGGCTACCTGAAGCTTTTATGTACTTTATGCACTCTATTTCATACGAGTCCAAGTAATAATATTCTAGTATGTTATCTTTTATGCTACTTTTATCTTATTATTCCTGGCTACCTGAAGCTTTTATGTACTTTATGCACTTTATACCATATAAACCCATGTAATTAGTTCCAAGTATGTTATCTTTTATGTTACTTTAATCTTATTATTTCTGGCTACCTGAAGCTTTTATGTACTTTATGCACTCTATTTCATACGAGTCCAAGTAATAATATTCTAGTATGTTATCTTTTATGCTACTTTTATCAGATTATTCCTGGCTACCTTAGACTTTTATGTACTTTATGCACTCTATGTCATACGAGTCCATGTAATAATATTCTAGTATGTTATCTTTTATGTTACTTTTATCTTATTATTCCTGGCTACCTGAAGCTTTTATGTACTTTATGCACTTTATACCATATAAACCCATGTAATTAGTTCCAAGTATGTTATCTTTTATGTTACTTTTATCAGATTATTCCTGGCTACCTTAGACTTTTATGTACTTTATGCACTCTATGTCATACGAGTCCATGTAATAATATTCTAGTATGTTATCTTTTATGTTACTTTAATCTTATTATTTCTGGCTACCTGAAGCTTTTATGTACTTTATGCACTCTATTTCATACGAGTCCAAGTAATAATATTCTAGTATGTTATCTTTTATGCTACTTTTATCTTATTATTCCTGGCTACCTGAAGCTTTTATGTACTTTATGCACTTTATACCATATAAACCCATGTAATTAGTTCCAAGTATGTTATCTTTCATGTTACTTTTATCAGATTATTCCTGGCTACCTTAGACTTTTATGTACTTTATGCACTCTATGTCATACGAGTCCATGTAATAATATTCTAGTATGTTATCTTTTATGTTACTTTTATCTTATTATTCCTTGCTACCTGAAGCTTTTATGTACTTTATGCACTTTATACCATATAAACCCATGTAATTAGTTCCAAGTATGTTATCTTTTATGTTACTTTTATCAGATTATTCCTGGCTACCTTAGACTTTTATGTACTTTATGCACTCTATGTCATACGAGTCCATGTAATAATATTCTAGTATGTTATCCTTTATGTTACTTTTATCTTATTATTCCTGGCTACCTGAAGCTTTTATGTACTTTATGCACTCTATGCCAAACGAGTCCATGTAATAATATTCTAGTATGTTATCTTTTATGTTACTTTTATCTTATTATTCCTGGCTACCTGAAGCTTTTATGTGCTTTATGCACTTTATTTCATATAAACCCATTTTATTAGTTCCAAGTATGATATCTTTTATGTAACTTTTATCTTATTATTCCTGGCTTCCTGAAGCTTTTATGTACTTTATGCACTCTATGCCAAACGAGTCCTTGTACAGTGCACTCGCGCTACAACGAATGAGCGGGATTTTATAATGTCATTCGTAATATGAAAAATCGTTATATCAAATTTTCCATGTTAATTGATTGGTGTTAAAAAAAAATGTATAATTGGGCGGTTGATAGATTTTTTTAGTTTTTTATTGACAAAATAAGATAAGAAAACACAAAGTAATTAACATAAACAATTAAAATAAGAAAAAATTAAATAAACTAATTAGATAAACTGAAAAAAATTTGTGATTTTCGATTGTTTTTTTGATTCGATTGATTAAATAGAGGCGATGAGTTTGAAGACTGAATTTATCTCATTTCTACAATCTTCTTTGCTATTCATAAAATATTCTCTAGCTATATTCAGTCCGGCGATTGCTTTTTCTTTGCTTATAAACTCTGTTTCTGTTTCTATGGTTAGGGATGGTTCTGCTTCTTCGGTTTGCTCACCTTGTTCTAATGCAACTAAATCATCGCTGTATGTCTCACCAGAAGGAACCAAATCATCACAATGTCTAAAGGCACATTTGTCAAAATTCACAATTTTGTTTGTCAACACTGAACCTAGTTTCTCAAACTTTAGCTGATAGTTGTCAATAGACTCAATAATATCCAAATTAGACCAATTTTTGAATCCTCCTTTTCTAAAGCATGCTGATATTGTAGATGTCCCAAGCAGTTTTTAATTTATAAATTGCATCCAAAACATAGATTTGTTTAGAAGTTGAACTGTTCTAGTTGAAGTTGAGCGGGTTCTTAAATTGACCGATAACAATTGGTTTCATTTTATCGCCTGACATGTTGGCACAGAAGAGGATTGAGAGTCTTTCTTTTAGAATTTTAATATTGTCTGCTGGTGTATCCTTGTATTCATATGTGTGAGTTGGTGTTGCTCGGTACATAAGTGCGGTTTCATCGGCGTTGAAAATATCATCTGCACTGTAGTCTTTGATTAATTCGATGAGTGTATGCTGATATTTTTCTGCTGCTACTTTGTCGACGGCCTGCTTCTCCGATGCATTATTTATATGAGATGTTGTGTCTTTTTAAAAAATTATTTAGCCACCCTGAACTTGACTTGAAATCAGGTTTCTGAAGCATTGTTGCTATTTTGAGAGCTTGAGCTTGTATTAGAGGACCATCGAGTGTAATTGAATTATGCGCTTTTGTGTCTCTGAACCACATATCCAGGTATTTTTCAAGCTCTTTGTACTCTGGCTCTCTCAATCTCTTAGCTTTTTTAATGTCACGCATTGACTCAGATGCTTTTTTGGTCGCTTCTTGATTCTTAACGATTGTTGAGAAAGTCTAAATTATAACGAATGTGCTAAAAATAGATTGTATTCGTTAAAATAAATGACAATTAACGTTGTTATGTATAAGTTAAGTATGAAAATCGGCTTTGATTTCCCATTCGCAGTAGCAAATTTTTCATAATTTCATATTCGTATTATGATATTTTGTTAGCCATTGATTTGAATGGAGAGGAAATCGGGGCTAATACATCATTCGCTGTAACGCGATATTCGTAATAAAGCGAATCGTTATAGCGCGAGTGCACTGTAATAATATTCTAGTATGTTATCTTTAATGTTACTTTTATCTCATTATTCCTGGCAACCTTAAGTTTTTATGTACTTTATGCACTCTATGCCATACGAGTCCATGTAATAATATTCTAGTATGTTATCTTTTATGTTACTTTTATCAGATTATTCCTGGCTACCTTAGACTTTTATGTACTTTATGCACTTTATACCATATAAACCCATGTAATTAGTTCAAAGTATGTTATCTTTTATGTTACTTTTATCAGATTATTCCTGGCTACCTTAGAATTTTATGTACTTTATGCACTCTATGTCATACGAGTCCATGTAATAATATTCTCGTATGTTATCTTTTATGTTACTTTTATCTTATTATTCCTGGCTACCTTAAGTTTTTATGTACTTTGTGCACTCTATGCCATACGAGTCCATGTAATTATATTCTAGTATGTTTTCTTTTATGTTACTTTTATCAGTTTATTTCTGGCTCCCCAAGGCTTTTTAACCGTTTAAGCCTTATAGAGGAATAATACAGGTTATATTTTCCTTAATATTTCTTTATTCTTTTAAATCGTTTTAATCATGAATTTCTTGAGCTTTTTTAATTAATTCAGTGAATCTTTTTTATAAAGTTTCTATGTTTAATATCTCGGAAACGTCTTGTTAGCAAGAGCATCAATTGAATTTTTTATTTTAAACTTGTTTTTAAGATGTTACAGTAAATTTTAAAACAAATAAATTTTTATTCAAGAGTAAATTTTTTTATATTTTTATTTAAAATCAAAATCTTTTAATAATCTTTTGATCTTTTCTTCATTTTTAAAAAAAATCTTAGACAAGTTGTATTCATCAAATATAATGTATAAAAAAAAATGATGCCTTACATTATCCATATGTTTTACCATATGTTTGTAACCTGATAGCCAAAAATTTAACTCTTCGCAAACTGAAGTATTTATTCCATTTAATTCTGAATATTTGTCTGCATCACAATTTTCTCTACAAAAATAATCTTCTTGCGAATGCTTTTGAAAATGGAAACGGTCTACAACTATTGCTTTTTGCTGAAATTCATTCAAACGAGTTGTTTCTGTCTTTATCCTTTGTTGATTGTTAATAAATTTCTTCATTTTACAACCTAAATCATAAACTATGTGATCAGGTATTGTATACATACAATCATAAGTTTCGAGGCAAAAAATACTGGCTTGTGGTACTGATTCAGAGCTATATATTTCCTTGAAGCTCGCAATTATATTACAATTGTTACAACCCAATAAAATCCCATCTGTTTTACTTTTATGATTACATGGTTCTGTTAATTTTGAACTAGAGTTATATTCAGTATTCTTTTGATTACAATTTTCTTTGCGCATTTTCATAAATTGATTAACTTCACATTTATTTAAATGATTTTCACTCACCCAAAATGGAATTTTTTCATTTGAAAAGTCACACAAAAAACAAATTCCTTCCTGATGATCAAAAAGATCGTGAATTTGTATAGAGTGATGTGAAAAAAGTCTTCCTTTCTTCAATTTGATTTGACTCAAACAGCATTGATAAATACCATCTTTATATTTAAAATTTAATTTAGGGTCTTCTTCAGCATGTTTTGCATAGAAGTAGCTATTTTTTAGTGGTGTATTAGGACATCCAATTTGTATCAGCCCTTTATTTAGAAACAATATCATTTATGATATTAAATTTAATTAGTTTTTTAATATTTATCTATTTTATTTTAAAATAAATTAAAAATAATAAAAATAAATAGTCATAAATAATTTCTTAACTAGATTATAAAAAAAAAGGAATATCTTACCGAATTCAACTGAGTTATAGCATGTCTTTTCATAAAAGCATTTCAAACGACCTGTTTTTTGGTTCCCATCTATGGTAAAAGTCTTCGAGCAATCTTTATTTAAGCAAAAAAAACGATGAAATGGACCATTCCATTTTTGAATAAAATATCGAAACAAAAATATTTTATCTTTTGTATTGAATCATTCAATTTGTTGACATGAAAGGCTTCAATATTAGTTTTCCCGAATTCAGCTAAAAAATTCAGATATCGATAATAATACCAAGATTCAGTCAAACGCTTGTCATTTAAAAAAAATAGTGAATCAACAGTTTTGTTTATGAATAGATAATTATAGGCATTTGCAAAAGCAGAAAAAGATGAATGTTTAAAAATAATGTCGGTTTTTAGACAATCTAGAAGTTTAACACCAAATATAGTCTCATTAGTGAAGGAAATAAGATCTTTGAAGATAACATTATTATAAAAAAATCTCTCTCCATTTTTGTTGACATAAAAGCTTAATAAATGTCTGGTTTTACATAAACTACAAAATTTTATATTGATTTTTGCTTTTTTTGGTCCATTATTGTAACTATAATAAATAGAGTCCAAATATCTACTAAAATTTAATTTTTGATTGCAAATTAAACATTCTAAGCCTTCATTTGCAAATTCATGTTCAGAATATTTAAAATTTATTTCGCTATTTATGAATTCATTAATAGATTTTTCTTTTTCAATAAAATTAACGGGATAAAATTCCTTAAAATTGAAAACCTTATTATTAAATTTTGAGTACTGTTCGATTGAGACATTAATTTTTAGAAATTTATTTATTATCCTAACTTTGAAACTGTCCAAATAGCCGTTCATTTTTTTTCCAATTTTCGAGGCAAACATAAATTGATCAATTGTATTGAATGGATGCAAAATCGCTTTGAAGGAATCCATTTTTAAAATATTAAGTTCTAAAAAAAATAAAAAAAAATAAAAAAATGAAAATTTTAAAATCTTTTAGTAATATTTTATTGAAAACACACTTCCTCAAATAATGAGAAAGTTAATTAAAAAAAAATATTTTTATTCAATTATCATTAATATCTTTATTTGGAATAAAAAATTTAAACAATATTTAGGTCACTCGGATCCAAGACATCAATAGAAGTAATTTTGGTTTCTTTATTTGTTTTTTCCTTTCTGACATCGTATCCGAATCAGGCTTCTTATTTTTTAATGTTTTTGAATTACGGGATCTGCTTGGTTTTCCTGTCTCTTCTTTAGGTTCATTTGATACTGTTACATTTGAATTTTCTCCAAAATTTTCATTTTGTGCATGTATAAGTACTGAATCTAAGCCAATTGCTTCCTCTTCTCTTTTATCTGTTTTATCTTTATTGTGATTGTCAGTCAGTGTAAAAGAATTATTGAAGCTACTTTCAAGATCATTTTCGACAAAATTTGTGCTCTTCTAAGAGTTTGGTAATTCATCAAAAGAAAGATTTCTTTTAGTCAGTGTAAAAGAATTATTAGAGCTATTCGAAGTTTCTTAAAGTAATCAATTTAAAAATAATTATGTTATAAAGAAATAAATAATTTATACCTGTTTTTACTAGAAATTCTTCTAAAGGAACTTCAAAATCTTCAAGAATTATTGATAATGATATTTTTCATTAGTAAATTAAAAACAATTTCAAAACATTTCTAATCTTTCACCAGAAATATCACGTTGATAAACATCAGGCCCATTATACAATTCAAGAAAAACGGATCTGTCTTATGATGCAGATGACGCTCCTTTGTACATTGCTATTGCTCCAAAAAAAGTAGATGCCTCATCAAAAAAACTTAAAACATATTTAAGTGACTTGGAATGACGCAAAAGGCCTTCAACAGTAGCGGCTTTTTTTTTTTATATTTTTAAAAATTAAGTAAAAAATAATAAATCATATGTGTTTTTAAGTCACAGATCTTAAGTCAAGTCCAGATTCTAATTTTGTTGTGATTTTTAAAAACCCTGAAATAAATAAATACCATTAATAAATTTTGACTTTTCATAGGGAACAGATGAAATTTTTTCAACTTGGCGATATGCATCTTTTACAATTTTCATTGCAGGAGATTTTCCGGTAGAAGCAAAACCAATTAATGATGTGTACAGGACACATGTTTCTTTCAGACTTCTAAGAGCAGTAACATATGACATTCCCATCAAATTAGAAATAGCCGTAATAAGCGGACACAAAAGAAATCCAGTTGAAGTCCCAAATTGAAAAAAAAAATAATAAAAATTAAATTATACCTAATTGAATTCAAAAAATTAGAAATTTGATCATCAAAAATTGACGGATATTGAATACCGAAGCATTTTCGTACAATTTTTATTGACTCTTCAAATTTAATTTATTCAGCCATTCAAACGAACTAGAATGTAAATCATATAAATCTTTTAAATAAACAAATATTTTAATTGAAAAAAGTTAAATTTACTGTATCGATATAGTTAAGATTAAAAATTTTTGGTAAGTTTATGATAAAGTTAAATTAAAAAAAAATTAATCAAAAAAAAAGGATTGTGAAAAATTTAAAATTTTAAACTTGAAAATGACTGTAAAATTTTTAGTTTAAGCATGTATAAAAATCATTGAAACCATTGAAATAATTTAAGCTCGTCAGAAAAATAATATTCAAATTTTTGCATTTACAAGAAATGTTTGTTTGATTACAATAATTTGTTTGAAAAAAGAGTGATTTTAAAAATTTTCATTAAAATCCATGTCATCAAAATAAAAGTCCATAAATTAATTTTTTTTAAAAAGGAATAATTTCAATTACAGATTTCGACATTTATTTCTTTGATATTGATTTTAAATAATAATTTTTAATAACTCTTTCACTGATGCAAGAAATTCTAATTAAATTAACATTTTTATAAAATTGCAAAAATTTTAAAAATATCTTACTTACGATCTGAAGTTTATTGAAGGGTTTCAATGAATTTTATACATGTTTGATAAAAATAAAATTGTTTTTTTCTAGTTTTAAAATTAATTTATCTCAAAATCCAATATGTATCTTGTTACTTTTTACTTTAAAATTATGCTTGATCGTAAGCCTTAATCATTTAAATCCAACTCCCGACATTAAGATTTAATTAACAAATTCTAACTTAGACTTCAGATCTGATCAGATCTGTTGATCTCTTTCGCAACGTGTCGGTACGTCGAAAGATGCGGTGGAAGCTGCGTTCGCACCTCGCTCCTGCACCAGACTATCAGCCGTTGTAGCTCCGCTATCTGCCAGGGTCGCCACGGCGATCTCTTTGAGCGTAATCGCCCCGGGTACTGCACTCCGCACGACGGTGTTGATGTAGCGCTCCGTCTTACTCTCCACGATTTCGGTCGTCAGACTTACCTTCGGATCCGGATGTCGCGAGAAGTAGTCCGCGATGTTGGATAAGCCAGGTCGGTGCTCAATCGAGTAGTCAAACTGGGAGAGCCGTAGGCCCCACCGTTCGATCCGAGCTGGCGGTCGCTTCGCCAAGTCCCCGAAAATTAGCTGTACCGCTCGGTTGTCCGTAACCAGCGTGTAGTGAGAACCGAAAAGGTAAAGCCAGTACCGTTCCGAACCTCACACGGCCGCAAGCGTTTCTTTCTCGCACTGGCTGTACCTTCGCTCGACATCGGTGAGCGAACGGGATGCGAAGCACACGAATCTGCGGTCGCTTCGGTCGTTCGGGTTGACCTGCACCAGAATCGAGCTGAGTCCGACCGGGCTGGCGTCGACAATGACCTCCGTGAGCCATGTCTTGTCGAAGTAGGCTATTCACTACGAGCTAATCGAGGCCTTGATCCTCTCGACAGCTTTCCACCTCCACGCTGCGCCCTTCTTGGTGAGCTGCCACAGGGGGTCGGTGACGGTGTTCAGAGCCTGAATGAATCTGGCGCCGAACTGCACCACGCCCAAAAAGCTCCGCAGGGCCTTGACGTCCTCGGGTGCTCTGGCTTCGCGAAGCGCGCGGCATCGGTCCTCGGTCGGAGCTATGCCTTTGCTCGAAAAGCGAAGGCCAAAGAACGTGAGCTCCGACTTGAAAAACTTGCACTTACCAGGATTGGCCGTGAGTCCAGCCTCCTGAAGTCGCCTGAACACTCGCATGAGGTTCCGGTTGTGCTCTGCCTGGTTCTTCCCGTAGACCAGAATGTCGTCGGTCACGTTCAACAGACGATTAACGATACAACCCTCGATGCGTTGTGTAGTTCCATAATTTTCTATATGAAAGTTTCATTCATTCCAATATATAAATAATTTCAATATCACTTTGAAGATAGCTGCAGCGAAAAGTCGTTATTTTTCTAAAAAATGGTATATTTCACAACTAAAAATGAGAAAGTGTAAACGTTTGGAACAGGCTTAAGATTAAATCAAAAATATATGATTAAATACTTTTTTATTGTTTCAAAACTTTTCTTTATTTCATAAGTTTAAATAGAGTTTATAAAAACGTTTTCATACACCACTACAGAGTGTGGAATACCTACACTCTGTAGTGGTTAAGTGTCTACTCATGTACATAATTGGCATAAACTTGTCATTCTTTATCTGTCCAATAACTACACCAATTGCTACAGCTGACGCATCACACTGTATAATGAATGGTAAACCAAAGTCCGGGTATGCCAAAATTGGTTCACTAAGCCAAGACTTTTTAAGTCGCTCAAAAGCTTCCCTGGCTTCTATGAAATCACGATTTGCTTTGAATTTTTGAGTAGATTGACTCATTTTGTACAAAACACTCGCTATTTGACTGAAATTTTTAACAAAATCGTGATAAAAATTTACTGCACCTAAAAATAGTATCATTGCTTTAGGTGTTTTAGGAAATGGAATCTCATTAATTGCTTTAATTTTTTCAGTGTCTGGCTTAATACCATCACGAGTAACTACAAAACCTAGATAATTGACTTTATCGGAAGCAAATTTGCATTTTTCTGGCTTCAACTTTAAAACAGCTTTTATAATTCTCGATAGAATTTCTTGAATGCAAATTAGGTGCTATTCGAATGTTCTAGAAAATATAAAAGTGTCATCAAGGTAAACCAAGCAGTATTTGTAAGTTAACCCATTCAAAATCATATCCATTAATATTGAGAATGTAGGAGGTGCATTTATTAATCCAAGTGGCATTACAACCCATTAGTACAATCCATTCTTAGCTCTAAAACCTGTTTTTTCTCTGTCTTTCTTACTCAAAGGTACCTGAAAATATCCCCTGGCCATATCAATGACACTAAAATAATATGCACCTCCAAGAGCATCTAAAGCTTGATCAATACGAGGTAATGGGAATGAATCCTTTTTTGTAACTGCATTCAATCCTCTCATATCAGCTATAAACCTATACTTGATCTTTCCATCTCGGGATTTTTGTTTCACTATCATAACTGGATTACACCATTGACTGGTACTTTCTTCAATTAACTTATTTTTCATCATTTCTTTTATTTGTTTGTCCATTTCACATTGAAGGGCTTGTGGTATTCTAAATTGTCTCTGGTTAATTGGTCTGCTGTCTCCATTATCGATTGAGTGCTCAATCAAATGCGTCCTCCCTACGTCTGCTTCTGACCACTGAAACGCGTATATGTTTGTCATCAGTACTTCATTCACTTTACTAATTTGCTCCATTGATAGTCGATTGCCTTTGTTAATTCTTGCTAATTTTTCTTTAGTACAATTCATATTTATTTTTGCTTCAATTTTTGCACTTTTTACTTCAATCTCCTGTTTTTCTTCAATAAGCTCAAAATTCTCTGATGAAAAGCCAACGTAATCATTTGCAGCAATATTTATAGGTTCTGAATTTAGATTTAAAACTTTAACAAACATATCACCATTCTTATCCATTTTGCTCACACAATGACTCCAGTAGACACCATCTCCATTAGATTTGGGAGTAAACATTATTTCTTTTTCTTCACCTGAACTCACTGCTCTACACCTCACAATTGATTCACTTCTAGGCTGTAAAATTACATGGTTCACTGTAATACATGGTGTTTGTTGTACATCCCTATACTTATTTGTCTTTAACTCAAAAAAACTTTCATCAATTACAATTTCATCATTTGAATGATCAATAACAACACCATATTTTTTCAGGAAGTCTCTACCTAAAATTATATTTTTATCTTTTAATGAAGTTGTAATAACAAAACTATGAATAGCTGAACATGAACCAATTGAAATTAGAACCGGAGCTTCAACACAATCTTCGGACACAAGACTTGTCACCCCTCTGATTGTAACAGGAAATTTTTTGTAACCACGTTTGCTTGCATCAATATTTCTATCTAGGAAAAAACTAATTTCACTCTGTATCTTTGAACTTAAACAATTTGTTGTCCCTCCGTCAAATAATGATCTTAGCCTTTGCCTTTCTACGTCATTATTGAAACGTATTTTACATTTCTTCAGAATCAAACTTGGAACGCAAGCTAAAGATTTTACATCAACTTGTACCTCATTATTTTGAACATCTAACTGGACTGAATTGAAATCTAGCTCGTCACTAGAGCTTCCATTCATTTTTCTTCTAAATCGTTCCGGTTGATCGCTCTTAGCGCTGCTTTCATTTTTGCAACTAATGTTTTTTTGACCACCTTGCTTTACAAGCAACTTTTTCCATTTGAAACATTCATTTTTACTGTGACCAGCTTTCTTGCAAAAGAAACATGCACCTTGAAATTTTTGTCTTGATTGAGCGACATTGGCTTCCACCTCTACTGTTTCATTCTTGACTTCAAGTTCACCTGACTCAAATTTAAATTGTGTAGCCATGGTACCATCATTTCTGAAACCAGTGGAACATGCCTTTACGTTTGGCAGGGTTTCCTCAAGGCATTGTAATAGTTGATCCCAAGTCTTATCTGCCTGAAACTTGATCAATAAACGCATATTCTCCGGCAAATGTGCAGCAAGTTTATTCTTTAAAAATTTTTTTTTTTCATTGCCACCCAAAGTTGGAACAGCTTTTTCCAATAGTCGTTGCAATGCTCTTGCAAAATCAACAACTGTTTCCTCTGGTAATGGTGCACGATCAAGAAATTCTTGATGCATCGATTCAGCAGATTGAGAGCACCCAGTTATTAGAATCTCAAAAATTCTATCAGTGCTTGCTTTTTCTTCCTCCTTCATTGCTTCGAACACGCGAGCCGCTTTACCTGTTAACAACAAAGGTAAAATAGTCAATTTCTTCCCTTGGTCCCAATTAAACATGATAGAATTCAACTCGAACATCCTTTTGAATTCCTTTGGATCACCACAACCATCATAGCTCTTAACACCAATGTTTTTGTTGTCCATCTTCTAATAACCAAATAAACACAATAAACTTAATTAATAAACAGTGTTCAATCAAACTCCGCTATCACCAAATGTAAACGTTTGGAACAGGCTTAAGATTAAATCAAAAATATATGATTAAATACTTTTTTATTGTTTCAAAACTTTTCTTTATTTCATAAGTTTAAATAGAGTTTATAAAAACGTTTTCATACACGAGACTGGCTTACTAAATTTCACTGTATCAAAGATTAATATTTTAAGAAAGAGAGAGAAATAAAATAAAGTTACAATAGAAATAATTTTAAAATATTAAAGAATTATCGCAATACAAGTTTTCAAATACTTTTACAAAAGTCCTTCTATCTAAAAATCGCCGTATGCGAACCCAACAATTTAATTTGAAAATATGCGCCAAAGACTTCTACAATTGCATTATTAAATTAATTAAATTTTATTCAAATAAATATTTAAAAAAAAAAATTTAAATTGCCTTTTTTATTGGCTTTTAATATTTTAACATTATTTAAACAATAAATATAATAATTTTGCTTTTGTTCAAATTTAAGGTTAATAGATAGGCTCGTCTTCCTGTCATGAAAGACGGATTACCACTTCCTTTATTTGATTTTGTAAAATAATTAACACAAATAAACAGATAATAAAATTTTATTAATTCATTTGAAATAGAAAAAAAGAAATGTTTTTATTTTATTTTTTTTTTCTTGCGAAATAATAAAAAATCAGGTTGATTTTATTGAATATTGAATGTTGCAAACTTCAAAATTTATCCCTTGATCATAAATCTATTCATTAGTCTTGTGTAAAATATCCAAGACTTTTTCATCATTTACCTCTTAAATTCATTGGTGAATTTAGATTAAAGAGTGTTTTATAGGAAAAAGATAATATTATAAATTAAATATAAGAAATTATTAGAAAAAGTTGTTTATTTCGCTTTTTAATTTAGAAATTTCAACTTAAATAAATAAATAAATGAAAAAAAATAATAGTAAGCCAGATTAATTACAGTCGAATCTCGTTGTGATAGAAAAGCAGAAAATAGATTTTTTTTTTCTTACCAGCATTTGTTGATGGAGCAACAGCATATAGACTACATCCATATGCTGACGAACACTGCACCACTAAGACTATATTGGCGACACAAATAAAAAATCTATCAGCGCTATTGTTTAGATCCATCCAATTTGCAATGGACATAAAGAGATGATGATTGGTGATTATTTCAGATGAAAATGCCAGTCGACGTTTTTCACTACCTGAATTTCCACAATGACCGTATTCTCACATTTTTTTAAATTTAACTATTTAGGTATTTTTAAAAAATTTCAAAACATTTTTAAAAAACAATTACATCTTGTTAATTTTTGTTCACTCTTATTATTCTTTCTTTTTTAATCTTATTTTCTACTCTATTTTGTAAAATTTTTTTTATTTTTCTCTAAATTTTACTATTTTGCCTAAGAGGCTTGAATTAATAAATAATAATTCTTTCTTTTTTTGGTGTTTCTTTATCCAATCGAAGCATTGTCTAGAATAAATTACCATTTAAAAAAAAATTATCTGCTTAAAAATATTTTCAATTTTTTAAAATCATTATTAGTTTAATTGAAAAAGATTTAAGAAATGAAATATTCGTTTTGACAAAGTTTTCTAAATAAATTTTTATTGAATCGATTTTATTATTTTATAATAAAAATAAAATGTTTTTTTAGAATAAATATTTAATTTTAGAATAAAATTTTTAAATAAATTAGACTTAATTTATTTTTTTTCACTGAATCATTGAAGAAAATATGATAAGTTTATAAACTTGATTTTTAATTGTTAAAAAAAATTCTATTACTGTTCCTGTTGAATTCGAATGGGATTTTTTTTCAAAAAATTTCTTTAATAATTAAACAATGAAAAGTTTAGTTTCAACGCCACAAATTTTTTATTTTTTTTACAAACTATGAAGATTATACAAAAAAAACGATTAAACGCGGTATTAATCGGCAATTCAGAACATGAGCACTGGCCTAATAGTTTTTCTTGAAATTGAATAGATTTTTTCTCTAAAGAACCAGCACAAATTTTGGGCTTAGCCATTTAGGCTATTGCAGTCTTATGAATTCAATTTGAATATTTCTTTATCGATTTGAGCTTTGAAATTATTTATTTCCTCATTGATTTTGCTTTTTTTGGTAGCTTATTCAATTAATTTCATATGGAACATGGAACTGAATTCTCATGTTTTCTCAAAGCTTTGTGTACAATATCTTGAGTGGTTAAAGAAACCACTAGTGTAGCCATGGGCATGTTTAATCAGCTTTTTCCATAACATTATTTAATTCAAAATTACAAATTTTATAATTGATTTTTTCTAGATCTGTATCTAAATTATAAAAATCAATTTCTGAATCAGAATCAGAAGAAATGGCATTAATTTTTTTAATTTGACTTTTTGGAAAAGTAGTAGTGTTGGGCGGCGGCCAAGCATGACCGGCTCAGACGCGGCCAATATTGGCGGCCACTTTGGCGGCCAGACCGGCGGCCAAATATTTTAACCGTGAAGTCGGCCGGCCAGCACATTATCAACTCTCTTTCCCACTTTCTCACTCACAAGTAAATCTAATTTAAATTAAATTAACTAAAAAAAGAAAAAAATTGAATATTAACAAAAAAATAATTAATTTAGAGTCCAATTTTGACTTTAATTTGGGCTTTTTTAAAAACTCTGTATATTATTATATGATTTTTTTTCTTACATTTTATAAGCTACATATGCTAAATTAATTGTATGTTTTTCTAAATCAGAAACATATAAATAAGACAATTGATTAAAAGAATTAAAAAATAAACAATATTTTTCGATAAATCTTTATTTTCATAAAATAAAATAATTTCTAAAAAACTTAAAACAAAGAAGCAAAAATTTATAAATTTCATATTAATTAAAAACGAAGATTAAACAGGATGCTTGTTAAAACAGAGAAGAAGAAGAAGAAGAAGCAGAAAAAAAAAGAAACTTTTTAAAAAATTTAAACAAAACCTCAATAACTAAAACTTGAACAAAAAACGAAAAAAAAAAAAAAAATTGTTTATAATTATTTTTTTAAGTGGTCAAATTTCACTTTGTTTTACAAACCATTTTCTAAATTTCACAAAGATCTGACTTTTTTAAATAAAAACAAAAAAATTTTACAAAAAAAAAATCTCCCACTCTCTTCACATTATCAACTCTCTTTGCCACTTTCTTACTCACAAGTAAATCTAATTTAAATTAAATTAACTAAAAAAAAGAAAAAAAAAAGTGAACTTAAAAAAAAAAAAAAAGAACAAGTTCATTCAAAGTCTAGTATTCATCATCAACATCATGATCATTAATTTGGTCAATTTCGAGCTCGGCGCTTTCATCATGAGCAAACTGTTCCTCTTCAAAATTGTCGTTTAGTGTGTGTAGTGGCTCTTCGTCGTCATCAAAATACTCCTCGTCATCGTTCAACTGCTCGTAGAGCTCTTCCTCGGAGTCGTCAGCAGCGTTTCGCTTCCTCTTGCCGACCATCTCCTCCTCGTCAATCAACTTCTCGTTCGACTTGCACTGTCTGTTGTCGAATACATCGATGGCGGCGGGCAGTTCACTGCGCCTGTCCAGACCGAGCGTTTCGATCACCTTCTGCATGGCCTTCTTGCCGACTAGAATGGGCCCGATGTGGGCCGCGCTCCGCTGATGCTTCTTCACGTCCGACTTCCACTTTGACTTGAACGGACACGAGCAGCAGTGGTAGGGCTGCTCGTTGGAGTGCACGATCAAGTGTCGCCTCAGATCGCTCAGATTGCACGCCACGTACGGACACTGGTGACAATTGAGCGCGCTCTTCTTAAGCACCGACGCCACCGACGATATCGAGCTGGTCGACGAGCTCGACGACGAGCTGGACGGCGGCGTCAAGTTCACGGCGCTGCTCTTTTTGCTCGGCGATTCGTTACCCAGCGGTTTGATGCTGTCAAAAAAGTTCAAGTCCTTCAGGTCCGGAAACAGCACCTGGTCGGGTATTTCGACTATTTTGGCGGTGGCGTTCGGATGCTGTTTTTTGGTGTGCTTTTGCACGTCCCACTTCCAATTGCTGGCGTACATGCACGACGAGCATCGGTAGGGTTTTTCGCGCGCATGGTGGCAGCGCATGTGCTGGATGATCTCGGAGCGCCATCGGCCACGAAAATCGCACCAAAAGCACTGGAAGTTGCGCGACTCTTTTTCGTCGGGCGCCGTCTCCTCCAACTTGATCCGTTTGGACAGACTCGAGTTGGACGGCGACGATTTAACTCTTGGCTCGGTCAGATCGTCGCCTTTTTTTCTCGGCTCGACACACGGCGCCGGTCCAGTCGGAACGGTGTTGTGCAGAGCGGCCATGGCGAACAAGGGGTTGGTGAGCAGGGCCGGGTTGGCCAGCAAGTACGCGGCGTACATGGCGGCCGTGTTCTGCGGCTGCGGCGTCATGAACGGCGGCATAAATGGCGGAGGCGGCGGCGGCGGCGGCGGCGGCTGGATGGAGCATGTGGACGAGGACGACGAAGAGGACGAGCTGAGCGGTGGTGTGTTCGGATTGATGCTGATTTGTTCGTATTTGTTGAGCTTTTTGTGCTCGTCGGACTCGTTGGAACGAGAACGGGAACGGGACTTGCGCGCTTGGCTGCCGCCTTGAGCGTTTGACTGCATTGGGTTGATGAGAGTGGAACGGGCGGCGTCGCGGTCCCGTTTCTTGTACGGATTTCTGAATGTGGGATGAGTGCGGTCAAAGTGTTTGGCCAGGTCCCAGCGCCATTTGTACGTGAGCGAACATATGAGGCATTTGAAGGGCCGGGACGTCGAGTGGCTGGCCGCGTGCTTCTGCAGCTCGGTGGGCCATCTGCCCACAAAGTCGCATTTGATGCATTTGAGCGGGTTGTGCGGATCGCTCAAGTTCCACTCTTCGTTTTGTTGGGCCACGTTGGTGTTGCGTGGCGGACTTTTGCTGGACAACTCGCGCTGATATTCATTGTAGTGATTTTTTAGAAAGTGATCGTTTATTTGATCGACAACGTGAAATTTGGCGTCGCACACCGAACATATGAACAATTTTTGATTGTAGACTTGAGGCGATTGGTTGCTAGTGTTCAGTTGGTTGGAGGGCAGCGGTGATTGTTGGTGTTGTGCAGGTGGCTGACAGGCTGTGGACGCCTGATGGTTGGCCGAGTCGGACGACGAGGACGAAGTGGCCGAGCTGGACGTGTTCGACGACGAGCTGGTCGACGAGCTGGCCGAGTTGGAGCGGTGAGAGGCGGTCGGCGAGCCGGAACGCTCTCGTTTAGGCTTCATGGACAAGTCGAGCGGTGCCAGCGCGTCCATCTCCTCGCATTTGTTGGTCATTGAGCTTAGATAGTGTTGGAATAGGTTTAGCGCGTTGTTAAGTTGTGTTGGCTCTTTTTTGGCGCACTGGCTCGACGAGTTTGAAGTGGCGAGTGGAGTGGGGGACGGCTGAGTGGCCGCGTTGCGTAGTTTGACGGCGACCGGTGCGTCAAGTGGCGGCGGCGTTTCTGTTATGTGCTTTTCTTTCCAGTGTTTGTTGAGGCTTTTGCGCCATTTGTACGTGTTGCCGCAAATGGAGCAGGCGAATTTGGTGATGCCGTCCTCGAGCACTTTGCGGTACCGGGCCGGGTCCACTTCCGAGTTGTAGTGGCGCTTGGTTTTTTCGTGACTGGGCGCCACGTTTTGAATTTGCTGCGACAGGGATAGTCGTGGCAGTGGTGAGCACATGGATGTCTGGGAGCTCAAGTGTTGGTTGTACTTTTGAATTAGCTGGCTCAGTTGGTTGGGACTCGAGTATTGGTTGGCCAAGTCGAACAGCTACAAAGACAAATAAAATGACGTCATTATGTAAATTTTTTTTTTTTTTTTTTTTTTGTGTTTGGATCATTAGAGATTAGTTTTTAGTTGTTTTTTTTTGAAAGATTTCGCGTCTATGTTTTGATTTAAAAGAGAAATTGTATAAATGTCACTTAGTGTCCTTGCAGCAAAAGTTAAATTTATTCTTTAATTATTTTTAAGGTTGTTATGGAACATAAAGAGTGTTTGAGCGTTTTACAGTGGTGATTTGATAACAGTATTTTACGAAAAATTACGTAAATTTTCAGGATTTTGAGATTATTTTGGTAAAATTTGGTAAAATTCAAAATTTTTGAAAAAAAAGTCTGTTTTTTCCAAAAATTGAAAATTTAAGAAGGTTTTTTTTACAACGATTTTAAAAATAACCTTTTTTTTAAACCAATTCATGGTTAAAAAAAAACTTCTGTTTTTTTCAATTTTTGGAAAAAACAGACTTTTTTTTCAAAAATTTTGAATTTTGAATTGGTCGTTTTGAATTTTACCAAATTTTACCAAAATAATTCCAAAATCCTGAAAATTTACGTAATTTTTCGTAAAATACTGTTATCACTGTATTAAATTTAAAAATAATGTGCATATTAGATTATTAATTGAATTGAGATTGAGATTGTATTTAAGTATCTAGTTCTTGATTGTTTTTTTAATTTTTTTATTTTTTTAAGGTAAAATAAATAAAATTTTATTTACAAAAAAAAATATTTAATCATATTTAAAAATTATTAAATTTTTTTTTCTTTTTTTTATTTAAATAATAGAAAATTTTTTTTAATGATTTTTGTTTTAAAGTTTAGAAATATAATTTTTCTAAAAAAAATTTTAATCACAGCCTTAAAATAGACTTAACATTTTATACATATTCAACCTTCTTGTTCAAAATCATTGATTAAAAAATTTGAAAAATTTTTAATTCATAAACGGTTAAAATGCTCAAAAAAAAAGGTAGACAAAAAAAGTTTGCCAATGAAAGCTGCATGATTTAATTTTTTTAATTTTAGACAATAAAATTGTACAGTTTTTTAGTAATTGTAAATTTTGGTACAAATAACGAAAACGTAATATTAAAAATGCCTAAGTTTTGACGGACCAAAACATGTTGTGTAAAGTGTAGCAACTGTACCATAAATCTGCCAGATTCAGAAAATTGTGAATTTGGCATATTCTTATTTTTCTACCTTTTCTTTTTACTATTCGACTAGAATGTGTTTTATTCAATTTTCAGATGATGTTTTTTAATATTTTTGAATTTTTTTCTAATTCTCACTTAATACTTAAATTTGTATTGTCTTTTTTTTTAATATGAAACTATATAATTTACGCGAAAAGTGAATTTAAGAGCCATTTTTTTTAAATTGTATAAAACACAATTAAATATATAAGCTTAACCAAATTTTAAATTCTTTAAATTTTAACAAATTTTTTTAATTATTAGGTTGTTTAATAAGTTTTTTTGTTTTTTTTCTAGACTTTTTTTTCCTAATGCTTTTAATCGTTTTCAAACGGTGCCATTTGTTACAGACATCTCTTTAGCGAGCTGTCTAGTCGACCGCCTCGTCAATGCATTTTTTTGTTATACATTTTTATTTAGTTAATTATTTAGAAAATTAAAATGCAAACATATAATCTTATATATCGTTTGAAAGAACAAGAGTTGCTCTTTCAAATGATGTACAACATTGCATAAAAAAAGTTTAATCTTTGATGAGATTTTTTCATTCAAAAATCGACTAAAAAACTTATTAAACAACCTAATATTGTTTAAAAAAAATTACATCAATATTCAATTTGAAAAAGTTATTAATATTTTATTAGGACAAAATTTCTCTTAATTTGCTTCTTCCAAAAAAGGAGGTTAATAAAATTGATAATAAATAAAATATCATATTTTAAATCCTAATTCAACTTTAAGTGGTGGACCATCGAAAATTAACATTTTTTAGTTTTTTTTTGTTATTTGTACCTAAATTGACAATACCAACTATTTCTCTACAGTGTGACTAGTTGAAAATTATTGAACAAAAAAAAAAGAAAAAATTTTATTTTTTTAATTTGTCAATGGGACTGAATACTTAAATGAGAGATGTGACTGTCAAAGAATCGAAGTGAGTTGATTCTTAAAAAAATTTTTGAATAAATTCAAAATTAATGCAATATCAACTGTTCCTATTTTGCAGTGTGTGAAACTACTTACCATTTTGTTGTCGTTGTTGATGACTTGATTTTTGATGGCGTTGTTGTTGTTTAAAAGTGAATTTCTATTTAGTTCTTGTTCTGTATTTATCTTTGAAAAAAAAAGAGAAAAAAAATTTAGTAAATAAAAGACACGATGCATGGTTTGTGGACATGGCGTATAAATACAATTCTGTATCATAAATCATAATCGGCGCATAAAGATCTCAGGTACACACAATTAGCCAAAGATAATAAATCAGTAAAAAGAAAAATAGAGAGAGCCGATAGCGTAGCTAAAACGAATGGACAAATGTTTTTATTTTCAAGTGAAGCTTTATTTCTTTTTTTAAAATTTCTAGTTGGCTCTCTCTGTATTTATTTATATAGAAAAAAATGTTGATGCAGTCGATGACGATCGTATGCTGCACATATTCCAAGTGGAATTAAACGATTTTTTTCATTGGCATTTTTGAGCGAGGCCAATGAAAAAAATCGCATTTTTGTTTCTCTTCGTTTCTAACACCTATGAATATCGAACTTTGCTTGGATTCAATTTAAATCTATTAGTCTAAAAGTAAATTACGCTTACAGGTAATCTATCTTATCTTATCTGTGCTCGAATATCTTCTTAATTTAGCATTTCGATAGATAACAAAATTAATTAAAACACTTTTGATTAGTTTGACTCACCTTTGCGGGGTCGACGCAAATGGACGAGGACGACGACGACGACGACGAATACAAAATCGACTCTTTGTTCTCGTCGCCCTCTTCGTCCTCCTCCTCTTCCTCTCCGTCTTCTTCTTCCTCCTCCCGCTCTTGTTCCACCAGCGGCTCGTCCACTATCTCCTCGCTGTTGTCCGACTCGGGCATCTGCTGGTCCCGGTGCGTCTTCTCCATGTGCACCTGATAGTCCCACAGCGACTGTGTGTAAAACGAGCACAAATCGCACGGATAAATCTCGTCCATGTTGTGCTCGAACTTCATGTGCTCGCTGAACTCGTTCATGTCATTCGAGTGGAAGTGGCACTTGTCACAATGCTTTAGAGTCGCTGGCGGACTGTTGGCCACTTTCAGCGGCTTTTTTCTCTTGTTGGTCGACACAACCACACTCTTAGCCACGGATGCTATCATCATTTTACCTTTGTGTCTGTCTTTCTTTCTCAAATTTGCAGTCCAACAAACATAAACAATTAAAAACACTTAATTTCTAAATGAGAAAAAATAAAAATTGAAACAAAAAAATAAAAACTGATTTTGAATTGATGCCAAGGCGCACAGAGCAACAATTTAGAATGAGAAAAAATAGAAATTTAAGATATGAAGAGACAGAGAGAAAAATTGAAAATTGCGGTTTTCTAAATATATTACAGCGCCTAAATTCAATTGTGCAAATGAAACTAGAAGAAGAAGAAGAAGAAGAAGAAGAAGAATAAGAAGAGATTGTGGACTACTTGGTCTAAAGCAAAACAAAGACTGACATTTATCGTAAACTTTCTCTTATTTGACACAGAAACTAGGACAATCGTGGATTAAGTTGCAATTTCTACTCTAGTCTTTTTTGTCGTCGTTGTGTGTGGTTGAGGTTGTTGTTGTTGTATGTGCTTGAAATTTATCAAGTCCAACAGTCTGTAAAGAAGATTAAAACATCGTAGCCACAAATAATTAATTAATTAATTTCCAAAATGACAACGATGATACGAGAAGGAATGTTTGTGCTCTTTTTTTCTTTTCGTTTTTCTCCTTTTCTACCTAAATTTCTATTTATCATGTCAAATTTTAAATACTGAATTTGGCCCGGCCCTTTTTTGTTGGGGACGAATTTAATCCTTCAGTAAACATTGAATAGATTTATCTCCGAACAAAAAAAGAAATTAATTGCTTTGATTCGCTATCTGGCCACAGTATCAGCGACAATTGTTAGATTGTATCTAGTAGGGTCGGACGCTTTCATCCGACACAATGCACTTCTTGTTGTCTATATCAGTGCCATAATCAGGCCGTCGACAAAAGCCATCACCATCATCACAAGCAACAACACTAAAAGCAAAAAAAAAGAAAAATCCAACACAAAAAAATTAGAAATTCATTCAAGAAAAGAAGAGCGCAAGCAGAGAAAGAGCTAAAATTAGATTCGAGAGTGATGCTTGTGGTTGCTTTTTTCAGCTTGTTAACAGAACAATTATGCACTAACAGATCTTTGGTCTGAAATCCTTTCTTTTTCTTCTTAGACTGATCCAACACAAATTTCAAATTAAAGTGTTCTTTTTTATTCGATTTGAAAACAAAATTCTAACAACAAAAAAATTTTTTTAAAAGTAACAAAAAAAAAGAAAATAAAAAAGCGACATTTTAGCTAACTGCGCCACCAAACGATGACCTATATGATCGTCATCAAGCATAAGTCCATATTAATCTTTCGATTATATTAGACAATTTCTATCAAATCTCCTATCTGTGTCTTAGTCGAAAATATTCGAGCTATTTATCGAGCTGATCACACGATTAAGCAATAGCCGCGAGTGTCTCTTACAATTAACTATTGTTCAAAGTATGCTTAGCCCTGTAGAACTAAATTCCATGTTGTGACTTTTTATCAACTCGAATCGACTAGTCTAGTACCAATCATCGCCACTCCCTTAATTATTAACCGCGTGACATAAGCAAATATTATTGCCAGGGCGTTATCTATTTCCTGCACAATCACAACCTGTTTGCTTACCTGTATAGAATAGATAGGTCTTATTTGCTAGTCCCCTATTTGCTAGAGGAACAAACACGCATTCTAATAGCTGCACACCGTCCTGATTACAAACACACAGAAATCCTGCGCAAATATTTATCTATGGATAATAGCAGCTAGGAATTTCAATCATCAAAATGTAATTACTGGACACGACACAAGACACTCGTCGTTTCTTGTCCAAACTAGCACGAAACTATTCCAGTAAAATGTGAAATGTGATCTTGCTGCCAATCGTGGTTTTGCTCTGGTCAAACTGATTGGATTTTTTTGGAATTTTTTTTTTTTTTTTCTACGAAGAATAATTCCAACTTTTTTTTGAGTTTTTTTTTTTTTTGAGATTAGAAATTTAAATATCTGAGCGTTTTGGAATTTGAAACTAATGAAAACTAGATTTTCTATTTGAGAAAACAAAAGGTAATTTATTATTTTTCAGACTATTTCATTGGATAGAGAATAATGAAAGTAGAAAAAAATTCCTCATTCTATTCGCAAATCTCCTCTAAAAGAACACTATAGATAATATAAATATTTGAATATTATCTATATATGGGTCTCCTCCATTCGCAATTCTTAGAATAAAAAGAAAAACGATACGCATTCAAGAAATATTATCATGTTCGAAAGGACACACACACACACTCATAATTATGTCCATACCTGATTAGATATATCTATATGAACTAGAAATTTATGAATAGATAATTAGAGTCGAAAGTATGTCATTCGATTCGAGAGTACAAACACAAATCCATCTCTTTTCCTCTCTCTCTTCTAATACATACCTCTCTTTCTTTTGGGTTATACAAGCCGCTCAAATATTTATACTCAGATTATGTTATCTATAGTGGCAGGCTTCGATTGTGCAACTTTGTTCTCTTTTGTTGTTGGTGTTGTTGTTGCTAAGCCTATGCTTTGTGAGCTTCGATGATGGTGTTCGAATAATTTCCGAAATTCGCATTCGAAACATTAGCTCAAGTCTAATTAAATTCCATGAAACAATAGATAAAAGGTAACAAAAAAAATAAAAGAATTGAACGCTGGCAATTATGAATTAGATGCAAAAAAAAATGAGAAATAGAATTAGAAAAAAGAGAGAGAGACGAAGAGAGAGAACACAACACAACAAAAAATTTAAATTCCAAATTAAATAAAATAAAAAAATTTAACAGACATTAGCCACAATTTGACCAAATGATAAATAGAAATTAGGTTACTACTAGCCATGTCTATTTTGAATCAAAAAGTCCAGTAGATAAATAGCTGCCGGCCTATAAAAATACAATAATTATTATAATTGAAAAATTTATTTGAGAAAAAAAAATTGAAAAAAAAAAAAAAAAAAAAAAACATGCCTGTGTATTACGGATGCCACTTTCTCATGCATCCAAAAGTCTTCGAGACCGAACCTTCGACGATCTAAAGTCTTAACACACCGAACCCTAGATCTGAATCATTCAGCAACAACAACAGCCAATAGGATTCTTCTTTTGTTCGCTAGTGCATGCAAAGCTAGTAGCAGTTGTGTCCAAATTGAACAATAAGCTTAGCAAAAAAACACACATCTTTTAACACAAGTTAAAGACAAGAATTCTCAAAAATTCAACTTATTTAACATTTTATCAAAATGACTATTTGCTCAAAACTATTATCATGTGGCTGAATGAAAAGACCAAGTATTCATTCCAACATGCCATGGCTTTGCCTAAATTATTAAAAAAAAAAAAAGATAAAGACTAATATTTTTTGATTGCTGAAAACTAAATTTTTTTTTTATTTCAAACCTCTATATATTTATCATATCAGTAACAATTCTAGTATTTAGTTTACCTGCCATAAAAGCGCATGATTACTAAACTAAATAAATTTTGCTGAACTTTAAAAAATATTACTGAAATTTAGCAATTTTATTATTCTAAGATAAAACAAGCAAGCATCTTCTCTGCAATCCGAATTCAGCTTGCAATTTCGTCTTTTCTTCTTCTAAAACACAAAAACACCACCAACAAAAAAAAAATCACCTACTCTTAAATCTTATCATTGAATGAGAATTTGAAATGTGGCATTGCATTAGTAGAGTTCTAGAGAATTATTTTCTTGTTATCATTCGAAATTCTTTTATCTGCCCGGACTCCAAATTAGATTGCTAATTGTGTCGAGTGTTCAAGAGCTCTTATCAGACTAGTAATTTCGTCATTTAGCTTTTTGATTTGTACCAATAATCAGGAAGATTAGATCAGGCGGCGCCTCAGGCTCCCTCAACATATTTGCCCTCGGTCCCATCCGCCTCATCATTGTATTGTGTCTGCTATTGCTATATTTTACTTTTGTTTGGCTGCATATTAAAAAGCAATAAAATGTTCAATCACTTTAAATTTCATACCTGACTCATTTGTAATGTTCACTGAACCAAACACACTGACGATAAAGATTTAAAGAGAATAGATAGTAAAAAAAAAAAAAGCTATTTCCATTGACCTCTTTTGACAATCAACGACAAAAAATAAATAATTTTTTTTTCTTTAGCTCAACAAACAACCTTAAACTAGAAACAAAACCAAAAAATTAAATTTAATTAAAATTAAATTTTGGTCCATTTGGCTGTACAATTACACACTATATGAATACATCACCCACTTGGCAAATTTTGACTAGCTTTTGGTCACGTGAAACTTATCGATGGATCAATGATGGGGATGTGCAAGAGGGGGGGATTAGGATTAGATCATTAAGAGAGGGACTAGAGCTAGAGCAAAAAAAAAGTTGCTTTTAAATTCAAATTATTCTAAATCTTGAGCAAACACAAATAGAACAAACCATTCGGCTGCTCTAATCTTTTTTATTTAAATTAACCTAATCGCTAGATTTTATTTCAAGCCTATTTTCAGGTAAAGCTCAACAGTCTAACTAAGTCGTTTACAAACAAATCATTAATTAAATTTAGCGGCACTTTGCAGCCAAATTTACCTATCACAATTTTAAAGCAGCCTATCAAATAACAAATTTATTGCGCGCTCAATTTCAATATAGTTCCAGAACAAGTATGAAAAAAAATAAATAAAAAAAAAATTAAAATACATGGAATATTAAATATATCAAACAAAAATTGCTGCTTAAGTCAAATGGCAAACATTGGATAAACGCACCGATACGCTCTAATTTATGCTCGTTTGACATTTACATGATGTCGTTCTTTAGTCTACTGCAGCATTCAATATAAACTAAGAAACAATTTTTGTTGCTTATGAAAACGATATCTAAAGGTGTTATCTTCAAATTGAAACAAGTATTACCATTGTTCAACTAAAAATTCATAGCAATAAACCTAGAAGAGTATTAGAAATAAAGACATAATAATAATTTATGTGATATATGCCGAGTTATTGCTATCAAGTCTATTCTATTCTGTTTCTCATTGCACCTTTGTTTGCCCAATTCAATTGATAATGTAAAGTTCTTGCTTTTGGTGCCATTTCCCACTCACTACTCACATTTTTTTTTAATCTCAATAAAATAAAATTTAATAAAAATTCCTTGTCTAAATTTTACAACCTAATCGTTAAAATTTAAAAGAACAAAAACCCGAAAATCAAATTTTTTTATGTCTGACAAATTGGCATTTAGAAATTTCTGAATTTAATAGTTTTTTGTTGAATGTGTGTGTGTGTAATATTTACTTTTTTTTTAAATCAGACAAATTTGCATTTGTTCTTTATACTCTACCTTAAACATTTGAATAAAGTAATAAAAATTTAATTATTTGTTATCTTTTGTTGGAATTTTTTGTCGTTTTGATACCATGATGGAATCCAAGTTTTTATCTAATCATTATTTACTTTGCTTCAATTAATCATTGTTGTCTCTATGGCGCAATCGGCTAGCGCGTTCGGCTGTTAACCGAAAGGTTGGTGGTTCGAATCCACCTAGGGACGATTTTTTTTTGTTGCATTTTTTCATTTTATCCTAAAACACCGTAGTTTAAATGTGAACAAAAATAAAATAATTATCACAATCAGTTTACTTAGGGACTGTGAATTGTATTTAACTTTCTTTTTTTTTTTTAATTAGCAACCAGATTGATAATATCCAAATTTTACATTCAAATGTATCCAAGCCGATGGATAATGTCAATCGGAAAAGAGCTAAAAACATGTCTGGGCTCATTGTGTTAGGGTCGCTAAATATCTTTATTGTTCAAACAGACTAAAAATCTTATTTTCGAAAAATAATTACTTTTCCAAGACCTAAATATTTCCAATATTTGATTGTTTCCTTTTTTTTGTATGGACAAAAGTTTAGATTGAAAAAAATAATTTATCTAGGTAAATGAATTTTTTTTTTTTTTAAGTTTAGCATGTTCAAATCCATGATGATTTACCTTGAAAAAATATCTCTTTTTTTTTGTTGTTCTTCTTTTTCTGCAATTTTTTCAATATTATGCTTCCTCTTCAAATAGCCAGAGATAATGATGAGCGACCGGAAATTTGGCTTTTCATCTATGAGAAACATTTCGATCAAACTTAGACAAACAAAACAAAATACATTTGGTTTAGCATATTTTCTTCCTAGTTCATATTTATTTTTCCCTAATAAATATGCGTGACAAATTCATTTGAATTTTTATATGCTCATCAACAAGAATAAAAATTCAGCCAATTATCTCTAATGAACAAGAAGAAAAAAAAAGAATTTAATTTTGGATTTTTTTTTACAATTTTATTTGTTTATCATTTTTAAGACAAATATTTGAACAAAAAATTTGTTTCCTTGACAAAGATTAAACGTGTAGTGGAGCATAGTTGAGAAGCTTTTCAATTAGATCAACATGAGACAAGAGCATTCTTCTGCAACAATATCTCTTTAAATTAATGGCGTCCAGCGCTTCACTAAAACCAAAGTTTAATTAAAATTTTGCTCATACATTTTGAATGTTACTAACCCTTCGGCATATCCCGAGTGCACTAGTTCGAAAAAGGTCTCCCATTTATTGCCTATTACTTTTCCACAAGAAAAACAGCGGATCGGAATAATCATTTTTTTAAATTTTAATAAATTTTTTTTTGCTTTCAATTTTTAAAAATTCACATTTTATTTAATTCTGTATTTATATAAAAAAAAAATTTTCTTATTCATGAACTAATACTAATGCAGTAAAATAACGATGTTTAAAATTTGTCTTTAAAAAAAAAACTGATACTTTGATTACTTAATTAAAAAAGTAAAGTCTAGTTATGAAATTTTCACTTAAACGAAATTACCTTTTAAAAATAAATGAATATTTCCCTCAAACTTAAACAATTAGAAAAAAATCTCATAATGAATTCATTATAAGTTGTTTGTGCCTTAATGTATATAAACAACAGTCTAAATGAAAAAAAAAAGTAATCAAAATTTTCCCAGAAATTCATGAACAAAATATGCTAATTTTTTTAAGTTTTAGCTAAACCATTAGACTAAAAACAATTTAAAGCAAAATTTATTCACTTTGAAGTAGGCTTTAATATCAGCAACAACAAAAAAAGAATAAAATAATTTATTTTTTTATGATCACAATATAAAAATTCATGGAAAACGACTCAAATATAGAATTTGAGTCAAGTGTTAAATTGAAATAGATAACAAATCAACTTTGTTTAAATCAATTAACAAAAAAAAAATTATAAATTTTAATAAACCAAAATTAAACATTAAAATTTCAATAAATTATGAAAACTTTATTTTAAAATCTAAAGTTTATGTGGAATTTTTTTTTCTCTCTATATGTAAACTTGGTGCCAAGCGGTTTGAATGAATACTAATACACAAGCTAAAAGACACATTTCAGTGGAGTCTCTGGAGTCCGAAAACAGCGTTGATGTTGACCCCAAACCAGCCGATGATGCGGACAATTTCGATCCACTATACGCAAGTCAGACCAGTCTTCGCAACCGAAACAAGTCCGAATCATACACTCTTTACTACAGATTTTTAAAAACCGTTCTCCTAATATTTGCATGGATATCATTTGGTCTAAACTTTGAAATTGTCGGTCCCACTTTCGAGGATCTAAAGACCTATCTTCAAGTGAATTACTCGAGCATATCTTTTGCATTGGTGCTGCGAAACATTGGCTATTTGAGTCTCACAGTCCTCTTTGGTCTAGTCCTTGACAAATATTCAAAATATTCCGAGAATTTGATGGCTTTCTCATCCGCTCTAATAGCGGTATCAAATTTTCTCATTCCAATCACCAGGAATTACTTCACCCAGACTGTTTATTTTCTGTGCCAAGGTCTTGCTCAGGCTGTGTACGATTTGGGCGGCAATCACATAGTCCTAAACTTGTGGAGCGGAATAAACACTAGTCCCATCAATGCAATGCATGCTGGATACGGAATTGGTGCAATATTTGCCACACAGTTGGCCAAGCCATTCATCAAATTCGACCCTTACAAAATGAACAAAACGGACGTCGACGACTCTTTAGTCTCAATGGACGCTATTGATTTAAAGTGGCCCTACTGGATTTCATCACTAATTGCATTGCTGGTCTCCTTGTTGTTCCTCTACGCTCAACTGGTCGAGAACAAAAATCGGCAAAAGTGCGAAAAAAATCGCAAAAAATTAATTCTACTCGGCGAAGATTTAAACATGGACACTTTTTCAATTGGCACCTCAAGTTCGCTGGCCGAAACCAAGCTTTCTCTTTTTTTCAAACGACTGTTTGTTGGCAAAGAAAAGCTTCACTATCTGTCAAAAAAACAGTACAACCGGCTGATGCTGCAGATATTTTTGTTTTTTATGGTCTTTTTGTTCAATCAAGGCTACTTTACCATATTGAGCAGATTTATGATAACTTATTTGACGATGGGACCGGCCAAGTTAGAAATAGAAGTATTCATCATTGTTCAAACTTTGTTTTGGGCATTTTTCATAATTGGAAGATTTTTGGCCGCCTATTTGGCTTTTAAATTGGACACAGTTGTATTTTTTACTCTGATTCTTAGCTTAAATTTTCTTATCAATTTATTATTTATAATTCCTGTATTCACCAAGTTTAGTTTATTCTTTTGGATATGCATACCTTTGCTGGGCTTGTGCTCAGGGCCTATGACGCCGACAGGTATTATGTTGGCTAAACAACTGCTGGACATCAATTCGTTTGTTCTTTCGCTGTTTATCGTCGGTCTAGCCTCTGGTGGAATTGTATTCCAGCAAGTCGCAGGCGCATTTTTGGACCTTTTGGATCCAAACGAACAAAGTTGGCTCGGCTTTGCCAACGCCAATTCAGCTTATATCATACCGCATTTGGCATGTATTTCCAGTTTATTTTGTCTTTTATTTTTTGTACCAATTCATCTAATGCATAGAAATTTGTTTGAAAAAAAATAAATATTACTAATTAGTTGTAGGTTTTTGGCTAAATTTTTACACAAATATTTTTTTTTTTTTTAATTTTAAATTAGTAAATAAATTTGACAATAAAAAATTAGAATAAAGTTCTCTATCCTGAAATTTATGAATTTAAATGCCAAATAAAGGTAAATTGTTGTTTTGTTAAATACAACAATTGAAAACCGTGGGCAATTTTCGAAAGCGTTTTGTGGTAAAAGTGGCTTGCGTTATGTTTTCTAAGTGGTATTTGGCCTTGGCAAAAATCAATGAAATTTTGATTCAGAAATATTTTATTTTATTTTTTTAATTAAAGTCACGTGGAAAAATTTAAATATGATTTTCATATATTTAAAAGAGTAGAAAAATTTTATTATTATTATTATTATTATTTTTTCATATATGAACCAATTTTGACGTTGTCGTTAAAAAATAAAGAATTCAAAAGAGAATTTAAAAAAAGTAAAAATTGTATAATTTCCATCTAAAAAATTAAAAAATTTACAAAAATTTAATTGATAACTAAATGTCTATTTTAAAATAAATTAAAAAAATTAAATTTGTTATATAATCAAAAATGACTATTGAAGATTATTTAACATACAAAATTTGATTGAGTAAGAATAGTATTTTATCGAGTCAGTTAGTTCAGAGTTGTTAAATTCGAAGCACTATTCAATCAATCAAACACTAAATTATAGATCGTATTCAGTTCAATCTATATGAGTTAAATCTTTTGCTTTTAAATATTACAAAAAAAATATTATGGTAAAGTGTTTTAAATCAAGTTTTTTTTAACAAATAAAACTTTTTATTATCAAAAATTTATTAAAAAAATGGGGTGAAAAAAGGGATATGACTGCTCGAAACTGCTTTGGAGTCCAACTCTTAAATTATTTTTAAAATAAAATAAAAAAATATTAGATATTACAATAAAGAGTACAAAAATTGTATAAAATAAGACCAATTATGATACCGAAAATACTTTATAGAAAAATTACCAGCCTATTTTGCTTGAAAGATCCAAAAAATGTAAACAAAAAATTTGGTTTCTTTATAATATAAATTGTCTACAACTCAATTTTTTTTAAGACAAGAATTGTGCATGTTTTGTTTGTAAATGTATCAAAAAAATGATTTATTCAGTCTTTTCTTTAATATTAATTGAAGTAAACAAAATTTAAAAAAAAAATGCAACAAAAATCTTCTTAATTTCCAATTCCTTGAATTTAAAAAACTTTGAAGTATGAATAAGAAAAAGTAATTCAAAAGTTTTTCTTTTCAATTTTAGAAAACAATTAAATTTTTTATAGTTCTAATTTATTACATAGTAAAAAATAAATTATTTGTATTATTTAATTTTTTTATTGTTAAAAAATAATTTCGGAATCAAAAACGATTATTTAAAAATTATTTAAATTTTACAATTTTAAATATATGCTTAACAGTACAGAAAAATAAAGTAAAATTTTTGGTATATATAAAGTATTTTGGCTATTTAAATATTTTAAAGTAAGATCTGGAAAATCAGTGAATAAGCCTTCGATTTTGAATTCATTCAAAAATATATTTAGTAAATGATTCCAACTGTAAGCAAATGTTGGCAAGTCGTCAATTCTAAAAGTGTACGCATGAATAAAAAGACCTAATTCTTTGGCATTTTGGTACAGTTCAGATGGAGTTAATGTTTTTGCCTTCTCGTCAAAATTGATTAGTTGTGATTTTTCAGGTCCTATTCCATCAGCAAATTTTTTAATCTCTTCCAAGCCATTTCTAGTGGTCCACTCGATACCATCACTAGTCTGATCAGCTGAAAGCAATTGTACCAGAGACAAATTACACTTAAGCTCTTCTCTAATTCTTCTCAATTCCTTAGGGTCAAAACACTGTAAATAAATTTTACTTTTTTTATCTGTGTAGCCATACTGATCCAAAAGATCCAAAACAATTTCGCTAAAATTAGCTTTACCTTCATCAACATGAAATTTAGGATTTTTAATCTCAACATATAGACCAATATTATGACTATTAAAATAATTCGAACCAACTGAACTATCCAATGCATAAATTCTTTTAAATGTTCCTTCAAGTCCCTGAAGCATTTCGATCTCTTCTTTCAGTGTACTGATTTGAAAATTTGATTTTTCCAATGGAAACCGCTGTGGATAATAGGCCACTATTGGATCTTGACGCCTAAATCTCTCGAATACTTGCAAAGTCTTGATTTCCTCCAAAGTAAAATCAATGGCATAATAACGCAAGTCTGCGCGCATTTTTTCCGGATATTTAGAAGCTACATCAGTCACTTCATCCAGATATAGATCATGAATAACAATTGGATGATTATCTTTGGTCAATATGACATCTTGTTCAATATAATCAGCCTGCATGAAGAAAGCTGCTGTTTTGGACTCTAGTGTATGCTCAGGAAGATAACCGCTAGCACCACGATGAGCAATCACCAATGGTTTTGATGTGATTACACTTGAAAAGCTTTCGGTAATCAAAACTAAAACCAAAAAAGCTACTAATTTTTCTCTCATTGTGTACGGCTTTTGTGAAAAAAAGACTAAGGTAAGATAGACATTTATATTCAAGCATTATACCTTTAAAAAAAAGCTTATAACAAACTTTATTCTTAAATTATTGTTAATTGGAAAAGAAGTGATAAAAAAATGTTTAAAATACACGATAAATGAATTCAAAAAGTTAAATTTTTTTAAAATACCAAGATTAGATAAATTTTCTAAAAAATCCTTAACATTTGAAGTAATTAAACCAATTATTTGAACAATGGATGGAGTCGCTCAGACTTTTTTAAAACTAAATTCTCATTAGTTTTTCACTATTTTTTTCATATTTTATCTTTTAAGTAATTAAATTTTTAATTAAAATTTACGATGAGCTTGCATGTAATATAAAAATAAGAAATTTCTTAAAATTTGATAGTCTGTCTTGATTACTCTTTTGTAGAATTGCTTACAATTTTAATAAAAATAATTCCTAAAAATTTTTAATTTGATTTGATTGAATATTTTTTTAGTTTTTAATTTTAAATGTATAATTTGCTTTTCGGAATAATTAGTTGCCATCTTTTTATTTGTTTAAAATTCGCAAGAAATTCCGGCTTTTTCGGAATTATACAAATTATCTTTTTAAAAAATTACTTTTTTACCAATAATAAATTAAATGTACATATTATTAAAAAGTAAATAGAGAATGCTTTTGAATATATTTATTATTAATTAGAACTATCTGAAATTTTAATAAAATTTCAATGATTGAATCAGACAATATTTTGAAGAATTCACAAAATACAAATTCAATCAAAATTTTTAGAAGTTAAATCTTTTGAATTACAAATCTAATATTTAATATTTTCATTTAATTTTTAATCAATAAATTGACGAAAAACATTTTTACAAAAAAATTTGAAATTTTATTTAAAATATTAATGTTAAAATAAATTTTGAGTTATCAAAAAAAATTTAATTTTTTTATTACCGCATCAATAAACTTTTACTCGAATAGTTGAATTGAATAAATTCTACTATGTTAGGCACTTAAAAAGTGAGAAAAGCCTGTTTAATTTATAAAATGTTTTATAAAATTTGATTATAA
This sequence comes from Brachionus asplanchnoidis, assembly GCA_025491095.1. Classification (NCBI taxonomy): domain Eukaryota; kingdom Metazoa; phylum Rotifera; class Eurotatoria; order Ploima; family Brachionidae; genus Brachionus; species Brachionus asplanchnoidis. The sequence goes on from JAILYF010000019.1 coordinate 3,020,510, forward strand.
AATGGACGTTGAATTTTCAAAAATTAAAAAAAATATATTATATTAATATCAGTTTTTGATCATTCATTTTTTCTATTTGAATTTTTAATTAAAGTAATAGCAATAATTAATTGTATTATTTTCTTTTAATATTCTTCAACTATACTATTTGTTTAGGTAAAAACTGACTATTAATTACCTTTCATTATTTCATGTTATAAAGCAGAAGACCACTCAGACTTCATAGGTTTAAGACAGATTAAATACTTTTTTTATAAGATAAAAAATCAAGCTTAATGCTTAAATTTTTATATCCAAAAATCAAATAGTTTAAAACTTTGAAAATGAATAAAAAATTAACTTTTCAATTGTAAGAACTTTTATAAATTTTTGGTTCAAAATTTTAAAATGGCTCAGACGAATATATATAAATTTTAATTTTTTAATATGTTTTAGATAGTCATAAAAATGAATACAAAGAAACATATTTTTTTCCAAAAAATGCAGAATCGTTTTCTTTTAAAATATGAATAAATAATTGAAAAAAAATTTCTTATTTAATAATTTAATAACAATTTTATGAATGGTAAAAGTAAAAAAAGTATAAAAAAAGTGTTTGAAAAATTCTTAATCTAAAAATATTACTGAAATTTCCTAATTTTTATTTAACCAACTTCGACTGTTTTTAGGCTAGAATTGTTCAATTTCATTTTCCGCGAATTAAAAAAAAATAAAGATATATTGAATATTTTAGAGAAGGATCATTTAAGTTGTTTAAGAATGGCAAAATAATTCAATTATTATTTTTACTAACCTCTTTTTGCAATTTCTTTCGTTTATTTATTTTGAAAAAAAATTTGATTTATTTTAATTAAGTTTACTTATTCGACGTTATTTTTAACAAAAGTTAAAATTTTTAATTCCAGAATTTTGAACTGATATATATTAAAATGGAAAAGTTTTATTTTTAAAAGTAAAAATTTGGAAAAGTTTGGGAATATACTGAAAATAAGTGTGACTTCAATTTTTTTTTCAATTTCAAATAACAAATTATTTAATGAAGGGCACATGTTTTATTCTGCTTTTATACACATGGTATTTATCTATTTTTTTGAGACCTAAATAATTCTTACAAATTTTAGCTGTTATAAACTGTATATCACTCAAATTTAGCCTCTGTAATAATTATGCAAATTTTCAATAGTGCTTGTATTAAAAAATCATTTAAACAAAATTGCAGAGTTTTTACAGAGAAATCTAACTGATATACAATTTGATATCAGTTTAAAAAAAATTGACATAAATTTTATAATTTATACCCCATTTTTTGTTTGACAAAATCTTAATTAAATTTAGTCTTGAATTACAAAGTTGCTCAATTTTATATATTATTGAAGTAAAATATAATTTAGAATTCTGTTGTATTTAATATTTATTAGCTATGCCATGACAAAACTCCTCCAAAAAAGTTTATTTTCTGTTACTAAAATAAATAAAAAATTTAGGTAGTTTTTATATAATTATTTCTCATTATTTAATAAAAGTTTTTTTTTTTTGGATAATAAATTAGAGATTAAGAGTAAATAAAAAAAATAAATTATTTTATTAAATCGGGTGTCAATTTATTTTATTATGTATAATCTTAATAATAATTTGTCCTTTTTCTAACCTAGCGGATAAAAGCAGAGGCGCTCATTTTCTTTTCCAGTATCTTTTCGAGCATTTAATTAATTACGTAATTTTATTTAATATTTGAAAAAAAAAATGTTTTTTTATTTTTTGTAGTATCAATTAAAATTATAAAATAAATTATATGGTTCAACCATAACTTTATATGTTTTAAAATTCTTTATTTCTTTATATTATTTCTATAAAGTAGTTATAAATTTTTTATTCACTAATTTATTTTCTCAGATAAAACCAAATTAAAACAAATAACAAACTCTCAAAATTTAAAGAAATTTTTATAGCTATTTAAAAGTTTGATTTTAATATTGGATAATATTTGAATTAAATTTTATTTAATTTTAAAGCTTGATATGCAAATTGAAAAAAGACACACATTACAAGATAAAACTAGACATAAAAACAAAAGATTATTTAACTTTTACAAGATATGAATAGTAGGGGCTAGTCAATTTTGTGACACACTGGTCATATAATTAACCTGACTTATTTATAGAGATTAATTATATTATCAAAAAATTTAGATATGATCTGATATGTTTTTTTGATCATAAAATTAACCTTAAAATTTGGTCAATTTTTTTTCAAGTTTTTTTAGTTAGTCATCATTAATGCCACTTTTAATTTATATCACTTTAGTTGACTTGATTCTTAACAAAATAAAATGGGTTTTAGCTGGCGGCCAAACCTCAATCACAAAATATGAGAAAAATGTCGAATTAATTAAAATTGATCAATTTTTATGATAAAATTCTCATTATTTTGATTAATTCAAGAATATATTGAAATTATATCTTATTTCTTTTATTTTATAAATTATATAATCGGAAGAAAATCCTAGCTTATTGACTAGCCATGAATAATGTTTGGAATTACCAAATTAAAAATCAATTTTTAATTTTCTTCTGAAAAAAACCGGCTTTAGGAAAATTTGAAAACTTATTTTCACTTTTAAAAATATATTAAAATAAAACCCAGCAAAAACTACTTTTTATATTCATTATTAAAGAAGTTTTTTTAGACTTCTTGGGTCTTAATTTATAGTTTACTTTTTTTGCTTATTTAAAAATAACAATTTCAATTTTTTAATAATTTTTAGATATTTTAATTTCTATTTCTACTTATTTTTTTCATTTTTTGTATTTTTGATGCAGCAAAAAAAATAAATTCTAAACTTTTTGCACAGTTAATTTTAGAAATACACTTTTTTGTGCATATGTTTTAGTTTAAATTAATTTAACATGGTTTAGATGGTAAACGTTGCATGTGCCTAAGCTGAATTTCTAAGTTTTAGTGTCAAAAACAAATATTTAGGGTAAGATTTTTTTTGATGGTTCAGGAACGTTTATCAAGTAAAGTATTCGGAAAGTTTTATAAATTTTTTTTCTAATTAAACGTGAACATGAATTTTATCTTGTGGAAAAAAGTCATGAATATTTAATTTATATCTCCTATAAAGAATTTTAAATTTCATGAGATTTTATTTAGAAAATTTAACAAAAAAAACAAAAAATTTTCTTATTGAAAAGTTAAAAAAAAGCAAAAACTTGCATACACTTTTTATTAGTTTTATAAAGAGTACTATACAATATGATAAATTTAATTACAAATAAAAAAATCAAAGAATACATTTTTAATTAAAAATATAATTAAAAATTTTAATCAAAAAATTAAAAAAAAAAAGCGTTTAAGCTTTACATTTATTTAAAATAATTCAATTAGTGGCTAGTGTTGAAGACAAAAGCGGCGATTTTTGACCACAGACTTTTTAAATGCAGTCGATAAATTTTTCCATACGAAAATAAAATATAACCACTGATTGAATAATTAAAAATGTACAAAATTTCAGACAGAAGCAAAAATGAATGATACCTGTACTTAAGATAACTTTCGACCGGGTAACCATTTTTCAAATAAGTGTAATTAGACGTAAAATTGTACATCTCATTGGCAATTATAATGTTCAAAAAATAGGGAAAATTGGACAGAACATAAACAGTTGTGAGCAAAATTAAAATTTTAGTCTTGTAAAATTTATGATTTATACAATGTATCTTAAATTTTGGTCTAGCCAAGCTAGCTCTTTTTTTCGAACACAAATCATTGCACAAAGACGAGCCCGGTTTGTTCGGGCTCGAGTTTACCGAGTCTTTGGACAAACTTTTTTCATTTCTGACAAATTCCAGCCTTGACAACTTGGTATTTTTGCTTGGTCCCTCGCCATACAATGAAACATGTCCTGTTGCCTTATTCAACACAACCAAGTGCGGCTTGGGTACAAACCGAGTCTTGTCTTTTCCTTCTTTGTTCAAATCAACTCTTACCACACAAAAATTGTCATTTTTTTTCAAAAAAACATTCGATACTTGATTCTCAGTGTCCAGACTTTCCTCATGGTCGCGTCCCTCTCCACACTTGTCCAACAAATGGTCGTCCATTTGCACTGAACAGCATCTGGCTTCCGCAGTGTTATCCTGGTGTCTGGCCTCGCTCTTAAAGCTCAGAAAGCGCTTCAGTCTCTGGGTTGTCTGAATGTTTATCGAAAAATACTGATTTACATTCAGGTAGTTTTTTTTTCTATTCATTCTCAAAAATATGGAAATGTTCAATAGGACTACCAGGATGACGGGAAATATGAGCATCAGTAGGACAAAAATGTAGGTGAATTTGGCATGACGGGAAAAGTGCTCTTCGGCAATGTCACAAATTGCGTTCAAGTGAAAAAACTTGGGGTCATAGATTTCGTTCGAGTTGGTGTTCAGTCTGATCAGCTGGTAGTTTTGAAAGCTCTGAATGGAGACCATGAAAGAGAATAGAATGAGACCGATGAACACTATTTTGAAGATGAAATGCGAGTGCTGTTTGTATGAGACTATTTTGAACGGGAAGTAGGTGGCGATGGTCCTTTCAAAGGAAAAAGTCAGCGTCAAATAGGTTGACAGACACCGGCAGAACACATACGCAAAGTTCATTGACTTGCACACAAAGTTGTTCGAGTTGACCAAATTGAGAAAGAAGAACAAGAATTTGTGGTTGATAAGCTTAAAGTATGTGATTATGATTTGGGATGTGTTTATGTACCAGTGGAGGACTAGGAAAAGACAATTGGCGATGGTGAGCATGCCGAGATAGTTCTGGGCGCATATTTTGGGCAGTTTGCCATGCGCGTGCCACAAAACACTCAGGGTGATGAGGCCGCCAATGCAGCCGATTAGGATAAATGTGGAACACAGGCAAATGTTTAATTTAATTGATATTTCGAACAAATTTGTAAACATTTTTTTCCTCAAATATATGTAATAATAAAAAAATTGTCTTTGTTTAGTTTTTGTTTTTTAGAAGAAATTTTAAATTAAATTAGTTAAATCTTGTTTTTTTTTTATGTTTTTGCTGCATAAGCAAACTTTTTAAGAGGATTCTATAATTAATAAAAACATAGGCGGCTTATTGGAGGTAATTCCGTAATGTTTTTATCAATGAGTTAATTAGCTTTGGAATGTGATCTAACTTTGGTTGATTTTTGCGTTTTTTTTTTATTTAACAAGGAAGCTAAAGTTTTACAAGTAAATCCGCAAAAATCCTCAATTTCGCATTAGTTTAGCAAAAATTAATTATAATTCAATTTAAATTAATTAACATTTAAATTTCGTAGTTGAACAAAAAAAAATAATAATTGTGTCAAAAACTGAACTTAACTAATTTATTTATTTATTTAAAAAACGCCTTCTGGCAAGCCAAATTGAAAATTTTTTTTTATTGATTCGAAAAAAAATATTAATTTTATTTCTTTTTTGTTTACATATAAATACTCAGGAATATTGTTACGGAAATAAGTCCTTCATTTATAGCTAAATTTGAATACTAAAATAATAAAAATCATTAAATTAAAGTTATTTATATTTTTTTAATTTTTTAATCTACTAAATTTAACAAGACATCAAGTAAAGAATTTTTTATTTTTTAAATATAATTTGATCTTAAAGTTAACACATTTTTTCACAATTACCAACAATCCAAGTTTGAATGATTACGAAAAATAAAAATTCTATTAGATCTAAAATTATTTATTTAAAATATTTTGTTAAAATTAAAAAAATATTTTTCAAAATTTATTTGCTTGAATTTTTGCAAGTAAAGATAAAAGTTTATAAAAACGTAATAAAAATAATTAATTAAAAATAATATAAATCAATTAATCGACATACATTGAGTTCCAATTCAGGGATCAAAGGATAAAATTTCTTATAAAATACTTTTGAGTTTAAATGGTAGCAGCGAGTAAAAAATAATTAGGGCAAAATTTCCATGAAACAATTAGAATATCAGCTAGTAATTATAAAAAAATAAGGATTTTTCTCCGAAAAATTAAAATAAAATATAGCTGAACTTTAAAACCTTAAATCAACAAAATTCGTTTTTTAATTTTCTGTTTTTCTATCTTAAATTTACTTTATATTTAAAAAAACTAACCTCGAGTATGAATCAAAAAATTTTTTATCAAATATAAAAAACTGATTTTTTTCCTTTTACCAACTAAATGAAATTAGTATCCAATTAAAAATTATTCTATCTTATCATCAATTGGAACTTTTAAGTATGTTTAATTATTTTTTTAACTCTAAGAATGCTGGAAATAGATCTTGAATCTTTTCAGAGGGACTAGAAGTTCAAATCAAATTATTTAATAAATCAGGTTCTCTCTTGTAATAAGGACTATTTCATTAATTTAGAATAATGATCAGATGTCTAAAGAAATCATTTATTTTATCCTACATAAAATCGTGTACTAAAACAATTAAAAATATTGGTTAAAAATTTATTGTTAAATAATTGATTATTGAAAGTTAAAATCTTGTAAATCTTTAATTTCAAGAAAGATGTTATCTTTAATTTTTACTCAATTATTTTTGCAGTTGCCTTCAACTAAAAATTAATTCTTTTCAAATTAAAATTAATCTTATAATGACACGTAAAAACTTTATGTCAAAATTCATTTTAAAAAAAAAACTTAAAATTATGTTATCTTAAAAAATTAAATGTGATAAATAGTTAATGAAAGTGATTAAGGTTTTCATGACTCTTAAATTCAGTATCATTATAAAAAAATTGAGATATTACAAAATCAAAATTGCTTCAATTTTTTTAATTAATTTTTTTTAAAAATGATACATTTTTTCAATTTTTTAAAGAATAAATTAGTAGAATTTTTTACACATTTTAAGTTAAGCTTCTCTTCTTAATACCCTTCATTTGATTCAATGGCATTTAGTATTCCATCTGATGATTTATTAAAAATATTTTAATTAATTAATTGTAAATTAAATTCATTTAAGAAATTTTAGGCATATGTTGCAGCCAATTTAATATTTTCAACTGATATTATTTTTAAAGAATACAAATGACTTAAAAATGTAAGCCGCTAGATTGTAAAACGTTCTTCTTTTGGCATATAAATTCAGAATATTTTTTGGTTTTAAAAAATAATAAAACGGATAGTAGATAAAATTTTTTTAAAAGTTTGCATTATTCATTACTTGAATTTCGTAATCAAAATAAATATGAAAATAACTATAATTATGAAAAATTCTTTTTATTCAAAATATTATTTTAGTTTTTTGTTAGTAAATTTAAAAAAATGATAAATAAATGATTTTTTTTAATATCAAATTTAAGAAAAATTAAATCTTCTTTCCTTAAGTCTGATTTTTTAAAAATTCTTTGAATTCATGACTCATCTGCTTTTTGGCCTAGAAATTTTTCATTTAATACAGCCTAAAGGTCATTCTTAAAAATATTTTATCAATTGAATTATCATCTATGAAATTAATAGTTTTTGAAAGTGCTTTTGACAAATATCAAAAACATGAATGATTGATGATTGAATAAATCAGGTAAAATTTGTTGAGGACATGAGACATTTAAATTAAAAATCGTAATCGATTTTAGATCTTGACATTTTTTGTGAATATTTATTTTAGACTAAAAATTGATTATAAATATTATTTAGATAATAAAAAATGTGATCTGTTCTAGATATTTTATTTTAACAAAAGATAAAAAGATAAAATACTTTTTCTTTAATTTTTCAACAGATGAAAATTACAGATCAAAGAAAAGATACCAAATAAATCAAAACTTAAATTAGTTTGTTAAGTGTTATTTCTTCTAGATATTTTTTCTAATTATATTTATAAGCTCTTTTAAGTTCTTTTTTGCCGTCGATACTATCTTTTGGGTTTAAACAATATTAAAAAGTTAAACATCTTTTTTAAATATGTGGCTAATACGACTTTCAAATTTGTTAAATTGCTGGTTTTAAAAGGCTAATTTTTGTATAAAATAAATATACTGCAGATCGAGAAATTAAAAATTGTGTTATTTAATCTAAAAATTGTCTTCAAAATCAACTCAGTTAAACAAAATGACAAGTAAAACAATATTTTCATAATTTAATCTAATTGTCATTATTAGATAATTCAGAATTTTTTAACCATTTCAAAATTTAAAAGATTCTTTTAATTTTTTTTTAGTATGAGATGAAATTATTTGACTCTTGTTTTTTAATTCATAAATTATTATATTTTGATTCAAATTTCAAAGTAAAATTCAAATAAAAATGATAAGAATTATGATTTTATTTGTTTAAAAGCTTCATAGAAGAAGAATAATAAAAAAGAATTTCTTAAAAGAATAAATTTTATTATTTTTTTAATATTTAAAAAAAACATAATTTTTTCTTTTTATTTAAATATTTATTGTTTTAAATAATTATTCAAGCAACAGTTAAAAACATAAAAATAATTAAAAATAGAAATATTAAATATAAATTAAAAACAATTTAAATATCCTCCTTTAGTTCAAGTTCTGGGGACTGTGGTCTTTGTGAACTGTTCGAATCTTTATTTTCTTGTCGATGTCAATTGACAATTTTGTTGGATTAAATGGCATTTTGGACTTACGTCTATAGGCATTAATCTTTGACGCTCTTCGATTATTAGTCACAAAAACACTTGCTGATCGTGATCTTCTTCGTTTCTGCATTGTATCTTCTTCATCACTGTAATCACCCTGGGGGCTGTACAATGTTGGCTTTGAGTTTAAAATTTAGATTTATTTTAAATAAATTAAAAAAAGTGTACTCTTCTTTGCCGATTGTACATAGCCGTATGAAGAATGTCTTTTAGATCATCTTTTGGTTTAGGAGTAGAATTGAAGCCTGGAAAAATTGTAAGTCGTCTTTTGCTTCTGTCTGGTACAACAGGAGATACAGGCTCATCATCAATTATTTCAATCGGAATTTTAGTCTCATTTGAATTCGAACTAATTTGTGTTTGAATCAATTTAGTCATGTTTAAATCATTTATTTTTTGAAAAGTAATCAACAATTTTTCATCATTCATTGGACATAAATTCTCTAAGCAAAAAAGGTTTGAAGTATTTTTGATCTAGACGTCGAACTCTTTTTTTTTTATTAAAAATAAATTAATAAATAAAAATAAAATAATTAAATTAATTTATTAATTTTACTAATTAATTAATAAATTATTTCTCTTTTCTTTGATTTACTTGTTTCTGTAATGACTTCGAGAGAGCTCATCACATGATCAATTAACCGGTTTGTCAGTTTGGCACTAGCGGTCGGTTCCTCTGTCTCCCTTCTTTTTATTTTCAAGTATTTAACCAGAGCTCCTATGGTTGTTCCTTGAATAAACACAGTGAACATCACTACCACAATGGTAGCTGTGACGAACTCTTTTTTTCTTGGTATTTTATTTTCATCCAAAACAAGAGCCAGAGCAAAAGCAATAGCTCCCCTAATGCCACCATAGCTCATTATAAGCATGTCAGAAAACTTCAACTTCATCAAGCGATTGACGTTTGACAGATTGGCAAAAATCAGCACTCCGATAAAACGGTACACACAACAGCTTACAACAGTGACAATCACAAAACCAGTGTTCCACGAATGGTAGTCAGATATGGTGCTCAAGCCCATGAACATAAAAATTATTGTTTCCATAATGCTGGCGGCCATTTTAAGTATAAACTCAATGGTAGCATTGGATTTTTTGGACACATTAAATTCGACATACTGTTTCATAAACATACCACATGCTGTCACTCTGAAATATTAAATAAATTTTTAATTTTAAGCAGGATTTTTTTTTAATTTCTGGGTATTTAAAATGTTTAAATGAATATCCAAAACAATCAGAAGCAAGAATGCCATAATTTTTAAATCAAGATTCTTTTTTAAAGCTTAGTAGACCTTATTTAGTAATTAATTTAAAATTCATCAGTTAATCATTAAAATATGTTGAGACTAATAAATGATAAGATAAACCTTCATGAACTCAAATTTTTTATAGTACAGTGGTGATTTGACACGAGGATTTGACCAAATTTTACCTCAATTTCCGTAATTTGAATAAATTTTACGATTATTCACGTAAAATACCCTAAAATCCTAAAAGAAAAAAATAGTAATTTATCTATTTATTTATGTGGCGGTGAAGTTTGGAGCAAAAAAACTTAAAGCAAAGCAAATTAATTTTTTTTAAATTAAAAATTAAATAATAATTTTGAAAAATTTTTTAAATTTTTAACATGAAATCTAAAAAAAAGTCGAAAAAACTTAATATTTAGTACTGTGTTTATCAATCCTTTTAAATATAAAGAATTTTTAAATTTTTTGCTTTTGTTTTACGTTTAGCAAATTATGTTTAAAATTTATTTTTTAAATAATTGCTAAAAACTGAAACAAAATTAGTGTTTAATTTAATCAAAAATATTTTGCAACAGTTTTTGCTCCAAACTTCATCATCGCTTTATTTATTTATCGTAATTTTCCGATATTGTTAGTAAATTTTTTTAAACATGAAAATTGTCAAAACCTTTTGAAAAAAATTTTTGTTGTTGAAAAATTCAATTATTTTAAATTTTTCTTCACCAAATTATACTGAAAAAAAGCTATTAATTTCTTAAAAACAATTTGATAACATCAAATTTTTTTTCTTGTGCTTTTTGTATAGAAAAATTTTGACCAAATTTTGGCAAATTGAAGTTTGAGATCAAGATCAAAAGATCAAAATTTATATTGTAAAATTGTTTTTTAATAATGCAGCAAAAATTAAATTTTTTCCAAAGCAATTACTTGACATGTCATGTCAAGTTTATTTCCATATCTAAAATTTTTAAATGTCCTTTTTTATTCAGCTTTAATAGGTTTAATTCTTCATTATGGAACTTCAAGAAAAAGGAGTTGGAAGAACAAAAATATTTTAATTGACATTATTAGTAAATTAAACTTGAAAACAAATATTATTATTTAATAGTAGTAGTAGTAGTAGTAGTATTGAGACTGAAGTATAGCTATGCTATACTAACGCCTATCGGCATTTAGCCCCTGGAGGGCTTTGACAGTCTTTCTTCTCTTATTGTGCCCATTGCCAAACAATTCATTGTCTATCCTTGATTTGAAACTGTTGATTGATTTAGAACTGACTCTGTCCTGTGACAGGTTATTCCATTTTGACACTACTCGATTTGTGAGGAAATTGTATCTGTATGAACCGCGTTTGGTCAATTCTCTTGTAAGTCTCATACTATTCTCCCTTCTTAAATTTAGTGCCAAACTTTTAGCTGAATACCATTTACTAGATTAATTTTCTCAAAGCCATTGATTATTTTGTACATTTGAATAAGGTCTCCTCGAGTTCTACGATCTTCTAGACTTGTAAGTCCCAAGGTATTTAGTCTATCCTCATATGAAACGTTCCTAATTTTGTTGTCTTTCTTTGCACCCTTTCCAAAATTAATATGTCGGACTTTGTTGCAGGACTCCACATACTCACTGCGTATTCAAGATGTGGTCTAATAGTTAATTAATTCTCAAATTAAGTTTTTTTACGCCAGATTGAAGTTCATGATTAAATGTAAAATTCAAATCAAAATTTTAGTGTTTAGATTTAAAGACTTTTCAAAAGAGATCTGTTGAAAAGATCTCTTTTATCAATTCTTTTAATAATAAATGACTAAACTTTATTGAACATAATTTTTTTAATCTTTAAGCAAATAGAAAATCATATGAATTTTCATCAGAGGTAAAAATTAAAAACTAATCAATATTTTGTAATTTTGCAACTAAAACTTATACTTTGTTACGCTGTTATATATTTTAATTGAAATAAAATATCATTTAAAGCGTTTATTTGAGCCATATTTTGAATAAATCGATGTGTATTTTAAATTTGTCTTTAAAGTTTTCAAATAAAGATTTTGGAAGAATCAAATAATAATCAATAAGAAAAAAAATGTTTGTTTTTTTTTATTCAAGTTATTAAACTTCATTTAACTTATTTGAGTTTAATCTTTTGACTTGATGACTCTTGAACATTTCTGATTGAAAATAAAAATTTTAATAATAATTGAAATTTTAAAATCAGACTTGCGCAAAAATCAGAAAAAAAAGTAATTTTAGTCATTTCAAAGTCAAGTCTTTTGACTTGACTTGAAATTTTCTTTTTTTAAAAAAAGTCTTTTGACTTGACTTGATTTTTTTTATTTTAATTTCTTTTTTTTTGAAAATACTTATCAACAGGTGATTGGTTTGTGATAGACAAAGAGACACCAATACCAGAAAGAGACAACTTTCAAGGCGACTCGAGTCGACTTTAAAAAAAAAATTTTAAGACTTTTTCTTGACTTTGACTTTATGATTTTTTAACAACTCTGTTTGAATTTTTTTTTATTTTTTAAAATTTATTCTTTTAAATAAATAATTATTCAAGCAACAGTTAAAAACATAAAAGAAATAAAAATATAAATATTAAAAAATAATAAATTAAAAAAAAAATTAAATATTCTCCTTAAGTTCAAGTTCTGGGGACTCTGGCCTTTGTGAGCTGTTCGAATCCATGTCTTCTTTGTCAATGTCAACAGACGATTTTTTTGAATTAAATTGTACTTTAGACTTACGTCTATAGGCGTTTATCTTTGACGCTCTTCGATTATTATTCAAAAAAACACTTGCTGATCGTGATCTTCTTCTTTTCTGCACTGTTTCTTCCTCATCACTGTAATCACCCTGAGGACTATACAATGTTGGCTTGAGTTTAAAATTTAGATTTATTTTTATTAAAAAAAAAGAAAGTGTACTCTTCTTTGCCGATTGTACATAGCCGTATGAAGAATGTCTTTTAAATCATTTTTTGGTTTTGGAGAAGTAGAACCAAAGCCTGGAAAAATAGTCAGTCTTCTTTTGCTTCTGTCTGGTACAACAGGAGATACTGGCTCATCATCAATTATTTCAATCGGAATTTTAGTCTCATTTGAATTCGAACTAATTTGTGTTTGAATCAATTTAGTCATGTTTAAATCATTTATTTTTTGAAAAGTAATCAACAATTTTTCATCATTGGACATAAATTCTCTAAGCAAAAAAGGTTTGAAGTATTTTTGATCTAAACGTCGAACTCTTTTTATCAACAAAAAATAAATATTAATTTTTTCTTTTTATTTGAATTTACTTGTTTCTGAGTTCATTTTTTCCCGATATTCCTGTGATTACTTCCAGAGAGCTCATCACGTGATCTATTAGCCGGTTTGTTAGCTTAGCACTAGCAGTTGGTTCCTCAATCTCTTTTCGTTTTATTTTCAAGTATTTAACCAGAGCTCCTATGGTTGTTCCTTGAATAAACACAGTGAACATCACTACCACAATGGTAGCTGTGACGAACTCTTTTTTTCTTGGTATTTTATTTTCATCCAAAACAAGAGCCAGAGCAAAAGCAATAGCTCCCCTAATGCCACCATAGCTCATTATAAGCATGTCAGAAAACTTCAACTTCATCAAGCGATTGACGTTTGACAGATTGGCAAAAATCAGCACTCCGATAAAACGGTACACACAACAGCTTACAACAGTGACAATCACAAAACCAGTGTTCCACGAATGGTAGTCAGATATGGTGCTCAAGCCCATGAACATAAAAATTATTGTTTCCATAATGCTGGCGGCCATTTTAAGTATAAACTCAATGGTAGCATTGGATTTTTTGGACACATTAAATTCGACATACTGTTTCATAAACATACCACATGCTGTCACTCTGAAATATTAAATAAATTTTTAATTTTAAGCAGGATTTTTTTTTAATTTCTGGGTATTTAAAATGTTTAAATGAATATCCAAAACAATCAGAAGCAAGAATGCCATAATTTTTAAATCAAGATTCTTTTTTAAAGCTTAGTAGACCTTATTTAGTAATTAATTTAAAATTCATCAGTTAATCATTAAAATATGTTGAGACTAATAAATGATAAGATAAACCTTCATGAACTCAAATTTTTTATAGTACAGTGGTGATTTGACACGAGGATTTGACCAAATTTTACCTCAATTTCCGTAATTTGAATAAATTTTACGATTATTCACGTAAAATACCCTAAAATCCTAAAAGAAAAAAATAGTAATTTATCTATTTATTTATGTGGCGGTGAAGTTTGGAGCAAAAAAACTTAAAGCAAAGCAAATTAATTTTTTTTAAATTAAAAATTAAATAATAATTTTGAAAAATTTTTTAAATTTTTAACATGAAATCTAAAAAAAAGTCGAAAAAACTTAATATTTAGTACTGTGTTTATCAATCCTTTTAAATATAAAGAATTTTTAAATTTTTTGCTTTTGTTTTACGTTTAGCAAATTATGTTTAAAATTTATTTTTTAAATAATTGCTAAAAACTGAAACAAAATTAGTGTTTAATTTAATCAAAAATATTTTGCAACAGTTTTTGCTCCAAACTTCATCATCGCTTTATTTATTTATCGTAATTTTCCGATATTGTTAGTAAATTTTTTTAAACATGAAAATTGTCAAAACCTTTTGAAAAAAATTTTTGTTGTTGAAAAATTCAATTATTTTAAATTTTTCTTCACCAAATTATACTGAAAAAAAGCTATTAATTTCTTAAAAACAATTTGATAACATCAAATTTTTTTTCTTGTGCTTTTTGTATAGAAAAATTTTGACCAAATTTTGGCAAATTGAAGTTTGAGATCAAGATCAAAAGATCAAAATTTATATTGTAAAATTGTTTTTTAATAATGCAGCAAAAATTAAATTTTTTCCAAAGCAATTACTTGACATGTCATGTCAAGTTTATTTCCATATCTAAAATTTTTAAATGTCCTTTTTTATTCAGCTTTAATAGGTTTAAATATTTTAATTGATTTTAATGAAAACTTACTATTAAAGAAAAAAAAATTTACTGTTTTAAAATTTATAATTTGTTTAAGTGAAAAAATAAAATTATTTTAGTTTGAATGAATTAATATAAAAAAGTAATAAATTTGAATTTTTTTTCTCTACAATATTTTTATTGAAAAAAAAAATTATTATGATATATTGTATTGTAGAAATTTGAATTTTTGAATTAACTTAACCTGAATTATTTAAATTATTGATTGTTTTGTTAAATAATTAATGAGATAAATGATTTTGATGTTAATTTGATAATGAATCATTATTAGAAATAACATGTCTAGGAATGTTTTGTGTTTATTTCTTAAAAATTATAGAAATCATTAGATTAATTAAGTTTTAAAATTTAAAATGATCGCTTTGATCTTAAAATTCTGAAACTTAAATTTACCCATATTTTAAAAAATTTTACAGAAAAAATTTTAACTTTTTCCAGCATAATTAGGTAAGAAAAAATTAAAAAATTTGAATTTTTCAACAATAAAAATTTTTTCAAAAAATTTTGAAAATTTTCATTTTTACTAAAATTAACCAACAATATCGTAAAATCACGATAATTTTCAAAATTTTTCGTAAATTTTTGTAATTTAGAATTTTACGGTATTGTACGCGAATAATCGTAAAATTTGGTCAAATACTCCTGTCAAATCACCACTGTAAAAATTAATATTTTTATTTGAACTTTTAAAAGTCTAATGACGATTATACTATATTACTTTACCACGATAACTTATTTGTGGCTTTGTTATCTTTTTTATTTCATATAAAAAAATAATTTTCGAAACTCAGACCTGTGATTTATTGAAATCTAAAAAGAAGTAGTACTCGTAGTAAAGTCTGAGATTAATTATTATCAAATGGTCTAAGCTTGTCAAAGATTTAATTTTTTTTTAAGAGAGTTTTAAAATTTTATAACTCACTTTAAAAAAAATTTATTAATTTAAACTAAAAAAATCAAAGATTAAAAATTTACTAATAAGAATTAAATCCTTGAAAACTTTTAAGAAAATTTTTGAGTTCACATTAAAAAATCAAATTGATCAAAAATTGGTCGACAATAAAAGTTAAACTTTTCACTTGATAAAAAAGATCAACTTATTGATTACATACAAAACCACTAAAATATACAACTATTTCGATAATTTTTAGTCAGCAAAAATTAAATTAGAAAAATAAAATTATTTGCACCCAAGAAAATGTTGAATAAAGAAATTGTTTAAATTTAGAATAAAAACAAAATAATTACGCAAGTATGCTTGATGTAGTTGTCATCTCAGCAGTCAAGTAAGACAAATAAGCAATGGTGATTACAACAAGTGGTTCAAGAACCGGAGTCTTTTCGGTATATTTTGTGGTAAATGAAGCTATTACACCAAATATCAGACCAATGATGGTACCACCCAAAGCCACGACTATAAACGACACACAACCAAGAACACCATCGACTACAATTATGTTCTCTTGACCAATTTCTGCAAAAGCATAAAACAGCCTATACAATACCTAAATAAAATTTTTGAATCATTTTTATTTAATTACTAAAATATTTAAAAATATTTTTTTTATTATTTTATTTAAATTTACTCACCACAGACACACCATCGTTAAGTAGGGACTCGCCGAACACAATTATGTAAAGCATGTCATTTACATTTATTTCCACAAAAGTGGCGAGTACGGCAACTGGATCTACTGAAGATATGAGCGAAGCAAAGACCATCAAATCTATGAACCTGAATTCGGTGCCGCCGAAAAGCGGCGTAAAGCTAAATCCGTACAAGGTGAGACCAATGCACATGGTGTTGAAGATGGTATTCAAAAAAGCCAGTATCAAAATGGTACCTACATTATTAAAGAATGGCCTGTTGGGCATGAAGTAGCCCGCCTCCAGGATTATAGGTGGTAGCAAAAATAGGAAAAAAGTGTGCGAATTGAGCACGTATGACTCGCGATCGGCTATTTTGGTGGCGTAGAACAATGCGCCCACCAAAATACCGATAATGATCAGCAGACAACTCTCAGGTATTTTATCAGTTATTTTATGCAGTAGATGAAAACCAATCTTGGCCAAACTGCCGACTAGAATCCACAATGTTATGGAGTAGACATTGGCCACTTCGACAAAATTGAACTTGGCTACTTCGTAGCGCTTCTCCACTTTTTCATCGCCTGCTTCCAATTCACTGGTTGAAGCGCTGACGTAAGCACAGAGAAAGAGGCTAGATATGAAAATTTGCTTCGTAATTTTGGACAAATTTGGCATCATGTTGAATCCAAGAATTAGCTATTTCTCAAATGTGATGCATAAAAAACACTATCGAAATGAATCTAAAATAATAAATGGGCCCTTAAAATCTGTTGTAATTAGACACCATAATAATTTATCAATTTTTTCTTGAGGTAATAAACCAAAAGTTTATTTTGTTTTTGATTAGATTTTAAAAGTTATTTTTACACTTGATTATTAACTAAAAATTATTTTAAAAATAATTGCTGACATCATTTGTGGTCTAAGATTTGAACAACACTAGTTCCATTTTGGATTTAATTTCAAAATGAGGTCCTGGTGAGACTGATTTTATAATAAAATTTTACTTAAACCAGTTTTTTTTTTTTAAAGAAACTTAATCTTTATACTGATTTAAATGTTTGTGCACCTTGATGATGGCGTCGTGTGACGATGCAGTTATTTCAAAAATCCGCGTAAATTTTGAACAAAACAAACTTTTTATTGACAAAAAAAACCTGAAAATTTTTTATTTGTAATAAAATTTATTTTTGCATAAGCCATTATTATCTACGACTTATCTAAATAAATTTGGTCCAAGTAAAAAGCTAGTAAGAAAAAAAAATTAAAAAATTATTTTTAAAGTTTATTTGACTGCTCGGCGTGAGATTTTTTTTATCTGATCTTATCATGTTGTTATTTATCTCTAAAGATATTTTTTTCTTTACATGAATTCGGAGATATTTTTTTTCAAAATTAATCAATCTCAAACTTAATCACTTCAGAACTACCCAAAATGAACTGCTAAAAAATTAATGAGACTTATTTTATAAGTCTTTCTTATTTTTCTAAATTTTTTTACTAATCGACTAAAATGTGTTTTTTGTCAATTATCTAAAGATGCTTTTTTATATTTTTGAATTTTTTTTTCTCACTTAATAATTCAATTTTTATCGTTTTTTTCCATTTTTTGGAACCTTTAAATTTACTTCTCCTTAAAAGGAAGTAAATTCAATTTAATAAATAAATAAGTAAATTTTTAAAAGTATATTTGACTGTTCGGTGTGATATTTTTTTTATCTAATTTTATCATGTTGCTATTTATCTCTAAGGATATTTTTTTCTCTGCCTGAATTCGGAGCAATTTTTTACAAAATTAATCAATCTCAAACTTAATCACTTCAGAACTATCCTAAATGAACTGCTAAAAAATTAATGAGACCCATTTTCTAAGTCTTTCTTATTTTTCTAAATTATTTTACTAATTGACTAAAATGTGTTTTTTTTCAATTATCTAAAGATGCTTTTTTATATTTTTGAATTTTTTTTTCTCACTTATTAATTCATTTTTTATTTTTTTTTGGAACTTTTAAATTTACTTCTCCTTAAATGGAGGTAAACAATTTAATAAATAAATAAATAAATTTTTAAAAGTATATTTGACTGCTCGGTGTGAGATTTTTTTTATCTGATCTTATCATGTTGTTATTTATCTCTAAGGATATTTTTTTTCTACCTTAATTAGGAGCAATTTTTTAAAAATTTAATTTTTCAAATAAAAATTAAAATTTCAAACTAAAAACACTAAAAAAAATTTTAAGTCGATGAAAATTTATTTAAAAAAAAATGAGTAAGTTGGTGCAATTTTTTTAATCAAGAAATTAATTTATATAATTTATGAAAAAATTTTTGAGGTTAAGGTAGCTCGGAGCATATTTTTAAACATAAAACCAAAGCTTAGACTCAAATAGATTTTGAAATAAATTTTAATTTTTGTAAATTTTTATACACGCTGATATTTTTGAACTAAAAACACAAAGACAGAAAAACCATGAGCAATCAATCGAGCTCTTCTAAACGAGCGTCCATAATGGACATGCTCGGCGAGGGACCTGGTACCGAGGAGATTTATTCCTTAAAAGAATTTCTAGAGTAGATTTAACTGGCAAAAAAATTAAAAATAAAGTTTATTTTTTTGTCTTAGCCTTCTTAGACAAGAGTTTGACATCAAACTAGATGACAGTGAACGCTTGGCCAAACGCAAAAATTTGGACATAAATCTAGATAGCGAATACATTAATGAGCATTTAGACAAACTTTTTGAGACATGCTTGGAACGAGCGCCCGCTGGTTCCACTAGCCAATTGGCTAATCGAAAAAGCGAGCTGGCTCTCAAAATCCTTGAATCAATGGCCATGTATGCAAACGAAATCGACCAGTTTGACCAAGTCAGACCAAACATTTTAAATTTGCTAAACAAATCTTACTTTGAAAAAGTGATCAAGTTGTTTAAATCAAATGCGGACTTTGTCCTAAAAGTGGCGCGCATGATTATTGACATACTTGGAAGAGTAAATAAATTATTAAACTTTTGTCTTAATTTTTTTGATTAATTTTTCTAAGGCTTTGCATAACAATTTAAGTGTTATTAACCCCTTGTTGCAAATATTGGAGTTTGGTTTCAGGAATTCAAGTAACCAGATAAAGTCTCAGACTTATGAGTGCTGGAAAATGCTGATCAACAACTTTGCTTTGGACAGAGAGTTTTTTTTAAAGCCCAAAAAATTTAGTCTTATCCTGATGCCTTTGCTGAACAAATGCAAGACTTACAAAGATGAGTCTGTGTGCAAATCCAAGCTTTTGTCTTGGATGTGCCTGATTGAGAATTTGGCCGATCAGTTGCCAAAATATTCATACAAAGTCTTGATACCTTTTTTTAATTACAGCTTTGGATTGAATAATTTAATGATTGAAAATGGATTATACAATTGTAAGTTGATTTGAAAAACTAGATTTTCTACTTTGCTTATTATGTCTTATTTGAATTCTAACAAAGCTTTCTATTTTATAAATTAAATTCAGATACCTTAAATTTTTTTTCTAATTTGAAAATCAAGATTTTAAGTATCTAGTATTGATTTGAATTAGGAAATTTTTAAATGTCAAGTATGAGCCTTTTTTTTCAGAACATTTACTTAATTCACTTGATTTAAATTACTTTTTTTTTTGATGATATTTTTGATGAATTATTTTTTGTTGTCACTCAATTTGTTTAACAAAAGAATTTAAGAGAACAAAATTTCTCATGCAAAATTAAACTTTATTAGACATAGATTTTCTTTCAAATAATCTAAAGCTTAATTGTTGAATTTTTTATTTTTGATCAAGATGATGAAGACGATGGTGATCGTGAGGAAAAATTGAAAAAAATTTTAGGCACCAAACTTGAATGCGAACACGAGTTTAAATCTATGGTTCAAATCGGTTCCGAAGTGTTGGTTTCGTTGATTTTTGATGATCAATTAAAAAATCAAAGTGAACAATTTTTAAGAAAATTAGAATTTGGTAATTTGAAATTTAAATAAATTAAAAAAAAAAATAATTATTGTATTTAATAAGCCAAAAAAAGTGCTGATTACAGTCAGAATAATTTACTGAACGATTACGGCACATGGATTTTGTTGATGAAATATTTTTTTGACATTTTTATGAGCAATAAATCAAATCAGAGCAATGACGGAGCATTCATTTTGGGCACTTGGAAACATTTATCTTTTCTCATACAGTTTAAAAGTTTTGCCGAGTCTGTTGATGATGACATGATTGTCGAAAGTCAATTTAATCAATCTAGCACTAAACAAGTTGATATTGATTCCAGTATGTTATCAAAATATCAAGAATTCTTTGTCACCAATTCACTTGATTTTGTCAACAATTTTATTGTTAACAGCAAAAATAGTGAAAATGTAAAAATTAATAAAAATTATTTAAGTATTTAAAAAATTTAATTTTTTTAAGAAATTTATTTCATCGATGGCAAGGCTTGTATTGTACCACGTTAAGGACAATTATGAAAATCATTATGCTGATAAAAATGATATTAAGTCAAATCTGTTAAAGCTGCTAAAAAAATGTTCAAATTTGATTTTGACAAATGACGAAAGTGATTTGAACCTGTATCTTTTTGAATTGAGGCTTATGTTCGAATTAATGGAACATCATACAGAAATTGCTGATTTGTATCAATGGATTCAATTGACTACAAAATTCTATGAATATTTAAAGTCAACCAAAAACAAAACAAATAAATTAAATGTATTCTTTTAATTTTTGAATCTTATGTTTAAAAAATAATTTTTTAATTTTTAGCTGAGTGAACAAAATCTTGATTTTATCACAAACTGTATTATGTTTCCTTTTAGTCATTTCAAAATTCTCGATATTCAAGAAGTAAGTTTAAATTTTTCGTTGTCTCTTAAAAAATTAATCAATAAAATATAAAATTATGAAAATTAAGAATTTATTTCGAAAAAGAGCAATCCATTAAAACCAAAATATTAAAAAAAGTTAAATTAATATCATTTTACTTCGATCTAAAGGCATCTTGAAGTTGATAATCAATTCAAAAAGCTAATCCTTAGATATTAAACTTAATCTTTGATTCAATTTAAATAATTGCAATTCAACATGCTTTACATGCAATGTAGATTTAGAAAATAAAAAAAAAAGTTGAAAAAACATTTTCTCAGTCCATTGATAATCGATTTTAATATTTAAATGTATTAACTGATTTTTTGTAAAGATTATTTGAGATATTTTATTTAAAAATTATTTGTGTTTAGCATTCACAATTAAATTTAAAAAAGAAATTAAAAAAAAATTCAAAATAAGTTATAAAATGTAAACAAAACTTAAAAAAAAATCAGTTAACTAAATTGAAAATCGATTTTATCATAGGATTGAGAAAATGTTTTTACAATTTTTTTTTATTTTCTAAATCTACATTGCATGTAAAGCATATTACATTAAATTTATTAAATCTCTAATTTTTTTTATTTAATTTTATTCAAATCAAACTTTTAATCCATCATTTTAAAATTGAAATACATTTTCATTCAGTTGTATAATTTTTAAATTTTATTAAGAGAAAATATTAGTCTTTTTGTCTACATGAACTGATTGCTAAAGATTTGTTAAAAAGAATCTCATAAAATTAATGGCATTATATTTTTTTAGATTTCTAAAGATCGTAATTATTTATAAAATTTATTTATTTTAATAAAAATTGAAATCAGTAAAATATCGGGGTTGTGAAGTTCGTTTCAATTCGATCTTTTCAATTGAGAAAAACTTGAATAACTTTTTTACTAAAAGAGATAATTTAGTTCAATAAAATGCTTAATTATAAGCAAATTTGCTTAATTCAGTAAAATAAGTCTGCAAAATACTCTGCAAATTTATGCATTTTGCACGCCATTAAAAAGTATTCAAATCAATTGTGCACTTACTTTGCAGGGTTTTTGCAGACACATATTTTCGGATTAAGCAAAGTTGCTTAAACATTAAGCATTTTACAGAACTAAATTTTTCCTTATAGTAAAAAATGTATTCAAGTTTTTCTGAATTGAAAAGATCGAATTGAAACGAACTTCACAACCCCTAAAATATCAAATTTTGTGACAATTTAGCCACAATTTTGGTAAATTAGTATTTTTAGATTGATTTTTTTTATTTTTAAAATTAATTTCTTTCAAAATTTTAATTGAAATCCTGAAAATAAAAATTTTTAATTGTTATGGAATGTTTCAAAAAAAGACTTCTGCTTAGGCTCTATGTACTCACAATTATTTGTGTAAATTTTTAAATAAAAATTTATTCAAGAATGTTGAAATTATCAGAAATGTCAAATTCAGTACAAATTTGACAGAAATATTTTTTTCAATTTCCTTTTTTAAATAAATCAAACAAATAATCAAATTAAATACCATTTATGGTTTTTTGGTCCATGAAAATATTTAATTATTAAACTTAAATATTTAATTTTAAATTATTAAGTATTTAATTTTAATTATTAAACTTTCACCATGACGTTTTAGTTGATTCTTAGCAATTTTTTGAGCCAAAAAAAGCTGTTTTGGTGGTATAATCAAAATTTATTTTTGAATTAGATATTTAGAATATTATGGCTTGAATGTTGATAAAAATCTGAGTTTTGTAATCTGGTTTCTGAGTAAAAAGACTTGGTATGCAAAAAATAAAGGGTTAAAATTGCTTTTCTTTTTCTTTTTGATAATTTTATTTTTCCACCTAAACAAATTATAAATTTTAAAATAGTAAATTTTTTTGTCTTTTAATAGTAAGTTTTCATTAAAAGCAATTAAAATATTTAAACCTATTAAAGTTAAATAAAAAGGCACATTTTAAAATTTTAATTATGAAAATAAGTAATTGCTTTGGAAAAAAAACTATTTTTCTTTTTTATCAAAAAAAATATTACAATTTATATTTTGATTTTTTGATCTGGGTCTCAACCTCAATTAATTAAAAATAAAAAAAATTTTAAATTACTTTATTAAATCGATCTTTCGAAATATTTCTAAATTAAACTCAAAAAAAAAAATTACAAAATTTTAATTAATTATCAATTAAAATTCATTCTCATTTTCTAATTCTAATTTCTTAAAAAAATTCTTAAAAGAGTGACATAAAGCTAGCTTTGAGCTGCTGTTCGAACATAGCCAAGCAATTCTCAGCTTTGGTAAAGCAAAATCGAATCAGTGTGGATAACAGCGATGGCATATCACCAAACAACTGGTGCTGCAGCCTTTTCCAGACATTAATCCAGCACTGTAAAAAAACATGCGAGTTTAGCTTGACACACAACCTGAGCAAATACTGGCACGAGCTTTACGAGAGCTGCAACCAGCCAGCAAGTCAAGCGCCCCAACTTCCCACCATCTACATGATCGAAAACACTCTAAAAATACTCCAGCTACAAAGCCAATTCAGTCTGAGCTTGCTGCAGAATGTGTTCGAGTTCGAACCATTCAGCGAATCATCCAGCCAAACCGGCGAACCACTTGGCACCTTTATTTCACCAAAGCGAAGTCCGAGCAGCTTTCCAGTCGATCTAATCGACTTTGTCAACCAACAAATTAAGCTTTTCTACTCATTCATCAAGTGTCAGACTAGCCATCTGTCAGGTGCCAAGCTAAGCGAAGACCAGCTCGATTCTGAGCTCACAAAAGAGCAAAACTTGGAAATAACCGATTCCAAAGTGGACAAAGAAAGCAAAGTACCTGCTCATGTATTCACCGCCTTAATCGAACAACTGAGCTGTTTGTTCACACGGACAAAAAACCACTCGACCCTAAACGACCTGCTGGTCTCCTTTGCCCACTCTATCGAGTCTTTGGCCGAGCTAAATTGGCTGAGCAAGCAAGAAACAGCGCCCAAGACCCACACTGTCCACTCTCACCTCAACTCTCACTTCAAATACTCAAGCGAAAAAGCTTCCATTCAATTCCACTCCAGCCGAAAGTCAAGCGATTTATTTGACACATTTTCTCTACAAATTTCCACACTGGTCCAGACAACATTGGTAAAAATCTACTCAGCCCACGAGTTCGACTCCACTCTGCTCGACAAATTCGAGCCCATATTTTTCTCATTTTTGTCCTACACCACCAAACCGGGCCTCAGACAAAAAATCCTCCAAGCATGGAACGCCACATTTGGCAAGTCAACTCTCCAATCTCTCAACTACACCAAGCGGCTTGAAAGCTTGTTTCTGGACATCAAAGAAGAAATGGTGCAGAAAAAGACCGCCTCAAGTGTTGTTCT
This sequence comes from Brachionus asplanchnoidis, assembly GCA_025491095.1. NCBI lineage: Eukaryota > Metazoa > Rotifera > Eurotatoria > Ploima > Brachionidae > Brachionus > Brachionus asplanchnoidis. The sequence goes on from JAILYF010000019.1 coordinate 3,045,287, forward strand.
GTCATTGCCCGGCTTTAAGCCACTCGATCTGCTCAGCACAAACAACACAACCAGCACTTTTATGCTACAAGAGGCCGAGATCAATGAAGAAAAGGAGAACACGCCAGAACATCTAAAAACCGAGTCAAACTCGTCCATATCCATAGCCCATTTTGTGTTCTCTCCAGCAGGACGCAACTCTTTTTTCAAGCAGCAGCAGCAGCAGTCGGCCTCGGCATCCAAGGCAGTGCGCACACCGGAAAACAAAGGCACCAGGTCTTCGCCGCGCTCGCTCAGACACAACTCAAAGCGCAAGCTGGACCTGGGCGGCCTGATAGATCAGCAGCCTGATAAAGACTTTGTGGCCATCAGTAAGCCGGAGTTGAAGAGCAGACGCAGTCTGAGCCTAAGGTCCAAGCAGCCATTGACCGAGCACCAGAAGGAGACGCGCAAAAATAAATCCTTTGTGCCCATGGAAGTGCAGCCAGTGGATGTTGACAGTCAGCTGAGCTGCAGCGTCATGGACGAGGACACCAGCACTCAGACAAATGATCAGCCGCCTGCCCAAAAAATGAACGATCAGACGGCCATGGCCATTTTTCAGTACAAGTCTTTGGCAAGCGAGCTGCCAAGTGAGCCAGTGCTCAAGTTTCACAGCAAGATCAACCCGAGCAAGGAAATAGAAGCGATTGAGGTGAAGAGTGGTGAGAGCGTGGTGGAGCATGTGGAAAAATTGGGCGATTGTTTGATAGATAGAATTGAAAAGTTGAGCAAAAAGAAGAGTAATATTGAAATGCTTAGATTGAGGAGTAGGCTGCTGAAAAAGTCGAAAAAAATTGCCAAAAATTCCAAACAAGCTAGAAAAAATCTTTTGAAATACAGAAATTTGTATATGAGGGGATCGTTTGGTGACTTGGGCATCAAACAGTCCGAGCAGACCACGCAAATATTGGAAAAACAGGAAAAAACTATAGCCCTTGACGAAGAGAAGAGTGGTGATGTTTCCATGAATGAATCGACCAGAAATACTGACGACGAAGATGAGCAACCATTGTCCATTTTGATCGAGAAGAAAAAGTTAGAAGAAAACTTGGAAAAAGTACCAGAAGAGGCCCCGATTCCCAAACCGATATTGAACTCTGTTGCTGAAGATCAAGTGACAGAGACAGATAAGGCATCGGTGGCAAAACATACCACAGAGGACCTACTACACAAATTGAACAACACACCTACCACTAGTATATTGAAGAAAAAAATGATGATTCAATCCGAGCCAGTAATACCATTTGATTTGGACACGCCAGGCAAGCGCCGTGTTAGTTTCTGCGAATCTGTTCGTATTGAAGAAATTGAGCCCAATTTTAAAAAGTCAATTTTTAGGTCTACACCTAGAATTCAAAACAAAGCCAAAATAGTTCTGTCTCCTTACTTTGGAAACAAAAATCCAGTCCAAAATGTGCCAAGTCCAAATAATCTGGCTAGTTCAAGCCTCATAATTCCGAGCACTGCCGAGGCTGCAAAACCAGTCCTGAGCCAGTCGGCACCAACTACCCCAAATTCAAAATCTGCCCCCAGTGTCCAAAATTCACCCAGTTCAGCCTCATTTTTGGACTTTATCTCCACTAACCGGGTCATGAGTCAACGCTCCAGCATGATACAACAACAAATGCAGTCAAAAACCGAATCACCAATAGCCCAGAGCAAAATTGGCCTGTCCAATACATTACCTGTGTCAACACCGACCTACGAGTCGCCCAAATCTACTAACAAGACTATAACTCTAATGGAGGGAATTAGTGACTATAAAATATGCGACAAGCTCCGAGCGTCCAAATTGTCAATAGATTTAGTCTTTGAAAAAGTGGACACTAGTTTGTACATGCAAAAATTAGGCTCACTCAAATACTTTAAGTATAAGAATATTTTGACAGTGGGAGACTTTTGTTCCTTGAATCCTAATGAAGTAAACGCATTGCCATTAAAGTGTCCCAAATACGACAATTTTATTAGTTTGGTGAAGAACTTTGAGGAAAATAGCAGTGATTTGTTTGCCAAAGATGATAAAAAACCAGTCACTATGGGATCGATGGAAGAGGAGATGGAAAAATTGGAAAAAATGGAAGAGGTTGCCACGCTGGACATTAGTATTGAGTGTGTTGGCGAACGGGCCAAAATGGAAGTTGAACAAGGCAAAGAAAGAGTTGATTATTATGATAAATTTGTATCGATGTTTAGTTCATTTAAGAATGAAATGAAATCGCTGCTCCAGTGTGGTCAGCTTGGTGCATTGAGTGTTCAGGAATTGCTGGACTTGAGCCGCAAAATGGATCAAAGTAGACGCATGATGGATGATTTGCACACATCTGGTCAAGAAATGATTCGAGCTGCTGTTGAATCCAAACTAGCTAAGGAATAAAATATTTTAAAGCTTAAAAACTGTATTTTAAATTAGATTAATTGTAAAATATTTTATCTTTTAAATGATTTTTTTATAATTATTTTTTTGTTTGATAAATGAAAATTTTACAAGACTGGGCAGGGATATCAATTGATTTGACGCAAAGAATGAAATACTGATAATTTTGATTAAATAAAATTTTATTTTATAGATTTTTTTTTTGATTGAATTATTTTTGTTTTTAAAATTATTTTAAAATTTAATGTCAAAAAACCACACATAATATAAATGTGATAAAAAATAACATTGCATAACATTTTTCAATGCTAAAAATAAAAATCCTGAGAACAAAATTAATTTAATTTTTGGTGATAAATTTCTAATTTTACGAGTAATTTTCGTTCCTTATTTAAAAAATAGTAAAAGTAAAAATAATAGTTCTGGCGATGAAATTAATTAATTAAAAAAACAACTTTGATATCTAAAACTTTATCATAGAACTTTTTAAACACTTTTTGGTCAACGTATATTTTTATTGCATTAGGAACAAGAATTTGAATTCATAATCGTCTATAATTATCTGTAATTAGCTAATTTTAGAAGGTACTAGAAGCTTTAAAAAAAATTAAACTCAAATCATCAATTGGATAATTTTTATTGGCAAATTGAAGTTTGAAATCAAGATCAAACGATCAAAATATAAAATGTAATATTCTTTTTTAATAAAAGAGAAAAAATAGTTTTTTCCCCTTGCAATTACTTAACATGCTATGTCAAGTTTATTTTTATATATAAAATTTTAAAATATCCTTTTTTTTTAGCTTAAATAGGTTTAATTTTTTTAATTGATTTGAATGCCTAAGACAAAAAAATTTAATCTTTTAAAATTTAAATTTTGCTTAAGTAAAAAAATTAAATTATTTTAGTTTGAATGAATGAAATAAAAGTTTGAATATGAATTTCTAAATTAACTTTACCTGAATTATTTAAATTATTGATTGTTTTTGTTAAATAAATTAGAGGACAATCATTTAAATGTGTATTTGTTAATGAACCATGATTAGACATAACATGTCTAGTAATGTTTAGTATTTATATTTTCAAAATTATCAAAATTATTAGATTAATTGAGTTATGAAATTTTAAACGATCCTAAAATTTGATTTGAAACTTCAATTTGCCTTTTTATTAGAAATTTTTATAATATTTATTTTTAAAAAAATGCAAATTTCATTGAATTTAATATTCTTTTCAAATTTTCTTTTTGAAAAAATCTAATTAGATCACTTTTAATTTAAAAATTAAAAGTTATTTATATGTTATTTTTTAGATAATTTTTAAATTTTATCTTTCGCTCAAAATTAATTATTAAATTATTTTTTTTTATTTGTCATATGTCTGATATCAGCACTATAGATCACTAAATTTTGTGAACTAAAATTCTGTGCATTTTTTTAAGCAATAGTGCACGAAAATAGGTGAACAGAAAATTATGTGATCTTCTCAGTGCACATAATTAATCTATTTATTTTATTCAAATTTGAGCAACAATGAACTAGACTATGTCCACCAATTTCGAAAGAATTTCGAATGACTTTTAAACACAAAAATTTTTTGATGAACTAAAAAAAATAATTAAATTAATAAAATATTTATTAAACGCAGTAATTTTAATTTTTCCCAAGTAAAAAATATCTGACTAAAAAATCGTTAAAGTCAAAGAGAAAAATTTTAAATTTTAAATTGATTCATAAACTAGAATCTTTTCTGAATTCTTGGGGCGACCCATTTTAGTTAAAAAAATTGATCATTCTTTAATAGTGACTGTAAAGCCAATAAGTGAGCACAATTAACGAAATATCTGCAATTACACTGAAATTTTCATTCATTCAAGGTTAATCAACAGGCTAGTGCCCTTATCTTTTTCAAAACTGATTAACACTTCGTTTATTTAATTACTTAAAAATAAAAATACAATATATCCTTTTGTAGAAAAAATTCAATTTTACATTAAAAAAATAATAATAATAATAATATAATATCAAAAATAATTTCATTTAAATTTTAAATTTTTGTAAAATAAATCAAATTTATCGATTAACTTACTCAATCTTTTGAAAATTAAGTTAATTATTATTAAATACTGACATCTTAAAGTGATTATAAGAGTTAATTTGATTTTTTCAATTACAAAATTGTTATTTAATTGTGGAAAAAAATAAGCAAATTTTACACCAAAGTTTGATTTAGCACCATTTTGAACGAATTTATCCGAATTCCGTAAATTCCATTTTAAATTTCTTGAATGATTTGTTTGAATACTCTATTACTCTATTATTTGTAACAAACATACAGAATGTTTTGGCCCAATTTATGTCTGGCTTGTTGAAGTTACACGAGTAAAGGGTAAAGTCAAATAAAAATCTGGGAAACTCATACGAAAAGAATTTTTTTTGCCCAACCGAGAAAATTATAAAAACGACTTTTATTTCTGGGAAAGTCATACAAAAAATTCTTAAATCTGGTAAAGTCATATAATACTCAGGTAAAGTCAAACAAAAAAAATTTATTTTTTAATAAAAAATTTATTGATTATTAATTATATTTCGGATAAAAAAGTGACACAGAAATAAACGAATACAAAAAAACTTTAATCTTTTTTTAAAAAAAAAACTTAGCTAAGCTTTATCTTCCTACTTTCTCTTTTATTTACAGTCATCTCGCAATTAAGTCCTCCATGTGTTCTACAAAAGAATTGGGATATATTTAAAAATATTATGTACAGTCCCGTTCTGTTCACTTGTTTTTACCAAAATTTAGTAATTTTACGTAAATTTACGCAAATTAACGTAAAATTACGTAAAATTACGTAAATTGACAAATGTAAAAAATGGTAATTTTACGGAAAATTACGTAAATTTACGTAAATTTGCGTAAAATAAAAAAGGGACAAAAAAGTTATGATTTTTTGAAAAAAAGGTTGCAATTCTGCTTTTTCATCGACTTTCTACTTTTTACCATGTAAATAAAAATTTACGTAAATTTACGTAAAATTTAGTAAATTTTTTTATTTTTTAATGTAAAATTGTGTAAATCTACGTAAATTTTTAACTTTTTTTAGGATTTCAGGAAAAAAACGTATATTTTTTAATTTTTATTTAAATATTTACAAATTTAATTGGAATAAAGTTTTAGAAAGAATAGTTAAATTTAGTTTGTTTTTTTTTGAGCTCTTGTCCATCTTAAAGCTATTAGCTGCCTTCTCCCAAGCTTCTTTAAACGTCGAGTTTTTTGGCACATATTTTTGTAATTCGTCTTTTTATAATTGTTCTAAATTTCAATTCTGAACTTTAAAAAATAAAATTACTTTTTATCTCGAGCATACTATTAGGATAGGTTTTCTGGTAATTTCCCAAAGTTTGACCAGTATCGTCCTTAAATCTTTTAGTAATTAAGCCTCTTAATGAGTTAGTAAAATCTTTATTGCTCGCTTTGAAGAAAAAAATTAAGATAAAAGTTTATTTATTATTCAAATACATTTACTTATAGAATCATTTCCAACAAAATTCTGATCCTCAAAGTCACTATTATCATCACTTGATTATGAACTCGAACTTTTATTTTTTTCTAAGGAGCTGTTTTCAACTATAACATTTTTAAATTTCTCTATTTTGGCTCATAATCTCTTTTATGCTTGAGTTCAAATTTTGCAAATTTTCATTTAATTGCAATCAGACATTGGAAGTCGAAAAAAATCCATTTTCGAGTTTCGAGTTCGAGTGTCGCACTCGAACCCGAAACTCGAATGTGAAATTCGATTTTTTTCGAATTCCAAACTCGAAACTCGAATGTGAAACTCGATTTTGTCAACTAGAAATTGAAGTTAAAACTTTTTTTATGTTGAAATATTTTGCAGAAATATTTTTTCATTTGAAATATTTTGGTTTATTTATTTTATTTATAAAATAAACTCCACACCATTGGTGATCTCAATAAAATATAAAATATCAATAATTTAATTAAATAAAAAGAAATATTCTAAATTATAAAAAGCTTATGATTAGCAAAATGTCTAGTTAATTTTAAAATTTAGCATTTAATTAAATTTTAAATAAAGAACTTTTTTTATTTAATTAATTTCAAACAAAATACCATTTTTTTTATTATATTCAGTTAAATTGAAAAATTATGAATACTCGTGCCAGAACTAGAAATGATTTAGCAACACATGATAACGACGAACCAAATTCCATGCCAAATTATCAAACAACAGTAGAATAAACTAAAAGAGCACATTCGACTTTACGAAAAGAAAAACGTACCCAACAAAATTTGGACCAAGCCAGAGCCTTTGCCATTAATCAGTTGAATAATGAAATAGCGCTCTCTTCTACATCTGCATAGGCAACATCTAACTCTTGGTCTATACTGGTTACATCGAGTAACGAACAATCAAGAATTTCTAGTCAAGCTTTAGTCACTATTTTAGATCCTTCAGAATATTATTTTGAAGACGCAAAAAGTGTTTTGGATGACATGTTGAGAGAAGCCAGAGTCGGGAAATTTCCAAAAAAAAAATTTACAAACAATGGGAAAGTACATGATTATACTTCTTACTTAATTTTTACCAAGCCGATATTAGTAACTAATACCAAAAAACAAAAAGTTGATTTTGCGTGCATTTTTTGTGGTGTAAATACAAAAGGTTATCTGGGTGCAACATCAAATACGTTAACTCATTTAGAGAGACACAGTAATATTCCCGACTTGATGGAATGGATGAAAAAATATAAATTGTATTCGAATTCACGTGAAATTATAATTGATGATTTTACTATGAGACTCGTTAAATATTTCATCGCTTCGAACTCAGCGATCGCTGGACTGGATTATAAGCACTTTAGAAATCTATTCAACAACTCAAAGCATAAAATTCCGTGCTCAAAGACGTTTAACGATAAAGTTTTACCAGAGGTTTTCAATTTGTTAAATGAGCGGATAGCTTTAAAATTGAACAATGCCAAAAGCATTTGCCTAATTAGTGATATCTGGACGAATCCACAAATGCTAGATTTTTTAAGATTGGCAGCTAATTTAACTAATGAACTTCTTGAAAAAGAGGTCATAGTAATTGGAATGTGTCAAATGAATGGAAGTCATTGCGCCGAAGATATTAAGGCAGCAACTGAACGCATAGTTAATAGTTTCGAATTCGATAAATCATTGATCGAAGGTAAGTATTTAATTTTTAGATTCATAATTATTTAATAAAAACTAAGATTTATGAATATTTTATTTGGTAACAAATCTATATTAGTAAATTATTTTTATGGTTCAAAAGGCACTTTCTTCAAAAAGTGATTATTTAGCCTTGATTCAAGAATTTTCTTTAAAATTTTTCTATTTGAAAGCAAACTAAATTATTAAAATTCTAAATTTTGATAAGAAAAAATTTGTAATTAATTTTATTATTAATTAATAGGATGTTCAACTGATGAAGCAAGTGCATACGTGCATCTATTTAAACCGAGGTACATAACTGTGGATGAAGAAGAAAATCATGATCAAGAACAAACAATTTTACAAGAAGACGAGGTTTATGAGTATTCAGAGTTTGAAGAGTCTGAAGAGTACGATGAGTTCGATTCAGAAGGTCATTTAGAACAAATAAGAACCGTGGAAGAAGAGCGAAATCAATTTGAAATAGAAATTGTTGAAGTCATCAATTACTTTGAACAGAAGACTTACGAAAATCCTGTTCAAGTAGCTGAACCGACGAATCTCGACCTCGGCGAAATCAATGATTTAGATGAAAATGAAGAAGCGAGCGAATTCGAAACAGGATACAGTTTTGAATCATCAAAAGATCTAAATTTAGTTATTGGGTCTAATGAAATACCAAGGTTTTCTTGCGCATGTCACAAGAACAACATAGCAGTTCGAATGGCTATAAAAAAATGCCGACTATTTTCAAATTTGTTAGTTAATCTTTCAAAATACGCGGCTCGAAATAAAAACTCTGTTAAAGCATCGAAGTTTTTTATGAAAGAAAAAGCAAAATTACGTATTGAGAATAAAACTCGTTGGTCATCTTCGTTTCTTTTACTAGAATCGTTTCATAAAGCAATGTTGAGAAATGCATTTCCTCCAAACGATTCATGTCCAGTTGATTTAGTCACCATTGAGACTTATTTGCAAATTTTTTCACCAGCGTTCCAACTCAACCTAATCATGCAAAAGTCGAAATCGACTATAGGAAACGTGTTACCAACTTTAATGATTACTATTTCCAGATGGAACCGTATGATATTAACTGGTAATTATCGCAAATTGGCCGACAACTTAATTTCGGCCTTTAAATTCAAATTCAAAGACGAGATTAATTCTTCTCTATATTGCGTTGCCTCGTTATTGAATATTTCAAAATTAAGAGTATGGATTAGATGACCCGATTGTACCGATTTAAAAACAAAGGGACTTGATAATTTGACCAAAGTCGCCAAATTATATTTGGAAAAGAGGCAAAAAAAGAACTTTGAACAATCATGATTTGAATCGAATTCAAACGTCAACTTCAACCATTGATTCAATTACAGCGTTTGAGAGAGATGATGATTATCATAGTGAGACAGAGATGTCCAAAGAATTAGATAATTACGAACTCGAACGCCAGAAAATATATTTTATAAAGAACGTTTTAGATAATAGAAGGCTAAAAGATAAATCAACAGCAAAATTTTGGGCAGAAGATAATCAAATGTCTCATTTGTCTACTCTGGCAATGGTTTTATTGAACATTCCTTCAAGTTCGAGTTATATCGAGAGGTTTTATAGCATTTGTGGTGTTGTTTTTAAAAAAAAACTGGTAACATGGCGGCAGAAACAATAATTCAACGGTCATTGCTGAAAGCAAATATAAAGATTTTAAATGAAATAAACATTAGCAAGTGAATTTCTTTAAAAAAAATTTTAAGTAATAAGTTTTATTTGATAATTATTTAAATATAAAAATATTCAATATATATTATAAAATTTTATTTTTTATTCTCAAACAAATAGCTTATTTTATTAAAAAAAATTTGCGAAATAAAATGTTTTTGCATCTACATTTAAGCTAGATTTTGAAAAAATCGAGTTTCACATTCGAGTTACGAGTTTGGAATTCGAAAAAAATCGAATTTCACATTCGAGTTTCGGGTTCGAGTGCGACACTCGAACTCGAAACTCGAAAATGGATTTTTATTGACTTCCAATGTCTGATTGCAATAAGGCTCTATCAAGCGGGACAGTTCCTAAATTTCCTTTTAGTTTGCCTGTCTTAAAAATAAATTAAATAAAGAGATGATATATAATAAACCTTAAAATATAAATCTTTACTTTATTTTTAGGTACTAAGAAAATTTTATTTGATTGTATAGAAGCCTCGACAATTAAATGATTATTTTCGATTTCGTGTACAAATTTTACCATAGCACCTTTAACAAACTTAAAAAAATAAGATAAAAAACTTCATTTTACTCTCCTGAAAAATGGGTAGCCATTTAATCACACAGTATTTTACTGCTGTTGAGTTTTAAATAAAATTAATTAATTTTTTCAATTCAGGGTGGTACCATTCACCATTTTTCAGAAGCAGTACAGTATTTTAGAATCCAACTTCTTGTGTGTCTGTAGGCTCAATTATTTTTTCTAAAGAAATGCTCCCCGTAACTTGATGAAGATGATGAAATGGATGGTTATTATTCGGAATAAAATATTCAATTGCTACCATTTTAACATCTTCATCCTTCATTTTTTTTTTTACGGCAAACTCAACATCGGATTCGGCTTCTGACGCCTCGCTCACTACTTTTTTTTTTGAATTTTTTCTTTTCGAAGCCATAATTTTTTTTGACTAAATTTTTTTTAAATCTAAGAAAGTTGTTTTAAACTAAAGATCTCTTATTTAAACATGAAAACAGCTGTTGAATTAGGAGTTACAGTGTTTTTTTTTGATCAGTTAAAAGCTCAGCAATTTCATTCTCTTATTTAATTTCATTTTTCATCATTCATCTCGTTTTTGTAAATTTAAGCTTAATTCATATCCAATTGAATATGAATTAAGCTTAAATTTACAAAAACGAGATGAATTTTGCTGAGCTTTTAACTGATCAAAAAAAAACACTGTAACTCCTAATTCAACAGCTGTTTTCATTTTGAGACAAATGAAACAAATGTATAAAATCACGTTTTATAAAAAGTGATTTCTAATAAGTCTGTATAAAAGCTAACACATAGTGAAAAAGGATCAACTAAAGAAAAATGAAATTAAATAAAAATAATTGTAACTGTGAGGGGGGGGGTTTGTTAGTGTTAATTAATAAAACAATTTTATATTTTTATGACTAACTTTATTTAATATAATCTTGATTTATATAGTCTTGGTAGCGTCTTGGGGGGGGAGGGCTAGAGGGTCACATCCCTCCGCCGTTTGCTGTTGGCCCCCGCGCTTGTCGTCATTCCTGGCGTCTTGGGGGGGAGGGCTAGAGGGTCACATTCCTCCGCCGCATACTTTTGGTCCCCTCGCTCGTCGTCCAGGGGGTCGTCGTCGGGCAAGTTCTCGGGCCCGGAGAAATCCTCGTCGTCCTCCTTCCGCTGGGGAAGTCTTAGTTCGGCTTCCATTTTGCGGCGTCTCACCCCGCACACCCGATTAACTTCGAATTTGAGTCTTGAGCCATGAAAGACCATGCCCGTCCAGTCGAGCATGGCCTCATTATCTTCTAGGCGGGTGAGCGCCACAAATGCGTGTCCCGGCTCCATCCGGTTGTTCGACACGAGGTGGCATACCAATATTTGCGAGAGCCCTTCCTCGCGGGCCCTATCGTTGAGCCGGGTCTTTAACGAGTCCCGGCTATTTACTACACTTGGCACGTTTTTGATAATCAAGTCGTATATTAATTCCAAGATTTTTTTTTTTTTTTTTTTTTTTTTTTTTAAATTGCAAAAAATAAAATAAACAAGTAGTGTTTGTAACTTTAATTGTTAGAAAGAGAAAAGAAAATTTCTAGCTTGACTCGTGCTTCTTGCACAACTAAACACTCCTGGAATAGTGTAAATAATTTGTCTTGTTTCATTTGACTAAACTGTATTTTAACTGTCTAAACTGTGAGATGTGTTTAACTGTCTAAAAAAAAACTGTCTTAAAAAAAAAAAAAAAATCAACAACTTCAAAACTTGCAATTTCTGGACTAAATCCATAAAATAAATATTTGGACTTCCATTAAACGAAACAAATAAAAAATAAAAAAAAATAAATAAAATAAAAAAAATAGTTTGTGTAAAAAGGGTTAAATAGAGTTCTAGATTTTGGTGGTTAACTTGCCGTTAGACCCTTGCTCTTTTGTAAGCTTTTCCCCTTTTTTGTGTATCCGCTTGTGTGAGCCTAATGCTCCAGCTGTGCTCGTTACGAAATCACACTCATCGCACCTATAGTTTTCCTTCACTGCTCCTACTGGTCCTGTCGTTTTCTCTGGTGTACCGTACATGGTTTTTTCTAAGATCTCTTCTTCATTGTGTGGACTTTCAGGATTACTTTCCCCTTCCAAATTTTTCTGCTCAAGTGTTTCCAACTGTGGAATAATTACCGTTTCATCCTCAGGTGGATTTTCTTCTATGTTACTGTTCGCTTGTGCCTGCTGGTTTAGGTTCGTATTTTTTCATTTTCGATTTCAACAACCTCTGACCTAGTCTCTTCTCTTCCATCTTGTTCGCTTGCTGGTCTCACTTGGTTCTTCTTCTTCCTGTGGATGGCAATGATTTTCTTGTTTTCTCTCCATTCGCTACCTGAATCTGAACTGATACTTTCCATCATTTTAGCGTGATCTCTTGCCACGTAACGTGTCATCCTATTGTAGTGCACAATTTGTTTTTCTGTTTTCACGTCACGGACCTCAAAATTAACGTCACCCAAGATACTCGTGACTTCAAAAGGGCCTAGAAATTTCGGAACGAAACTTCTGACTTGTCCTACTTTTTGCCTATTGTTCGACAACATTACCAGATCGCCTACTTTAAACACTTGGTTGTTCCTCACCGCTTTTTCGTATTGCTTCTTTTGCTTTTGTTGCGCCTATTCGATGTTTTCTGAAACTTTTTTCTGGATTTCTTCGCGCGACGCTACTGGCTCACTAGTTTCAATTTGCAATTTTCTGTCGCACTTGCTCATCAGTGTTGTTCCAAAAATTATTTGATTTGGGCTATAACTTGTTGACTCGTGTGTAGCGTTATTATATGCAAACGTAACCTGGCCTAATATTTCGTCCCAGTCGTCGTGACTATCCGCCACGTATGAGCTCAACATTTGTTTAATTGTTTTGATGGTGCGTTCCGCCAAACCATTACACTGCGGGTGATATGCCGTAGTGCGTATTTTCTTGATTCCCTGCCCTCTGCAAAACTCGTCGAATTCTCTTGCTTCGAAATTCCGGCCCTGGTCGCTCAAAATCGCGAATGGCACCCCAAAAATTTCCAACGCTCTTCTTTTCACAAAACTAATGGTCTTGTCTGCTGTCGTCCTCTGAGTCTCACTTGTGATGCAATACTTTGACACATAATCAACTAGTAGAAAAAAATGTGTGTTTCCGGTTTTTGTTAATTTTAACGGTCCCGCTATGTCTATTCCCACTAGATCCCACGGAAATTGTACTTTAATTGTAATTAATGGACTCCTGTTCTGTACATTCTTTGGTTTAGTCAACTGGCATTTTTCACAACTCTTGCAATAATCATAAATTTCGGACTTCATCTGAGGCCAATAGTAACGACGGGAAATGGTTTTGTAGGTTTTTTCGTAACTAAGATGCCCTGCTGAAATCTCGTCATGGTATAACTGGCAAACCAACTTGCGTAGTTGTTTGGGAACTACGATGGAATTTTCTCCTTGAAAGTTCTTTAATTTTAAAACATCATTTTCTATAAATAAAAATTCCTTATTATTGTTCCAGTATGCTGAATTGTCTAAGTCTAAAAACTCTTTTGTATCGCCTGTTTTTACTCCTAACCTAACCACTGCGATTTCCCGGTCCTTGCCCTGTTCTTCTTCCCAGTCTACTTTCACATCCGTTTCCAGCTTGTTCACACACACCTGAGGTGGTCTCGATAACAAATCCGCTGTCTGATTTAAAGCTCCTGGATGATATACTATCTTGTAATTCAGTTCTTCCAATTTTAGCAATAACCTATAAAGACGTCCATTGGGCTCTTTGGCTTTTTCCAATGTGCTTAAAGGCTTATGGTCTGTGAAAAACTGAATCGGCCTCCCAAAAATATACGCATGGTAAACCTTGGACGCGTACACAATCGCTAACATTTCCTTTTCCGATGTTGAATAGTTCCTCTCGTGCTTGTTTAACAACCGGCTTGTATACGCAATTGGGTGAAAAATACCTTCAATCCGCTGTCCTAACACAGCGCCCAGTGCTAAATCCGATGCGTCAGTATAAATTTCGAACTCGCCTTTGAAATTTGGGTAAATCAAGATTGGTGCTTGAACAAGTAACTTTTTTAGCTCCTCATACGCTTTCTGGCATTCTTCTGACCAAATGAACGTAGACTTCGGCTTTATAAGCGCATATAGATTGGCAGCTACGTCACTGAACGAAGGAATGAACCTTCTGTAATACGAGATCATTCCCAAGAAACGTTTAACTTCGTCCTTGTTAGTTGGTGCTTTCATTTCCACAATAGCTCAAATCTTGCCGTAGTCTGGCCTGAGTCCTCGTTTGGTAATCTGGTACCCTAAGTAATTTACTGTATCCATGAACAGTTTGCACTTGCTCGGTTTGAGCTTCAGATTGGCTCCAATGAATCTTTTTAACACTTCCTCTAATCTGGCTACATGTGTTTTGAAGTCTTTTGCAAAAACAATGATGTCGTCAATGTACACGAGACAATATTTCCAACTAAGGCCTTGTAGTAGGTTGTCCATCGCCCGTTGGAACGTCGGAGGGGCATTGGTCAACCCAAACGGCATCACTCGGAACTGGTACAAGCGGTTATTGGCCGTAAATGCCGTCTTCTCTTTGTCCTCTTCATCCACTGGGATCTGCCAATATCCTGCTTCTAGATCCAAAGTCGTAAAATACACCGAACCACCTAGCATGTCCACCGTCTCGTCAATCCTCGGAAGTGGGTATGAGTCTTTTACTGTCACTTGATTCAACTTCCTAAAATCAATGCAAAAACGATATTCTTGCTTACCATCACCTTGAACCTTTTTCTTGACCAAAATTATCGGGCTTGACCACGGGCTTTTACTTTCCTCGATAATTTCTTTATCTAGCATTGACTTTATTTGTCTTCCAATCTCCTCTTGCGCTGCCTGCGGCATCCTGTATTGCTTCTGTTTAATTGGTTTCGCACCATTCGTGTCGATACCATGTTTCGCGACGTGAGTTGTCCCCACATCATACTCTGTCCATTTGAACGCTTTCTTGTACTTTGTAATCAACTCTTTTACTGATTTCTGCTGTTGATTCGTCAACTCTGGGTTTATTTGGATAGTATTCCAATTAATATCCCCATCCTCGTTTAAACTCTCTACTTCGGATTCTTCGTCTATCTCAACCTCTTCCCATACACCAACCTCTGCGCCTTCTTCCAACATAATGTCCCTTTCCGTAATGTTCATGACACTTACCTTTAGTCTTCCCTCACTGGAGACATTTCCTACACTTCGCGCCCAGATAACTTCCTGGTTTAAATTCTTCGATTTCTCTGGTCTCGGTTCGAACATTACTATTTTGTCTTTGGTCTTTACCTGGATCTCAACTAACATTTCTGTCTTAGGTTTAACAATCACGGAACTTCTCATTGTTCCCAAATTCTTATTTGTGATATCATTTTCGCCCGTCACTGGTTCTTCATATAAACAATTTATCTGGTGTCGAATTTGGTTATCACTTAAACTGATGATCTCTTTTTCGTAGTCAAAAATCGCCTTGAAACGCTTTAAAAAATCGACCCCTTAAATTGCTTTTTCCGTTATGGTTGTAAAAATAAATTCATGCTCTGCACTCCAACTGTTAATTCGCATTCTCACCGTTCCTCTTGCACAGGCTACTGCCTGGCAATTCAGAGCTGACTTGATGTTTACTTCCACGCGCTCTAGACCCAGGTCATTATACTCAGACTGTCCTGAAATTACCTTGTTTACTTTTTCTGCAAGATCTTTTGGCAACTTGCTTATATTAATAAATGACGCTGTTGCTCCACTATCCAGTAACATTGGAACACTAAATTCGCAGTTACCAACATTTACTGTTGTTTCCAATCTGGTACGTTTGGTTGCACGTGCTAGATCTAAGCTGAAAGACTCGCATTGCACAGTGTTAGCGGCTACTTCTGACTCATCTTCCACTTCAGCTTCGATCGTAAAAGCAGATGTCTTCGGCCTATTCTGGTTATAATTCTGTTTGTTATTATACACATTCTGGTTTTGATTTTGATGCATCCTGTGTTGATAATTTTGACTTTTCATTTGGTAATTTGGCGTCTGCTGCTGGTGCTTTCTCTCGTACTTCGTGTCTTTAGACTCACCCTTCTTTTCCGCGTCAAACATACGTCTCCTACACATTGCCCACTTGTGACCTGGTTTGTTGCAATAATTACAATTCCCCACAAACCTTCTGTTCTCGTACTGAGGCCTGGGAACCGCTTTATTGATCTCTATTTCTTGTTTAAACTGGCCTGGCAAAACTGACTTATAGTCGACTTGATTTTCAAAAATTACTATTAATTCTGACCATTTCTTGTCCGCTATCAATTCAAGGAAAGTTTTCGTTGTTTCCGGCACGCTTGACACTAGTCTCGCTTTTAACAATTTCGACTTTACTATCACATCTAAACCTGGTAGACCCTTGTCTACTAGTTTTTCTAAATCTCTTGCAAAACTTGCCAATGATTCGCCTGGATTAAGGATTCTACTGTAGAACAGGTTAAGGTAGTATTCGGTTGGTCTGAAACAGGTTTCCTTTAGTTTATCAAATATTTTCCTAATGTCTTTTCGTTCAGCTTCTTCCATACCATTAAATACTCTAAGTGCTTTACCTGACAAACAATATGCTATCACTGCTGCTTGCTGAATACTGTCCCAACCATACATGGCTGAATCATAACCGAAAGCTTTATAAAATTCGTCATAGTCCACGTTTTCACCGTCGTAGTTCAAATTACTTCCCATTCCTCGCTTTGCCATTTTCGTATCGGCTTAACACTACTAATATATTTCTTTTTTTTTCACAACTGTTTTTTTTTTTTTTTTTTTTTTTTTTTTTTTTTTTTTTTTTTTTCTGTCTATTTTTCCACTATTTATTTGGAGATTCAGAGCCTTTGCTAGAGGGTCACATAATATTTTACAGCAAAGAAAAAAAAGTTTTCAAACTGGGAAAAAAAAACAAATTTTTAATAGACAAATTTTATATCTTGCAAAAAGGAAAAAATATTCTACCAAAAAAAAAAGACGAGTATTGAAACTTTCTTATTCTAAAAGACAAGTTCCATCGATAACTGTAAAGATTTTAAAATTTTTATTCGTCGACTGTATCACATGGAAAAAAATCAAATTTTTTTTTTGACGTGTTCAAATTTGATTTGATTTATTTGTGTTGTAAGAAACCAAATTTTTTATCAAAAAAATTCTTTTGCTGCAGGAGTCTTTTAATCTTTGCTCATGAAGTCTTTTTTTTTTAAGAAAACAACTAATGAAATCAAATTGATTTTTTAAAATAGAATAGTCGTGAGCAATTTTTATTTCCAATATATTCGTCTAAATTTAAACTTTTCTCTTTTCTTTTAGTTTATTAAAAGGACCATTAAAAAAAATGGTAAAAAGTGTTTAAGAAAAGAAAGAAAAACTTTGATGGATAAAAATGTTATTAATTTCATTAAGGTAAGATAAAAAAAATCGTTTATTATTTCTATTTTTTTTTATCAAGAAAAAATCTTTGGAAAATTTCGGATATGTATCTTCTGTCGAATTAGCTTTTAAAATTGAAAAAGAGTTAGGAGTGAAAATTAGTAGTAGTAATATTCGAAGACATCGTTTTAAATTAGGTATCTTTAATCTATTTAAAAAACTCATAAAAAATATTTTAATAAATTAAAGGTTTAAGATACCGTCGTTTGCGAAAATCGCCATATTTAACAGACTCACATAAGCTGGAAAGAATTGTCTGTTGTCTTAAAAATAAAAATACCGATTTTTCAAGATACATTTTTGTAGATGAGACAACAATTAGAGTTTTTGAAAGGCCATTGTATCATGTTAGATATCCAACCAAGTATCCAAAATCATTACCATGTTCTTCAAAATTTGAAGCTAAATTAAATATTTGAGGAGGAATTTCAGTTCAAGGAGCTACAGAATTCGCAGTAAACAAGACATTTTTTTTATATATTTTTTATTTAATTATTAAAAGATTTTTAGTCAAAATATGGATTCTGAACTTTACAGGGAAATTTTGGCCGATTTATTTCTCCCTTTTGGGGCTTTGAGATATGATTTTAATTTTAAACTTCATCAAGACAATGACCCAAAACATACATCCACTGTATGCAAAATGTTTTTAGAGAGAAACGGGGTGCTTTGGGTAAAACAAAACGTTTTTTTTTATTTCTTTTTTTTTTAATTTTCTCAGGTTAAGTCTCCGTCAAAATCGCCTGATTTAAACCCTATAGAGATGATATGGAGTGAATTGAAAACTTATGTGAGGAAAAGAAATATAAAAACCATCGAAGAAGCTGTTGAGTCAATTCGATCTTTTCAAAAAAATTTAACCCCGGAACACTGTGTAAAATATATTTACAATTTAAAAAAAGTAAGTAATATTAATTGAGAGTAATATAATTAATATTTTGTAATAGACAATTAAGATTGTCATTGAAAATAATGGTGAATGGTCGAACCACTGAAATAATATTATTTTTAATTAAAACTTATTTGTAAATAATATACCATGAATTTGTTTTAAAAAATAGCGTAAAATTTGTATATTCATATATTTTTCAAATAAAAATTAAAAATAATTTTAATAAAAAATTAACTTTTTTCTAGATTATCCTAAAAAAGTTAAATATTTACGTAAATTTACTTAAAATTACGCAAATTTACACAATTTTACATTCAAAAATAAAAAAATTTACTAAATTTTACGTAAATTTTTATTTACATGGTAATAAGTAGAAAGTCGATGAAAAAGCAGAATTGTAACCTTTTTTTCAAAAAATCATAACTTTTTTGTCCCTTTTTGATTTTACGTAAATTTACGTAAATTTACGTAATTTTTCGTAATTTTTCGTAAAATTACCATTTTTCACATTTGTCAATTTACGTAAATTTTGGTAAAAACAAGTGAAAAGAACGGGACTGTATGTATTTAGGAAATCAGTTCTTCAGAAATTCGGGAATAAAAACAAATTGGGACTTAATCATGACGGGACATAATTGCGAGATGACTGTTTTTACAAATTTTGATTCCAAATTTAAACCATTGCATTTTTTTTGGGAACAATTTCCTTACCTTCACTAATATATTTCCATATCTTCACTAATATATTTCCATCGTCACTAATGAAATAAAGCTCCACTATATAATTTGGGGTTCATCTAATCAATCTTAAATATAAATCGATAGTTTATAGTAATAATCAATTATTTATTTTATTAAGCAAACGACAAACAAACAAAAAATAAGAAACAAATAATGAGAAATTATTAGAAATAATAAGAAAAATAAGCGACCAACAAACTTTTACATCCTAACAAGAGCCTTCATAGCTTTTTTAGGAGCACCACGCTTTCGTTTTTCTCCCATAGGCAAGTTCTTGATCTCGAGTGGAATGGTGTATAGCTTGAAATAACTAGCAACGCCGATGATGTGCTTGAAAATGTTCTTTTTGCCAAAGCTGGGACAACTACACTTACTGAAGCTCTTCCAACTTGTCTTCTTCAGCGCACTCTCATAGGTTGTAATATCGGCTGGTTGAAGCTCGTTCTTCTTTGAGAGACCAAAATAAAATAACATTAAATATTTGATTTCGTATAATTTCTCAATTTTAATTAGAAAATGTATTGAAAAATAATTTACCTTCATACCTTAGAATTCACGAAGACCATTTCCCAATGCCATTAAAAGCAACTAAAAGACCGAAGTTTTTTTCCTCGTAATTCTCAGAATTGGTTTGATGATGACGAATTTATTTAGATGAGGTTGAATTAATTAGAGTAGACTACGAAAAATATGAGGTTGCATTTAATTTATTAGTGTAGATATATATAATTATACTCAAAAGGAAATTTATTAGACGAAGAATAGATATTAATTAGATGACGAATAAAATAAACGGTTACTAAACGGGCCAAAAAGTAGCCCGCCTAAATAAACGGGCCAATGTCCGCCCGCTAAAATTTGGACGGTTTCATAGACCGCCCGTTTATTTTTAAACGGTTACTAAACGGGCCAAGGTACGCCCGCCAAAATTGGGACGGTTTCTTGGACCGCCCGTTTATTTTTAAACGGTTATTAAACGGGCCAAAAAGTAGCCCGTTTAAATAAACGGGCCAATGTCCACCCGCTAAAATTGCGACGGTTAATACGGTCACGGTCACGGTTTTAAAAATTTTTGGCCTGTTTACTGTCCGCTTGCACGGATACCAACACTAGAAATGATAGCATTTTTTTTTATCATAACGCAGCCAACCAAAATATGGCTACAGATACCTTTATCCATAAAAGATGAACAAGAACATTTTTTGCATTCAATACAACTACAGTCCTAATTTGTTATTTCTACATTATCAATATCTCCATTTTTATGTTTACACTTAGAAATATATAAATCATTTGAACCATTTGAATCACTTAACAATTCAAGTTTTTTTGATTTAATTACTCTTTCACAGTCTTTTAACAACATTTTACTAATTTTGGGAAATAAACATGGAGCTTTACGCATTTTTCATAAATACCCAACACTGGTAACATATCAAAAACTTGAATTATATATTTGAAAAATTAAAATTAAACGCTTGCAAAATACTTATAAAATTTGGAAATAAAACAAAATTTTTTGTTTGACTTTACCAGATTTAAGAAATTTTGTATGACTTTTCCGGAAAAAAAGTCGTTTTTATGATTTTCTCGGTTAGACAAAAAAAATTCGCTTCGTATGAGTTTCCCAGATTTTTATTTGACTTTAAACCTCACCCAAGTTACATCAGGATGCCATTGGTTCAAGAAAAATTTTAAACTTTTTGATTAGCTCATCAAGAGTTTTTCCAGACAAATAGAAAGTTGTGTCATCTGCGAACAATATGCATTTTAATTCTTTAATAAACCAAGGCAAGTTATTTATAAAAATATAAAAAAAATAAAGGACTCAGTACAGAACCTTGAGGAACTCTAAGTTTCAATTCTTTTGCTAAAGAATTTGTATTTTTTAGTTTTATAAATTGTTTTCTATTTGTAAAATAATTAATTATCAATGGAAGAATTATCAAAACTATAATGAAATAGCTTTAAAATGAGAAGATTAGAATCTACTAAGTCAAACGCTTTTCGAAAGTCAATGAAAAGCAAAAGGGTAATCAGCTTTATATCCCTTGCTACTTTTAGGTCAGAAACTAATTCATTAAGAGCAGTTTCACATGAATAGCCTTTCCGAAATCCTTGTTGGCTACAATAAAATATTATTTAACTCAAAAAAACTAGAAATTTGATTTGAAAGTAATTTTTCAAGGACTTTGGCAACTGGTGGTAAGATATAGATACCTCTAAACCCTCATTTTTATACAAAGGTGTTACTACATCAAATTTTCATTCATCTGGGACCACGTTTAATTGTAAACAAGTATTAAAAAAAAATGTAAAAAGTTGAGAGAAAAAGTTAGAATAAATTTTGAAGACTTTCGAAGGCATGCCTTAGATTCTTGGTGAACTCGAAGCTGAGAGATCTTCAAAACATTTTTTTACTTCAGATTCTGTACAGAAATAAAGCGAAAAATTAAAGTTCTTAAGAACATTAAGTCTTTTACGATCTTTAAATTGATTAAAAATTAATTGTGAACAGTCATCATCTTTTAATAAAGATTCTGATTTTAAGTAGGTAAAAAATTGTTAAACAAATTTGCTTTATAAATAATTTCGGTAATTATATCTTCACCATCAAGTAAATTGTCAGGGACATCATCTAAAGTAGCATCTTTCCTTAACTTAATTGAACTTTTGTAAAAGGTCTAAAAGTCTAAAATGAACAGTTTTACAATTGCAAAATTTTTGTGTGTTTAAAATTTTTTTAATGATTTTTAATTTGCGTTAAAAAGCTTTAGCGTGTGGGCAACATTTTTTTTTTATTTTGGTACTAGATTTTAAGATTTTGATTTTCAGAATTCTATTTGGAGAATTTTATTTTTGAAAAATATTAAAAAAATGAGTTAAATTAATAGGGTAAATATTATTTATTTAAATATTATTAGGGTAAAAAATATAACAAACTAAATATCGCTGAAATGTACAGCATTATTTGTAAATAATAATTTAAAGATTCGTTTTATATAATTAAAAAATTATTGATTGCAAATTTTGATCAAATCAATTTTTATCTCAAGTGTTTATTTGTTTATTAAAAATTATTTTATTTCAGATATTTTATAAATATTTTCGAATGACTTTTTATTCAAAAATTTTGAATTTATATACAAATATTCAAAATTACAAAATAAAATCTTTTTTCGTTAATAAAATTTTATTGAAAAAATTCAGCTTTATAATGGTGATTTAACATGAAACAAAAAATTTTTGACTAAATTCATACAGAGCTTTCAGTATAAAAAATGTTCTGCAAATTTATTTTTTAAATTTTGAATGTGACTTTGATATTATTTAAATTATCTTTAATTTATTTCCCAAAATTTTTGACGAAATAAATCCGTTCAATTAGAAAATAGAATTTTTAATTGAAATTTTAAGTGCAAAATTATTTTTTTAGTTTGCTGAAATTTAAAAAATTTTACTCTTTCAAAGAGTTTTTTTAAAAAAAAGTAAAAATTGAAAAATAATTGAACATATAAAGTGATTAATCAAAATAACTTACTTAATTTACATTAAGTCTATTAATGTCTCCATGGAATTCTTTTTAGGCAAACATTTAGAAATTATAAAAATCAATAATTTGATTGACTAACTTTATTTTTTAATTCTTCGAATTGATTCATTTCTTGAAAATGTATAAAATTTCACTTTTAATTTTATTGATCCAAATTTACAAAGTACATTTTATTATAATTATAAACTAACTGAACTTACCAATTTAGCTTTGCCAAGCTGTGAGTCGCTGTGCTTATAGGATTAATGGACAAACACGCTACACCAGGCAAATTTTACCTCTTGTTTAATATTTTCTAGCTAATTTTTTAAGATGTCCAAGTAGCTGCTGTTCAAGTCCAGCTTACAGAGCAATAGATGCATGTTGCCAAAATAATGCTATTTTTTGGCCTTATATCTTGTAACCAAAAACTTATTTCGATAAAGTTCGGAAAATTTTGAAAAACTGAAATTATTAAATTTTTGTTTAAAAAATCTTATTTCTATAGGCCGAACTTTATTAACGCAAAAATCTTAATAATTTAATTCTAACATTAATCTAGACTAGGAATATTCTTTTTAACTGGTATCGTGGGGTTCGTAATTTTTGTAGTTTGTATCAAAAAAATAAATAAAAGTAAAAATTTTGTAATATTTTTTTTTCAAATTTTAATTTTAATATATAGGAAAAAGAATCAGAGCAGGTGTAATCGGCTTTAATGGTTCTACCATGGTCTATCCAGCAAATCAACCGTATGGAAACAACATGTATCCGTCAAACAACGGTTACCAGGTGAACACTATTCCAGTGGTTCCAGCCGCGACAAATTATTCTGTCAGTAATCCACAAGTTCCATTTTCTTATCAACCAATTCAGCCATATGAAAACTATTATAATCCAATAAAATACTAAGTCAAAGCTTCAAAATCCATACCACAAAATTCAAACGGAAAACTCAAAGTTTCATTTTTTATCCACAAATATTAAAAAGCATTTTTTGATTATTAATATAATAGAATAAAAATTTCTGTCTTTCATTTCTACTCGTTGTGCTAAAAAGAAGGACTAAGCTCCATTTTGAAAGACCTGAGCTTGTAGGCAAACGCTGATAAATTTTACATTTTTTCATTTAAATATTTTTATTTATAATTTTTATTTATTTATTATTATTAAATAATTTGAGGACAAACTAGCCAAATGTAAATAATTTTAAATCCCAGTTGGAAAAAATTGATGGTGATGTCGAGGAAACTTGATGCATTTTATGATTTGATATTAATGCTAGAGTCTCAAATGCATTGATGTCTCATCAAAAAATTGTTTATGAGTACATTAATGTTGCATCAATAATTAATGTAATTCGGTTTAAAAGTAAAATGAATGATTTAAATTTAAAAAAGAAAGTTCAGTATTAAAACTCTCTTTATTGAACAAAAAAAATTTCAACTACGGATAAAATCTTATCAACCAAGAAAAAAATAAAAATTTTAGAGAAAAAAATTACAATCGTTTACTTAATTAAAAAAAATTAAAAAAACATATGGAAATTTTAACATAGATTAAAAATGCAAAAAAAAGGAATCATTTTTATATATATACACAAAAAAGGTGATTTAAGCCTAATTCTCCACTCAAGATTTAAAAGAGTAAGCTTTCAATGAATTTTTAGATGAGTCTGAATCGTTTTTCACAATATTTTGACCAGCTTTTCGAAGACGTCTCCTTGCTTCATTACACAATTTTCTCACCTCATTTTCAGCCTGATTAATCGTAAACTCACTACGCCGAGACCGAATATAATCTTTATATTAAAAATAATTACTAAACCAATTTAAATAAAAATAAAAACCAAATGAAGCCATTATGTGCTGAGAAAAGTCTTTTTTCATTAAACTTTTATCACTAGTGGCCCAAATTTCATCTTGAGGGATTAATGTGCCTATTAATTTTCTGTATAATGATGTAGCTGTCTCACTTTTAGTTTGTATATACGTGTCAAGTTCGATCTTGTTTTCTCTAGGAATGATTATGCTAGGATAATTTTTGCACATATCTCACACTAGTCTTCTTTTTTGCCATAAAGTTTAATAAAATTTAGACTGAGCTCTAAGTTTTTTTTTATCCTTTCATCGTCTAATTAAAAATAAATAAAGGGTAAATAAATTAAAAAAATTATAAATTGTAAGTACCAAATGTTTTCTTATAACAGTTAATTATATCATCCTTCTGCTGAATTTGATTCTTAATGAATTCAAGTTCGGTATTTTTTGAATTTAATTGAGATTCAAGTTCAATTATTTTGTCTTTATAAAATTTTTTATTAATTATTTCTGACTCATTGTTATTTTCTTTCATTATTTTTCGAACTTCATCAACAGATGGATTTGGCAAGCGTTTTTTGCTATTTTTGGAGAAATCTGTTTTATATTATGAATTCAAGTCAAGTTTCCATGAGCACTCTTTTTTAGAACCTTAAAAAACATTAAAAAAAAATTATGGCTTATTAATCAAAATATCACTTAAAAAGTCTTCAAAGCCACTGTTAAATGTGTCTTCTAAATCTACATATATATGTATATTTTCTGACAATTTATAATAATTTGAATCTTTCGAGTTTCTATTATCTGACTCTAAGTCAATAGGTTCACTTTTCACATCTAAGCAAAGAATTTTTGACATCGAGCATGAATTTTTCGAATTATTTGGCAATATTTCCGGAACATTGATTTTAGGTTATGGTAAGAATTTTTATATTTGGCTTTAAATTGGACAGTTAGTTAATAATTTGTTAAATAAAAATTACTTTTAAATGCCTGCTTTGTTAATCTATATTTTGAAGATTTTGGTCTTTTTTTGCCTGAAATTAAGTGGTTATGCTTTGTTTCATACATTTTAAGTGTTTTAATTAAATTTTTCAGAAATCAAGCTAAAAATAATTTTGATTGAAAATGTGTTTTTTTCTACTGATGAGTTTAATCCTATTATTAGTGTTATTTTAATTTATTTTGTAATAAGAATTTAATGTGACATCAAAATTGTCTTTAAAATATCAATGCTACATCAATAATGCATGTTTTTATTAAGTTTTTAAGATATTGAATGCAATAAATATCCTAAGTTAATTTTTTTAAACTCTAGGCTTACCAATTGGGCATTTAACAAAAACATCCTTATCGAAGAACAAGCCGGTTTTCGTAAAAATAGATCCACCCAAGACGTTATCTTCAAGCTCATTGAAACAACAAAAAATGGATTCAAACTCGGACAAAAGACAGGGGTAGTACTTAACGATTTCGAAAAAGCATTCGAAACTATCCCACATAATCTGATGACTCAAAAGCTTCACAAACTCAAGGGCCCAGCCAAATTAAGGAAATGGATCAAATCCTATCTCGACAACAGAACCCTTCAAGTCAACATAAACAAAAGTACATCATCGAGTCACAACATAAAGGCAGGTCTGCCACAAGGAGGCTGTTTAAGTGCTCTACTTTTCGCTCTATACATAAACGACGTAGCAAAAAAACTACGGCTGCTTAAAATCCACTTTGCCTTATTTGCCGACGACATAACAGTCTGGTGCGCCAGCAAAAATCTCAAAACTATCGAACGTAAATTACAAAAAGCCACCAAGATTATGCACGACTTCGCAAATAAATGGGGCATGAAAATCAACGCAAATAAAACAAACTATACTATATTACAAAAAAATATAAAACAGCTTTCAACATATCGCCTACTCTCTCACTCAAAATAGACAACACTACTATCCTTAAAATCGATAATCCGATCCTACTTGGCATCACCTTAGACAAACATCTTTCATTCGATAAGCATTTCCAAGATATGCACAAATCCCTGGCCAAGAAGCTTCATCTTATTCGTCTCCTGAGCAGTAAAAATTACAATATCAACCCCGAATACCTCATTACCATATAAAAAGCATTCATTCTCTCCAAAATCCAATACAGTATGCTCCCGTTCACTGTCGCTTCCAAATCAATAAGAGATAAATTACAAATCATGCAAAACAAAACACTTAAAAGAATACTCAAAGTGTCACAAAAAACGCCCACCAAATTAGTCCACACATTAGCTAACACCCAACCACTGAACACATAAATCAAAACACTACTCATTAACTACATATCTAATGCCCGCATCAATAAAATAAAAAGCACAAACAATCTAATAAACGAATTCAAACCATACACCGGCAAAAGGAACTACTCGATTATTGACTCGCTTTACCCTAACATCTTAAGGTAAATTAAGACTTTTGGTCAGGAAGCTACTTAATGAGTTGCAGTCCTAATTGTCGTCATCTTCCACAAAAAATGAATAATAATTTTGTTGAATTGAAAAAAAAAATAAAAAAAAAATTAACATTTCTCTTATATATTTATTTAGATACTATCTAATTTTTTGTCCTATTTTTTCTTTAGTTTTTTTGTTTAAACCTACCTCGTTTCAAATTTTTTAAACTTAAATTTATTATCTTGATTTTATTTTTTACTTCTAAAATGCTGTCTATAAAGAAGTACATTTACTTCTATAAAGACTTGTATGAAATAAGCCAAATCCAATATAAAATATACTTTAAGTCAAATTTTTTTTTTGATTTTTAGATCAAGTGAGTTATTAATAAATTTTAAAACCACATTAATAATAAAAATAAAAAACAGATTTTTTTTTGACATTAACATTTCTACATATAACATCAAAATTTTGATGTTACACCGAGAATCCTTGAGGAAACTTAATGCATCATTAATTTTAAGCCGACTGGGATTTTTTAGAAAATTTTTGTTTTTGATTTTGATTTTATTCCAGAAGTTTTATCAAAAAACTTCTGAAATATTACACAAGAAATATTAGAAAATATATGAAAATATGATAATAAAATAAAAAAAATTAACTATAAATTTAAAAGAAACCCTTTTTTTATTGAATCTTATTTTTTGAATTGACACTTTCTGTTGAAAACTAAATTAATAAAAAGTACCTTTTTTTTCTATCTTTGAAACTATTAAATTAATTCTCTTCAATTACTTTTAATTTGGAGTAAAAAAAATATAGATTATTTTAAAATTAAATTTATTTTTAAGTTAGTAAAATTTATAGTTCAATTAGCATTTTATTAAATAAATTCAAAAATACAACTGAATACTCTGATGCTTTATCAATAATTAAATTAACAAATGAATGTCTCCAAGAATGAAAATCATTGGAAAAGATTAAAAAATTAATTTTAGACCCAAAGTAATAATGTAAAACTATAAAGATAAAAACATCTAATTTATTTTTACCACTTTTAGATTTTTTTAAATAAAATTTCCGCGTTTTTAAATTTCCTTCAGATTCAATGAGACAAGCGGGAAAGTTTGAATGCGTAAAAAAATAAAATTTAGCCTAAGAAATTATAAAAGTTAATTTTTTTCTAATTTTTATTTTTATTTTCATTTGTATCCATTTGTTTAAAAAAAAAATTATTTTATCAAACTATGCATTTTTATAACTAAATTTTTTATTTTATTTTAAATTTAAACAAAGATTGATAAATAAAGCAATTAAAATCTTAATTTGTTCTAGCAAAAATTTACTTCTTGAATAAACTTAACTTTAAAAGCTCAAAATGTTTCGTTTGATTAGAAAATCAATTAAAAATTGTGTGTTGATAAAACCGAGACTATTTTGCGGAGGAAAAAATTTCTCCTTGATTAAAAAAAAGGTAAAAAAAATTAGGAATTTTAATTTCTTTTTATTGTTTTAAAATTACTATTTTCAAAACTCATTCTAGCAAACATTTTTCTATTATTGAGCTATTCATTTATAAAAAAATATTTTTTTCTACAAAAAAAAATGAATAAAGACAAATTTTATAAAGTGTATCGAAATGTTCAAGATTTGATTCACGACAAACCGATGTATTCGTATGAAACGAAATCAGCCGATGAATCAGCAAACACCAACAAACAATTTGTGATTGCCAATTTGTTCAAGATAGGTCGCAAGTTTGGCAATGGCAACTTTGGCGATGTCAGAATAGGCAAAAACATTCTCACTAATGAATTTGTAGCAATCAAGTTCGAGAAAATACATCATCAGACCAACTCTTTGCAAATTGAGAATAAAATCTATGAAAAGCTGAAGAATGGAGAGGGAATTCCGCGCATGTTCTACTATGGACAATTTGCGGCACACAACGTGCTCGTAATGGAACTATTAGGAGCCAATCTGGAAGATTTATTCAACCTATGCAATCGAATTTTTAGCCTTAAGACAATTTGTATGATAGCAATTCAATTGATCAAAAGAATAGGGTTTATTCATTCCAAGAATTTAATATACCGTGACATAAAGCCAGAGAATTTTTTGATCGGACGCCAATCGGCCAACGAACACCGAAAGATCTACATGGTAGATTTCGGTTTGGCCAAGGATTTTATCAATCCGGAGACAGGTTCACATATTGTCTACAATGAGAACAAAACCCTGATAGGCACAGCTAGATACATGAGCGTGAACACTCATTTGGGAAGAGAGCAAAGTCGCCGAGATGATCTGGAATCAATTGGGTATTTGCTGATCTATTTATTGAAAGGACATCTTCCGTGGCAGGGCCTCAAAGTGGACAGCTTTAATGAGAGGTACAAAAAAATTGGCCAAACCAAAATAAGCATTAAACTGGAGGATTTGTGCCAAGGTCATCCCAGAGAGTTTTACCAATTTATTTTATATGCCAGAAATTTGGATTTCACCGAAAAGCCTGACTATAACATGCTTGTAAAAAGCTTTCAAAATTTGATAACCAAAAACTTTTGGAGTCTGGATTGGGAATTCGATTGGGTCAAAAAATTAACAAAGCCTAGTATACTTCTAAATGAAACTATTTAGCTTATTTTTTTTTTTAATTCAATACTTTTAAATAAAATTTATTTAAAAAAATTAAATTTCAATTCTTTCACAATTCAACACAGAAATAAAAAAGCTTTGAAAGTTTATTACTCTAATCTCGCACATTTTCATTTTTAATTCAAGTTTGAGTGAGCTTAGAACAATTAGAAAAAATCACCTTGACTTGGAAAAATTTTAAATTCACGTGGACAAATTGAAACCCAAAATGTGAAGGTTTAAATATTTTTTATAAAACATGTTCTGAATAATTTTTAATTTGGATAAATCTGTATCAGTAAATTAAGTTATAAAAATTCAAAAATTGAACTCACATTTGAATAATTTAATTAGAAATTTTACAATCAAAATATTTATTTTGCTAATTTAGAGAAAATACATTCGGAAATATTTTTTGCTCAAGTTATTTTTGCTGATTTTCAAAGTCAAGTTTGTTGCCCACACTGAAATTCAAAATAACTAAACTTTCGTTTTTTCGAAAATTTTCAAGAAAAATTAAAAAAAATGCAGATCTCATTTAAAAGGTATTTTAAAATTTGTTAAAATTAATGAAATTATTTAATTTTTATTTTTCTTGAGAATTTTACATTACTAAAAATATAAAGATTAAATCATGTATTAGAAAATTCAAATAAAAGAAATATTCATTATATAGAATTTTAAAACGTGATGATGTCCTTGAGTATTTAAACACATTTTTCGTAAAGTAGGAAGATAAAAGATAATAATTATTTATATAAATGATATGAATGATAATTATTTTTCCTACATAAACGCTTCACAATTAATTCAAAAAGTTATAAACTATCGTTTAATTTCGAAAAAAGAAAAAAAAAGTGAAATAGAAAGTGAAAAATAAATGATAATACAAATTAAGGCGTCTATTAATTAGGAAAATTCTAATGAGGATGAATTTCAATTTTTTTAGTCAAAGTTTTTTTCTTAATGTTGATTAACTGTTGCATAAAGAAGCTTTGATCGAAATCTAAAAAAATAAAATCTAAATTGATTATTTGCACTGCAATATAAGAAAAATCGAACTTTATGAGTTAAAATTAGCATA